>PYHX02000467.1:53343745-54543745 GCA_004302925.2 Cochliomyia hominivorax
TTAAATGTATATAAGTTTGTAATAATACAAAATTATATATATAATTATATTTTTACACGCATCTTCAAAATAATATATTTTATTTATCATAAAATAGATAAAATTTTATGAAATGTTTGTTCTCATAACTTCTTTCATGAAAATGTTATATTACAAATATATTTATACATTTTCTAAAATTTAAAACAATTGAGGGATCTTCATCACATTTGATACTTATAACTTTTATTGAAGAAAGGTCATCATAACGGGAAAAAAATTATTTCTTTCAAATTTCGGAAGTGCAATTGAATCCGCGTAATAAACAACCTATTTTTTTCAGATTGAAATTATTTTTGTTGATATTGATTTTTGGATGCAGCATTGACGTAATTTTTAAGAAGAGTGATCGAAAAATTAACACACGTTTGTCAAAATTTCCGTTGGTATGAAAAGCAGTATCATGTCACTGTGGTAAACAACATTTCCGTTGGTACGAAAAGCAGTCACTGTGCTAAACAAGACGTTGAGCGGTAAAAGAAGAATAATTTTGTTTTTGTAAGGAAAATCCTACAAACTGCCCGGAGCTAAGGCCAGTGGAGAGATATTGGATTCGTCTTAAATGAGAATGGTAGAGCACAAGAAATGTGCCCAAAAGTGGTAGATTTTAAATAAAAAAAAAATAACAGAAAACACTACAAAAATTTGTAACGGACTGAAAAAAATGTTACTTCCTAAACTGCTTTAAAAAAAGGAATGAAGGATTCCTTCCGGCTGGCAGTTGTCCACACTCTACAGGATGTAATTATGAACATATTTTGAAAAATATAAGAAATTAGAAGAGTACATCTTCGGAATTTTGAGGTTGTTACAGATATCGGTCTATAACTTCCTTGCCTATAAACCGATATAGCTGGTTTTAAATAGCAAATTGTTTAGGACGTGATAATGCTTGCAACTGACAGACAGACGGACATAGCTAAATTGACTCAGGTTTTGATTTGGTCATAACCACTTATGGTGTGGAATTGTCAGAATTTTTATAAAATATGACCACATCGTTTGTTATTGTCCTAAGCAGTTTGTTATTTTAAACCAGCTATATCGGTTTATAAGCAAGGAAGTAATAGACCGATATCTGAAACAACATCAAAATTTCGAAAATGAACTCTTATAATTTTTTCTAAAAATGTAATTGAACTTTAATTTTAGAATACAATTACACGTACTCCACCATCGTGCTAAAAATCGTCAAAATCTGATTAACAGGAAAAAAGTTATAGGCTATAATATGCAAATTTTTGATACACCCCAAACTCTTTGTGTCATATGGGCCGCCATTTTTAAGATAATTTACTGAAATATATATTTATTATATATATATATTTATTATATATATATTTATTATATATATATTATATTATAGCTTATAAAATTCTCAAATTTGTACCAATTCTATTCTAATAAAATCTAATATGTGTTATAAATTTTATTAACATGGGTCCATATTTTGAAATAGCTCCCATATAACGCCCCTTCCCGGAAAACGGGTTTGAGCTTATAAAACAATTAAATAAAGACCAATTCCATTGGAACTCAATACAATGAATTTTTTTAACTATTTTTATTTCAGATATAAATCTAATAAATAAAGACCAATTCTATTGAAATTCGACATAATTATTTTGCTAACTGTTATGAAGATATAATGTTAATTTGCTCTATATCGGTCCATATTTTCCTAAAGCTCCCTTATAACGGACTTTCCCGAAAAACGGGTTTGAGTTTATAAAACATTTAAACAAAGACCAATTCCATTAAAATTTAGCAGAATGATTTTTCTAACTATAATCAAAGTATATTTAATATATTATATACATTTGTGAGTGTATGTGTATGAATATCTACGGAACCTAACGAATTTGTGGTGAAGCGTATTGAAGATTCGGCATAACCGAATATAGCATTCTTACTTGTTTTCATTTAAAAATACGTGTAAACTAAATTTTGAAGAACATCAGTTCTTCTGTCTGTCCACTTGTGAACCAATTTCAGATCGCAATTTTAGAGCAATCTTGACATGTGCAACAGTTTTGACTCAAAGATGATGCCTTTTAAAATTGGTGATGATAACCCCTTTCAAATATCACTTTGAAGGGATTTAATTTTACATGTACGTTATATAATAAAAAGTAATAATTGATCAAATTAGGATAAACATTCAAAAAAATCGATTTTACGAGGATCGGCCCATGTTTTCCTCTAGCTCTGGAATAGTTCATCCAGAAAAAATCCTTTTAAAATGCACAAAACCGAATAAATGTTAGTTATGTAATAACATACTGAATATAAATTTTATACGAGAGCCGTTCATTAATTTTTGATATCTGCTATTTATAACCAACAATGTGGTATAGGATGTTAAAAAGTGGTTTGTATTAAAGACCGAATTCCGAAATACTCGAAACTCGATTAAATTTTTAAAATATGTTTCCAATTATTTTATTTCTTGTACCACCGTGTTTTTATTTTGATTTTTTTTATTTATTTTAAATGAACTTTTTACAGCCTTAAAATTAAAAAACAAAATGGTTTGAAAGCTTATTTCTCAGTTTGGATTGTTATGTGTGTGTATGTGAGTTTGAGTTTGTTTGTTGTTTGTAACATGAGAATTTCATTTTGTTGCATGTATTTCTCGACAATATGTGATGTGTGTATGTTTAATATGAAAATGTATTACTCACAAAAGCAGTTGGGGGTGAAAAGCTTGATGTATGGATTGGTGGCATTAATATAGAACTAGTTCATTTGCAACAATCACAAAAAAGTCTATTTAAATTTCTGGGGTGTTTATATGATTGTTGGAGGAAATAAACTTTTGTATGTTCATAAAATGTAAATTCAGTTAGTGATAAAATCTATAAAAAATACATCTGTATATTAAACAAATACACAGAAAAAATCAATGTAAAATCCATTTAAATGTAAATAATTAACCTCTTTTTCAGTTATGATTATATTTTTTCACACTAAATACAGTTTCTTGCGAATATTGTTGACATATGACCATTTGAAAGTAATTTTAAAATTTTATCGTTGTATAGTTTTATATATTAATGTCGAATATTTCCAATATGTACAACATATTATTTCACCACAAACGTAAAAACGTTTCATTTAAATGTTTTTTGCTAAGAAATTGACAGTGAATTATAGTTGTTAAAGACCGACTGTGTAATACTCTACGCCACATTACAAAATGGTCCCAAAACGCTTTATTTATATAATCCTGATACTTTGAACTACTGAATATTTTTAACGTGGAAAATTCACATGGACTTATTTAATGTATTTTCTAATTGATCTGGAATAGGACATAATTGGTCATCTCGAGTACGATATTTATTTAATTTGTTGCAAAAAATATACACAAAAAAGTTACGAAATTATTTAAAAGCTTGTTTTTGGTGGTCCCAAAACAATTATGACATTAAAATTTTGTGTAGACATGTACTTTCATAATAAGCGTTATTTGGACAACCAGCTGGATGAACGCAAGGTCATAGTTTAATCGACTCAGAAAGTGATTCTGAATCAAACAATATGTTAAGGTATACAGTTCCTGTTGAACTTTTTTTTGCCCACGGTACTATAGGGTTTTAGGTATTTTTTCAAATATTTAGAGCACATTTGTAAATATATACTCAAGATATTATTCATTTTCTTATGTATAACACCGTTACATTTCTACCTTTGGTGATATTTTCTTGAAATTGTACATATTTTTAGGTGATTTGATGGATTACAGGTCTCAGTCTGTCTGTTCCATCAATTAAAAATCTTAGTCGATTTAGCTATGTCCGTTCGTCCGTTCGTTGTTGACAAAATCACATCCATAATGTTATAGCCTTGAGAAGTTAACCGTTTAAAATTAGAAAAATCGGTTCAGCAGGTAATAGTCATAGACCGATAACTGAGTCAACCTGTTATTGCCTTTAGTGGAAAAAGGCCAAAATAACATTTAACATATTTGTACTGAGCTCTAACAAACCACTTACAACGAAAGGTTTAATATCACATATTTTTATTAATAATACAGGACATATCACGAAATTTTGCACATGAATAGAGCTTTGACAACACATTATTGAAAAATATATATTAGGACACGATAAGTGATATGATATATGATATTTTACATGTAGATAATGCCTAATGACTGAAACTAATGAAATTTTAAACATCGCACATCTCTGAAACCATTACATGAAACTCAATGAAAATGGATGAAACAACAAAGTGATTTTTGGATAGGCCAAGGGCATCCCTTCATCCGTTTGTAAAGGTATCCTTTTATTTTCAATATGTTCCTACAACAACTTTAAAATTGATCGTGTTGGAAAGTGAAAATGATTCGGCATAGCCTAATACAACATTTTTATTTGCGTTCATACAAATTTGGACTACCTCGTTGTATAAATTATACTTAAATTTAAAATAAATATTAAAAAAGTTTTAAACGTTAAATAGGATAAGAAAAGAAATATTTATTGTCGAATATATATAGAATTATTAAAGAGATGTTGACAAAATGAAATGATTATCAAAATCTATCGGGATAAAAAAGTAACAGGGTAGTTTAGGAAGTGATAAAAGAAACTTAATCATGATTACAACTTGGAGAATCAAGTTATATTATTAATAAAACAGATTTTTAATGAAGGCAAGTTTAGTTCTGCAAAATATGTCATGTTCTTTATTCTACGACACATATTTTTAATTTCAAATCATCTTGTTCATATTAAAAGAAGTTTATATAAATACGTATATTTTATAAAGATAAATTAAAAACTAATTTTATAGAAAAGCAATATTTTAAAAATAAACCTAGAGATTTCTGCTATTAACGCTGCAAATGGATTCTATTTTTAAATATTTTAAATCACATTATATTTATCCATACACGAAGTAGAGAAATAAGATTTAAAGGGAGAGTGAATATACGTACGAGGTGTATGTATTTCTAACACAAAACTTAAAATCCATGAATTGTTTCTCATTTGCACATACTTTCATACATTTCGAATAATACAGCCTTATGAATTCTTAACAATACTACAAAATTATACAATACACACATACATACATACATATATACATACATACATACATACATACATACATACATACAAACTTATGAAAATTCTTATTTACGTAAAGTATGATAGTATGTAACAATACGTAACTTATTCGATATGCAGCAGAATTTTGCTTTTGGGATGAGATAAAGGATTTTACCTTTTGTTGTAGGAATGAATTATAAAAAAAAATATATATGAAAACGAACTACAACAACAATACCTACAACCAAAATACATTCAAAATAATAAAGAACAACAAATTAGAGGATTGAAAGTAATTTATGACCAAAAAATGTTGACTTATGTTACAATGGATGGATGTGTTTTTACCTTTAGACATACGTATGTACATACAGACTGACAGTGGTACGGTCGGACAGACGGATGGATGATTGCATGAATATATGAATACCTTTTATATGGTTGATATTGATATAAAACAACCAGGGGTGGTTTTATTTTACGGGATGGCAAACATGCAGCATAAATGAAAAAAATATATGAATAGACGTGTGTTTGGTTGAATGTAGGTATGAATAAAGTGTGATAGAGGGAAAATAATGAGTTGATAAGAAGATGCCATCCATGCTCAAATTGTATTTTTACTACGAGTATTATTAAAATGGTATTTGTCTTCAACAAAAAAAAAAAACAAAAAAGAAAATAATAAATAAATAAATAAAAATAAATAAAACACGAACTTTGAATTTTGACTTTCATATACATAGATCCTTTTCAAATAATTTGTATGTATATGTGTAAATAAATAATATTTTAATTTGTCTGTAACTTATAAAAATTTCAAATAATTCAATTTGCACTGACTAGACATCTGTCTAACTAATGCAGTGCAGAAATTTAAGTGTTTAATTAAAATTGTTTAAAGTTTAAAATGCGTTAACGCATTAACAAACCTCTCGAAAATAAATTCTCCACCATAGCAATGATATTTAGGCTAAAAAAGGAAGGGTCGAATAGATGAATGAATGTTTGAATGGAAAGTGAGATAAGAATTCTTTATTGTCTAGAGTATGGAGAATGTAACCTCGGAATTTTTCGCTTTTCAATGTACCAAATGACCGACTAGCAGTTTGACTGTATGTCTCTTCGAAGTATCGAAATCGACAAAGCAGCCAATAGTCGCCATTTATCTTATGGTTTTTTGGCTGTCTTCTTATACTGCATCAAAAACAATCTGCTGCAAACTGTGAAAATAAATCAGTTGAGTTTTAGTTGAGTAACGAATGGATAAATGACGACGATATTTGTTTTTGGTTTAAATTTACTTGTTCCTCATCTTTAAAATGCGAGTACCAACCGACAGATATATTCACACACACACATAGTCTCTTACAACCAGAGACACACATCATCTCGAGATCGTTGTTGTTATCATCATCATAGTAAGAGCGATGTTGGTGTATTTGTCGTTGCTGGTAATGTTGTTAGTGTTGCAACAAACACATCATTTCGCATTACATTACAAAACAATCTCATTGCAATAATACATGATTTTAGTTGAATGTATGACGTTTTTTCTTATATTTTATATTTCGCTTGTCTTTTTTTTTGGCATCCTTAGCGAAAGATTTATGAGATTCGTTTTGGCAACACATTAAAGTTTATCTTATCGTATGAAAATTTGGCGTCATTTTTTTAAATCTCAAAAAGAACAAAATCTTCATATCTCATTCTCCATGTTTTTCAAAACAAAATTCATATTCTTGCAATTTGTTTCTGTATCAAACGAAAATCTAAATATTTTACTTTTTCCTGTTTAAAATGATATAAAGATATCATTGATGTTGCAATAATTATATGTACTAAAATTTTAAATAAATGAATTAATGTTGTTAACAAAACTACCAACCAAATCCCTACTTCATCAACATACGTAAATCAATTTTAAAATAAATAAAACAGTTATAGTCGGTGAGGACTATAACACCATAATATGACAGTTTTATTATTCTAACATTTATATAAAACTTATACTTTGTAATATTTTCAGTATGATTTGTATGTGATAGTGTATCCAATCAATTAACTGTTTCTCGGTTAATTTTTATCGATTAATTGTTCGATTAGTTTTAAATTGGCAGTGTTCGAATAACGAATAAATAGAATAATTTGAGTCAAACAACTGATAAAATGAAATTCAGTTTTTTAGTTAAAAGAAATTGTCGTGAGACATAAAAAATAAAATCCATAAAACTAAAATTCTAAAAAATATTATGAGGTTTTATATCTTAGCCTTCAGTGGTGATAAGGGTATATTAACACTGTCATTCTGTATGTAACGCCTAGAAGGAATTACCTCAGATTCTATAAAGCATATATATTCTTGCATCAAATCAAAATCTGAGTCGATTTAGCTGTGTCCGTATGTCCGTTTGTCTTTCCGTCTATCTGTCTGTTGGAAACATTCTCACGCCTAGAATAATTGTCCGCATCAAATGAAATTTGGTCATATTATTTGTTATTGTCCTACATAACTATATCGGTTCATTAAAAAATTCAGAAAAAGAACTTTTCTTATTTTTCAACAAAGATTTAATTAAAACATTATGCACTTCATCATTGTATAAGAAATCATCAAAAGCACAATAATATAAACAAGTAAGAATGCTGTATTCGGCCATGCCCAATCTTCAATATCATGCAAGAATATATAAATATTATAGGGTTTGAAATAATTCATTCTTAGCGTTACATACGGAATGACAAAGTTTATATACTCTCTTCACCACTTGTAGTATGGAGGGTATAAAAACAAAAAATATCAAAATTGTTTCAGCTCAAAACTGTTTTCCGGGAAGTGGCGTTATATGGGAGCTACAGCCAAATATGGACCGAGATTGTTTTAATTAATAATATATATTAAAAATAATTAGAAAAACATTGTACCGAATTCCAATGGAATTGTTCTTTATTTAACTGTTTAATAATCTCAAACCCTTATTCCGGGAAGTGGCGTTATATGGGAGCTACTTCAAAATATGGACTCATGTTAATAAATAATTGTGCCAAATTCCAATAGAATTGGTTCAAATTTTAGAGTTTTATAAGCTGTAAATCAGATTACGGGAAGCGGTGGGTCAAGTAATAACCTCAGAACAATATGTCTTCTTTGGATTTATTATTGCATCAAATCAAATTTCAGTAAATTTTGCATATTATAGCCTATAACTTTTTTTCTGTTAATCTGATTTTGATGATCTTTCGCATGATGATGGAGCACGTATAATTGTATGTTAAAATTAATGTTTTGTTTTTTGTAAATGGAGATGACGGAATTGCAGATGTCATCATAAAATGAAACTGTTCAAAATTAATATAATAATTAAGTTTATGAATAAATTATTGTTTACAGAAATCTCAGTTCAATCAATAAATACCAGCGTATAGAATTCACAAGACCATGTAAACATAGTCCAGCGAACTGTGAGCTTATGTTTTGTATGGCGATGAAAACAAATTTCATTTTTTTAATTTCGATGGAATATATTTTGTTTGAAATCGTTTGGACTATTGATATATTGGTGAATATTTTCACCTACAAGACTTAAGCACACAGTTCAATGTTTATATCGTCTTGTGAATTCTATACGTTGTTTTTAATTGATTGTACTGATGAAACATTTCTTCGCGAGTTATCTATAGTTCCAATTAGCCAATTTCAACCAACGCACAGTTTTTAATTTAAATTCGATCTACGGAGGATTATAAGGGATATTGAACTTTACCAATAAATTTATTTCCTATAAAACTTTAAAGGTTGTTTTTTGCTATCAATTGATAGCAATTTCTATTACAAAGTACAACATCTTTAAAAAATTTTCAGTTATGAGTTAAATAATTACTTAGTTTAATTATTGTTGTAAGGTGTTGCACTTTTTCTGCTTTCTAAAATTGTGTACTTTTTCATTGATTTACATATATTTAACCTGTTGTGAACGATTTTGGAAAGTGTTTATTTAAAACTTTTCGATGAAGGAATAAATAGCAGACGAATTAAATAGATAAATTAGTAGCCGTTGTTTTGAAACATACGTTATTAAAGTTGATATAGTTTACTGATGCGATTTTTCTACTAGTTACTCTATTTTATCACATTATTTTGTACACAATTTTTTCTTTCTGTTAGTTTGTTTACTTTTTCAATAATAAATATTATTAAAACAAAATAAATACTCATGTTTTTAATAATTAGATTTTTATTCGGTTGTCAATTATCAGATCAACCTCGAAAATTATTTATCGAAAATACCGAATATGATATAAACCCGGATAATTAGATACTTTACTATGTAAGCTATAGAAAACTATAAGCTAAACCTCATAATTTTCTTATTATACAAATCTTTATTGAACATAATGTTATTAAGATGTTAACACCTTTGTGAGATATTTTCCAAATAATTCTATAACTTTAGAGCCATTGACTATATTTTAAGTTGGTCACCTCGGGAATTAAAATTTTTTAGAAAAATCGTTGATACTTCATTAATGATTTCTTTAAAAAAAAATTATTTTACAAATTTATTATTTTTAGATATTTTTTTTTTGGTCTTGGTGGGCTTAGTTTCTACTCTCGAAATATTTTTGTATTTTTACATCATTCTAAGATATGATAACATACTACTAATTTAAACGAAGAAGAATGAATAGTCGGTCAAGTCCGACAATCTAATACCCTACATCACATCGTCGGTTAAACGGTGGTTACGAAAAATTAATGAAATTAAAATTTATGATAAATTTAACATAAATTTTAGTTTTAAAATGAATTTTTCTGGGGGATTATGTGGGGGCTACAAAAAATTATGAACTAACGCTCGTATAATTTTGCATCTGGATTTTTGCTTATCTTTTCTTAATATGACTAATTATTTTTACAATACCAACATTTATGTGAGATTTTTCCCCTTAAAAGTGACCTATGGGAAATCATGAACCCACACTTCGCTTTTTATTTAGGGCTTTTATGACCTTAAAACTCTATTCCGGGAACAACATTTTTATGGGATATACCTAAAATATTAGATCGTTTGAAGTTTACCATTTTCAAAAGGCCTCGTCCAAAAGAATAATGTCATCGCGTTCACAACGTTTACATGGAAATCCAGCCGGACAGAGAGACAGACGGACGGACGGTGGGTATAACACCATTTATGTGCATGTTACAAACATCAGCACGCCATCTTCGGTGGTGTAGGGTATAAAAATATTAGTAAATGTTAGTATTGTTAATTAATATTTGAGACGATCGGTTCAAAATTTCGTCTTTCCATTACTGACAATTAGCTAATTAATTTTTAAAGGAAATTTAGTTACAGAGAACTTAAGATTTCATATTTTATCTTAACTTGATATTTATACTTTAATTAAATAGCATTAAAGTGATTTTTGCATGTGGGTTTTGTATGAAATGTTCCATTATCATCCAATGTGTAGGGTATACATTATTTAGTTTTTAATATTTATATTAATGTTCATGTATAAATCAGAAAAAAATAAAATTAAATTAATAAAATCTTCTTAATTCTTTATTAAAAAAAATTTTAAATACATAAATCACAAATAATATTTTTCCATTTTAATTTCTTTTCATCTTTTCTCGTGTTTGAAAATCACTACAATGTACGACGAAGGGATTTTTTTATTTTCAAAACTTTATTATTTGGCTAATAAATCATTTAAATTGTAAAATACGTGAATGCGTGTGTGTGTATGTGATGTTTTGACATGTTCTAAAAACAAAAGTAAAACTGAAATTCATATCATTTGTGTATAACAACAAAACACTTTCCTTTTTATTCTTTCGTCTCCCTGGAACGATTTATGGGATTTCACTTTTTCAGAGACAAATATTTATCAGGTGATATGAATTTTGAAGGTCAATCGATTTTAATTGTTTTTATCGTATTCTATCGTATCGAATATTCCCACATTTTATGACACCCATTATGATTTCACAATATTAACTGCCATTAACTTTCTCTTGGTTCTTGACTATTTTAAATAATTATTATCTGGAAAATACCAGACAGTCAAAACAAATCAACAGGTACTCACTCAGTTATTCGTTTTAAACTCGTCTATTGCACGTTGAGAACAATTAAATATAATGACCATTAATAAAATTCAAGGTTACGATATGTCTCTCAGTGGTTAAAATTGTATCATATTGCATTAGATGTTATTGTTTTTAGAGTTTTTAGATTATTTCATATAAAACTTATGGACAATTAAAATATTTCTGAAAATTTTAACTACATTTATATGATAAGAATCCGTATTATTATCCTTGAAGTATTAATAATACTTTATGACACATGGAATTGTCTTTCCATAATAGTAATGGTAAGTTTTTATTTGGGTTTTGAAAACCTGAAATTTGCATTTTATAAAATTTGAAAACCAGTAATGACAAACATTTTTGGAAAATGAAATGAAAGAAAAACATATTTTTAAAAGAAAACATAATTCTTAATAAAATTTTGATATAGTCAGAGCTGAGTTTTTTTAAGTTGATTTGGAGGAATACAAGTACTAATATTGTTAGGGGCGTTGTCAGTGACCCTCCAAAATTTGGTATGCTGATTCCTTAAAAACCCATTTATGAATTAAGGGAAAAGAAATTATGTATAGAGATAGTCCATGTAAATGTTTTATTCTACGCTTCATAAGTTTTTATTGTTTTATAAAAAATCTTGACGGGAATGAGTGTATCCTAAATTCGGCTTTGATTGTGGTAGAGTAATACGTACAAGCCTTGGTGAACGTGGTCAATTAAAAAAATATGTTTTTGTTAAGTTCTGAAATTGCAAAGGAACTTAATATATAGTTACACTTATAGGGTAAACACACAACGGACCTAGTAATGACAAGGCGATCATATAAGTGAAAAAGTCAAAAGTTTACATATGAAATCTTTTTAATTCCCTAAATTAAGGATTTATCAAATGAAATCAAAAATACCCTACCTCTGACCATGTTAAATTTTATTAAGATATCTTTAACGGTTCTAAAGTTACAAATTATTTCTAAAAAATCGATTTGAATACCCTGTAAAGTATTGATTAAGGCCACCTATATAAAATAATACATCATGTAATTTTCAGAAATGTGGACTATGTGAGGACTATAGAAAATTATAGACCAAGCCTTGCAAAATGTTGTTAGATTGTTGAAAATATCTTTTTATTTGTGTGTTTTATAAGTCTAAAACTCCACTGCAGAAAGACATTTGTATGAAAACTGGCTAAAATTTTCAACGTATCGTCAACAATTTCAATATCGAATTAATCTTTAGAACACATAGAAATGTTATGTTTATACATACAGTTTCGTGTAAAAAGTAATACTAGGTTCTTAGTCAAGAATCAAGAGAATTAAATGGAGTTATTATCATTCTGAAAAATTTTAAAATTATTCATTATTAAGTCCGCAAAAAATCCCATTAAAAATTTGTTGACATATGTAAAAAATCGTCTTCTAAATACTTAGAATACCCTTCCAGTTTTAGCCAAGTTAAAGATAGGGTGCATAATATTAAGAGAAAAATAAATACTTAATATAAACCTTTAAATCATTGGAGTAACAGAGAGATAATAAACTTGATATAAACAAATTTTCATATTTTTAAAGTAAAAGTGAATGTTTAATTTTTTCTCAACTATTTATGAGAACACAAATAGTGATATTTAGATCTAAAGACATTTTCGGTTATTAAAAACATAAAATTATTGCCGCACCAAACTGCATATAAAATCTTAGATCTTATAGACAGTTTAACTATAATATCATTTTTTATAATTACTGCAACGAGTTTTCTATTCCCAGAAATTTTAATTTTTAATTAAAATTTAAATAAAAAAGATTTTTTCTTAGGATATAAATATAATTTTAGATATCCAAAATTTTGGTTATTTGTTTCCTATATACAAAAATATATGAAGGTCAAAGTTGCTCTTTCAAAAGATAAAAAAATACTTCTAGATAAAAATAGAACCAAAATTGTATTATACTAGATTCGCATTTTCTTTGGGGTATAAAAATAAGTGAAATAATAAGCATTTGTTAATACTTCTTCATTTAAAATAATTCAAAATAAAAGCCACGTGTTAATAAGGAAAAAGAGCGAAAAATTCTTACTTCACGTTTTTCATTAAAACCGTTAGTTACCTTTGTAAAACATGTCAGCTATTATGTTTAATGTCAACAAAAATTAATATATTGTAAATATGAATAAAATCAGTGACCAGAAAAATAATTAAATATTTTCAATAAAATCCAGCTTGGTTCTACAAAAGAACATCTAATGGTCTACTACCAACTGTTTCCAATATTATTAAAAAGTACCGGAAATTTGTCAATTGATAGAAAACCTTTTTCAGATAAAGGGAATTATGTTTCTAAAGCCAAATAAACAAAACATTTTCAAAAAAGCTGCCAAAACATCCGGTAGGAAAGCAGCACGGTCAGCTCAGTGTTCTGACTATTTGGTATGAAAAGTTAAAACTAATGCAGGTTAAACACATTTGAGGCTCAAAAAGTTCGAAAAACAGTGCACGGAAATTGAAGTAAAGTTTTTTGGAAAAATATTCTTGTTGAATAATGGATGACGAAACGTATTTTCTGACAGATTTTTTGCAATTTCATGGTCACAAATCTAATATTTCTGGTGCTCGAGGAAATATTGAGGAAAAGTTTAGTTTCCAAAAGCAGTCAAAATTTCCCAAAAAGTTCTTGATATGCAAGCTCTATAAATACTGAAATTAATATCAAGGAATGTTTACGAAAAGACTTCCATTCATAAGACCTCATAGTGTGTCCACTTAGTTTTGGCCTGTTTCCAAAAGTGTGGTAGATTTAAATGTATATGGACTACCTGTTCGACCAAATTGACAGAAAGCACTATTGTAACGCTCATTGATGGGTTTCCGAAAAAGGTTCAAACTATCTTTTGTAAGTTTTAATAATAACTTTAATGAAATAAAACAATTAAAACTAAAAGTTTAGTGGTTTCGTTTTCGATCTCACTCCTTATTATGAGCTCAAACCACTTTCCGATCAGCATATAGTTTTACTGGTGTAAAAAGCACAAAAAAAATTAATGAAATGAAAGGAGAAAAGTTTTTTTGTATACTTGAATGAAGGACAAATGTTGATAAAATTAACCGTTTTTATCGATATCGGAGAATATAAATTTCGGAGAATAATCTAACTTCTAACTTTTCGTTCTAAAGTTTTTGGAAGTCCCTGCAATATAATCTACTCAGAACCTAATGTGTAGAAACACTTGTAGGATCTGATATATTTTTTACTGATTATGCACAAATAACGTCATTTCTACAGTGATTGTTAGTGAAATGGCAAAAAATGTGTTCTCGTTGTCATTTATTTGTGTGTAAGAACAACGAACATTAGTAGAAAGATAAACAAATTAGTGTAATAAATTAACAAAGTTGTTGAAATTAATATGCCAGGCGAGAAAATGACACCCACTAAATTAAAAGTGAAATAATGAAACCATTATAATGTTGAATCAACTTAATAATTGGTTGTGGAGAACTTATAGTTGTTATTGCTGACGGCATTATCATTGTTGTTATTGTTGTCGCTAAATGTTGCTAAAGTACATTTATAATATTTGATATACTCCAAAGGCGGATGTATAAAGGAGATGGTGTTAATTAATTTCCTTTATAACGTGCTATGAGTTGCAAATTTTGTGAATTCAACAATGGATGACATTTTAGAAGGAAACGTTCGTAGTCGTCGTCAACCAAAATCATCGCCTTCAAATATAGCAAAATTTGCAGAAATGTCATTTAAACAGCAACAACAAGAGCATAAACAATAATATTAATAGTTGCTCTCTTATTGTTGTTCTCAGTCAGTTTGAGTCATTAATCTGGAATATATTAAATAAACATTAAAACATGGCAATTCATTATTTTGTATATTTTTTTCATTATTGTTGTTGCTCATACACCCCATATGGAGTTTAGTAGCAATAGCGACGTCGCCGCCTTTATTCATAAAACATATTTAAAAATACATAAAAATTCCCCAAAAGAGAAGCAAAAGGCAAAAAAAAGTCATACACTCTTGCAAGTGTAAGTTGTAGATTACAATAGCAACAGATTTTAAAATACATATTGCACTTGCAGCATGTTTAAAACCCGGCAACTAAATCATTTTGTCGCCATTTACAGCAGCAGCAACAACAAAAAAGACAAGCAATGTCACAATTTATTTAAGAAATTACATGCGAGTGAATAGACAGACACAAAGAAATACTGACTGACAGACGGACAAATAGATAGACGGAACAAGGTTAAAATTATTTACATCATAAGTATGAGTCTCTCACTCAACTTTATTTATTTATTTTAATTATGCAAAAAGTATACAATAATAGTAAATATTTGAAACCTAAACGGATGTTCAATTATTTATTTGCAATTTGAGCAATTTATCAATTTGAAAACCACTTAGAGTTTGAGTCTACGCCAACAGACACCTCCATTTGCAGGGAATAAAGTCAAATTATTAATTTCTCTATTGGCCGTTGGATGGTGATGATGGTCTTTGTATGAGTATGTATTTGTGAGTGCGTGGCTACTAAAGCTACTTAAAAAGGCAAAGTCCAAAATAAATATATTCACACGATTTTCTCTCTTTCATTGAAATTGGCTCATTTGCATTTAAAATTTAAATTAATGGCCAAAAACCACTAAAATATCCCAAGAATGTTGGAAAAGTTTCCAAGAATTTTTATTTTTCTTTAGCTTTTCTTCCATATCTTTTTTATTTTGCTTTTTAATGCTGTTCATTTAAAAAATCTAATCATAAATATTCGCAACATCACATCATGGCAAATAGGGGAGCAGAGCACTAGTACTTACTGAAAAAATAGCAACAAAAATGACGTAAAATAAAAATTTTACACATATTTTTGGAAATTATTTAAGAAATCATTTTAAGTATTTGGTGATTATTGACTATGGAATGCGGTTCAAAGATATCGTAAACAGTTTAATACGCATGTCACAAGAACTTATTCGTTGCATTTTGGATAAAATCATTTCCAATAATTCTTCACTATTTCCACAAAAATATGCGTGGAAATAAAGTATAATGCAATAATAAAGATTTTCTCTTGGAAGCATCACATTCGAATCTTTATTCATTCGTTGGGTTGGACAACGAGTAGAGGCTGATAGTTCTTTTTAGCGGGTTTAACTTTCTGTATCGCATTTCTGAAGTGAATAAAAGGAATGTAATATTGAAAGTTTGTAAGGGGATCGAAAAATTATATTTACAAATTTCTAGAGTAAATCCTATAATTTAAAGGAAGTGGAAGCTATTGCTGTTGCTGTTATTTTTGGATTTATTAGACGATAATATATAAGACAACTAAAACTAACTGGGAAGAAGTTGCTTAGGTTTCAAACAACTCTGTATGTTAAAATAACTGAAGGATATAATTTGAACATGAAGTCATGCTGGAGATTTTTTTAAATTAAATAAGAAAAAAATGAGCATGTGATAAAATAATTGAAATATTCAAAATATTGAACTTAAATTAAAAAGGCTCTACTTCTCTGCTGTCGGTGCCGACAAAAATTACAGATTTATTTCGTTAAAATTCGAAATGCAAATTATGCGGAGAAAAAACATCGCGAAATCGTAAAAGGCTTTAATTGTATGTTATTTAGAGCAAAAGTTAAACGTTATGGTTCCTTATATCTAAGTAATTAGATGGATTCCAATACTTAATTTATAATGATGAACTATAATGAGAACTATTTTTCCAAAACGTGGAATTTTGAAAGAAGAAAAAAGGCACGAACTTTACTTAATTTTTTTATCTGGAAATTTTTGGAGAAGAAAAACTCAAGCTCCAAATAATCTATTTATCTTAGACATTTTGCGTATTTAGTATTCGAAAAAACGGATGTACCACATTAAAGACTACACCAAGAAATAGAACTTAATCTTAAACTTTCAAATTTATACTCAAATCTATACTTATTGTTCCTACCCGAGTGACATTTAAAAGCTTCAAGTTTGAGAGGTTGTACAGTGGAAGAGCATAAAAATGTTGAACATTTAAAAATTGTGATTAACACTTAATACCGATCAAACTAAAGTAGGGGACAAAAAAAAAAGAAATATTGTAAAACCATCATGTTCATGTTTTCTTTATTTCCGACGCCCCAACCCACTCCATCATTAACCATCTTCCCATTTTACGATTTTAATGTGATTTTAAAACTTACAATTTTGTATACTCTTCTTCTTTTTCATTACTTTGTCTGTCTTCTGATGGGGCTGACTGCTTGGCAAGCAAGCAAAAGCAAATAGTCAACAGGGGGAAGTGAATAAAACGAGAGCAAATGCGAATAAAACATCTTACTTGCTTTTTAAAATGTCCAATAAAAATTGCCGACACATTCTGGCCATATTTCTTCGGAATCCCATATAAATCACTGACTGTAATCCCTCATGCTATCATCGTTGCCGACGGTCTTATGCTTCTTTCATTTCGTTCCATTTCTTATTTCTTTCTTTTGGATGTTTTATAGTTGTTGTTGATGTTCTTTTATTTTTATACCCCTACCACCACAAGTGCTGAGGGTATATTATGTTTGTCATTCGGTGTGTAACGCCAAGAAGGAATCATCTCAGACAATGTATATATTATTGCAACAAATCAAAAAGTGAGTCGATACAGCTATGTCCGTTTGTCCGACTGTCCGTTTGTTTGTCTGTTGGAAACATTCTTACGCCAAGAATAATTGTCCGAATTCAATGTAATTTGGCCACATCGTTTGCTATTATCCTAAGCAGTTTGCTATTCAAAACCAGCTATCGGTTTATGAGCAAGGAAGTTATAGACCGATATCTGAAACAACCTCAAAACTCCGAAAAAGAACTCTTCTAATTTCTTCTCAAAATGTGATTGGACTTAAACAACAAATTTATTTTACCATACAATTTTACGTTCTCCATCATCGTGCAAAAGGTCATCAGAATCTGATTTTATAATATGATATATAATATGGAAAATTTTGATACATCCCAAACTCTGTGTGTGTCATATGGGCCTAAATTTTTAAAATACTTTACTGAAATTTGTCACATATACTTATTTTGATACAATAATAAGTCCAAAGAAGTCATATTGTTCAGGGATCATTAATTGACCCAGCTCCCGTATAAGAGCCTTTCGCGGAATATGATTTATAGCTTATAAAACTCTTTAATTTGAACCAATTCCGTTAAAATTTGGCACAATTAATTTTTAAACTATTGTAAATATATGTTATAAATTTTATTAACATGGGTCCATATTTTGATATAGCTCCCATATAACGCCCCTTCTCGGAAAACAGATTTAAGCTTATTCGATACAATTATTTGCTAACTGTTCTGAAGAAATTATATTAATTTGCCCTATATCGGTCTATATTTTCCTATAGCTGTGTGTAACGCTAAGAATGAATTATTTCAGACCCGATAATGTATATATATATTCTTGCTTCAAATAAAAATCTCAGTCGATTTTCGCCAATCTGTATGTCTGATAACATCCACAACAAATTGACTGAGCTCAATGAAATTTGGCCTAGTAGAAAAAAGCAAGTTTAGTAGAAAAAAATTATAACCAAAATTGTAACTAATTTAATGACTCATTAAGTGTTTCTGTGTTAATGTTAATATATACATTTGTGAGTGTATGTGTATATATATATATATGTATATCTATGGAACCTAACGTAATAACTTCACACGAATTTGTGATGGAGGGTAAAGAAGATTCGATATAGCCGGATATAGCATTCTCACTTGTTTCTCTTTTTTATTTTTTTCGGTTTCCATCAGTTTGGCATCTTTTAGTTGTGTGAAAAAAGTTTACGTGCGGGTATGAAAAAATAGAATTTCTATTGTTGTTTTTGCTATTTTTTTTTTTTTGGTATTTGTGTTCAAGTACTTGCTCCTCTTTTTCTTCTTCTTTATTTTATTTTGACGTGCGTAGCTTTTTTAAATATATTTATTTTTGTATATTTTTATATTCGTAGATACAATAAATTGATATTGTTTAAATTTAAAGTTTAATGTGATTAGATTGAGAACACTGTTTTTGTACAGAATTAGATTTATTAACATTTTTTTTAGCTTCAACTTATTTTATGTTTATTTATTTATTTAAATAATATTATTATGCTTTTTCTAACTAACGTACCTGATTAATTTTAATAGATCTAACATTATCTCAATCTTCAAATCGTATTTTTTATGTCATATTTTTTATTTCACCGGTATTTTTCGAAGCTATGAATCACACCTCGTATGATACGGAACACAAATATTTAGTTTTGATATGTGATTTCGAAAAGTGTGATAAGTTAAAATATGTTTGATAATAATGTCACATTCTGGGCGAACTATTGCGTATGCAAGTTATACAGAAAAAAATTACTCCCAAAATGGTTAAGTTTAAAATTTATCAAAAATTATGAGGTTTTTAATTATTTTCCTTTTTATATTAATTAATCGAGTGCTCAATAGAATAATTTTGTAACATTTCCAAAAATATTTTTTATTAAAGTTATAAAATTTTCATTACTGAATACACAAATACTGAATACACAAATACACAAATGAAATTATTGTTCCAAATAATTATTTTAAATTTCATACAAAATTTTTTATTAGAGACGTAATTTTTTTCTGTGTAATGATATAAATTTTTGTTAAATTCATTTGTATCAATTATGAAAAAGAAATAAGACAAAGTCCGTCAAGACCGACTAAATAAAGGAAACTTTAATGGTGGGCTTAAAAGTACAATTACTCAAATATTTATTAGAGATTATTAGAGAGAGACAGAAGAAAAAATTTAAACAAAATCATCGTTAAAAACATAAAATTAAATATTGTTAAGTTTGAGGTGAATTATATTTTACGTATTAGAATTTTTCGAAATTATGAAGTGAGATCAAAAAATTCTTAACATTTATATGTATTTATAAATAAAACTTACAGTTTTATTTTTTATTTGATTGAAATTATTGTAAAATTCATAATTCTTTTTCGCAAAAAACAATTCGTGAAGAGGAATTTGCGAAAACCTGTCAAAACAAACTCTTCGTCATCCATTATGCAACAAGAATATTTTTTCAGAAAACTTGACTTCAATTTCCGTGCTCTGTTTTGGCCTCTAAATTTTCACCAAAGTTCCAGTCAGGGACTTTTTAACTTTCAGTAACAAATAGTCCGAGCACTGAGTTGACAGGGCTGTTTCCTCTGCTTTTTTTTAATGCTATATTTGTTGTCTTTGGAAACATGTAGCCCATTCCTTCTACCTAAACCAGCATTTAATGAAAATGGAAACAGACCAGAAGACAGATTGCTTGGCTAATTTTTTGTGTGACAATATGGTTTTTTATATTTAATATTTTTCACAATATTCATTTATTTGATTTTAATGACAATAACTGAAATATTTTACAAAGTTTTATAAAGAAAGTAAAATCAACTATATTTAAAGTTGATTTTATATCAAGTTTTTATTCGTTGTATATGATAACAAAATAAAATTTTTGAACTGCACCTAAAAATAAAAAAATAATATATTTTTCTTAAATACAAAATTTTACAGAATATTATCTAAATTTATTATTTTAATTTGTAGGAAGTTATTACTATAACACAAAGATTTTTATTTCTTTAGAACATTTTATTTAGAACATTTTTGGGATCTAGAAGACCGCTCATATTGAAATTGAATCCACCAGTTTTGAAATAAAAAATAGTCGAAATCAATTCCTGATATTGTATTGTATTTATATTTATTTTAATTAAATAAATATAAATACAATACCTCCCAATGTGAGATTTATATACTTGAAAGATATATTTGAATGTGTAGTTTGTATGGGGGCTATAATATATAATTCACTAATTTTTTATAATTTGCCACACTAGAGTAGAACATTATAAGACTCATTTATGTTAAATGTCATTAAAAAAGTTTTTTGTTTGAGACTTTTATATTTTTAAAGCCCAATTTCAGGGAAGTATTTTTATGAGGGCTAGGTTATATAATGAAACCATCATCACCAATAATAATAATAATTATAATAATAACTAAAACTAATTAAGGTTTATTGGGAGCTTTCAAAATTGTTTATTAAATAGAAAAGATTTTTTATTATATATACATTAAAAGTGCAATACGGCACAATATTATGGTTAGGGCAACAAGAATTATTGTTGCTCGAAAGCTAAAGTTATGCCTTACAGCGAAAGAGTGACATATTCCACAATCATAATATGGTTGAGGCTGGTTGCCCACATACTTTTTGTATTTAGTAGAGCTCATATATATTAGAGGTCTTTTAGAATAGAGCTGTAGTTGAAATCGGCTTCCGAAGTTATAAACTACAATATATATATATATATATATATATATATATATATATATATATATATATATATATATATATATATATATATATATATATATATATATATATATATATATATATATATATATATATATATATATATTATATATATATATTTATATATATATATATATATATATATATATATATATATATATATATATATATATATATATATATATATATATATATATATATATATATATATATATATATATATAATATAATATAATGCTACCGATATTTTTTATTTAATCCAACCAGTCGAATAAATCTACACATTTCTTTCCGTAAAAAGCAATTCTCATCCACTGTGTGGTGCTTCCATAAAATTTTTAAAATTAAAACATCAGATTTAAAAACATACAACATAATATTTGTTTATTAACAATTTTGGAAATTTAATAAGAAGATGATTCACAAAGAAGAAAAATGGTTTTTGAGCAATTAACTTGAGTAAAATTTCTTGATAAATAATTAAATCTAATCATAATTTGTTAATATTCCTCCCCCTGTTTTTTAATCAGTTTTATAAGTTCCATATAAAAAATATAATTCTTATTCACACCACGTTAAATAAACGAATTAAAAAGCAATAACATCAATTATCTTGTTGAAATGTCCAAAACAATTGCATTTTAACAGACATTCGAATAAAAAGTACTTTTTTTACAAAATACAACAAAAACAAAATGCCCACTGCCCACCACATCAAGCAACAGCGAATGCAACTGAATTGAATTTTATCGAATCGAACATAACAGAACTGAATGGTGAACAGGAGTTGGATGGAATTGTATTTGGAATAAGAATGCAACTGGTATTAAGTATGCAAAAATCGCATATTAACTTGCTCTGGCAGGCGGAGAGACAGACAGATGGACAGATATACATATATAATCGATTATACGAATTGTAAAACAAAATATTCACAATTATTGTTATTATTGTATTTTTGTTATTATGGAAAATACAATCAACCTAAAGGTGCATAACTTACAAGTTTATTAGTTTATTTATTTGTTTGCCCGGTTGGATGGATGCATTATGGGTACTTGGTAAAATCGTGTAATTTGGCGGCATTAGTCCAGTGATTTAACATATTCGAAATTCGTGTTAAGCATGCGCAAAATCGTCATTTCTTACAAATGACGATTTGTAAATGTGTTGCTAAATTTATGTATGTGTTGCTAAATTTATGTTATTTTTAGACATTTTGATATTATAGGTATAATATTTTAGATATTGCACCAATACGACCCGGGAAACATGCCACCATACTCTCAAACGAATATAAAAAACAAACAAGCACACAGACTGACGAAACTCAAAGTGCATAAATAAAGACTTACAGCCAGACAAACAAAAGGACTTCAGTCTATAATTCATTTGACAACACAACACAATGCGACACAATCATTCACTCACTCATTTATTCACTCACGACTTAAACCGAAATAAACCAAATGGCAAAAAGGCCAAAATCCAATAAACTAAACGACTGCTGGAGCCACTTACATACATATTCGTCCATATGTTTATTTTAAGTATATGTATACTTTTTGGTGACTTTTTTGGAAGATGATGGTAATAAAATAGTTTGTATTTAAAAGAGTCATCATGAAGTCATAATTTTAAAAATGTCACTTGTCTGTCGACTAACTGTCAAATCGAAAGTGGATTGAACATGATGATCCAAAGTTATTGTTAAGCGGCGATAAGAATTTCAATTAATGTCTTAATAGCAGCAACATCAATCGATCAGTTAAACATTGGAGTGATCAAAAGAAGAAGAAAATTTAAATTTCTTATAAGTTAAAGATTTATTCCGAAAATATTTAAAATGTTTAATATTTTGTGTACTATTAAACTCGATATGGATTTCAATATATCCAGAAATGATATTTATTGGTAGCATCAGGGTTAGAGCTACACCATATACAAAAAAAATGAAATTAAGAGTATCTAAGTACTAATAACTGTAAGTTTTAAAAATTTATTTTTTATCATTTATTATAAATCATGTTTTCTGAAAAAATATAGGTCTGATATATTCTAGTAAGAATTGTTCATAGAAAAAAAAAATATACAAACACGAATATTCGCTCATTTTTAATTAATTTAAAAATTTTAAAATATATGTATATTTTTTAATTTTTGTTGGCTTAGTTGAAAATTTCTAATTTTCCAAATTCACCGAAAGGATTTTTTGTTATTGCCCAAAGGAGTTTCCTACTAAAAACGTGAAAAAACAGCTTTACGAATTTAATTAAAAATCTGAGGAATAATGTTATAGGCTTTAATATGAAAAATTTGATACATCCCCGAATCAGTTTATCATACAGTCGCAATATACTGTGACTGTGTTGGAGACTTGAAGTAAAATCAACGTTAAACATAGTTGACTTCAGATTAAATTTCATTTAGTTAAAATTAAATGTTTTTACGTTTGTGGCGAAATAATATTGTACATGTTAGAATCCTTCAATATAAAATAGTAAAATTTCAAAAAATTTTTAAGAAACTGTATTAACTATTAAAAATATTAACTTAACATTTTATCTATGAAGCAAAATCGCAAGAGAAAAAGGTTAAATTATTTTTATTTTTATTAATTTTTTTTATTTAACGTTGTTTTCTCAGTAAATACAGTTTATTAAGAATATTCTTAAGTTTTTTTATTACTTGACATTTTAGTACATAAAAATAATTTTAAAAATTTATCGTTGTATAATTTTATACATTAATATCGAAAGATTTTAATACATACAATATTATTCCACCATAAACGTAAAAATATTAAATTTAATTTAAATGAAATAAATTTATTCAATCTTATATCAACGATGTTCAAAGTTGAGTTTTCTTCATGTTTTTTCTGTGTATATAAAAAGGTGAAGTACTCTTCGCTTAAATAGATCCAATAATGTGGCATTATTATTCCTATAGCAAATATGCTGACAGACATTTCGGGAAAAAGCTTAAAAAGAACCATTTTGTACTTTTTTGGCGCCCAATGTAAATTTGAAAGTCATAAACATAGAAATGAAATACTTATTACTTTCGAAACTTAAAAAATAGTAATACAAATTTGTATACATACACAGAAAAATAAAAATAAAGTTCAATTACGAAATTGCTTATATTAATTAATTTTTTGTTCGTTTGTTTGTTTACATTTGCATTCCCATGCAAAAACACGTTGACGCAGTAGAGATTTGACAGCACTTAGTTCCGTGTAAAATAATGTACAGCCTTGTGAAAAAATCAAAGAAGAGGAGTCAACAAGCAAGGTTGTCGTTGAAACGTATCCGAAAAAAAAAACAAAAAATGACTTCTAGAAATGCATCTCCAATGACAGATTGACATAGCAACAATGGCAGCAAAACGACAGACAACCCTCATGAACCAACTTTGTTTTAGAACTGCAAGGGTTGTCCTTAAACATATGGAAAACAATAATGGAATCTTTATAAATGATTATAACATATACTTACCGAACTATTCACTAAAAATTTCTTCCGTTAAATTTAAAGATCGCAGGCAACATTTTTAAAATCTATTTTTAAAATACATATTTTTGTTGAAAAAAATTTTCCAAATTTTTAAAATATATTTTTTAATATTTTCTAAACCTGTCAGTTTTTGTAAAAAAGGAATCATAACAATTCAAAAATCATAATTTATTCAATTCAATTAATTCATGTAGATTTTAGAATATTTCCTATAATATTTTTTCTGTATATACGTGCTTATATTTGGTACTTATTTTATGAAATGTTAAAAAAGAGAAAGTTCCAGTAAACTATGGGAGGAGAAAATTGTTAATTACTTAAACAAAATAAAATATTTTTCAATGAGAGGGAAGTTTTTGGTAATATTTAAAAATTTCCATGGTTAATTTTTTGTACTAATGATTTAAAAAGAAATTAACATAAAAATTTGTGGTCAACATTAATACCATCCACCACCACAATTGGTGATTGAGGATATTTATTATTTCGTGTGTAACACTAAGTAGAAATCTTCTGAAACCCCATAAAGCACGAAATAAATAAGAATATTTGCATTGGGTGTTTGAAATTGCATTATGGATAGAAAATAGAGCTATAACTGAAATTTCTTCCCAATGCTTCTGTGCTAAATTTCAGATCTTTAATCCATTTGTTCTTTATTTTTGCTATAATAAAAAAATTTTCAAAAAAAAAAAAAATTTAAGGAAAATATTATTTATTCAAAGTGTAATAAATCTTGCCAAAAATATCTTCTAAAAATTATGAATTGTCATTCATTTGAATTAAACTGATACCCTTTTGTGAGTTGTTTTGATAAGAATGAAAAATGTGGCAAACGCTCGTAGCAACGGTGAACAGAGAAGAGCTTATGAACTGTATTAAAACCCCACAGGAACTAATGAACCAACCATCGATCATTATTCGTGTGCCTTTTTATGCGGTTGGAGTGGAAGAGAAACTGAGAAATATGCCAAAGAAACTAAAGCATAAATAAAGATCACGAGCCAAACGTGGTCCCAGTTAAATCAGGTTTAAGCAAGTGTATCATCATCGTCAACTCTTGCTTTGGTATTTCACTCTTTTTCCCTTCGCATTTTTTATATATTTTTCTTGGTGTCGTATCGTGTCATTTCTGAAAACTGAACTCGTTTATCAGTGCACTGAAGTGACGCAAACGCAGTAAAACAACACCAAACTAAACTTAAGCGACACCTTTCCAATGAATTACGGCTTTAAGTCATTATCCAATCCCAACCAAGACATCCTGTTTTTACCAACCAACATTTTAACATTTTTTTCCTTTTAGTATTTTTGCAAGTTGTTGCTTTTAAATGTCGGGGTGTGTCACATAGTTTTTTTCTTGGTTTCTGTTTCTAATTTGTCAGAAATTAATCATGTTCTTGTTTTCAAGTTGTGTTAAAAATTTGATAAATTAACCTGTATTCTGGCATGACAGCAGTATCTGAACGAGATTGTAAGTTTGCTAAAATATTGTTCAGACAAAAAATCCCTTCTTTATTTCTTTAAACATTAAAGAATTTTATATGAATTTCACTTCATACTTTGTATTCTACTAACGTTTAAAAATATGGTTCTACTAAGAAAATAACTAAAATTGGATGTTTATTATCAAAACAATATGATTTTTGTAAACTAAAATTAATTCGTTATAATCCTAAGTACTTTTATACTTAAAATGAAAACAACATATACACAGCATCAAACAAGTATGAAAGTTATAGTCGGTCAAACCCTACCAAAACGTATACAATACTATTTCATACAATAACCATCATTGTATTGTATAGTATTTTATTAGATAGTAGTTATGTAGTATTGAAAGTTACGAGAAAAGTAAGTACGAAGTACATTATTTTGAAGCTAACATTCATATGAAATTTATGCGTTTAAAATAAATTTTTGTAGGGGGTACAATGGGGGCTTCAAAATAATATGGATCGACTCTTGTAAAACTTTGCACATCTTATGTATAAGATTTATGACCTTCAAAATATTGGTTTAAAATATCATAAGACTTTTTTGGTAAAATTTCGTTAAAATTGCTTTATATTTAAGACCTATTCCGGGAGGAGGTTTGCTTGGGATGTACCTGAAATATTAGACCGAATATAACCAAATTCATAAAGCTTTGTCCTTGAACCAAAATAATATGTACTGGATTTCATCAAGATACTTTACGTTTGATAAGCATTTAATAAGAGTTCATTTTACAGGGTACATAAATCTTTAAATTTGCTCTATTTTGTAAGAAATTCAACATAATAGCAGAGGGACCTCATTGTTATCTAATGGTCGGACATATTTTATTTAATCCATGCCACATTGTAGTTTCTCATTCAATTTAATAGTTTTTACAGTCTTATAGCTCTGATAAAACATTTTAAAATAATGACTAAAAAGTAATATAAGATTTTTATCTTATAGTTTTGAATTAATTGTACATGAATTTTAAATTTTTTCAAATATTTGCAAGATTTTCAAGATTTTTTATGGAGAATAAACAGCTTTCATAAAAAAAACTAAAAATCCACAATCAGGATTCTGTACAATAACAAAAGTTCCGAGTTAGAACCATCAACAGGCTAATTGAAGTAGGTTACCGTGCGAGTCAAAAGTAAGGATCAAAGGAAAAAAACCGCGCTTATTTCATAATGACGTTACTGTGAAATGCTGGGACGATATTTTTTCAGAAAAAAAATATATGTAATGAAACTTTTGGTTTGAAATTCATGTTTATACTTTTTTAGATTTTTTATAAAAAAATTACAGTGATTTTTCTTAAAGTAAAACTTTTTTGGTTTACAAATTTAATATTCCAAAATTATGATGTATGAAATTGGTTATAAAAGAAATCTCAGAACATTGAATATTGTGATCAAATGAGTGATCACAATATTCAATGTTCTGAGATAAACGGAAAGACAGCCGGACGAAGATGACTAAACCGACCCAGATATTAATATGATGCAAGAATATATACTTCGAGGTCATAGATGATTTCTTCTTGGCATTACTCACGATATTGCAAACTTAATGTATAAATCACTCTATCACCACTTGTGGTGGTTGAGGTTAAAAAAATTATAGGATGTTGATACCTCAAAACAAGTGTGGTGTTGTAATTTTTGAGGTAATTTTATGATTAGATACAAAAATATTTTTTTAGATACAAAAATATTTTGGGGTTTAAACTTATTAATAAAATGTACATGAATTCTATTAAAATTGGGAACAATTAACATTCGAATCTTCTTTAATATATGAAATTAATATAATTAAAATTTGCTCATATTGTGGTTTAGCTCCACGAAATAGTGCTGAAGTTTCTTAGTTGTATTTAAGTAATTCCATGAATATCGGCCTAAATTTATCAATTCATGAATATTCATGTTATTTAGCTGGAAATATAAATTTTATCGTTCTTAAGTTTCGAAATTCAGGCATTTGGATTTTAAAACAAATATTTAGCTAAAAATCTTATATCGATAAACAAACTTACAAAGTTCGAAAGAGTTTGTATTGTATACAATTTCGAGAGATATAATTCAAAAAGGATTTTTATTGGGTAAAGTCACTATGCATAAAAATATAAATCTGAAAAACATTATTAAGGAAATTATTTTATACGCACTTTCTAACAAAAATCGTAATTTATCCAATTTCTGAGGGAAGATATCGACTTTTGTTTGATAAGTAATGTATTTTTTACTAAGTGAAGAAATTTAAACAATATCGAATATATACAAAATTCAGAATACTAAAAAAAGCGTATATTTGTAGAACTCAAAGAATTAAAGAAAATCCTTTAATGCAAACCCTGCAAAACTTTTTCGGTAGATAAAAAAGTAAAGAATTAATATTTATTTAACAGTGAAAATTGTGCAATAATTCTTTCGAACTCACTAAACGCTACCATAAAGATAAAACGAATGTGGACCATATTTACCGCTACTTAAATTGCTTAAAACGGATGTGAAAAAAATCCCATCGTATACGGAACAAACAAACTATTTTTTTTTACAAATAAAATAGACTATGTTGGTGTTGTTTTCATAAAAATGTGCATCCACGTAGAGAAAAAACATAGTTGACGTAATATTATATATATATATATATATATATATATATATATATATATATATATATATATATATATATATATATATATATATATATATATATACATACATACATAATATAAAAATAGCACAATTATTTTGCAGTTGTTTTTATAACATCTATGTTGTTGTCCGTAATACTATAGTTATGCCGCATTACAATTTCCCTTCAAATTTTCCTTATTACTTACTATGTCTATAAGAAAATTAAAAATTAAAAATTGTATTGTAGACCAACATTTTTCTTATTATAATTCCACCACCAAACTATTGTTAGTTTATTACCAATAATTTTTATAGTAACAATACTGATGTTAACTAAAATACAATTTTTCTCATAAAAATAATAGTGTTGTGATGAGCATATGGGAAATATGATTTTTCTCTGTGTGTATGTTTATATAAACATACACCTCCAAATCTTGCACATAGATAGACATACAAATAAATAAAAACTCTAAAGGTTAGTCGAGGCAAATGTATGAAAAGGAAACTGGAAAAAGGACACTGAATGATATAAAAATAAATGGATGGAGAACTATTATTTTATTATTTTTATTTTTTAATTCTTTTTTTCGTTAAAGTTCAAATATAAACTAAAAGGAAATACGCTAACAAACTTTTTAAAATATTGTGGATAATAAATGTGCCCACACATGGGTATTTAACCCTAAGGGTCGGGGATTCACATATGTCCACTTAAAGTTATACATAATGCATACTGGGATTTTTTATGGAATTAGCAATTCTTCTGTAGAGAATAATGCCGCTTTATGTTTTATCAGAATTTTGCAAATGAATTTTATTAATTTGATTAAAAGATTTAGTAGTCATGGCTTTTAAGAGTAGATAAAATGATTTCTTTACCACACACTGATTTAATTTGTTAACAAATATTTATTATTTCATTAAACCTCATTTTAAGATTTATGAAAATTCCATAAGATGTTTTTCTCTTCTGGGGATACCCAAAAAGTGTTCCCTAAAAAAAGGAACTCTTTATGTTATGTGTGTACTATGTGTGTTAAAATGAGTGTATATTATTTGTTATTTATTATTTTCGTTTGTTTGTTAATTGTATAATTTCAAGTGCCAGCAATTATTTGATAATAATTCACATTCATCATTTCCCAAACAAAAGGATTCACATGCTTTATTTCCTAGAGGAAATGAGAGACGTAAAGGGTTTCAAATAAAACACTCGTGTAAGTGGTTGTTTAATCATTATTTAAGTTACAACTTCTTTTTTATATAGAAGAGCATCTAAACTATATGTATGATATCACCACGCAAACATTTTTAAGTGAACTCTTAGTAAATAAAATTGTTTCAAATACGATGAATAGAATTAAAATTAATCAGCGTTAACTATACATATATACTGAAATGCCCATCGAAGTGGTATTTCTCACTTAACATACTCTAACATACTTGAGGCCAAAATGGACCCGATAATAAATCGTCCCACTTTTATTTTAAAATGTTTAAGCTAAACCATTGTCACTCCCATGTCTTTATTACGTCTCGGATGTAGTTTCCTTTCCTTGTTCTTCTTCTATGACACATTCAATCAGAATTAGTTTGGTTAGATTTAGATTTATATAGTCTTTTCAAGAATAATAAATATATTTTGTTACATTTTCCTTCATTAACATTGAATGAAATAACCAGTATTGATTCGAATTGATTTAAGAATGAAAATGTCAGTCGTATTATTTTTTGTAAATGAAAATGTTTGTGTGGAATATTCTTATGTATTAATGCGATTTTTCTTGGCTACAATGTAAACACGATATTTATTATACCTACACCTATGTAGGTGACTGGGGTATTACGCGTTTGTGTAGGTGTTTGTAACAGACATACTTGTAAGTATATTGTTCGACACAGAATCACTTTCCGTTCAATATTTTAGGTATCTTAATCTCACAAATCTCACAGAAATAAAAATATTTTAATTAAATTTGATACATTATAATACAAATACATTATAAATCAACATTTCAAATATTTGCATTAAAATGGTAATAATGTTAGTATTATTTACATCGACATATTGATGATATTTTGCATTTTGTATATTTAAATAACCCAAAAATAATCTACCAAAATTTGCAAGGATCAGTTAATAATTTCTATATCCTTTATATACTCATATATATAAGTATAAAGATAAGTCATAAAGTCGGATTGTACGAGTGTCGATCCATAACTTTTCATGCCTGCTCTATGCTGTAGGGAGCAAAATGGTCGGTTTCAACCAACATTACACTCTTAATTGTAAATAATTATTCGTTTAATTTATAAAAGATAACAAATCACTTACTTATTATTTTGAATATTGTATTTTATTAATTTGGGTTATAATTTACAGGATAAAATTTCGTAGTCTTTAGTTAATTTTTAACCTTTTTTATTATTACATTTTCAAAGTTAGAATGGAATTAAAAAATTTTTAAAATGTTTAGCCTTTTATTTTTTGCAAACAATATCGTTAAGTTTTATCCTTTCAAAAGCGTTGGTTTATTGCCTTTTCAATAAACCGGGTTCTTTTGACAAATGTTTTTTTACTCTTCACCACGACAAGTGGTGATAGATGGTATATTAAATTTGAAATTCCGTGTGTAACGATAAGAAAGAGTCATCTAAGGCCAGATAACATGTACATACATTCATCATATCAAAATCTGGGTCGATATAGCTCGTCGGTCTGGTTATCTATTAAAACAAAATATTACTTATTACTGTTTTAAGATATCGGAAAGAATATAATACAAAAATGTTTATTGCTCCCAATGTTCCCACATATAAAAGTTCGGTTTATATATAAAATTATAGTTAACTTTAGTGAGTGTGTGTATATGGTGTGTTAGAGCATGTGTGTATCTTAATGTTGTGGATGCGGCTTTTTGTACCAACAGCGCCCTCTGGATGGTCTAAATTACCATTTGATATTTAAATAACTTATGTTGTTAAATTTTAACTCAAATTATATTTTATTTTAATCATATTCTTTTGTTGAGAATTTCATAAAATTTGTTTTGAAAATTTTCAAATTTATAATGGATTCCATCCCCAAATGTAAATGCCTTTTGCGAAGAAAATTAAAAACTTACTGAAAAATCTACCTATCCGAAAAATATTCTGCTCTTTTAAAAATGCACAGTGTATAGATCCGCCAAATGGGCTAACCGATTAAAAATTGGGGTTTGAATTTATTATTTATTTAATTTTAGGAATTTTACACTTCCAACTTTTAAATTTGAGGAATGTTGTTAAACACACATATCAGTTTATTATTAGTTTATTAATATTATTTCGAATTTTAATATTTATTTATTTGAAAATTGTCTTATAAAAATATGGAAATGGTAAACAAGTTAAATTATTAAAAAAAAAAAAACAACACTACAATAGTCTAACCATTATTCATGAGACCACCCTCACTTTTTCTTGGTTTATTTCAGAAAACTGCATTCATTCATTCTTTCTCACTGACATCCTTGTGGTGGAGTGGAAGAGAACATAAAATTTATTTTAATTATAAACACAATTACAAAAGACATAGAACGAAAGAAAACAAAAAAAGTTAGTTAGTTAAAGTAGAAACAACTAAATAAATAAAATGAAAACAACAAAAGTAAATAAACACAAAAACAAGGATAACAAAAGAAATAAAATTTTTGCTACGCAAACTAATTAAATGAATTTATATGAACTCCCCAATGAAACGACAAAATAATCTCAACTTCTCCTTTAGTATTTGTGCAACATAAAGATGCACAACCGAACCATATCCTCTGTTATGCATTTGAAATTTCAAGGATTCTTTTTAGTTGAATACAAAGAAGAGGATTTTTTTTTGGTGAACTATAGTAGGAGAGATTAAAAGGAAGCCTTTATTATACCTCTTAAGAAGTATATATTTGCATATGTATGTGTGAACACGAAACACTGTACTTTATAAATTTTGAAGTATTTAGTATTTAAGAACGTCTTTAAAATTAAAAAAAGTCTAGGATATAAAAGAAATATTTCTAATTCCTTAATGTTAGTTAACAACAAAATTTATGATGTTATAGAAATAATTTTATAAATACATATGTATTTGTGTACTTTTGTCAAATAATATAAAAAAAATATTTTTATAAAATATTTTTAGCACAAATTCCTAATAAGCACAAACAAATTATTGTTCAAGATCAATGTCAGTACCTACGGAAAAAATTAATTAAAATATAATAATTTAACTTTATTTTCAGTTATGATTTTGCTTCATATACAAAAAATGGCAATTTAACATAACACAGCTTCTTGAATTTTTACTACTTTAAATTTTGTACAAAATTATGTTACCACAAACGTAAAAAAGTTTAATTGAAACTAAAAAAAAAATTTTTTAACCTTAAATCAAATGTAATATATCAGGTTGGCAGTTTTTGTTTAAAGAGTGAAATGTTTATATGTTTACCTTACAGTTCGTTAACATGATTTCGCCAGCCTCAAACATTTCCCTATAGCGCCTGCATTTATTGCAAATCCCTCTGTTATAAATCCTTTGCAATTGACTCTGAATACTTGATTAACTTCAGAAATTTGTGAGTCTATAGTAAGTGTTATATATATATATATATATATATATATATATATATATATATATATATATATATATATATATATATATATATATATATATATATATATATATATATATATATATATATATATATATATATATATATATATATATATATATATATATATATATATATATATATATATATATATATATATATATATATATATATATATATATATATATATATATAAAGTTATAGACGAAAAAGTTATAGACGATATTATAACTAATTTCATGGCTCATTAAGTTTTTCTCTGTTATATACATCTGTGAGTGCATGTGTGAGCGTATTTATATCTATGGAACCCAACGTATTAACTTCACACGAATTTGTGGTGGAGGGTATAGACGATTCGGCATAACCGAATATTGCATTCTTAATAGTTTTGAATGAAGCTTTGAAGGGATGATCAACACATTACGATTATTTTCGTTTATTTTAAACAAGCACGACTGAAAACCTCGATTGCTTTTCAATGGTAAAATTGTGGCAATTTTTTGCGAATGATTATTTGTAAAACAAAGAGGCATCTATATAAGGGATACCAATCCCATAATCCCGAATCACGGGATTTGAAAATATTCAATACCGATATTTTTCGTAACCTTTTAATCCGGAATTTTCCTGGAAATCCTGGGAAATAAAAAGAATTTTAATTTATTTGATTATCACAGATATACAAAACTTGACACCATTTATTCAAAATTTCAACAATGTGTGGATACTTATTAATCTATTTGTTCCGGCGTTCGATTTTTTAATCACAAAATTTTAATAAAATTTCCATACAAAAAGGGATCTCGGGATTTTGATTTATAAAATCGCAAATTGCGAGATTTGACTTACCACTAAAATATAACAAGGCTATAGTAGAGATCCTATTTTACATGAAACCCATAACTTTGATGTTATAATCATTGAGATAAAAATGAATTTGAAAATAATTTCTTCTGTTATACATTTTCATGTTTACAATTAAGAAATTAAAGATGTTTTTAATTTGCATTTTTAAGTAAATGTCATCAAATGTCCAATGGTATTCAGAAAAACATATCAACAGTTGATTGCTTTAGATTTTAATGGAATTTAGAAAACGACATTAGTTTTTGAATTTCTTGTCTACAATTTCCGATGTAATACATTTTACTATTACACACACATACATATAATCGAATACATCATTTTTTAATATATAAAGTCATACAAATCTCTTGGAAATTGTTTCTATTCGAAAGTTAGTTTAGTGTTACAGTTGGTTGTGTGTTTATCTTTTTTATATTGTTGGCGTAATAGTAGACGTAAATGTGGAGCAGAGTTGCAAAGGAAGTAATACATTAATCACTCCAACATACAGAGGCTCAATTTACCACCTCCATTTTGACAATTAATCAAAATTGTCTCGGTGTGAAGTCGACTAAATAAAATTGCTCGATTCAAGTTAATTTCAAACGAAGTGCAGTTTCATACACTGCCACCACCACCACCACAACCACCAATCATTACCCGCAAGAACTATACAAAAAAATACTCGTATAAAGTAAAAATGTCGTTAACTTAAGTGTCCAATTAATTAATATCACATTTAACAGCCGCCAAGCTGAGAAAACCCATTAAGATAGTTTGTCACACAATCGTACCAGTAAGAAACACCATATGAAAATCCATACTCTATACACATACATATTTACAAACAGTTAATACAAAGTATGTAAGTATGTACTTGCAACCGATACTCTAGGTGTAACTACAAATATTATTATTGGCGTAATAATGCTTTAAAGTCTGTGAAGTAAAACTTAAACTCTGGTTGGTTGTATAATTCTGGCTGCTTGGTCACATATTTACTCGTATTTCCAAAATCAAGAAAACTCTGTTGATTTTATATCCTTTTACATGGAAATACCAACATGTGTGGCTTGTAAACTTTGCTCCTTAATGTATTTTCTGTATTTCATTATATGTGTGTATCTTTGTGCTGTTGCAAATTTAAATTTGGTCAAAAACTAACGAAACTTCATCTTAAGCGTTTATTACCACCAACTCATTCCCACATGAATATAACCGTGCCTTCATAGACTTATTTCGTTATTTAAGACTTTTTAGGCTAAGAGCTTTTGTTGTTCACCATTATTTTTGTGTAGGTACTGTTTATATTATGGGCAACTTGATGCTTAAGAAATTCGTTTATAAATTTAGCAGTTGTGTTTATAAAAATAGTAACTACTATTCTCAATATTAATTTCCACTATTCACGCAAGTGAATATTTGTTATAAGAAGCAACTCACGTTTTTTATTAAAACTTTTAATCCAAGTATTATTTGATTTATTTTTCGATGAAGTTACCTTTGTAAAACATGTTGTTTTATGTCAAGCAAATTAATATATTGTTAATCTGAAATAAGTGATCAGAAAAAATGGTCCTACAAAATTATAGCGTAGCATTCAAATGTCTGCCGATGTTATTATGAATTATGAACTTGTTCGTTAATAGTAAGTTAAAACAATTATTTTTGTGTAGGTACTGTTTATATTATGGGCAACTTGATGCTTAAGAAATTCGTTTATAAATTTAGCAGTTGTGTTTATAAAAATAGTAACTACTATTCTCAATATTAATTTCCACTATTCACGCAAGTGAATATTTGTTATAAGAAGCAACTCACGTTTTTTATTAAAACTTTTAATCCAAGTATTATTTGATTTATTTTTCGATGAAGTTACCTTTGTAAAACATGTTGTTTTATGTCAAGCAAATTAATATATTGTTAATCTGAAATAAGTGATCAGAAAAAATGGTCCTACAAAATTATAGCGTAGCATTCAAATGTCTGCCGATGTTATTATGAATTATGAACTTGTTCGTTAATAGTAAGTTAAAACAATACCCTCCACCACAAATTCGTGTAAAGTAATACGTTAGGTTCCATAGGTACACCTAATTCCATAGATACACATACACTCACAAATGTATATAGTATATAACACAGAAACACTTAATGAGTCATAAAATTAATAATAATTTTGGCTATAACTTTTTTCTACCAAATTTCATTGAGCTCTGTTAATTTTTGTGGATGAGAGCAGACAGAGAGATTGACGAAAATCGACTGAGATTTTGATTTGATGCAAGAATATATACATTATATGGGAGCTATATCAAAATATGAACCCATGTTAATAACATTTATAACAAATATTTATGATAGTTAAAAAATGATTGTGTCAAATTTCAAAAGAATTGATTTAAATTTAAGAGTTTTATAAGCTATAAATCATATTCCGGGAAGGGGCCTTATATGGGAGCTATATCAAAATATGGACCCATGTTAATAAAATATATAACAAATAATTTAAAATAGTTACAAAATTGATTGTGACAAATTTCAAAAGAATTTCTTCAAATTTAAGAGTTTTATAAGCTGTAAATCATACTCCGGGAAGGGGCCTTATATGGGAGCTTGATCAATATATGGACCGATCTTAATAAAATTCATAACATATATTTAGGATAGTTAAAAAATTAATTGTGCCAAATTTCAAAAGAATTGCTTCATATTTAAAAGTTTTATAAGCTGTAAATCATATTCCGGGAAGGGGCCTTATGTGGGAGCTTGATCAAAATATGGACCGATCTTAATAAAATTCATAACATATATTTAGGATAGTTAAAAAATTAATTGTGCCAAATTTCAAAAGAATTGCTTCATATTTAAAAGTTTTATAAGCTGTAAATCATATTCCGGGAAGGGGCCTTATGTGGGAGCTTGATCAAAATATGGACCCATTGTAATAAAATTTATAACATAAATTAATTATGCCAATAATATACCCTCACCACTTGTGGTGGTGGAGGTTATAAAAATAGAAAGCATTTTCACACAACACATCTAGAAGGAAAGCAGCCCTTTTAGGTCAATTAACACTATTTGATGCGAATGGTTAAAGCTATGTAGGATTAAAAACATACAAGACTCAAAAAGTCACTGACAGGTACGCTGCTAAAAATTTAGAGGCCAAAAACAGATCGAGGAACTTTAAGTCAAGTTTTATTAATAATCTGCTTCATATTGGATGACAAAGATTGTATGTTACTGATGCTCGAGGGATTGTTGAAGAAAAGTTCTTGGTATTGCAAGTAATATGCAGTTGAGACAAAATTTATTTGGTACAACAGGGTCTATAAATACTGAAATGAACATCAAGGAACCCGGATCTATTCTCTTTTAAAAGGGAATTGAAGAGCACAAGAAAGATATCCAAAAGTGTAGTAGATTTTAAACTGAGGTGGGCTACCGAAGTGACAGAAAGCACTATCAAAACGTTTATTGAAGGGGTTTTGAAAAATGTCATCACCACTGATTTAAACTATTAAAATATATTTTGTATTTTAAAAATTGTAAATAAGTATATTAATTTCGTTTTTATTAACATATATGTATATTAAGAATTCTTCGATCTCACTCCGTTAGTCATTTTCTATGTTGGTCATTTCCTATGTAAAATTATGAAGAAATCGTCTAAGACTACATTTGACTATACTGTGGTAATATAACTTAAACGTTTTGTGTTCAATCATAACGTTTAAATTTAAACTTTAAAATCGATTCAATAAAAAAATATTATAGGAGGATATCTGATGCAACTTAAAAGAATAATTAAAAATATCAGTATTATTTAATTAAATATGCCTAAAAAGCCTAAGTACTTCAGAAGTATGGAGTGTTATAAATAGCATCGCATCTAAATAAGATTAAAAATTTTTCATGATAATTCAACAAGAAATAAAGTTGATATTTTTTAATAATAAGAAAAAGCCGGAAGCTAATCGATTCTAAAATTAATTCAATTTGAAATTATTTTTTAGCCTCAACTGTATCGACATTTGAGACTGGTTATCGGTACACAAATGTATGTAAAATTTTTTATTAGAGTCTGTCCATATTGTAAGTTTGTTCATAAGGTAAGAAAAAATGTTATCACACCCTTTACACTTTAAATAATTTAATTCGGGTGTTGGTAATTCCGGCTAAAACTCGTGCTCCATGTTCACTCAGAAGATTGATATGATTTCGAACACTGTTGGAGTTTGCTTTATTACTCGTTTTGGAGGTTTAGTTCAGCTTTTCATTTTACCTCTTGAGTTCGAATCATTTTTCATGATCGAATTTCATACAAACTTCATGTGTGTTTTCTTTTTGTCGTTTTTGTTTTTCTTGTTCGTTTGTCTATATGGTCGACATTTAAAACAAATCCAAATGTGTTTTCTTCTTCTTCGTCTTATAATCTTGTTGGTTTTATTTTTTCCCTCACAGTTTGGGTACATGAATATGTACAGGTATGTAATTAATTTTGTTGACTTTATGTCAGTATTCTTTTTATAATTTTTAATTTTTTTCTGGGCCTCTTGACATATTTCCCCTACTTGGGTGTGCTAAAGTAATTTTACATGTAGCGAAAAGCACAAAAAATATATAAAAAATAAAAAGAATGAAAATACAATGAAATCTACTTAAATTTAAGAAACTCTCTGATTAAATTTCCAAATAAAATTCTGCGTTTTTAACCCGGAATGTTATCTAAGTTTAATACCAAATAACTCAGAAACGTAGACGAAATCTTTTTTATGTTATAGATTCAGTATTGTTCGAACCATATATAATTCTTTCTCATTGGAAGGATTGCATATGGTTCTTATTGGTTTATCTTAAACAGATCAACAAAAAGTATCTCCTTTATTTAATTATTTTGCAAAAAACTTATAAAAATCTAAAAAGTTATAGGATATATATAGACCACATGTATAAAGACCAAAATTGTGTTTGCGAAAATTTATGAACGACCCTTGTGCAATTTGTTTTTCTGATTAATGTTTAATTGTGCAGTACATTATTGTGACAATGTCATCTACGGAAATCTTTGCATGTTAAAATGATCATTTTCTGGTGGATTTCATGGAATTAACAAAAAAATGTGGCCCGAAATTTCGTACATCATTTTTTATATATTTTATCTTACGTTTGCACAAGTATTATTACAACGCCTATGTTAGATTTAAGCCCTTCAAAGTGATATTTAAAAATGAAGCTTGTATGGGACAATTTCAATTGGCTATCTTCGGTCTGTCTTTGACAGCTAGGCAGACGGACGGACATTGTTAAATCGAATCATAAAGTGATTCCCAGTATAACTGTGTACTTTGAGGTGGCTATAATACAATTTTTTTCTGCATGTTTCACACATCAGCACAAATCCATTAAATCCCAACCACCTGCGGTAAGAATGTAACCGCTGTGCAGGCATGTCAAAGTTATATACCGATCTCCGTAGAATCTGAAATTATGGACTGATAATTGCAAAATTTGGTAGGATGTTTTCCGGTTCTATAGATTTAAACCATAGGCTTATGCATATTAACAGAATTTCGTGGGTCTGTATGGGAGTTACAGTCAATTTTGAAACGATCTTCTTAATAATATGTACCGAAATTCTTTCTAATATGTAACAAAAACCGAGATCTGTAGAGTGTTCACAACGTATACATGGACAGACGGTCGAACGGTATACTTACTTTTTCTGTATATTGAAACATCACCTTTGATGGTGTAGGATATAACAAAATTATTTCCAAAATCGTTGTTCAAAACATATGAAACTTAAAATATTTAGTGTGATATTCTTCGTTCCTTAGAAAACTCAGAGCACACTTTGGGATTGTATGACATTTGTTAGAATAGATATTGAAACTCTATAGCTAATCCAGAGATTGTGGTTTTTTGGTGAATAAATTTTTGCCACTTTTTGGAAATTTTTCAAAAATTCAATTCTTTTTACAGTTGAAGTCAACTAACACCTTATCTTTATCCATTTTAAATTAAGATAAATCCAATGGTTCAAAAATTACAGATTTCTTTCAAAAAATCAATTCGGACATAATGTGCCATATGTTCATTGTTCAGTTGGTTTTTTTTTTTTTTTTTTTTTTTTTTTTTTTTTGACTATCCAAAGAGTTCTATTTTAGGATTCCAATCTTGTTTAATATTTTGCATTTGATGATGAGTCTCTACACAAACTGTAGATAATATAGTTTCTGATAATTTTCCAATTATTAATAATAGTAAATATAAAATATATAATTAGCGTAAGACAAATTAGCGTAAGACAATTTAGCGTAATATAATAAATATTTTAGTAGTTTAGTAGTAGTAGTATATAGAATTCACTGCAAAAAAAAAAAAAAACAAAAAAAAAACAGTTGCAAAAATTTTACAAAACTGAATCAAAGCAGATCTCCAGTTGCGAAAGTATTGACATAAAGAGGTCATTAGGTTACATGTAATAATAATTAGAAAGTGACAATAATATTGTCAAAGTGTTCAACGCGATCTTGATATCTATTAAAGAAAATATTTAACAATACCTTTACCATACAGAAAAATAATTAAAAAATAAATTTAATATATCTTTTCTTAATGTTGTTGTAACGTATGTTAATATTTAAAAATTATTCCTTTGTTTGCGACGACTGGGTCTCACCTGCGATCCATACTTTTTACGATATGCATATTGTACAACATGCTCCCTGTAGAGTTGAACTCAAGTCTGGACATTGTGCTGCACAATCCAAAATGTAAATATTCTCTTCACGAAATCACTTTTTCACAATTTTGGATGTGAATTTAGGATCCTTATTCTGCATAAATGCCCACTTAACTGGGATGGACTCGAAAGCGAATGGCTCCGTATGGTTTTAAAAAATGTCCAAATGTTGAAATTTATCCATTTCTCATTTATTTTAGCAAGCGAATGTATTCCATGTCAAGAAAATTCACAGTCTTCTATGCAAACCGAGGATTAAATTGGGACGTTTTTTTATCATCTAATATTATTCTATTAGTTTTTATATCGGTTTCCTCTATAAGAAAACAAATTAATGTTTTGATATATTTTTTTAGGGTAGAGTTTTTTTTCTCAATATACGTTCGAATTTCTGCTTGATATTTTCAAGTTGAAGCTATCTGCCGTAAAGACTAATAGATTAACTTTCGTCATTCTTACTATAGCTGAATATGTCTGAATATCAGGTTTCCTACCTTTACCACTTGTCAATATATCGAGGTTTCAAACACATGATTTAATTACATTATAACATGATTTAATTACATTAATTATTATAACGAAACAGATAATTTGGCAGTAAAAATCTTCAAGAATCTGACTTATTTCTCCACTGATGTAATCACTGTTATTTTCTTGAATTTTGGTTTAGTTATTTTTCAGAGACCCATATCGAACAGAGCCAATAAATAAATATTAACGTTCAAAAAATTCCAAAGAACATTTTTTCCAATTTAAATATGTATTTCGATATCTTAAAAAGTTGTTTTATATTGATCATTATTTAGTTGCTACAGAAGTTTCTGAACACTAAATCGAATATTAAATATTTTTGTTTATTGGGACATAAAATGTGAAGTCATAAATTTTAAAAGACACGTGCTACTATTGGACAATAATTCACAACTCTAACAGGTCATTTTTTGTGGATAATATAAAAGTGTTGTAAAACATTTTAATATTTTAAGTTTAATTAAGAAAAAAATTAATATTAACAATTTTTTTCATATACTTTATTGTCCATAATTTGTTTATAAAATAACTTTGCATTTAAAATTTCGTTTACCAACACTAAAGAGGCGGAGTTCAGTGTGGCCATAAATTTATAGTGTTTCACGTTCATTGTTGTTGTTTATTTTATTTTTATGAAACTCTTATTTGTGTATTTTTTGTTTCTTTAGTTTTCGTGATTTTTTACAAAAACAATACAACATATGGTTAATCTCAAAAACAGCTGGTCTTAATTCACACAAACATCTTCACGCATACCACATCGTAAATTTTCTCTAAACAAAGAGAATGAAAGAGAGTGAGAGAATGTCTTAAAAAATTCTCATTTATTTGAGTTCTTGACGCGCATAAACAAAAAAACACACACACACAAACATGCATTAAACAAAAACACGACCAACAGTTATGGCACGCACATGGGCAATAAAGCATTCCCGGCAGCCATAAAACATTGTGCGACTGAAATAGTTGCCGCATTAATGTCAAGGGTGCGACAGAGACGAAGCGAGGCCATAAACAACATCAAAGGATATTAAATGAGATTTATTTGTTGAGTGAACTTGAGCTGCTCTGCTCTCAGTTCATGCAAAACTAGACAGCGAAGCATTCAGCAATTCATGTCACATGTAGTCAGAGCAGTAACAGAGCTATATTACGCTGCAGCAGAGCTCGTAATTTTTCTCCTTAATTGTTTGTTTACATCATAAATAAACATGGCTGAACGAAAAATCCTATTTTCTTCATGTAACCATTGTTGTTGTAATTCGCAATGCTTTGTTTTGTTGTTGCTGCGAATGTTGCCCACTTTTTTTGAGGAAGAGTTTGCGTATTTTCAAATAGAAAATTTTTGGCGCGTTTTATATTTGACTTGATTTATATGAATTTGTACATTTACAAGTGCCACAGAATGAAAAGAGAGTATTTTTTCTATATTTTGCTATAATTTAGACTTTTTCTGTAGTACAAATAATGTGTGTGTATAAGTAGTTACGTTTTTTTTATTTTCTTTTAATTGCAAAATAGTTTGAGTGCAAATGTATGGACCTGTTTATATTTTTGCAACTTTATTTTGTATCTGTCTAATACAGGAAACATTCTTGGTTACGTCTATAGGGTCTTATTCTGGTTGCTTTGTAACATAACAGAAGCAACTAAGGCGGCAGCAAACAACAACGTAATTTTCGTTTATATTTATGTGGAAGTGTGTCAAAGAGGCGAGAAATGTTTCGACAATGTTAAACTTAACCGATAACAATCTTTAAACATAAATCGTTCAAATCTTCTGTGGCTTTTTACCGTCGGCAAAATATTTTTATTTATTTTTTTATGGATTTATAATTTAGAAAAAAATTAACCTCACATAATTTTTTTCTAAATTATTTCAATTCGTATTTCTTATACAAATATTATATTAATGAAAAAAAAATATATAATTTTTTATTACCAAAATTAACAATCAGAATGATTTCAAGTTAATATAGTTTCAGTATAGATGATTTATTTCAGAACGAAAGTAAAAAAAGTTGCGAAAGTTTTGTATCACAGTTATTCTGTGAAACTATTCAGGAAAAAATCCATTTAGATAAAATTATGAATATTTATATCTCATATTAACTTTTTTGTATGCTGAATAATTTTTATTTCGGGCAAAAATTTTAAATAGTTTTTGAAGTTTTTCTTCCATTACAAGAGATGTTTATATGTGTGTGTCGTTAATATTTAATTATATTCATACCCACTATCACAAGTGTTGATGAGGGTTGATGAAGGATTCATCTAAGACCTTATAAAATGTATATATTCTTGCATCAAATCTAAATCTGAGTCGATTTAGCAATAGTCGTCTGCTTTTAGCTTATAAAACTATTGAATAAAAACAATTTCATTGAAATTTGGCACAGTTATTTTTCTAACTATGAACAATTTTATTGAAATTCGGAATAATTGTTGTTTTAAACGTGTTATAAATTCCGTATTAATCCCCTTACCGGAAAAGAGGTTTGTGCCTATAAAACTCTTAAATGCAAACTAATTTTATTGAAATTCGGAAAATCTGTTGTGCTAGCTGTCAATAATACATATCATTGATTTGACCAATCTCGGTCCATATAATTTTATAGCTAATAATAGTCCATTGATTATGGTAGGGTATTGAGCATTTGTCTTTATTTTAAACATTTTTTGAATCCGACCGATTTAACCTCTTCCTCTTTTTAATTTCATACAAATTTGGTTATTTACTCCAGAGAGGCGACCATAAGCTTTTATACAAATTATAGATTTTTTGAACCACAAAATATAAAATAAAGTGAGACTTCTCCATATACTATTTTTCTAAAATGATAATTAATTGAAGTTGGTAAATTTTAATATTTCGGAAACATTTTTTTAGTTAGAATTACAATTTAATTTTGAAGTCTAAAAAACCCGAAGATCTAGAAAAACTAATATACACAACAATTATTTTAGGACGTGATTTAGAACGGTTTCCTGCATAGAAAAAATATTTCACAAAATTTCTCAATCATAAAGTAAGTAAAAAATCATGAATTGAATCTCTTCATAATAATTCAAATTTCACTTTAATACATTAAAGAGGGATGCAAGATAAAATCGTTTTTATAATTCTTATCTGAATATTTGATAGTTCCACAAGCATTTTATTTTTTAATTTTGTGAGAAATTTTCTGCTTCAAAGGAAACTTCTTCCCTTTCGACAAATATGGCCATCACCTATATTATGAATATAAGCTTCATCTAAATTTCTGGTTCTTTCAGTATTTGCATCAATTTTTTCATGTTATTTTGCAATATTAGTGAAATTATTTTATTTTTATGTAAAATATTGATTTCATTCTCTTACATAAATATCATAACAATTTTTAACCTTTGCGTTTTCAGGAATTTTTAATTCGGCTATAAATTTGATATCCATGGGACTTTAACTATACCGTTGTTATATTTTTATGTTGCTATGATTTTAATTATTTTCTTAATGATATGAAATTATTATCATTTCGTTAATTTATGTTGATATTCATTTTATGAACTCATTCTTTCGCTAGAATAGATACAATTTTTTAATTAAAATTTCATTTTCTTTAGGGATAAAAATGTATTAAATTGTTTACTGACTTCTCTAGTCCATAAATTTATTTATTTAAAAAACGTTGTTAAAAATTTCTCATTTTCCCAAAAAAAGTGAACACATACCGGCATTTCCCGAAAATTTCCGAACTCCAAACTCTATATATAGCCCTTATGCTATAGTATATAAAGCATGAGTATATAATTCAGAAGAGTTATTATCCAGAAAATATATTGAAAACTTTACTATCGTTGGGATTTGAAAATATCCATTCAACAATCAAATCTCACGTGGTTTAAGCCTGGATTTGATTTATCACACATTAGGAGAGAGTAATTAAAACTATACAAATATGTTTTCTTTTTGTAAATTGTAATAATAATTTCAATCAAATAAAATATTAAAACTGTAAGTTAAGCGGTTTTGTTTTTATTAATTTATATGTATATTAAGAATTTTTCGATATCACTTCTTTTTGTTACTTTTTAAATTTTATCTCACAGGTTATAAAAAACTATCGTTATTAGGACAAAATATTATTTCCAGTTAAGCGACAACCTAATATTATTTGATCATTTTTACAGTTTGTGTTAGCATGGAAAATTTAAATTAATTAAAGTATAATTGCTAACAACATATTTTATTAGAATAACAATAAATATTTTAGTGGCGTTACCAATTATTTTAATGGCGATAACAATAATTATTTTTATTAATGCGAAATCACAATGCGAATATACAAACTTTTTATTACAATAACAATATTTTAGAGGTATAACAATATTTTTTTGGTGATGACAATATTTTCTATTAATGCAAAATCACAAAACGAGTAAACAAATTATTTAGCTACGGTAACAATATCTAATAACATTAGTGTGCTGCTTCTTGTTTGTAGTAACCTTAAACATATTTTTCTCTGCCTGTAATTTTAATTTGTAATCTTACCTGTTAATATTTGTTCTTAACTTCGTGTCCGGTTTATCTATTTCATTATTACTTTCAAAATTTAATTATGTAAAAGATATATTAAAAAATCTGTATAATTTATAGAGAAATATTTAAAATAAAAACTATTTATATTTAGTTTTACTCACATTAAGACAAAGCAAATCTTACTGTTTGTGAGCCATTTGCCGACGGTGGTTTATTTTGAAAAAAAAAAAACTTTTATAGTTTTTGTATTTCGTAGTTTGAGTTCTTATATATTTAATTTTTGTTGTTGTTGTTTCTGTTTTTTACTACTTTGGGGATCAGAAACCACTTGTGGCGTTTTATTTAATTTAACTACACGATGAAAAACTGCACGCTTCCATGGTCACAGAATTACGGATGTAATAAAGTAATTTGCCATAATTGTAATTGAACTAAACTTATTGTTAGAAAATACTCACACGTCTTCATGTCCTTACAACCGAAAATGAAAGGAATTGAATGAACAACAAAAACAAATGGCGCTGTTGTCATTGTTGTTAGAGTTTTGGTGGTAGAAAAATTGAAGAAAATAAGAAAAAAAAACATAATAAATTAAGGAATGAATGGATGAGCAGGATTAAAATTACTCAATATAAAAAACATGCCAAAAGCAAAGTTTAATCACACCGGAAAACGGAACTGAAAATTTCGCAAACAACATTCACAAATACAATTCAAATGTAAACATACACAAGGACAATATGAAAACTATGATATTAAGAGAAATTCTACACTGTATTACATTATTTTATAAATTTTTACTTTTTTAAGAAAAATATGTTAATAAATGGAATATTTTTTGAAAATTTTAAATTAGATAAGTTTAGTTTAATTAAAAGCTCTTCTGTCCATGATTTTGGTTATATATTTATTAAAATTATAAGTGAATCAATGTATTATTAAATTATGTACAATACATCATTATCTAGTCTGACTTAGAGGTAAAGAAAAAAATTATGCAGATTTCGATGTCCTGTGTAACATATTCCATTAAGGACGATCAGCATCGATAGAATAGTAGTCAGGATTTCAATCCATTACTCTTAAATATAGACAAGACAGATGTTTCGTTTAGTTCCCTCGATTTCAACAAGTCATAATACTAAACATCAGTCATTTTCTATGACTTTTTGCTTCTGGGATTTTTGTAATTTTCAATTTCATCACCAATAATACCATAATACAAAAATGACTCCTTTTCTTTACTGATATGCAAAATCGCCATTCAATGTCTAATAAATTTATATTATATGGCCAGATCCCTTTTTGTCTGCTTCTTTCCATTTGAAAGAAAATTTTCTGACTAGTTTGTTAATCAGTTTGTTATGTTTCTAAACTCTTAATTGTGGTCATCATTTCTATTTACTTTTACTGATTTAAAAAGAAATTTGACGAAATATAGTAAAACAGAAATTGACAATATCTTCCTATCATAAAATATATAACTATTTTTATAAAATATATAACTGTTCACTTTGTGTCCAATCTCATGGGACTTATTCTATAAAAAATTACTTGTATACATAGTTTCTTATGTGAAAATTATTTTATTATATTCACTTATCTATATAAAAATATGAGAATTCTCTAAAGAAAAATATGACACATTATTCTTTTAAATTTTTCAAAAATTGAAATATTTTTATTTTTTAAAGAAACTTTAAGTTGACACTGTAAATGAAATAATGTTTTATATATAGTTTCATCTTGGAATACGATTTTGGAATTCCAATTTCTTAATGTCATGAATCACAAGAATATACACACAGAAAAAACACAAAGAAAAATTAACTTCGTAACATTTAAAATTTTACGACGTTGTTTCATGATATTTTTTTAGCTCAAACACAAAATTGGGACCTGTATATTCCAGACCAAAGGTTTATATATAAAACCACATCCGCTAAGTAAAACAAATAGTAAAAATATTTCAAAAGGTACCGATATTATGGAAATATACAAAAACTATTTTATATATGGCGAAGTCGGCTAGAACTTTATTACATTAAGCAGCTAGCAAACACCATTTAAGAACTTCTTATGACTTATTTTGTTCAAATGTTTATAGTATGATCCCAATATATCCGAAAGCTATATAGTATATAAAAATTTTTCAGTTGTCAGTCAATTGAAAATAATATTTTGTCCAATAGTTTTTTATAACGTGCTTTTTAACAACAATAAAATTGTGAATAGTCAAACATATTTCGAAACATATTGCGAGCACAATATTTTTTTAAATTAAATAAAAATAATTTTATTGCAGTAACGAAATTTTTATCAAAATAAAATAAATTCAACAATCAACATGTTGGTAATAACAATAAATGTTTGCAACGAATGTATTTTTCTCTGCATGTGGATAAAATGTGGGACGAATATAATCAGGGGAAGAGTACACCCCATAAAAAAAAACAATTTTAGTTATTGAATATTTAGAGAATTATTTTATAGAAAATCTGCATAAATAAAATTTTACTTTCATTTAGGAACCAATTTAATATTATATGTTAATTTAATTTTTTAAAATTGTTATTTCGACATAAATAGAAATTGCTTTAAAAGGTTTTACAATAACAAGTCGACATGGTGAGTTTAAAGTGTTTTGTTATGAAACAAATTTATAATTGAAAAAAAATGAATTATAGCTTTTTCAATTAAGTTTACATTGTTTTTTTCTGTGTACCAGTTAAAATAAGAATTTCTGAAAAGTATTTTGTTGGCACTCAAAACTAAAAGTTAAGCAAAATTGTATACAAACATTTTTGAATATTAAATATTCAGGATTATTTGAAACAAAAGAAAACGACTGAAATGAAATGGATTTAATTTGGTTTAGTTCAAGTCTTAATTCCTGAAATTTCTTTTAAATGGGCTGCAGTTCGTTTTTATTTTGAAAATTTTCCTCTTTTCTGTATGTATAGAGGTAATAATAATGGGATTTTTACACACAATTCTCACACACTTATTCTCACTCCTTTTGTTTTGTAGTTTTGTGTGGAAGTTTTATTGTGGTATAGAACTTAGGATGTCTGATGGGCGGTTATGATTTAAAGTGTTAAGGAAAAAGTAGTAGTCCGATTTTTGTGGGTGCTTTGCATATAAAAGTAGTTAATTATTGCAAACATAAACATACAAACTAAACAACCGACCGTCCGACAGAATCAAATATTCTATTGTTGAGTTTATTACTTATGTGTACAATATCCTTTTCTTGTTTGTCTTTTTCTCCCTTTATTTACATTCGTTCGAAATTCATTCATTTAGTCATTTATTTTATTTAATACTTTTATTGTTGTTTGTCTTTGTGTAGTTTTGGTTATTTTGTTGTTTTTGTTTAAAAACCAAAGTGCTAAAATATGATGACTTTATGACACTCTGACACTTTTAATCCTTTTGTTGAAATTTCATTTTATTTATTTTGCAGTCGTCAACATTCTCAACATTATAATCATCATCATCACCTCAGTGATGATCACTACTGTAATTATTATCCTTGTTTTGTAATTAAAGGATACATTTTTGCATTTTATTATAACACCATTTACTTGATTTGTAATTGTGTGTGTATGAGTTACTACTTTTGTTGTATCTGTGTAATCATTTTGTTTATAATTGTAATTTGGTGTTGGATTTGTGAAATTAGAATTTTTGTAATTAAACATCTTGTTGTCATCAAAAGAATTGAGAAAGAAATTGAGAAAGCAAAATAAACGGCAAATGTTTGTTTAAAATTTGAATTGATATGTTCTAATTACATTTGCAGACAATCTTTTCGATATTGTAAAGTAACTTGAGGAAAGAAAGTTCTTGTTCCATAGCTTTCAAATAATAATGCATGTAACGGGGAGGATATGAAAATGTGTAAATTTGATTGTTTGACAATATTTGACTGTTGTATGAAGATAAAAGAATTTTAATTTTTGTTAATTTAAATTTATGTGAGTAATTTTTAATTTATGAGCTGTTGTTTTAGATGTAAGAATAAAAATTTTATACAATTGAAATAAAATCCACTTTGAATCGATAATAAATCACATATTCATGCATAATTGTAATAGAATTTTCATATTTTACCAGAATCAAAGTCACGTGTAAATAGATTTTATTTCAGTTATATGATTTTCAAAAAACATTTGTTTTCAAATATCAATTCAAAATAGATTAAAATCTGACATTCCTTAAATGCACAACACCCTCCCAAACACAACTGTTTGATAGAAATTAACAATTGTGACTGTTTTTTTTATATAGGGCATGCACAGGGTTTGTATGTATGTGAGTGTGTGTTATAGTGAAATGACGATGACAAACATGTCGTCTTACCCTCCAAAAAGTTTTGGAATACATAATAAATATAGCATAGATCCGCCCTAACTGTATCGCATAGATTCACAACTAGACATTTTATGTTGTTTTAGTTTTTATTGTTGTCGTCAAGTGACATTTTTTATTATTATTTTTCGATTTCACTAGGAAAATGCATTCAATATGAATGACTTATTTTTCATTACAAATGAAATGAATAAAAACAACAACAAAGGAGAAACTCTTAGTGTAAACAAATTGACTACACATGTTTGAATACTCAAAATGTATTGATAATGAATCTAATATTACAATAACAAAAATATTATTTTTTTGTTATTTGAAGTACTTTTGATGAAAGACAATTATTGTGGAAAAAATCATTCACTTATTGGACCAAACAATATTCAAATACTTTATTTTCGAATTCTTCCAAGCGTTTTAGTTGTTGTATATTTGTCAATACGCATATCCTTCACAAAGGAAGTCAATTGTTTTTTGTTGTAAATTTTCATATGTTACTGCTATTGATATTTCAATTTTATCATACTTTCTTTATTTTTCTCTTAGACTTTGTGTCTTTGTAAAATGGTTCCCCAAAAAATCATAAAAAATATCAATCAATAACCATCTAAAAATATCAAATGGATGTCTTCCATTTTTCGTTCATACAATCCGGAGAACATTGAATTCATTGTATAAAATTTCTAACGCCTGATATGTTCATGTCTGAGAAATTGATTATTTTCTGAAACAAACTTATCGAAGAAAATCGATTGTCAGGAAGCGTGTGCTTTATGATTTATCATCGTAGATATAGTATGTGTGTGCGTGTGAAAATAAATTAAATGGTGGCGTTTAAAACGTTTGTAAAATAGCCAACGTCGTGAGATCATTTTTAAGTAAAATGTTTAGTTTTTGTAATTTATGTATTAATCGAAATTTCATAAAGATTCATTATATCAATCCGATATTTCAATAAATGTTGTAGTTTTCCAGTTTCAAAGACCTTCAAAAACTGTGTCCTCAATGAAAGGAACTGAAAACAATCATTTTTCTCTTTAATTTTTACATAAATGACGTTCACGTCGTTGTGCTTTGTTTCTTCTCGGATCAACTTTCCTAACAAATCACATTGAAGTTAAAGGCTTTTAAAATGGATTGTAATTCAAGAATGGAAATATTATAGTTAATAATTTTAACATTTTTTTAATTAGGTAAAATTTGTATTTGTATGACTTTTTCAGGAATTTGTAAATTATTCGGAGAATAATTCAGGCATTCCAGAGCACATTACAATTTTGCCTAGTATCTTTCGTAAGGCGACTAAGTTGAATTTTCCTGAAAATATTTAATAATTTTAGTATGCAATTTTTGGGTCACCCATTTTAATTAGATTAACAATATATTAATTTGTTTGACATTAAACATAATAACTGACATGTTTTATAAAGATAACTTGATAAAAAAATCAGTTCAAAGTTTGAGTTTATTATCTATGTCTGTCTGTTCGTCCATCTGTCTGTTGTTGGCACACTCACATCCACAATTATTGACAGAGCTCAATAAAATTTGGCCTGAGCATTTGTAAAAGTCCTAATCCAGCAAAATCGGTATAGTATATTTAATGATATAGATCGATCAACTTTTTAATATAAATTAAAATGAAATTTTTATAACATTAAGATATATATACTTTATTGCCTTAAAAACATATCAAAATCGGCTCAATAGAATAAATTTAAGCCAAAAATCGAGCCATCCTTAACCGGATTCTGGAAAATTTGTCATACAATTTTAATTTTTCCAAAAATGGATTTAATTATGTATTTTTTAATTAAAGAAATTTTAATTTATTGATAAACATTTCATTGAAATCGGCCAAGAAACGTTATTTATTTAAATCAAAATTTTGGAGTTCACAATTTGTATTGTTTATTCTTAATTGTAATAACGAGTTTTAAACTAAAAACATATTTCACCAATTAAAAAAATAAGAGCACAACCAAATATATTTGCAGCTCTTTGTAATGTTTAATAGTGCCACAAGTAAATGCAGCCATTGTGGCGACCCCCTTTGGATAAAGAAACGCCACTAAGCGCCTGTTTAAATAAGTAATATTTCGCACCTAATTTCAACAGAGTTCTGTGGGTTGTTGTCGTCATCATCATCATCAAACACAGTTGGAATCGACCAAACATTTAATACATAAAAAATATTTGTTGCAATTACCGGTACTGAGTGGTGTAGGCTGGAGCTTGATGCTACCGTTTGCCAACGATATCAAAAGTTTTTTCTAGCCTCGTGATGATGAGGCGCATTTATTTATTTAATTTGCTTTTCTCTGGATGTTGTTGTTGTTTTTATTGTTTTCTCTGATATGAATATTATGTTTTATTCCTGCTGTGATATTCCTAATTTCTCTCAAGTATTTACACGATAACGAATAAATAAAACTACTTAAATTCCAAAGACACTAACATCGCTCCACAATTCCACACTATTCCAAAATCTTATCCATCAATTTATTTATTCTATATTTTCCACATTTATTTATTTATTTATTTATTTATTTATTTATTTATTTATTTATTTATTTATTCAATGTGAAGAAAATAATTGATTCCACTTCTTCACTAAACAGACAGAAAATATATATTTAAATATAAAAAACGATATAAAAAATAAATCAATTTACAAATAAACAAATGTAGCAATTTTATTAAATGATGCGTATTTTCGGAGTAGACACTGCGAGCAACTTTTCGGCTGGTTGGTGCGAGTTGAAAAATGACTAAATAATATCATCGAGACATATACAAACTTACGTATGTATGTGTGAACATATCCATTTGATATTTAAATATTTTTTTATTTAAATATAATGAGTACATGTATGATGCGTCTACAGTTGATGGCAAATAAAATTACCAGAATCTGTTATACTAAATTATAAGAATAATAACAATATAATTTTTGCAATGTCCATATTCATATGTTATTAACAATTATTATTGTTATGACCTTAACGCATTTTTTGTGTGCACATTATATAAGATTCGTTAGCCCTTTACGCAGATTTAAGACATTCAAATAAACAGAGGATGGTTAATTGCTACGCTGAGATACCCACATAAAGGCCCTGGTGTTCTTACATGAAACACTTCATCAATCTATTAAATAGATTAAATTTAGATTCATTGCTGAATAAAGCAATCCTCCATTTTACTAAAGTCCAATCCATAAGTAACAAAATCCAATCTAAAACAACCAAAAAACTTGAATATAAAAGTTTACAAAGTTGTTCCGATCTTCTGTAGAAGTACTAATTCAAAATCCAAGTCATTTGGAATACAAAATTGGGATTAAAAAGATAATTAATTTAAACAATCTCAATAGACATTTCTTGTGCATATTTACATTTTTTGTGCTTAATTAGGAATCACTTTTGTGCGTTTCTTAGGAAAACATGAAGAACTTAATTATTTTTGTTACAGTTTTGAAACTTAATAAATTAAGATGAAAGTTAGAAAGATTTGAAAGAAATAAAAATATTTCAGAAATCACTGTACTAAATTTTACAATAATTGGTCCGTAATTTCCTATTACCCTTTTAATGAGTGTTGTAAAAATATGCGTTATAGTGAATGGTATTGTAAATGTGTCTTAATTGACTTACTTGATTTTTATGTGAAACAGTCTGTAATAATGCACCCCATTTTAAAAAGTTGATTCCTCTGTGAAAACTCAAATTAAATCCGCTGGACTACAATTTATAGATAATCTACTGTAATGATGGTTTGCATTGATTTCTTCTGTATCCAATTTTCAAATTGACTATAACGTGCGGATATTGTTGATTAGACTGCCAGGACTTATGTACGCTTAATGTTTGGTTAAAAACAATGGAAAGAATTTATTTCTTCCCGTGTTTGACAATGGATTGATAATTATTATATCCTCATTCTTAAAATGACACCATTGTAAAACTATATTCTGTTGTAGCTGTCGGAAACTGAGTCCAGTTTAATCAGATAAATTACAAAATGTTCACTTTACAAAACTATAAATTAAATACGCAAACGCAAACACAAACGCAAAAAATATGAAGTTATTCAATATAACCAATGTTGTCCAAAAATACCTATGACTACAAAATTTATTCCAATTGAATTTTTAATAAATAATTTATAATAAAAAAAAGTTATAAAAGCTTTTAGCTTGAATTTAGAGGTTGGCTCTGATATCGGTCTATATATTTTAATGTACTGAACGGATTTTGCAGCTCTATCGATTATTGTTGATGTAAGCGTACAAACAACAGAAAGACTGAAAATCTACTAAGATTTTAATTAAATACAAAAATATATATTCATTGTGGGTTTCTAGATAATTCCTTCTTAGGGTATAAAAATATTGGTTTGTTCCGAAACTGAATTAAAAATCGTTTGACTTCAGCTCATAATCTGAATCTTATGTTAAAAAAAAATATTTTTATTTACACAGTAAGCAAAAATATATTTTTGGCTTTTTATTTGTCGTTGAGTGTATGTTAGATATTTAGTTATTTTATTATGTTTTATTTTAAATTTTTTATTTTAAATTATGTTTTATTTTAAATTAAATTTTACTAAAATTCTCCATTTAGTAGTTAATGGTGTGGTGCATTTTAGTGATTTGTTTGTAGTTATAATATAAAATAATTTTTCTTTAGAGTGTGAAATTAAAAAATAAATAAAATTATATATTTTAAATTTATATATGTTCAGATATTTTGCTATATTATTTTAAAATTGATTTTTATTTATATTTCATAGTTTGGAATACTGAAATATTAAGAAAATTTATTAGCGGATTATGGAAAATTATTTTTAAAATGTATTACATAATAATTGTGACATGTTCTTCATTTAAATTGTTGCAATTTTTGTTTATATGAACTTATCTACCTGCTGGGATTGTGAACTAAAAAAACACTAGAATGTTTTAAAATTAGAGCATATTTTCCTTAAATATTTATTTAAACGCTGTTGTTTTACATAATTTTTCAGAAATTTCGTAAAATCTTGAAATTTCGTAAATTTGAAAAGTGTGTGTCATTGTTGACAAACCCAAAATAAGTCATAAATCATAAAAATATTAATTGTCAACAAAACCGACGTCAAAAAGTAACACCAGTTTCGAAAGTGGAAGAGAAAACTAAAACTACGAGGGAACCAACAACAATGAGGCAAATATTAAACACTCGTACGTACGGCGTATGGATGTAATCAAATGTCTTACGTATTGGTTTTCTTAATCATTGTTACGGACTTGAAGTCCTTTCTAGAGTTTAGACCGTTTTTAGAAGTCATATTTTTGCATACAATGTGTTTGTGTAGAAAAAATATAAATGCGGTAAAAAATATACTACAAATTCAAATATGTATTTTACATAGGAACGTCATTTTTTAATAACAACAACATGTGTTTGTGTTATAACGACTCACATTTTGAAGAATATTACAGGCGGAATTATGAAAATATATAATAAATATGTATATTTTCCATTTAAATAAAAAAATATTAAAATATTTTTTTTCACATCTGCATGTAGAGTATAATTTATGATAATGCACGATTTGCTGCAGCGACAACAAAAATAACAACTGAAATATATTTTAAATAAGAAGAGCGAAATATGAAAAGAACTTGAAGTGCATCAAAGAAGTGCCACACTTTATATTTTAGTTAAAAGAAGATCTCAACAGGACAATTGCATGATACATTCGCGTTTAGTACGACCACACACAGCGACAATTTACAGGATACTAAAGCTATAATATTTATAAATGTTTTTTTTATTTTATTTCTTTTCTCATAACGTGGTACAGTTTGAAAGGTATCCAACTATGATTTGTGTCATTAATAACAAATGTGACATTTATTCCATTTTCTGCTTTAGCAATGGTTTTGTTGGGGCATTTGATAACTTTCTTACCAATAATGGTTGGAAGAATCTAAAAGTTATTCCAACATAGAAATCTATACGACGACTGATCAGCCAAAAAAGTTTGATGATAAGGAATTGAAAGCGAAACTCGTAAAAATAAAATTTAAAATTTTTATTGATCATTATTTTAGTAAAAATTTGTTAATTCGTATTTGTATTGATAACAATTGTTATTGTTATTGTCTACAAATATATTTTTATTGCCACTAAAATTATGTTATTACCTCTGAAATTTAATAAAAATAAAAAAAATATTTGTTTGGATTATTTTGTTATTAAATAAAAATATTTTTTTATAAAATATTTTGTTCAAAATTCTTTTTTTATTTATAAATAATGAGAATATATATTCAAATATGTATTATTTTCTATATAAACAGAAATTGTAAAACAAATACATTTGCACACATTAAGTTGTCAGTAAACAGAAAATATTATTTTTTCCTAATAACAATAGTTATTTTATAACAAGCTGGACAATAACAATAAAATTGTGATCAGTCAAACATATTGCGACCACAATACTATTTTATTTAATAAAAATAATTTTTTACAGCAACGAAATTGTTATCAAAATAAAATAAATTCAAAAATTAACATGTTGGTAAAAACAATAAATGTTTGCTACAAACATATTGCAAAATGACGTTTCTTTACGTGCAGAAGTAATTTTTGTATTTCATTGTTAATAGTAATAAAAAATGAATACATTACGATATCCCAAAGTGCAAGAATCAAATAAAAGTCTGACCAACAAGTCAAATCAATCCCGGAGGCCACGTTGAATCTTGATATTTGTTGTGATCAGGAGGTTGTACTCTATTATAAGCTGATGAAATGACAGCTGATTAAATTACAGAGAATGATTCGAGTGAAAAACGACTTAACATGAGTTTATAGACATTTTTGCATGGCTGGTGAAAAAATATTTAGAAAACATGGACTTAAATTTTTCACTTCACTGATCTACTCATTACTTCAAAACTAATAAACAATTCATGAAATGACAAAAAATCAATATGATTGTCTTGTAAATCAAATGTAAAAATATGCATACACGATGTACATAAAAAAGCGTATAATGACGAAATATCCTAAGAAAATAAAATTCATTGAAAGGAACGTGTCAAAAACGAATCCAATTTTATATTTGATTTTTAAATATATGAATTTATTATTTATGAAAAAGGTATATTGTTTTTTTGTTTCAATATTGTGTTTACTGAAATTAATGATCACTTTTTTATACCCTCCGACTCCATAATTGGTAAAAAGGGTATATCAACTTTGTTATTCCCTGTGTAACGCTAAGAAGGAATCATCTAATACCCCATAATGTACATATATTATTGCAATTAATGAAAATCTGATTCCATATGAAGCAACCTCTAATTGACAGAGCTTAGTGGAACCAGAGCTTTTTAAAACCAGCAAAATCGGTTTAGATATATAACTCTGTTCTGAGACAACCTCTAAGTTCAAGCAAAGATTCCAAATAATTAAAATTGGTTCAATAGAATATAATATCTTTACTTGGTTTTCTTTTTATCCACTTTTAACCACTATTTTATGAGAATTAAGCCGCTTATTTTTCACAAGAATTGGCAACACTGAAAACAAGCCTTTAATGAGATTCAAATTCGTATTAGAAAAATATTATGCGTCGGACATTGGAAAATACTTCAAATTATGGATGAATTTAGAATTATATTCCTATTCAGAAAATTTCAAATATAATCAAATGTGCAAGAAAAATTTGTCAAAAGACGTAATCCAAAATTATATATTATTAATATAGATCCCATACTCTAAAGTAGTTTGAATTTGGAAATATTATGTTGAAGTTTGTTTTATTAACCGAAGTACAGTTTTGGGTATATATATATATTAATTTTTTATATTTTTAAGTTTAAGTTGAAAAATTCCTAGTAAGACTTGCTTATTAATAAAGACGCTTTCCTAGTTAATAAAAATGTTTTATTTTAATAGTTCGAAATACGCCCGTATTCACCCACACATAATGCAACCTCAAAAGCATGTCCTTCTTTAAAAAATGTACCTTTTTATTTAATCTGTTTTGGTGAGCACGACAATACATAACATTTAACGATAGAAACAATCAAACAAAACATAATCAACTACAAAAACTTAAATAGTGAAGTACTACAAAAAATAACGTTAACTAGGGATTCAAAAAAAAATTAAAATCCAATATTTGTACGTTTGTATATACGTTTGATATACTGACGTATCGAATAGATTGAAATGGAGTGTGGAGAATGTATCTATGTGTACACATGTGTGCGTATGTTTAAGTGAATGTATCCCGCTATGTTATGTGAATTTTTATGTTCTATTTATGTAGTGTAAACGATGCCATAATCATAAAAATATCAAAACAAATCGTTAAAATTCGATCAGCTTTTGAAGTCTCATGTTCTCTGGGCTCTGTTTTTTGTTTTCTTACTTATCTTTATCTATGAATTACACACACACACAAACATTTTACGTATATTTTAAGTATTTGTTTTCTTTTATTCTTAACAGACTCTGTTAGTTATAGATCTAAATAATCAATTTATACACACACACATAAAGAAAATACGTATGTTTGTATGTATGCATTTGTATTTTTAAAGAAGACATACAAATACAAATTTATGTTATTTTATTGGTTGTTTTCCAGATAGTAGACCCAGACAGTGGCTACAAACAACTTAAAATGAAATAAAATTAAATAATAAATATTTTTCATTTCTTTATTTTTATTTTTCTTGGGGATTTCATATTGAAAATGTTGTTTCAATATTTTAATGTTGAATATATATATATGTTTTTTGGTTCGTTGTGTTGGGTTCGTTTTTAAGGATGTTTGTTGTATTTTGAAACCCCAAATTATATAAAAGATGTTATGTGAATGTGTCGATAGATATGGGAGTGTGAATTCGTGTTTGTATATTTATTATCACATTTGATCGCATATGATTGTTCTGTTTTTTATGTTCTCTGATACCAGAATGAATAAAAGAAGGAGCAGAGGGAAGAAATTGAAAAAAGAAACATCAAGTTGATATAAATAAATAATATAAATTAAATGACTTAATTATGTTTGGCATGTAATCGAAAGTACATTTTAAAGTTCATTCAGATAATTTTCACGTCATAAGAACATGAAAGTATGTTTGAATTAATATATACAAACAAACATGCTTGCACTTATACATCACTTGTTATCTGTTTTTAATTAGAATTCTCTTAAATGCTAAGTGAAAAGTTTTTTATTATTTTTTTTTTTAATATACCAAGATCGACCAATATTGATCCGATCTTGGAAACAGTAGCTTAAACTCAGGAATTAATAAAAAACTATTGAAACAGAGATATGAAGCAGGGATTGATAGAAAAGTCAGCAAATCCATAACAATTACATAACAATATCCATTAAGTTATTATCAAAAAAGTTTTTTACATTTTGTCGTATGTTCGTATTTAAATTAAATATATGGAAAAAATCAGATAAAATTTGAACCTGTAGATTCTATGTGTCCCATTTTGTAACTTTGTGTATCTCTCCCATTAAGCTCAAACACAAAACTTAACTTCACCAGATGTTTACCAGCACTTATGTGAATTTTCATTCAAATCTATTAATATTAAAGAAATAAAATGAAATCAGTTAACAATGATGACTTTTCTATTAAAACTTTTTGTGGACCGTATTCGGCGTGGCCACAGCATATTTTCTTGAGCTCCTTAAGGTTTTAAAACTTTTTAATAATAAAAAATAAGTATTCATGCATAAAATTATAAACACAATACTTGTACAAAAATGAGTTATGTATAACTCAAATTTTTATGGGCCGATTGTTGTTTCAATATTTTTGCACATTAAATGCAGTTTTCGGATCTTTCTGCCTTGAAATTTTACTACTCAAAAGTAATATTAAAATATTATTGTTGTATAATTTTAAAATTAATATCGAACGATTCTAATATGTACACTAAACCAAATATCATAATTATTGTAGAATTTTTACGAAAAAATTGTTAAATAGTTTTTATTCCAATTAACAGAATTTTTCTTTAAATTGAAAGATTTTCTTCAAATGTACAAAAAAATTTTTTATCACAATAATTTTTTAGTAAAAGATGTTAAATTGAATAAAATTTCGTTAAAAAATAACCGAAAAATAATTTTTATCAACAGATATTTAATAAACTGCAGTGACGCTTTGCAGCTAAAATAACACACAAATTTATTCAATTCTTCATACTAAAATAAAGTTAACTTTAATAAAGTTTTTGTTTATTTAACTATTTTTTCGTCAAATAAGTGAAAATATTTGGCATATTTTCTTTGTCATTTTAAATGAGTTATGACAAAGAAAATGTAAATTGAAAATAGAAATCTGTAGAGAAAAATATTTTGTAGAAGATTCTAATTAATATGATTGAAATTAATAGAATATTTTGCATAAATTCATGAAAATGCAAAAGGAAGATCTGCTGATCAACATACATGTAAATATATAGAATTAATTTTTGCCATTTTGAATAATAAATTATTCAAATTAACTCTATTTTTCCACCAATATTATTATATTATTTAAAATTTTTCTTTGTGCATTTTTAGAATATATAAATTCCAAAATTTTATTGTATAAGAAATGAGTTTATTGACCATTTACATAAAATTTTTGTAAATTCCAAAGTGTTCAATTGCAATTTTCTCTGTATTTTTAAAAGATAAATTACATAAATTCGGCAAAATATATGTTATATTTCTTGATCAATGTTTAGCCAAAAAAAAAAAAAAAAAAAAAAAAAGTCAATGGAATATTTCTTATCTCCAAATGTATTCAAAAGTTAGCTGAGAATAATGAATAAGCAGTTCAATGAAACCGCCTCTTTTATCTTTAATCAAAAAAATCACACAATAACATTATTCTACACGCAGAGAAAAAATATGTTTGCGCTAAACAAGAAGTATCATACTATTGTTTTTAAATATTTTTACCGTAACTATAATATTTGTGAATTTGCATTAATAACAATAGTTATTGTTATCACCATAAAAACAATTGTTATACCAATAATAAAATCGTTATTGTAATAAAAGGTTTGTTTATTCGCATTGTTATTTCGAATTAATAAAAATAGTCACTGTTATTACCGCTAAATTTATTTTTATGTCGATTAAAAATTTTGTTTTTGCTTTTTACAATTGTTATTGTCACTAAACATATTGTTATCACCACTAAAATTATTGTTATCACCACTAAAATATAGTTATTCTAATAAAAATATTTTGTTAGCACAATAAAAAATTAGTTTGTTCGTATTATTTCGTTATTGAATAACGTTTTTTTCGTATGAAATATTTCAATACATTTCTTATTTTATTTATTTACATAACCTTTGTAAAATATGTAAACATTATTTGAAAGGCTTCGTCATATAATTTTATTTATTAAAATGGCATAATTTTTGATTTACAAATAATGAATATTAATTCAAATATATTTTATTTTCCACGTTAACACAAATTGTAAAAAATAAAATATTTGTTCATATTGAGTTGACAGTAAAATGAAAATAATATATTGTCCTAATAACAATAGTTTTTTTTACATGGGCGTTAATAACAATAAAATTGTGATCAGTCAAACACATTTCCAAACATATTGCGACCACAATATTTTTATAATTTAATAAAAATAATTTTATTATAGCAATGAAATTGTTATCAAAATAAAATAAATTCAACAATTAACATGTTAGTAATAACAATAAATGTTTGCCGCGAATATATAAATGTTTGCGACGAATAAATAACGAAATGACGTTTCTCTGCGTGTATATACAATTGACATAAAATATTCAAATAATGTCATTTGTACATAAAAAGAACATGATTAAATGAAATTTAATGAAATTCCATGCCGAAGCGTTTTGTATGCACTCAATCACATCACTTATTAGGTCTAATTAAAAAATACATACTGTTTAAAATATCCGTCGAAAAAAAGAATATTTCAACAAATTTATGAAATCCATTAAAATATTTGTATTCCATTATTTTTATTTATTTTCCTTCTTTTCTTGCTTGTGCTTCCAAACAATCAGATGTTCTACATAAATTATGTTTTTTGAAACAATGTGTGGCAGAGTTTAAACAATTGTGGTAGAAAAAGAATTTCAATTAAAATTGAAATAAAGACGTCTTCAATATGAATTGGAATTATTTAGCTTTAGTTTGTTTTAATTATTTTTTTATTTTTATTATTTTTTTAAGTATCGACAAAAGAGCTAAATAAATATATATGTGTTAGTATAAGTATGTGTTAGTATACAAACAATATTCAACGTATTATAAATTAGCAGGAAGTTCATAATGAGTCGTTGTATTTTCAATACTTCATTGAAGCTACAAACTCTAAGACATTTTTTTGTTTGTTTTCCAACTCGTAGCAGGAGAAAAATAATGTTGTATTTTTTTTCGTCCAATTTTAGTTGGTAGTGGTAGTTTTCAAGTGTGTTTGTATGGTTATATAAAATACGGGTAGTACTTCCTTTAAGCAACATACTTAAAAGACAATATTCATAAACTAACTTTCATACACTTGCTGTTCCTTATTTTGTTAGTTTTTTTGTTGGTATGTAGTGTAGCATTTCTTGAATATCCTTATAGCAATTGTAGCCAAAAAAAAAAGGAAATGGCAAAAAAGCAACCTAAAAATTGTTAGAAACGAAATAATAAATAGCTTTTACTTGTCGTTGTGATGTTACCCTCATTTCATGACGCTGTGATAGTGATAGAAAAAATGTTATTATTGCACTTAAAAAAATTTATAAGGAATTAAGTATACTTTTGTATATAAAAGTGTAAGAAGTAAGTTCAGGAAAATATTAAAAAGAAGAAGCGCCGTTCGGTTAGTTTAGTACTTTTGCTATTAGGTGCGTAGTAACTGAGTCTTTCTCAACAATAAACTAAGTAAGTTAAACATATTTATAAAAGTATTGCGATCATTATATTACTGTTGATCAATTTACAATAATTTTATTGCAACAACAAAACCATTCTCATAATAAAATTAATTCAATAATTGGCATGTGGGACATAACAATGAATATTTGCCACGAAAATAGTAGTGTTGCGTGGAAACATGAATTCTCTGTGCATGCAGTGGTGAACATTATGTTTAATAGTGACTTTATAAATATCATTATATACCATGGAACATTTGCGAAAAAATATCCGTTACAGAATCCTTTCCAAAAAAATGTGTCGGAACCATTGTGTTACAGGAATATAAAAAACCAATTTAAGGAAATTGATGGGGTAAAATAATCTACAACCAAACAAACACACAAGATGATAAAATTAAAAATATAAAAATTTTGACGACCATTCATGGATTTGAATTATCTGTGGTGCAAAATACCCCGCATGCAAGCAAAACCAAAATACTTTGAACGACTATTCAAAATATTAGAAAACATCTTCCCACGAGACCACAATGTCGAATGCACGGACAAATTATATATATTTCTTTTTTTCTTTTTTCACTACATTTGTGAAAATAATGTACCGACTTTATCTAATTTCAATAGGCATTATCTGCGATCTGTATTTTACGAACAAACTTTACATGGACAGTCAATCAATGTTTGTTACATTCTGAATCGAATGTAACAAACACCTACACAAACGCATAACACCCCACCACCTATGGTGCTGTGGAGTATAAATTAATAAATTAATGGGAGGACACTTTAAATGGGAACCGACATTGGTCAAATTAATAATATATAAAAAGATAACCAGAAGTTAGTTGTGCCGAATTTCAATGGGATTTCTTTTTATTCAAAAGTTTAATAAACTAAAAAAGTTTTCCAGGAAGGTGCGATATATGAGAGATATAATAAAGTATGGACCGAAATTAGTCAAATTATTAATATATATTCAGTGCACTTAGAAAAGTGATTGCGGCGAATTTCAATAGAATTGGTTTTTATTAGTTTACATTTTATTTTGATGCAAGAATAAATTAAAAGACTTGAAACGAATCCTTTTTTACGTTACACATCTAAGATTATGATTATTTGCTTATTAAACTCTTATTTCCTATCAAAATCCTAGGTCATCGGCAGATCTAAACCTTAAATGCAAACTGAAAAATTTTATCTTCAAATAATTAAAAACTCTTTAAGTGTATTTGATAAAAAAATATACGTATAAAATATTGTGGTCTATAGACTTTTATATTGGTTCCATTAAACTTTTTCATTCTTTTCATTATAAACAGTTTTTTCTTATTTTTCATACGAGCCAAATTCAACTCTCTCAATATCTATAAAAAAAGTTAAAATTCCACAAACAAAAAATATATATTTACATCCATGTGTATATATATATATATCCATATATGTATATATTTTCAAATGTATAAAATTTACAATAATACAAACTACAATTCTTTCTTATAAAAAGAACTTAAATACAAATCTGTCGCATCATGTAAAAAGAAATTTCAAAACGCGACAAATGAGCGCCTTATTTTAGATTTTTTCCATATCGAAATAAAATGGTGGGGTAAAAACTTACAATTTGGATGCGTTCCAATTGATTATACTACTCGTGCAACTGAATGAACAAAATTTTGTAGGAAACTTTTTTTCAACTTTATCAAAGACAAACAAAACAAACAAATCAACAAACAAATAAATGGAAGGACATAGAAAACGCTCTAAACAAAAAACATGAGAAGGAAAAAGAGAAAAAAGAAAAATTTTACAAAATCAAAATTCAAACTAATAAATGCGAATTTTTATTTCACCCAACATGTAGTAAATTCTCAACTATAAAATAACGAAATTCAACATTAAATTTATACCAAAACTCATGATGGAGATTATGATGTGTTGGTGAGTATGGGTCAATACTAAAATATTATGGGCGTCATATACAATATGTAAGCAATAGATACATATAAATGTTATTAATATCCTTTTCGGAACATTAAATTTTGTTAATAATTCATTTGTGTACTTGACTAAAAATAAATCTTATGAATCCAATTGTTCCGAAAAAAATGTAAATCCATTTTTAAATATTCTCCTCCGAGTATTTTTATTCTAAGAAATAATTAAAAAAACCTTAAATTGAAGACTTCAAATCTTTTGAAGTCTCTATATTTTTATTATATTTGTACACGAAAGAAACACTTATTTGTGTTTCTATAAATTTTTATAATTGTCGTCTATGCGAACATTCGAAAGTCGAGTCGAACGAATACGTAAGAGTTTTCATACATAATTGGGTTTCTGTATCCCGAACAACTCGAATTGAAATGTCAAAATCCATTACTTGCTTTTTAGCTTTCGCCTGATTGATTCTTTGAATGAAAAACTATCTAAATACATATCATATGTTCAAGTTCTGCTAATCCATTCTTAGAAAAACCTCCGTTACCGAAGTAATCGAAAATAATTTTTTAAAATAAAAATTAAGTCCAAAACTGTTTTTGTTTCGTTATTTTTATAATTTTTGTATTTTTATCTGTTTTAACATTGTTGTATTTTTGTTCAAACAAATCAATTGCACTTTTACTATATTTCATAAAAAAATGACAGAAACTTGAAAATTTTAAAATTTGTTATTACTTAATTTTCACGAAACGTAACAAATAACGTAAGTCTATGTGAACGAAAGCTTCGTAGATAGAGAAACCCAAATTCTTTTTGAATTCGAGCGACTGACTTTCTTTTGCTTGGATTTTCATTTGACATAGAGTAACAGGCTATAAGTTTGTTTTAAATCGACTTTAAAACGTCCTGCGACTTCCGATTATCAAATACTTTTATAAAAATAGATATGAATATTATGTGACCATTATAAAAAAACTTCTAACGATTGAGATCGAAAAGTTCTTAACACACGTTTTTCATTAAACCTTTTTATTTTTTGTTTCCATCAAGTTAAATTTGTAAGAAATGTCCATTATTATGTTTAATTTCAAACAAATTTATATCTTGTTAAACCGATTAAAATGTGTGACCAGAAAAAAGTGCGTACAACAAAACCCATCTACAACAAAACCCAACTAGGTCCTATAAATATTCAAAATTCTGCCGCCCAAACCTGATTCAGGTAGAAACAATGGTCCACGTGATGTTTCTAAAGCCAAAAAATAGAAAGCATTTTTAAAATAGTTCCCAACACTTTCGGAAGAAAAGCAGTCCGTTTAGCTCAGAGTGGCATGAAAAGTTAGGACAAATGTAGGTTTAATTACATACAAGACCCAACGCTGCTAAAAATATAGATCTTTCTTAAAACTATTTTCTTGTTGCAAAATAGATGACAAAACGTATATTCTGGCAGATTTTCGCAACTTCCTGATCAAAATTTTTATTTCATTAATGCCCGAGAGAATGTTTAATCATTTGCTATAACTGGCTCTATAAATACTGAAATTTAAGAGTCTAAAAACATGTTTTGTTGCACATATATGTCATTTTGTCATTAAAATGAAAATCTGACTTGATATGGGAGGACTCAATACTCAATATTTTGTGTCATTAGCTTAGACATGTGTGTGTCAACAAAACAGTTGGACTACGATCAAAGAATATTAATCATATTATTTATATTCTTTGCTAAGATATAGTTTTTATATAAAAATATATATAAACATTGTTAAATTAATTAAAATAATTTAATTTTTTTTCATTTGTGATTTTGCTTCATAGACAAAAAATACTTATTTAACATTGTTTCACAGTAAAAACATTTGAATTTTTACTACTTGAGATATTTTAAAGTAATTTTAAAAATTTATCGTTGTGTAATTTTGTATATTAATATCGAAAGTTTTTAATATGTACAATATTATTTCACCAAAAACGTAAAAACCTTCAATTTAAATTAAATCAAAAAATATATTCAATCTTAAATCAACATGTTCAACGTTGATTTTCTTCATGACATTTTTTTGTGTGTACATGCAATGACGGACATAAGTATAGACACAACATGAAAATTGGCATAAAATGTAAATCTGTTAGTATTGCGAAATTCATATTTGATATTATATTGACACATTACTACTTTTCAACTTACAATGTAACAAAAAAACTGAAAATGTCTAGTAGTATTCGTTTTTGGAAGGACAAAACTATAGACACTATAATTTGTTGGACTATATATTTTGTTGGTAATCCATTTTGTTGCATAACTTCTTACAGTCCTCTTGTCATTAAATGTATCAATCAAATTTCTATTTCATTGTAATACCGCTTTTAAATCACTTGACATATTATGTGGTTGTACTTTTCGATCTAATTTCTTCCAAACATGTCCGTATTATATGCAAGTCACATCCACACATCGTGAGACTAATGTTGCGAATCATAATCGTTCTGAAATGTAAATAACTATGGAAAATACAAATTCTAAGCACTCTGCTGTTTCCTTTAAAATATTTAAATAAAAATTTGTATCCATAACTAAATCAATATAGATGAGTACTCTAACCTCTGAATCAAGCATGTAGCCCCAGACCATTACACCGCTGCTATCATATTTTACTGTTGGTATTGGATTTTTTGCATATACAGTGTTAGACCTTCACTTAATACATTATGTTTACTCTCATCTTCTTTTTATTTCCCCTAGCTGTCCTTGAATTGTCCTTTATTAATATAACAAACTTTGTGGATGTTATTTATGGATCACCTTTTACTTTTCGTACTATTTTTCCCGTTCTCTTTCAATTGATTTTCATAAAAGTCCGCTACACTTCAGACATCGAAGATTAGTTTCGCCTTAAAACCATTTTATAATCTTTGGACTGGTAAAACGGCAGTTATCCTCCAATCACTGAAATAAAATTACCTTGATATTGCAGGTGTATAGTAATCTTTCGGGACTCTTTATACACAAATAGCGAATAAAACATTTTCTTTAATATTATAATTTTTTTTTTAATTTTAATGACATAACGGAAATTGCAGTTTTCATTAAAAGTTGTCAGGTGGCCAAAAATGTGCATATGTACCCATAGCTTTGTCCCACCAAAATCTAATATTTTTTAAATTTTTTTTATTGTTTTAATTTTTTAGATAAATCGATTATTTGTTTGGTGTTACATTGTAAATTAATATTGTACAGTTATTGTCAATTAATAAAGTACTAAATTTCAATTTTGGAATATTCATGTCCTTCACTGTGTAAACTTTTGTGACAGATGTTATTATTGGACATTATCAGCTTAGCCCGATTAACAAAAGTTGATCTTTTATCGAGACATTATTAGATTCAAATTACAAATTGTATAAATACAATAACCGGAAGTGAATCTATACTGATTATATCCACGTTAATATTGAAAAAAAAATCTATAATGATCAATTTTAAAAATCAAGTTGAAAGGATTCATCAAATCTTTGTTCATTCTAACCAATATAGTCAGATTTGTAGTACTGTAGATTTTCAGAGATAAGGACAACTTTATTCCAGCAGTAGTTCTTATTTCTAGACAATTTTAATATCTGTGAAGTTATAATTTGTGATATTCTACTGTATATGAAAAAATTAAAACATTGTTTTGTTTAAATGAAAATTAATAATTTTAAAATAAAAACGATTCGCCTCATAAAGTTTTATTATACGTAAAATATTTTCATAATGAATCAAATACTTAAGAAAGAAAGAAAGAAGTAAAAGTTTATTCCTTAAACTTTCTATACAAATAAACTTTTGTTTATTAAACTAACTTTACCAGATATAATTTCATATGTATATGTGAGAGATAGAAAAAATATGTTTCTTCATATTTCGTAATTTATCAACTCGAAGTGAACACAAAAAGATGCAATAAAACATGAAGATATATAATACAACACCTCGAAGGTTGATGATGAGTTTTTTTCGCACTAAAAAATTAATTTAATATCCTGTTGTTTGTTGTGTAAATAAAGCATCCTTTAGCACCAATGAATATTCCCAAGAATAACGGTACAAAAAATCCTTTCTATTCGCATGTTTATAAACCATAAAAGTAACAATAAAACCAGCTACAACTATTTTACAGACACAAGTAAATGAATTTCATTCAAACATGACTCAATATTAAATACACACAGACACACACAAATACATATCAAGAGAGTACATTGAAATTGAAACAGTACATTACAAGAAAATAATAATAAAAATAATAAAAAACAGTATAATTAATGCATGTAAAAAATTTATATACAAACATACATATGTATATGTTTTACATGAATACAGAACTTTAAAATAATCAATTAATTCATTTTATTTATTGTGAGAAAAATTAATTTTCTAATATTTTTACCAAATTGTTTCTACCGTTTCGATATTTTTTTGTTATCCTAATTTTTTAGAAATCGGTATATAAATTTTTATATCTTACACCATTATAGATTGTTTGGGTATTATGCGTTTGTGCAGGTATTTACTATAGACAGAAAAAAATTTTGTTCTTTCAGTCGATTTAACAGTATGATGGGTCAATGATTTCATCTAACCTCAGAAAAATCTTAAATAATAATAATAATTCAGACGAAGAAATCATATAATACTTTAAAATAATGGGCAAAATTTCTACCTCTCTGAACTCCTAGCTCTTCCATCTGGAGTTAACGTAATAACTTACGCGGATGACTGTACAATAACGTCGACGAGCCATAGAGTTAATGACCTATACGGTTTGGTAAATGGTTATCTCACCGAAATCTACAATTTCTTCTATACACACAACTCTACACTTTCAGCAGCGAATATGACAGCAAGCAATCTGAACCACCTGGACTAAAGAGATAAATACAAATTTAGGCATCATAGTGGATGGAATTCATGTTGAAATAAGGTACCCAAAGCACTAGCCGGTAATAATTGGGTTATGGATAAAGAAACTTTATTATCTACTTGTAAAACGCTTGGTTGATGAGAGATTTATTAAGCAATTCCATTGTGGTATCCTTCGCTAAGTCACTCGTATTGGAGAAATACGAAGATTTTACCACTTAAGGAACATAATGAACAGTTCTTTCTTGGACGTCCTCGGAGGTATAATCCTTACTTCAATATAACATATAGAAAAGATCTTTGAGAATACATTGTTATCTCCAAGACTATTTTGATAAGGATACACATATAGTAGCCTTGAATGTCTTTTACAGAGACTTCACAAATTCCATGGTTTCTTGGAGGCCGCAGAAAAAAATCGGACAATCCTACTTCTCTCAGTTCAAAAGATCTAAAGACTTATTCTGAATCGTAACAATTATATAAATTGATTATGCAGCTGTTGCAACAAAAACTCAAAATAACATACTGAGTCCATTTAAAAGTTACCATACAGCTGATGGATATCGTGATGAAAATACAGGTTAGAGTTTTAGAGATATTCTGAAATTTGCCAGTCAGATTTGATTTGAAGCAATTATATGACTATTTGATGGGGTTTAAGATGATTTCTTCTTGGCGATACATACGGATTGAAATACTTAATATCCTCTTTAACAACTTGTATAAACATATTTCTCTTATAGCTGATGGATTAATTTTTTTTGTTGTTAATTGTGAAAAAATCAATAGTACCTTCAGAAGGACCAAAAAGTACCACATAATACACTAAAATTAATGTTATCGTGTTCGATAAATTTTTGTAATTTAAGGTTAATTATATCAAAGAATTTTATCTATTTCGAAAATGCCTCAATTAATTATAACTTTAATGTCATCAAATTTTTTATCCATATGTACTTATGTTCATTTTTTAACTTATTTACCACAAAGAATCCAAAAAGTACCAAAAAAGCAAAATACCCTTTAATTTGAATTTTCAAAATGTTCAGAATATTTATATTTCATGCTGGAGATATGATCCAAACAATTCAAATATTATTCACTTATATGGGTAATAATTGCCTTTTTTAACATGTTTTTGGTACTTTTTTGAAACATTAACAAATAAAAAGTTTTCTTCCCGGAATTTAAGAAAGTAACGTGTCATTCAACTATGATTCGACGTTCTTGAAATTCAAAGTCGAAAAGTCCTAATTTTAAGGTAGTATTGCGAAATTGCTTTTTCAGATTAGAGCTATAATGGAATATGAATTGATGTTCCTAAAATTCTCCATACATATTTACGCCTTGCTCCCTTCTGATTTTGATGAATTTTGGATATTAGTCTATAATTATATTACTTTTGGCTTCGAATAAGAAACTGTTCGAAATAATAAAAAACTATTTGGCCAAATATCATTAAACTTTTGGATGAATTCTTCTAATGTTACATGTGGAGGCATACTTCCCGGGATTTATAAAGATGAATTTCCCTGGAAAATCTCGGGTATTTCCAAGTACTTTGTTAATTGTTACAGAAATGATTTAATAGTTTAACTTACTAATTAGTAAAGATATATGGTTAAGAAGACAGTGGAAAAACTAAGATGAATTTATTAAAATATATATATATATATATATATATATATATATATATATATATATATATATATATATATATATATATATATATATATATATATATATATATATATATATATATATATATATATATATATATATATATATATATATATATATATATATATATATATTTCATTCCATATTAAAATCTTTAAATACAGTTTTACAAAATATTGATGTACCAGTTTATTTAAATAACTTAAATTATATGAATATATATGACGTATAAACATAGTAAAAAATTGCATATTCTTCTGATTCTTATGTATTTGTATGATGTTGTAAGTACGGGAATATTTAACACGGAGTATATTTATGCCGTATAAATCAGATCCTTGCAGGATTAATTAGTGCTCATTATGAGACGCACAGAAAACATGCGAATTCTGAGAAAAATATCATTCATAAACACAAAAACAACAACTATAATGTGTTTCTTCTATTGTTGTGAAAATCCCGTAAAAGGGAATAAAAGCTCATTATTTCTCAAGTGGTATAGTGTACTCACATACTAAAGAAGTTTATGTATATGTGTTTTGTTTTATGTGTATGTGTTTATCGTTCATGTTTTGCTTCTTGTGGTTGATGGAGTTTTTGTTTTTCATCCTTTTGTTTTGGTTAATGAAACGTACTAAAAGTGTTCTACGTTATACTTGTTTAAGGATACTAGACTCTAAAAAGGAACATTGGAGCTAATTAAGAATCCATGTTTGAAAAATGGTTTTCTGTTTTATGTTTTTTGCCTTTTTAGGTTCTTTTAAAAACGAGATGAGCTTGTTTTCTGTTGTTATATAAAACAATGTACAAGAAACAGGATAATTAAATGTACTTGTGTGAACATAAAAAATACTCAACTTCCATACTTCGTTTAGTTTTTATATTAATTTAAGAAAATAACTTTAGTTAAATTTTGTTGAAAAAAAAATTAATTTCTCAGCAAAAATCATTATTTCTTGAAATTTATTTTCTTTTTTATTTAAAACTAATATAAAATCATAACCTAATAAATATCCACTTCCGACATGAATTAACACATATGAAATCTATTAACGGATTTGTAAATAAACATTTTTTTTTGTTTCGGCGGATGTTGACAATTTTCATTATAATAAAAATCTAGTTTTATGTGTTAATAAAAATCATTAAATGCGTATTTAGAGCAAAAATTTATCTTAATAAAAGAAATACAAGCAAAAGCTCCAACATTGTGTGTAACAACATTTAAAACAATTTTAGTTATTTAGTGTCGTCAAAACAAATAATAAAAAATATATAAAAAGAATAATAAAAATAAAATCCTACTTGTAGCTTGATTACGAGTATTTTGGTTTTTATTATTATTATTTTTATTCTTGTTATTTTGCCGGTTTTTGGCATAAATGAAACCAACTGTTGAGCAAATTTTACGAGACAACTAATGGTGACAATAAAATTAACAGCATTTTCCAGTGGCATTTAAATGACAAGAAAACAAACTGTAAATTTTTATATGCGTTCAAACTGGAAGGAATGTAGTTTTAGTATTTTTTATGTTAATAAGCCATGTTTATGTCGATTACAGTATGTAACGAAATATTTAACATTCACATTTATTCAAATAGTGTCACTAATTCACATATATACATATATATAAATATTCATATACACATAGAAATAATCTGAACTTGATAGTAAAAGGTTACCAAAATGATTTTTATATTTTACTTTTAAAAAGAAATTTAATTTGGAATCAATTTTAAATAGTTTAAATACTCTCAACGGTAACAATTAAAACAAATAGTTGTACTCCGCCAAGAATTTCAATAAAACTATTTATTGTAGAATGTATACTTACATAAATCTATATTTGATTAACTATTATTGCGATATCGAAATTTATGTAAGAATGTTCTAGGGATATTTCAGAAAATGTCTTAGGTTAACTTCGATCAATTAAATGTTGGTGTAATCTTAATGATCTTAAGGACTTAATTTAGAATTCACTCAAAATTTGTGTTATTATGAACTATAGGCAAAACAAACGACAGTGAGATTTAAAAATTCTTAACATAATTTTTTCATTCAAATTTTTACTTAAAGTATCATTTGATATTTTTTTATTAAGTTACTTTTGAAATATATTAATTGCAAAAAAAAATAATAAATTGTTAATCTGGTTAACATGACTGACCAACAAAACCAAATTTGGATAAGCATTCAAAAGTTTGCAGTCAAGCTGTTTTCAGAGTTATTATATAGTACAGGGAGAACTTATTCGTTAATGGAAAACCTGATTCTGGTAGAAGCAATGATCTACATAAAGTTTTTAAAACCAAAAAATAAAATGCATTTTAAAAAGTGCTTCCAATACTTCCGGTAGGAAACCAGTCCAATTAGCTAGTGCTCGAACTATTTGGTTCGAAAAATTAACGCTAATGACGAAACATACGAGGCTCAAGAACTTCCCGACGAAAACACAGCTAAAAACTTAGGAACCAAAAACCGAGCATGGAAACTGAAGTCAACTTTTCTAAAAAAATATTCTTGCTGTATAATGAATCTGAAAACTGTCGTCACAAATTTTATGTTCCTAATGCTCGATGTAATGTTAAAGCAAATTAAAGGATCCAAAGCATTCAAAATTGCGACAAAAGACCAAATTATTTGTCATAACAAAATTCCATTAATAAGACTTCATAATAATCAAAAATAAGTGAACACACTTATTTTTGACTTGACCTGGCATCCTGTTACTATGATAAATAAGTCCTTGAGTGATGCAAGAAAAATATTATGATATTTGTATAAAGATAGGTAAATCCTCAAAACTGCCCAGATCAAATGCAAGTGGAGAGATATTGGGATTTTGTTATAGAGAAATTGAAGAGCATCAATCCATCGCAAACAGCTTCTTCATAAGAAACTGCGTGAAAATAATACTATTACCTTCGATCTAAGAAAAACTACTCATCGCAAAGACCATCAAATGACTTACTTGTAAAAAAAGTTCAAGGAAACTTCGTATTGGGAGTTGCAGTTTTGCATATAGAGTGGAATTTTAACTCTACGCCTGAGGTTGGAATTAGATAATTTGAATTACAGACGGCTCGAGAAGAAATACTTTAAGGCAGTCTATAACGACCAGCATTTAGAATTCACAAGACGATATAAACGTGGTACAGTGAACTATCTGTTAATGTCCTGTAGAGCGATGAAAGCAAATTTAATTAATTTATTTTCGATGGAATAAATTTTATTCGCAAGGAATAATCTGGGCTATGATTTAAAGCTAGACTGCCTAGATGATCTGAGATCAAAATGTATTCCGTCAAAGCTGAATTATTTCGCGAGTCATGTATAATGTAAATAAGATAATTTCAACCAATAGCGGCTCCTATTTGCACATTTTTGTCCAATACAATCATTAGACGGTCTTGGAAAAAGGTAATTTTTGATGGATCACCGATATTGTTTTCCACGCTGGTTTTATGAAGAACTGAAATTTATTGCTGTTAACGGTGAAATGAATTTTTGCTTTTTTTACAAGTTAAATAATTTACTTATTTTATTAATTGTTTTAAAGCGCTGATTTTTTTCTGCTCGTTATAAATTTGCACTTTTTCATTAATTTCAATATATTAAACCTTTTTATAATAGAGTTTGGAATAAAGTATGGATTCTTTCAAATCTTATCATAGATAGAATAAGTAGCAAGAAATACGAGGCAAATAATTACCGTTATTTTAAAGCAAAAGTCATTAAAATGGAAATGGTCCTGCGTTAACGTTTGAATATTAACGTTTTCACCGAATTAAGTAAAAGTTGTATTTATAACTGAGCTGCTGGCTGAACCGCTGACAATTTTATAAATGGAAAATAATATTCTGATTCAATGAAACCAGTTTTGTTGAATTTTATAAAATCTTTTTATATATGTTTAGGTCTAATAACGATAGTTTTGTTGTAAATGATTTTTTTAAACTATAAAAATTTACAGTTGAACATTTGCTAAACATATTGCGACCAACATACTATTGTTAATATATTGATAACAATTTTATTGCAGCAACAAAATTTTTATTAAAAAATTATTCAATAATTTATAAATTATGATTGCCAATACATTGTTCTTATTTAAATGACATGATAGATAGATGGTTATAAAAAAAAAACTTAAATGAAGAAGAAATCAAAATGCTTTGAACTGTAATACAATTAAAAAATTAACTGTTGCATTCTAACATGACTTTGAATTAAAATCACCCTAAATAAGAGAATGAATAAAGTATAATATTTAAATGTGTATATTTAAAATTCCCAGTTAAAAATATATGAATAATATTTGTATATCTGTATGTTTTAGTGAATACTTTTCATATGTACATACATAAGTATGTATATGTGTATGCAAAATTTTATATGCGTTTTGCATTGTTGGTCGTTGTTTTCTGTTTTTATATTTTCCGATTCTGTTGCATTGCTTGTATTGCACGGCTTGTGAATTTCTATAATTTATTCGATCTTAGATAATATGGGCCTGCTGTCCGAAATGTCTCATAAAAATTGCACTTTAATTACTCCATCGACAGTATCAATTTGGTAAAATCTTTTATTAGAGATGAATTGCAAAATAAATTTATGAAATCATGTTTCTGGCCATTTATTTATTCTGTTTTTATTATTATTATTTTTTTTTTTGTAATTTTGTTATTATTGTTATTTTTGCATGTAAAATTATTGGCAATCAATGGCATAAATATTTATTTGTTGTATATTTTATTTCCGTTTTTTATTTCTAATGAAATTTAATATGAGTATATAGCAAGTTATAGATTATATAAGTATATTTGATAAATCGGATTAATAATATAACTATAAAAAAGTGAAGTTAATATCTTTATTTATTAAAATTATAATGCAAAATGATTTCTATATTCTAATTTTTTTAGGAATGAGAATCACAAGATCAAAATATTTGTTTGAATTAAAATTACTAAATTTTTGTGTTTGGATCTGCAAATCGAAAATATAAACTCTTTGGAATTAACTTAATTCAATTGAATAAAAGGGAAATAGTAAAAGATAGTGCAAAAACAGGTTGATAAGTCCATCATTCACATAAAATATCTCTTGTAGATCATTTCACAGATTTCAATTGTCTTAAACTCAAGTAGACAGGGATTTTCCGTAATGGCTTTTGTAGAATAAAATTCGAATTATTGTACTTTGCTGTATTCGGTAATACAATGGTCCGTGAATGATTTTATGTTTTTTTATTTAACATTAATTAAAACTTATTATTTTATTATTTTTAAATTATTATTATTTGATTTTTTTTCAAATTATCTTTGTGACCAGAAAAATTTCTTAAATTTTAAAATTATTAAAATCAAATTAAAATTAAAGTTCTGCCGTCAGACTGCTTCTAATTTTATTAAACAGTTCTGGAAAAACTTTTCCGTTAATAAAAAACGTGATTTAGTTAAAATAAATGGTTTAGATAATGTTTCCAAAACAGAAAAAATATAAATCATTTTCAAGAGAGCTGCGATAATGTAATAATAAAGCTGTAAGTTTTATTGGCTTCATTTTTTTAATATATACGTATGTCAAAAATTTTTTCATATCACTTCTCAAAGTATAATGTGAACAAAACTCTCTACAAGGCTATAAATAGATTCCGATTTTTTATTCCAAAATAACAAATTAAAAAATTATCTCTTTTAGGTAAATTTTTACAATAATTTTTGTCTTAATGAGAAGTTTGGTCCATTACAGGCTTTTGATTTTAAAGCAAGTAGATATACGTATATATTCTCTAAAAATTGATTATTTTCATCGAAATATGCTACTTCTAAAGTTAAGAGCGAGTGCCTCCATTATGAGGAAAATAGTCATTATTGACTGAAATTTTCACCTTTAATTCATCTTTCTTACTTTAACTTTAAAAACTTTATTTAAACAATAAAAGAGTTTTCAGTACAACTCTCTTGAATGATATTCTAGAGTTTATAAATGGTTTTAGCAGGAATCAAAGATTAATGGCATTAATGTCATTTTTTGTTTGCTGTCACACTGGCATATAATAAAATGTGTTGTACTACATGGAATGTCAACAATTCACACTTAATTTAATGCTCTTTTATAACATTTAATATCAAAAACTATTTGATTTAATAGTCGTGCTAGATTAACACTGAATAAAAACCAAATCATATGAAAGATTTTTGTCTCTTTTATTTTTATTTTATTCTTATTTTCTGCAACAGCATGAATATTTAAATTGTATTATAGAATAGATATAACTATATATATTTTTAATTTTGGATCCCACATAAAACGTATATAAACATAGAGAATGTGATTATAACATGGGCCTATGAACCACATATATTCAGCCCCTTTATTGGAACACCCCCACATATGAGTTAAATAAAACAAAAAGAACGGAAATGAAATAAATCGAGAGCGAAATGAATGTATGGTGTATTTATAAAATGAATGGACTGGTGCAAAAGGACAAAAGTTGCGAAATATAAAACAAATATATACTTTTATATTTGTCTACATTCAGACTCATATAAAACAAAGTATAAAAACAGCAGAAAATGATGCAACAAAAAATATGGTAAAAAATGAAGGATAATACGACACAAAATAACACTATTAAGAAAACTTATAATTATGTTTCAATATCAACATTTTCTATATTAAGTTGCCACTCCAGTTAACTTAAAATGTAATTCATATTATATAAGACAAAACAAGTAAGAATGCTATATTCGGTTATGCCGAATATTCAATACCCTCCACCACAAATTCGTGTGAAGTTAATACGTTAGGTTCCATAGACATACATATACACACATAAACTCACAAATGAATATGTTATATAATACAGAACTGCCCTTTCTTCACTGAGCTATGTAAATTTTTGTGGATGTGAGCAGACAGACAGATTGACGAAAATCGACTGAAATTTTGATTTGAAGCAAGATATGTAGTCTCTTTACCACTTGTTTTGTTGAACGTATAAAAACAAAAAACATGCTAGTTATAAGCTCAAAACTGTTTTCCAGGAAGGGGTCTTATATGGGAGCTACAGCAAAATTTGGACCGAGATTGTTCATATTTATAATATACTTTGATTATAGTTGGATAAATCATTGTGCTAAATTTTTTTGTTTTCCGAAAAACCCGTTATAAGGGAGCTATAGGAAAATATGGACCGATACAGGGTAAATTAATATAATACCTTCAGAACAGTTAGAAAAATAATTGTGTCGAGTTTCAATAGAATTGGTCTCTATTTACTCATTTTACAAGCTGAAAACTGTTTTCGGTGAGGACCCTGATATGAGAGCTACATCAAAATATGGACCGAGATTGTTCTAATTAAAAATAAGTTTAAAAAATGCATTGTACCGAGTTCCAATAGAATTAGTTATTATTTAATTGTTTTTTAAGCTTAAACGCGTTTTCCGGGAAGGAGCGTTATACGGGAGCTATATCAAAATATGGACCCATGTTTATAAAATTTATAACATATATTTAGAATAGTTAAAAAATTAATTGTGCCAAATTTCAAAAGAGTTTATAAGGTATAAATCATATTTCGGGAAAGGGCCTTACATGGGATTTATGATTCCAGAACAATGTGGCCACTTTAGATTTATTATTGTATTAAAATAAGTATATGTGACAAATTTTAGTAAATTATCTTAAAAATTGCGGCCCATATGACACACAGAGTTTGGAGTGTATCAAAATTTTTCATATTATAGCCTTTAACTATTTTCCTGTTAATCAGATTTTGATGATCTTTTGCACGATGATGGAGAACGTAAAATTGTATGGTAAAATTTATTTTTTGTTTAAGTCCAGTTACATTTTTAGAAGAAATTAGAAGAGTTCTTTTTCGGAATTTTGAGGTTGTTTCAGATATTAGTTAATAACTTCCTTGCTTATAAACCGATAAAGCTGGTTCTAAATAGCAAACTGCTTAGGATAATATCAAACGATGTGGCTAAGTTTTGTTGAATTCGGACGATTATTCTAGGCGTGGGAATGTTTCCAACAGACAGCTAAATTGACTCAGTTTTTGATTTGATGCAATAATATATATACATTGTAGGGTCTGAGATGATTCCTTCTTGGCGTTACACACGGAATGACAAACTTAATATACCCTCAGCACTTGTGGTGGTGGAGGGTATAAAAAGGGGTTATCCTTTCTTTGCACTGTGTAGGGTTCAGACACACCAACACAAAAAAGTTAAAAACGAAAAGAAATATTTTTCTATGAAAATATTGTATTTTCATACTTTTTATACTCGAACATACATTTAACTGACAAAATTTTTATTTCCTTTTATTTGCAAAGAGGAGCACTCCATAAATTTTCGTACGCTCAATATTGTTTCAGATCATAAATCATGGCTGCATTTGCGTATGGACACACATTTTTATAGACTTTCACACACATACACATGGATGCTGGAAAAAAGGAAAAAACATTTCGTAGTGCCAAAACATAACTATACAAATATGCAAATAGATACTAAAGTCAACATTGATAACTTTAATTCAAATGTTCTTAACTAACATTTTAAAAATTTAATTTAATGATAATAAATGTAATTCCTTCATAATAATTGTTAAAAATATTTTTCAATTTAATTAATTTTTTATTGATATTAAAATTGTTGTAAATTTCATGTTTAAAGTTTTCATGATTAAGTGTTTTCTTTTATTCTACTGGTTGATCAAACCCTAATACAGAATATCGAATGTGAGTCACTCCTTAAAGTCCAGTTTTTCGTCCAATTAAATTTGACAAAATAGTTAGGGGGAGATACTCAATGATGTTTTTATCTCATGCCTTTTTTGCGCTTTTGGGTTATCTAAAAAAGGTCGTGCTGAGCAACTGTAGACAAATTCTAGTGATTCTTTCTGAATGGAACTAACTGTATAAAATGTTCATAGATCCGTAGAGATACAGAATAAAGGCTTTATTTTTCTGCCTTTTAGTATTTTGTTAAGCCTACAAAATATTTTGTTCTGACAATATTTGGTTACACAACGTGGCAAAATCGATTTTTGAAAATAAATCTATAACTTTTGATCCGCTTGTTGGATTTGCATGAAAGTAGGAGGAGAGTAGTATTAGACCTTTGGCAGTTTGGACTACATTGGTGCTTCATAGGAGTTATAGATAAGACGGACCATATTCCGTTTTAAAATTCAGGCTTAGACATTTTTGCTCTAAAAGATATAAATTAAAAAAACTGAAAATTCAAGTTGTAATAAAAGGAGAGTAAAAACTGTTGAAATTGAAAAAGAAACAAAATTTAATTTAATCTTTTTCCAATAAATATCGTTATTTTTTAATTATTTTTCATTTATCTAGGCTGACACAAAACTAATGTCAACATTAAATACGATAAATTGAAATAGTGATATCGCCATATTGAACTACTGACAATTTTATAGTTATCAAAATAAATGAAAAACGATATTTTCCAATAAAAATAATTTGTTCAAAATTCTTAAAATGTTTATGTTTATCAAAAAAAATTAAAATAAAATTTTTGTTTAATTACAATAGTTTTTTGTGAATGAATCTTTATCAACCATAATATGTTATGAATATTTTTAAGTATAAGCGATCAACACATTATTGTTAACTTAATCATTTTGAGGCAGCAACAAAGTTCTCAAATAAAATTTAATTCAGTAATTGATATTTTGGTGATAACAATAAATGTTTGCCACGAAAATAGTATCACTCTGACGAACAAATTGAAAAAATTAGATTTTCTATGCTTCCACAATATGTTATTTGTTTTGTTAATTAAGATTGTTTTTAAGAAGTTATTTGAATTTGGATAGGAACCGTTAACCATTAAGTTTTAGTTAAAAGTGTTATTCTTAATATGTAAATGAAATTACAACATGTATGTATGTTTCATGTATGAAATACATTATTAAGCTTTCCCAAGCAACTTGAATAAAAATCCAAATGAGTAACATCATCTGTTTCAAAAATTTGTTTTTGTTTTTGTCATACTTGCTTAATTATGGAAGAAGTCATAGCTTTCCATCGGTGCTTTTTATATTGACATCACTCCTCTCAAACGGTCAGTACAGTTCAATTTACTCTAGATTTCATTTATAACATTTCTAGAGCTAAAACTGAAAACATTTTTATAAATACAAAATTCTATAGTCAATGTAAAAATTATAGCACTGCGCTCATTGCTTCCACTTACATGTAATTCTCATTTTTTGTATCATGTTTAAATTGTTCATAAAACATAATGTTCATAATGGTGTGAAATATTTAATAATTGTTCATAATGGTGTGAAATATTTAATTACATTTGGAGAAAATACTTTTCAGATAATGTTAACACCTTTGAAATGAGAAGTATATTGAAATATTTCATACGAAAATATTTTACTCAATAACAATTACAACTTTTTTATTTATCTAACAATATTTTTTTATTGGAATAACAATATTTTTAGTTGCGATAGCAATAATTTTATTGGCGATAACATTATTTTTAGTGACGATAATAATAATTTTAGTGATGATAACAATAGTTTTAGTGGCGATAGCACTATTACTTTTATTAATGCAAAATTACAATACGAATAAACAAGCTTTTTATTACAACAACAATATTTTTTTATTGAAATATCAATATTTTAAGTTGTGATAACAGTAACTATTATTATTAATGCAAAATCATAATGCGAATAAAATTTTTTTGGTCATGGTAACAATATCTAACATAAATAGTATGTTGCTTCTCGTTTATGGTTATTGCAAACATATTTTTCCTCTACGTGTTTATGTCGCATAAATCTTTTCTCCGACTTTTTTAAATATCTCTATGTTAACACTCCACAACTGTCGGTTTTTAGCAAGTTTATGACTTCAGCTTAAAATTTATATATTATGATAAAATTGGGAGATTAAACAGATCACTTAATTATATCAATTAAGATTTGGTATTTTATATCATTAAGATTCTTGATGAATAATTCAAACATGATATAAAAAGGAACACTTTTGCACAAAGAGAGTATAGTGCTATTAGTTTTACCGGCACTGTATATTTGTATTAGTCTTTCTGTTCCACCTATGAAATCTCGATGAACGATTGTATAAGTATTGGTGGCACACATGGAACTATAGTGTTTGTTCACTAGGCGGTATTAAACAAATAAAATGTGAGTAAAACAATGAAAAAATCTGCTATATTTTGCGTATTTACGTTTTGAAGTGGTCTAGCCAGTTGAATTTATGTAAAAATGCTACAAGTGAAGTACTTGTACTCTGTTCATACAAATAAACAGATATATTTATATTTTGCATTTGCAACACGTAACGTAAATTTTCCAAAGCGCCACACTGAATTTACTGATAAATCATTGTACTTTTTTAGTTTTTAATCTTTGAATAAATTTTTTCATTCTACTGGTTGCTAAATAATACAAATGAATTTTTTTATTTTATTCATTTTCAAAAGTTTATTGAACACGGTCAATGTATTTTATTCAATTTTATTTGGTTTCACTCAAAATGTTCTTTAAAGAATGCTGAATATGTATTATGTTTAATTATTTGTGCTTTATTTTCGAGCAAAAACTAAATTTGTTCTACATTTAATAATATTACTGATATAAAAACTATTTTTCTAATTTTACTAAGATGCAATATTTAGTAGTTACAGTACCATGGTTGAGTAATTATTAGCTTGTAACACAGAGAAAGCATATGCTATCTTAATGTCTACTCAGATTTACTTTCTAAGAGGATTTAACTATGATTTCAATTTACATTTAATTAATTGTTCCGTTTATTACAAGTTAATAAAGATATTTTTTGAAAACAGGTGACACTTTTGGTTTAATGTCAAAAAGTAAGAAAATACGTTGATCACTCACAATTGCCTTACAAATCTTTTCCGTTGTGAAATTCTATATGAACGTGTTTTTATTTAATGTAAATGATTTTACCAAATTATATGGCGAGTCTTTTCGAAGAGCATAAATTTATAGCTGCTCTCATGGCTAGAGGGTACCCGCGAAAATGGTCTCATTCGATATTATATCCGAACACCTCGGAAAGTATCAGAAAAATAAGCCATTTTTTTAACCGAAGTAGAGACCATAAATTTCAAAAAACTAAGAACAATCTGTCCAAAAATTAGTCAACATTTTACTTTGGTCTAAATATATAATAACGCATGCAAGCGTACTTCTTGTAGAGAATTATAAGTACTATATGTACGTAAAATATTTTGTCAATCAAATCCTAAATAAAATTTTGGCGATTTTTTAAAAAATCGTCAACTGTGGAGGTTAACAAACCAACCCCAGGACCTACCAGAAACATGTCCTGCTTCGAATCCATTGGAAAGGACTTAAGTAACAGAATTGTTAAGAAAGCGTTATGGACAATTTGTTATCACGACCGATTTTTAAATAATTATTTTTAGGTGTCTACGTATTAACTTACAACAATTTAATAGATATATTTATGCATGTATTTACAAAATATGCATTCATGTAAATACAGTTTAAAAAAAATTTAATAGTTGTGATTAATAAAAATAGAAAAGTCCATAAAAATCATGTCGAGATGAAAATGATAATAATATGATTATTGATAGAATCTTAACTGCAACAACAACAACAACAGCATCATTGTAACCACCATTTCCATGCAATTTTGTGGTAAATACATTTTAGCTTAGCAAAGGATAAACTATATGACTTATAATGATGCCAAAAACAAAAAATGAAACGTAGAAAATAAAACCGTTTAAATTGCTCCGCCACCACAACCTTCTTATTCTCCTTATAAAAAAACAATGATTTCAATTGTATTGAAATCTAAAGTGTGAAAAGAAAATATGCATTAAAAAGTAACAACATAAACGAAAAAACAAAAAAAGCAAACAAATATAAAACTTTGCCACAAATTCGAATGTTGCAGGCAACAACTATTGGCTTCAAATGAAATATCTGAATACATAAATCAAACATTTATAAGACTCTCCGTATGGCTGTGTACCTTTCGCTGCATGTTTGTGTGTCAGAGCATGCGGTATTCGTATGTTTTATTTAAGAGGTATCAGCAGTTCAAGTAAATCCATTGCTCAGATATTCTTTAACTGTGTTCTTTTTTTCCTATCATGTGAAATATACTTTTATAGTCTTTATAGCACCGCTTTAATCACACAAATGGAAAACAAAAGAGTTTTTTTTCAGTTTTCTCGATTTTGGAAAATATAAAGATTATAGAGACCAAGAGAAAAGAACTTATAAGGAATTCATTTTTATATAAGGAAAAAACGATGTGATTCCAAAAATGATGCAAAGAAATGTTTAACGTTCAATTGCAAAATTGCAGAATCATTGCACAGCGGTATATTGCAAAACTGCTTAATATGATTGATGGCTTAATTTGAAGATGATAATTATGTGGCAAGAACGTTAAACAAGAACTCTAAGAGGAACAATAAAGAGGGGGAAATATATGTAAATGAAAAAAAATGGGAAGTTGTAAAATCAGTTTTTATAAATTATGAAATTAAAAAATTAAACTAAAACTAAATTAATTTAATTTAAACATAAATAAATTAATGAAAACGTAAATATGTAATAAAAACTAACAAATATGTTACTTTTTATTATGTATTTTCAGTTTCTATTTTGTAAAACCGATTAACCAAGATTTTGCAAGATATTAAAATGCCTCGAAATAAAAAGGAAAATTTATTTATTAAAAATAAAAAAACATTTCATATATCGGTTATATATCAATTTTTATACCCTCCACCGCTGCAAGTGGTGTTCCAAGAATCATCTAAATCATATAAGTAAAAAAAAATTTTATGACTCTTATCGGTGTGTCAATATGAAAGGTGTGTTCGAATTGTTGAACCTTCATATATATGTACACGTGTTGGGGGGTAGTACAGCTTCTGCTTAGCCGAGTATAGCACTCTTAATTGTTTTTATACAACTTGACATTGAAAAGACCTGTAACTTAAAGTACTTGTATTAGATATAGTTAATAAAACTTAGAGAAAGATCTAAAATTTTCCAGACCGATTCTTAGATCTTTAGATTCAGTGTCTTTCATATTAGTTTTGGTGGAATAATATATAAATAAATGCATCACCCACAGCTAAGTTTCCAGTACTTAATTATTTTAAAGTGTTTAAAACTTTGAAATAAAATATTTTTTAATGTTTTAAAAACACACTTTTATAAAAAAGAAAAGAGAAAACACCGGTTTCCCCGATATTCGAAATGTGAGCTTTTCGTCAAAAAAAGGGCCGAACATCCTAGTATTTACAAATACACAGTTATTTAATAAATGTAAAATATTTAAGCTAAAATAAATAAATAAATTTAAACATTTCTTTTAACATTACAACCACAAAATACTTCACACAAACAAATTTTTCATATAATCAGCTTGTGAGTGGGGAAGCTAAATGTGCTACGCCAATTTTTTAAATTTTTAAACAGAATTTCATATCTTTATTATAAACATTTATTGAAATGTTTTCATCGTCACCATTGAAAAATTAAAATAAAATAGTTGTTACACAATTTTTAATGAAAAATATGTTGTTACATTACTGAAAAATGTTGTCATGTTAACAATGGATCAAGCCAATTTCTGAGTCTTGTATTATATTTGATTATTTTTGATCAATGGTCTATAAAAATTAATTGTATTTGTCACAAGTCTCCCGTTACGATGTTATGAATTTTTACGATTGAGGTGCATCTAAATTTCATTACAAGCAATAACATCTCTCGGTCTCAATTCTTGAATAAGAAAACAATTTTATTCAAATCCTTTCAAATCCATCTTTCATAACCATAAACGAAACTAAATTTAACAAAAGTAAGTTTTAAATATTTTAAAACAATGTGCCGAATATACGAGGATCGGTCCATTATTTCTCAAAGGTACCATACAAAACCCCTTCCAAATTAAATAAATGGTAAAAATTTTACATATATATTAGTATTGTCATTATAATTGGTCAAATTAATATAAATGTAAGTAAAAATCGATGTGAAAAATTATACGAGGATCGATTTATAACTTCTTGTAGCTCTCATATAAACCTCCCAGAAAAAATCATTTTAAAACGCATAAATTTAAGTATTAGATAGTCAGGCTTGACCGACTTTATGTTCATACTCCCTTTTTAATTATACGATACCTTTTAGATGTGCTTGCTAATAAATTTTGCGAATTCGCAATAATTTCCAGCTTAATATTTTTTTCTTGATCGATAAAAAGATAAAAACGACAAAAATTATACAAATTTGGACCACATTACTGTGTGTTCAAAAACTTATAAAACTCATTTTTATGTGACATTACCTTTCTGATATTTTTCTACTGAAAGTCGATTGAATTAAGTAAAAAATCCAATCATATAGCTAATTAACTAGATATGAAGTAATTGTATTGAAAATCATACACTACATAAAGTGAAATCCATATTGTCCACTTGTTCAAGTTGTTATTTTCGAGAGCCTTTCCTGCATTCGTTTAGAAAATTAAGTAAAACTCATCAGTTAGTTTCTGCTTTCCGAAAAAAGTTCCTCTAATCCGCTTCATTAAAATGTTGGTTTCTTTAATAATTTATTTTTAGTTACAAATGTACCTGAATTATTTTATTGATTCTGTATTTTTTCCACTTCATCAATCCTGGTAATAAAAAGAACATTCAACAAGAAAATTATTTCGATAAGTCAGAACTTACTATCAACAAAATAAGTTCATTTTTAAAGGCTCCGAGAACTTTTTTTATCCTTTAAGATTTCAATCGAGAATATATGTGTACAAACATGTTTGTTTAAATTATACTAACTTATTTATTTGTAAGTAAGTACATGTATTTATTTATAATGAAATGTTATTTTATTTTATTTTGTCAATCGAATTCTAATTCATTTTTCATTCACAGTTCACTGGTCACCTTTGTTGAAAATTTACAATATTTTCCAATAAAAAATTCCAAAAAAAAAAACACAAACACACAATTTATATTTATTTCTCTTTTTATATGATTCTCATACGAGTAAATATCTGTATATGTAAGTATGTGGTGTATATATATGTATAAGTTTGCTAGTGTGTATGTATTTGATTGTATTTTGTTATTATGTTGTATATTACTTGTATGTGACATAATGGCAATATTCATTCAATAAACTACATTATAATTCAAATTCAAAATCGAATGTATATATTTTCTTTTTCTCCACATTTTTGTTGTTATTATTATTGTTGTTGTTTGCAAAGATTTATTATACACTTGAATGGGTTCCTTCAAGTCGGAAGAAAAATAAAATAAAAAGTATGTGAAATCTTATTAAGTTTATATTTATTTATTTGTTGTACGATTTACATTCATAATTTTAATAGATTTTTGATTATATGAAATGTGGTCGAAATACGTATATAAATAAGGCTGATCGAATAATGATTTCAAATGGGTCAAAATATTTTTTTAAGGTTTCGATTTTTTTTATTTTATGGTATATTTATTAAAATTAAAATAAAGATGATGTATAAGGTGTGGAATTTAAAAACTCCTAATACACGTTATTAATTAAAACTTTTAGCCAAAGTGTTATTTGATTTCTTTTATCAATTTAACTTTGTAAAACATATCATTTATTATGTTTAACTAGCTTTTACCCGATACGATTCGCTACACAAACATTCTCCTAAGTCCAAAATCTCGAAAGAAATTTCACAAATCACAACCCTGAGATAGTGAAATAGTTCCTTGAGAAAGTAATTGGGAACTGTCGCTGTTATAGTTCTTTAGATATTTGATTAACATTATTTGCTTTGTATGGGGAGATCACTCTAGTAAAAGATAGTTTGGATAGTAAAAGATATCCTTGGGGAAGTAATTAGAACCAACTTGGATACTCCCGATTTCATAGTTCTTCGAATATTAATATTTGCTTTGCATGGGATTACCTTTCCCCTTGATCCTAACAGAAAGTGAGAATGGATTATATATATATATATATATATATATATATATATATATATATATATATATATATATATATATATATATATATATATATATATATATATATATATATATATATATATATATATATATATATATATATATATATATATATATATATATATTAATTCCTTTAGGAAATGGTTTAAATAAAAATTAAATAAAAATTTTCATCACCAGTATTTTAAACTATAAAAATATGTTCTTATTTTGTAAATTATACTAATTATACTATATTTCAATGGAAATTATAAAACAAGCCTGGCTTTGATAAAGTAATTGTTGTTATATTTAATTATATTGAAGCCGGCCGAGCCTGACAATATATAGTGAGATATAAAACTTAGTTATAGACTCAAAATAACATTCAGAGTAGAAAAACTCTCATCCGTCCATTTTGTCGACTGGGTGATTATTCATGTTTTGTTTTTAAGTCTCTATACAGTGTAAGCTTTTTTGTCATGGTGACTATTAAAAGTGATGTTGAATGATCCAATATTTCCGGTAATATCCGGAATAGAGTTTTAAGTACATTAACTTCTCAGATATTTTGACTAAATTTTCAAAAATTTATATAGTTAAACCCTTTTCGATAAGGGCTCCAAAAAATTGATATTGTTATATTTGTACATTTAATATTTCTGGAACCCACCTCAGATGGCATAAATATGTATAAAAATATTTAAAATAAGTATGTATTTCAAAAGAACAAAATCATAAAATCAAATTCCACAAGATTCGGTCCATAATAGTTAATGCATACATTATTATTTAGGGTTTTTATTAAAAATTGTAATAAGTGATTACCTAATTTTGGTGACTGCGGAAATTGCAATATAAAAAATTCCATTGAAATTCACTCATTGATAAAAATTAAGTCTAATTAGGGACTATGACATGGTGGAACATTTTTTGAAATTGAATTTGAAAAAAAATAATGATTTTGTTTTGTAGCAGTTTAAATGTTTTTCGATACTTTATAATTTTAATTAATTTTCTCTGCCATTGACTCGATTTTGAGAAGTTAAATGAAAATCATTTAACTGTTGTATATTTTCATTATTTTATAAAATATTTTTTTAATAAAATAATACCATTATACAATATCAGTTGTCACCATAATCCAATAATTTTAATTTTTGCAATTTTTCAAATTTTATGATTTGACTGTGTTGTTTCATATACTTTAATTTATACGTAAGTTAATTTTAATGAGTGAGAAATATAGAGATATTTTATTAAAGTCGGTTTCGACTAAATTTATAGCTGTAATTTGTTTTTCTTTAATTGAAATTGTAATAGAATTTACAAAAAAAATAAGACCTGTGATTTTTATGGTTTTAATCACTTGTGATGATATTTTGGAACAATATCGGTAACCATTCCGTTATCCTTTTTATAGTGCTTTCTGCCGCTTTGCTCGAACAAGTAGTCCTTCTCAGTCTAAAATCTATCATACATTTGTATATCATTTTCGTGGTCCTCAATTCAATTTTTAACAAGAGCCCAATTTCTCTCCACTACCCTTAGATCCGGGGAGATTGGAGGATTTACTTTTCTTGATACAAATACCATATGATTGTTCTTATTCCACAAGGTTTTGTTTAGCATAGTGACAGGATTCCAAGACAGGCCAAAAATAAATGGACATATTATGAGTGAAAGGAGCCCTTTTTACATCGTTGCATTCATAAATCTCGGTATTTTCGAGCCCGTTGTAACAAACGATCATCATTCCTTTCACATAAACCTTGTTTTTTGATCAACGAACAAGTTCTCGTGTTACCTCTGAATGTTCAGACACTTTTTTGAAGGACTAAGTTGGGTTTTCTTGAAAGTATTTAATGAATTAAAAACTTTTTTGAAATAAAGTATTTCAAAAATACTTTTTTTATTTTACTTCCCCAATTCAGTATACAAAACCACATTTATTGATTTCAACCAATTTTTATTCGTATTTGAAAGCAGACAAAATTAAACCATTTAAAGCGTTAACAAATTATATTTTCTCAATAAGCATCTAATGTATATCTATACCGCAAATATATATCATTATAAAACTTAACAAAAAAAGTTCCAAATCAATAGTACTTTTAAAAGATGAATTCTCTAATTTTCCAAAACTGCACTTCAATTTTAACGAGGGAGAATACAAACAAAAGTAGAAAAATTAAACATCTTTACCGTCATCGTCATCAGTTACATCTCTACTCAGGCGAGGGTTGTAAAAATCATTAAAATCATGCTTAAAATGGTTTTCCCCCAAAAAATAAATTAAACTTTTTTCGTTCTTTTCTTCATCCGTCTTTTACCACGGCTGACAAAGTCATATTAGGAAGGAAAATTCTTAAGCTGCTGAAGAGGTACGAAAAGTAACAACACTGTGCTGAAGAAAAAAGTTTCTTTGTATGTTTTTTCCTTCTTTTGGATGTTTGTTGTCAGCAGTGAAAGTCCTTGGCCAATGACATAAGGCTGAGACAGGGAAATATTTTCCTTTCTTTCGTATTTTTTTCGATAAAAATGATGAATGACATCATAAATTATGGTGAAGTGTACTAAACAGAGGGTTCGGTGGTTGTTTATTTCTATATAAACGATTTTCATTTTTTTGTTATTTGTTGTTGTATTCTTCCCCAAACAAAAATGTTTTATATTTTTCTTATTTCACCCACAAGTTTTTATTTTTCCTTTATTTTTAAATTATTATTAAGGAGTTTTTTTTTTTGGCAAAAAGAAGTTGCGAGTCTTTAATATTTAAAGTGTATTTCATGTACCTAAATTTTAAAATAATTTTTTTCTTCATCAAAAATAGTTTTGAGTTTAAAAACTCTTAAATATTGCCGAATTTAATTGATATCCGATACAATTATTATATTCTTTAATATGTGTTATTTATTCGAAAAGTATTCAATGGCTCCTATTTAAGGTCTTCCTGGATATTATATGACTTTTGTTTGTTCCAAATGGAAATGTTTCCATAACTGTGCATTTTAGATACCAAACACCTCATTCGGTAATGGCATTTGTATTAGAGCTACCTTAAATATTGGACGACCATAACCAATTTCATCATGCATCGACTAGCCAATCTCAATCCAAACTTTTTTAAATTCTAATTATTTCAAACACCTTTAAATTATGCACGACGAGTCTATGGAGACAAGCCTCTGCTTAATGAAGCGATCATGGATATGTTCTCTTAGAACTCCATTACTCTTGACGCAATCAAAAAAATTTTTTGCTATACTCAATCTGTGTTAGAAATTTTTACAATGTTTAATTTTTAAAAAATATATTATCAATTTATTCTAAATAAATAACTAATACTATTTTATTTATCTTATCAATCAGTTTCGAAAGTTACTCAATATGGTAGAATTACATCAAAATATACATTTAATTGTATACGTAAAATTCATTCCTAATGATGAATATTATTTACACTAATTCTATGGATACAAATATTTTATCCAACAGTTCAGTTAAGCTGTTTCCTTTGTATTTCATGTTGCTGTTGTTGTTTTTGTTAGAAAGTATTAGAGTTTTCTTGGTTACTTATGATTGCGGCAAAGCTCAAAAGGATTAATCCAACAAACACACACCACAAATCGTTGCTTTGGTCTTAGATATACATATGGATGACACACATATCTACAAACATTCATATGTGAATGAATGAATGAATGTAGTTTAAGTTGTATTCACACTTGCCGACAGTGTTATGTAAATTTTAGGACTGCATTCAAAGCGCTCTCGCATCTATTATTCAAAGTGTTCGTTTACTTTTTGAACTGAAAGTTGTGTCGGTAAATTTTACCTTTAGATTTTTGTGAAGTTTATTATTATTATTTTTTTTTTGATGACGGAAAAAAGAGCAAATATGAACCTCTATTTTACAGTAAACGCTAGGAAAGTTGGTTATAATTTTACAATTATATATTATATTTTTGTTATTTTAATTTGTAATTAAAATTTATTCCTTATTTTATATATATTAGAAACTTATATGAAATTTCAGAATTTGTGTAATGGATCAACAACATGCTTAAATAGGGAATGTTGTCCATCATGACATTTTAAATTAAGGACTATTTCACTTGGAGTATTAGATTTAGTGAGCATTACATGCCACTATTTTGTAGGATTTTTGTTATACGTTCACATGTATGGAATGTATGTAATTGTTTTTGTTTTAACTTCAAATTCATATGAATTCATAATATTATGGAATAAAGTCAAGTTGTAAATGAAAATCCTATAAACAGCGAAACAATACGAAATTTAAATGTAGTGCTACTAATACAAACGTAAACGTGGTCGTCTAAAAGTTTGTGTGTTACTAAACTAAATGTTCATGTAAATTCTTAAACTAGTACTTAGTAATATTATTTATTATTTTAACACTTTTCAGCAACTCTCAACAAGTTAGTTACTATTGCTACTTGTACAATTGCTACTTGCAAGTTGCAACACTATTTATTTGTTTCCAAAGTTAATTCAAAATCTAGAGATGAATTAATATTGTTATTTAAAAGATAACACGTTAATAAAAAAATTGTAATGAAATATATTTTACTCCAAAATATTCTCTACGCCCATCGATTATACAGTGGATTAATACTTTCTTTATATTTTCAATACAATAAAATCGTTAATTGATAGAAAAAAGCTTTAAAATTAACATTTTTTAATTTAATTATCAGTACTTTGGACCTATACTGAATATTTAGAGAAATTAACTAATTATTGTCAGAGTTTTGATTTTTTATTTGTTTGACATTTTAAAAGATGTCAAAGATGTTACTGAGAAATAAGTTTTAGTTATCTACTGATATCTTATGATCCGTTTTCTTAGATAATTGAAAGTTGTTTCATTATAAAATAATCTTTAGTCTTCTTAAAGACTAAAGTTCAATATTTTCCATATGCAGAGAAATGTCATTTCGCAATATGTTCGTTGAAAACACTTATATATTCGCGGTAAATATTTACTGTTATCACTAACATATTAATTATTGAGTTTATTTTATTTTATTTTTATACAAATATCGTTGCTGTAATTAAATTATATTTGACTGATCAAAATTTTATTGTTGTTAAAAAAAACATAAAAAACACTATTATTAGGACAAAATATTATTTTCTGTTTACTGTCAACTGAATATGGACAAATATTTTTTTAAAATTTTAATGGTAAAAATAGTAACTGTTGTTATTTATGTAAAATCACAATGCAATTAAAATTTTTTTAGTTACGGTACCAATATCTGACAACAAAACCATTTTTCTTTCCGCTTATGGTTACCGCAAACATATTTTTTTTTCTGCGATGGATTGAACACTTGGTACAAACGGTTGCAAAAATAAATGGAAGGTGTAATTGATTTCCAACATTTGTCAATGTACATGCTATTATTTACGAAGACCACTCTAAAATACCACCTGCTTAGGGACTTAGTCTTGTCATATCACAATTTTTAGGAATTTCGGAAGGTTCTACTCCTTAATTTATGTTCACCATTTTCTCATATTTTTACCGAGAAGCAAATACTGGTTTTAACGTCCAGTAAACAAGAGGAGATTTCATATCCAAAACTATCGGGGATGATTTTATTACTGTGCACATTTAGATATCAAATCATTCTTTGCTTAAGGACAACATCCCTTTAAGAATTCTCATCGAATTTAAGTTTCCAACGAGATTTCGACATGTAATTTATATTGATTCATGAAGATGATCATGCAAGAAATGTTTAAAATTTATGAAAAAATAAAATATTTCCCCGTTTAATTATTTTTATAAAAAATTCCGAAGTTGCGGGTTAATTCAGATTTGAGGTGCAAATATATATATAATATTTTATTGAATACAATAACATTTTTTATTTTATAATAAATTAGAAATAAATTAATAAAATGAATAGGAAAAATATTATATTTGAAGAAAAAATCAATAAAATGATTAATATTGTTTACCCCAAAAAAAAAAAAACTTAACTGGTTTGATAATAAAAATAAGCTTTAGTACTAATCATTCGTTGCTTAAAAAAATTATTATTTAGTTATTGCAATCGAGGTTCAGCAGTTGGGAGATATTTGATAGAACCGAACGTATTGGGCTAAACATTCGGTTACAGTTATCAATCTGTGTTCCCTGTCTATGTAAATTTTTAATTTTTTTGTTTTAAATATTTTTAACTAATACGCATTTCTTGTTTTTCCTGGAAGAAGCTTTATGTGGGAAATATAGCAAAACATGAAACGATATTCTCTAAGTTAGTCACGTTCATATGATTTTTATTATATTGTATTAACGTAAGAATGTATTTCCAACAGACGGACATTTGCGTTATGGTGGTGGATAGTGTAAAAATATGGGTTTAATACATTTCAGTTTTAATTTAATATATACAGAATTTGAAATTTGAAAATAAATAAAGATATTGAAGATGAAGGAGGATTATCTTTTATATATTCAACGTATTTTATTTTTTATACGAATTCAAAACTCCCTACTTTCAGTGTTACGTTGTGTCATTTAAATGAAATTTAAATTAAATGAATTAAACAAAATTAATAAACTGCTACTGAATTACGAAATATTTAATGTAGTATCATTAGTCATTAGTATTCATTATTTCTATTTGTATTAAATAATAAATGTTGAGCTACGCCGAAATCAAATGGTTTACGTTATGAAATTTTTTATTTTCCACTTAATCGACCTCAAGAAAAATAATTTTAACAATACGCAGTAAGTTAGAAATATGTTCTTCACTTTCCAAACGATGAGAGAATCTAATTAGTCTCTTGTAATAAAATCCTTCGTCTTTGAAAGATATCATATTTGGATAAATATCCTAATATGAGCTCGGCAAGATAAGATAGAATTTTTGCACTACTATCTTAACATTAATTAATCGACAATCTACTTTTTGCTGAATTTTATTTAAATTTAATTAATCGAAATTAAAAAATGAAAATAAGAAATTAAATAAACTTAAATACAAAAAAAATTTTTTCTTTTTATCATTTCTTTGACACAAGCTGTTGCAATAGCAATAATAACAAAAACAATATTAAAGGAAAACTAAACGATGAGCAATGTTTCAGGGTCGTGTGTAATAAATCACGTTTGGGACACCACTGGCACTAGTAGCTGTTGCTACTGCAGAACAACCAAAAAACAATTGCAGAACTTTTATTTTTCTCTCTCTCAAATACACAGTGCACAAAAAAAACATAAAAATGAAAATAAATTGCGAATCGCGTTTACTACTACATACTCCTCCGTTAGAAGAATCAGCATCAACACAAAACCACCCTAGTCCATGAATGCCAACCACATTCAAACAACTTCTGAGCAAGAGTTTTTGGGAACAGAAAACACAATGCAATGGAATTTTGCACTATTACTGATACATATAAGTAAAATTCTTGTTGAGAAAAACAGAGACCACAAATATCCACAACCCCAAAAATATACAATTGAAGCACATTTCAAAGTCAATGAGGGGAGCAGCAAATAGAAGACAATAAATGGAGTTACACGGTTTACTTCTTTCTATAGAACTAGAAACTTTTCAAATCTATAGTGTGAATAACGTGATCTGATAGTTAAGAGATAAAAAAGAAGTATGTTAGTTTTGTATAAATATGTAGATTATTCGGTTATACAATCGTCTAATAAATTTCCAACAAAATGGAAATTTTCTGCTTTAGAAATGCTTTTCTCTAAATAATCTTATTTTACACTCATAAATATTACTTATAATTTATAGGTGAAAATACCAATAATATTAACTTTTTTACTAGATTAAATGTAAATAATAAAAATAAAATTGCGTTAACTCAAGAACAGATCACCAATTTACCTTTTAAGAATAATAAAATTTATTGAATTATTTAAACAAATAACTCGCAAAAAACTGATTCGATTAATCGACCATAAATAACAACATTCTTATAATTTGAGAAATGAACTTCAGCTAAAGGAACCTACAATAACATTTAGTGGCACAATCAAACAATATAAAACAACTACACAAAGTTGAGCACCTCCACCACCCTCTCATTATACAAACACACGCTCAGCATTTGAACATTGTGAAGTGTAACATGAAGATAGATTGAAATTCAGTCGCAATGCTGGCAAAACGGTATTTATGTACTGGTTATACATAACCAACAATAACAAAAAACTGAAAATGAAAAAAGGAACAAATACAGTATCAGAAATAAAATTCTATATATAGACAACAAGGATTCATAGTTGAGCACCTAAATAGAAAACAACAAATATATTTACAAATACATTCTCGATTTTTAAGGTTTTGAGTTCTATTCACTTCTCAAAGCTCATACGAAAAATTCGAAACAATATCGCGTATTACCTAAAGATTCTCAATTCATATTCCGGGATAAATACATATTCATATAAACCAACAACTTCGCTGTGTGATGTATTTATTCGTACAGTATTACCTACATTTGGTTACACTAAATAGAAATTGTTTTTAATTAACCATTTTACATAGACGATAAAATCTCACAAATCGAGAATTTCAAAAAAATTTTAACGAATATTTGGAGATGAATACGATATTTGCTGGCGAACTTTAAATTTAATGGAAGCAATTATTAGTCAATCATTAGTCAAGCATCTGTTTCCAAAATTCATGAAGATTCCATTATAGTTTTTCATATTTTTTAAGACAATTCATGCAGTTCTAAAATAAATCTGATTCGACGAATAGGAACCGTGTTATTGAGGGTCGTGTCCACTTGGTCGGTCGTGTTGCTGTCGTTGTTACTAAAAACACTTTATTAAAAAAGAATTAATTTTCTAGTTTTTTCTACAGAACTAAAAGCAGGTGTTTAATCAATATCTTTTCGTACCCATCGACATTTGTATCTTGAATTTCAGCTTTGGCGAAAAATACTACTAATTGGACCTTTTGTCCAACTAAGTCTGCTGGAATCACAGTGATGATATCAAGAGTAAAGAATGCAAATGTTAGACCGGCTTATACAAAATTTATTTACATTCATACAAAGCAATTAACATCGATACCTATTAATTTTGTTTCTAAAAGATCTCAATATTAACTGGTAAAAATTTTTTATATATACACTGTTGGATCGTAAGTAAGAACTCTGTTTATATAATTTATTCCTCATAGTTTTATATATGTATATATCTTTAGTGTAAATATGAAGTTTTTACGAATTTTCGATATAAAAAATTTCAAATAATTTATTTTATAGTTGTAATTGTATTAACTAAAACCTTTATTATTTTAGAATATTAAAACTGTTATTGATTTGTTTACGAGAAATGATTTAAACGATTATGAAAATTAATTAAAATAAATATGAAAATTAATTGAAGTTATTAAAAAAAATTATTATTAATTTAATTAGTAATTTTGGTGATGGGAGCAAAATCAATAAAAAGTTAATTAATAAAAGTAATTCTTCATCGAACTTGAATTTTATTTTTCTGTGTATTTATGAATAGTTTACGTCTTCCATTCTTTAACACACTATCGAGTGAGAGATAAAAGTCAATATCTCCCATTCGAAAATGTTAACAAAATAGAAGACATTAAATATTTATAAATTGTGTTACACTCAGAATGTAATACAATGCCCTGTGTTTATTAAAATCTATTTTCGGATCAAAACGGGTCACTAATCATATCATCTACATATCATGGACGCCCTGCATGGATGTCAGATTGATGTGGACTGATATGATCTGTGATTGATATGGAAATGATCAACAAAATACTGGGCAAATAGTTTAAGGGCAATTGCAACACTCAAATACGGTCGGAAGGTCTATTCAGTCCGAACGGGGACCCCACGGTTGTCTCATAGTGGTATAATAAGAAGGATTGAAACTCTTTATAGATGAACCAGAAACTAGAACATGATCCCGATAAACAAACCATAATACGGTCATACAAACGGAGATACGTGAAATTAAGAAGTTTTCAGTTTGGGCTGGAGAAAACTTTGGTCGGCTTATAATTTTGCATGATTCCATTATGGTGTAGGGTATTATTTAGTTTATCTGTTATTACAGTTTTCATGTTTTAAACTTGAAGTTTCTTTTTTTTCGTTTGAAGTATTTCTTTGGACTTATTTTGGTGGTACTTCCCCAAGCAATGGTTCACCAGTTACCAATAGTAAATTTCATTTGATCATATGATAACATTAAAATATCCTTGACTTAAACCATACATTAATAAAGAAAATAGAAATGTAAGTTTTTAACTCGAAAGGAACTGATTTATTGAAAATTTTAAAACAAAAATTTGTTTAAAATTAAAAATTTCATTAAAAAAGTAAACGCAAAAATCACCGTATAAATTTGCAAAGATCATGGTAGCGATTGCCCTTAAGCATAAGTTCCCTTCTGTTTGCTTGGTGAACAACGATTATTATTTTTTATCCTTTGGAATTGGTTGGTACAGCTGTGACTTTTTTCTGTTTTTTTTTTTTTTTTGTTCATGTTCTTTTACTTGTATTCCATTTTTATGCGAAATGCTCCACTAGGACAAGGACTACAATGAATTATAGAAGGACCACATACGTTTCGTGAACAATTCAAATGCATTAGATTTCATACATAAATACCCAAATGAACGTATGAATGTTACAATACTGTATACGTATTGTAATGCAATGGTATTTTTAAGTGTAAATATGTGTATTGAATGCTAGAACATATTGCCATACAGATACACAACAACACTTGAATTGTTAGTGTTCACATTTAAACATTTTATGCTCATCATTCCTCGTTTCGTAAAAATCTCTTCCCTTATCAGAGTTTTATAAAATTGGCGAATATCGAATGAACTTCTTCTTTATCATATTGCAAACATGCCGACGAATCGGTAACAAAAAATCAAATGTACACATATACATAAACATTTAGAGTTCTTGGTTCATACATATTCAAGACTTTAAATTTGCAATTGTAATATTAAATGTATGAACACATAGAAAAAAATCAATCTTAAATTAATTAAAATTTAAATAACTTAACTTTTTTCAATTATGATTTAGCTTCGTAGATAAAAAAATGTTAATTTAACATTGTTCCACAGTAAATGCAGAAATTTATCGTTGTATAATTTTAAATATTAATATCGAACGATTCTAATATATACAATATTATTTCACCACAAACATAAAACGTTTAATTTAAACTAAATTGAAAAATTATTCAATCACAAGTCAACTATGTTCAACGTAGATTTTGCTCAAGTTTTTTATTGTAAATCTTTAAAATAAGTTCAAAAAGATTTTCCAAATATAAATGTCATTTATGTATAATTTGTCGTAAGGAATTCAATTCTAAATGGTAATTGAAGCGTATTTGATTTTCTTAAATATAGCAATATCTGTCTATCAGATGTCGTATAATTTTTAGTCAAGATAAAAATTATTTCTATTTACGTTATGAGACTACAATTTAAACCAACACACTCCATGATATGTAACACATATATGTCGGATACAAGAATAATGGCGACAATGTTGATGGGTTTCTCGTATCACGTAGTGAACAAATTACGTTACCAAAGTCCTCAAATGTAACAGACAAATATTATTGTGTGCCAATTCGAAGCTGCATACTGGAACATAATTTTCACCTTAGTTTGGAGTGGAGTCAATCTAAACTTTTTCACATTTCTGGTCAAATTGTCGATTTGGACACTTTATGTACTCTTCAATTATCTTTTAACAACGGTCCAATATCTTTCTAATAGACAGTTTGTTCTTGTACAACTCAAGGAATTGTTGTCCATGATGACAAAATATCAAGTCAGACCAAAAATTAGTGTATATATTATGGAGTCTTATGAGCGGAACCAGTCTTTTTAGTAAACATTCTTTGATTTAATTTTCAGTATATATAGAGACCGTTGTAACAAATGATTGGCTGTAAGAACTTTTTGGAGGAGGGGTTTTTTTTTTAAATACTCTGTATATTTGTCTTTAAAAACATCAAGTGGACCTTTGCTTTTAACTTAACCAGGTTTTCTATTAATGGACAAGTAATTCCCGTACTGTTTAATAACATTGAAAATAGACTTCTTGTAGGACCAACTTGGATTTTGTTGAAAATATTTAATATTTTCAATACAGTACAAACTGTTTTCTGTTCACTCATTTGAATCAGATCAACAATATATTCAATTGATTGATAATCAACGTATTAAACTTACTTGATAAAAAAAAAAAAAAAAAAAAAAAAACAAAATAAATTATACTTCGGTTAAAAGTTTTAATGAAAATTGTGTGTTAGGGATTTTTCGATCTCACTCCTAATGTGAACACACAAATGTTCGCTTGTTTCAAACTAGGAGAACAGGCGTTGAAACTATATACCGTCGATGTCTGACATTTAATTGAATTGAAACTTGAAGGCGAGAGTATGTAAGTAATTACTTTATAAGGATAACGCCATATTTATCAGATTAAATTGACCAGAGAGTTTGCCATCAATATTGAGATTTTCGAAGCGACATATGAAAAAGGAGATCACAAAAAAATTTAATTGAAGGACATTCTCTAATCCTGGAAATGGATATGTTTTCTATTCTCTAAAAAAAGTTAAATTTTTTTTCGAGGTAGGCAACTTTTAATATTTTGTATGATATATTTTGTTTCTTATGATCTGTCTATTTCATTGCCTTTTAGGGTATAAATTTTATACAATTTATAATAGATGTTGTAATAGCTCCTCACTCTAGTTTAGGCAGTTCATTTTGACGCGTGTTATTCGAACACTCCATTTCCAAATAACAGTGAATATTTACCAACGTCGATTAATGCTTCCAGTCATTGCGTACTGAAATACCCATCTAGGTACTTAGAATTTCTCACCAAAACAAAAAGGTTTTCGTTTGGCCATAAAACAGGTTCAAAACGTAGTCTAAAATTTTTTGCTATTATGGCTTCATATTCGCGTCAAGATTTCATTAAGTTTTCTGTTACAGTTTCAGAGTTTTCTGTTACAGTTTCAGAGTTATATCGTTTGTTTTGGGTATACCTCTCCCACAGGCCTTATTCAAAATTTGTTAGTATATAATTATTATTAATGTGATATCATCGTTGCAAGAAATTAGCAGTAAAACTTTCAGATATAAGTGCAATTAAAAATTTCATTTGCTACGGATATACCCCTTTTTACAAAAGTTCCATACATTTGTGAAATTTCGTTAGATTTAGTGCAATATTTATAGATATGTTCGATCTTAAATATTTTGTTTAAAATCTCCCAACCAAAAATTTTGTAGTGCCTAAAATTTTTCATTAAATTTATCGGTCTTTAACTGTTTACTCAGATAAATTTTCTTCGAGATAAGTTAATTATTGTGGTTGTGGGAGTGTCATACAGACATAGTCACATTAACTCAGATTTTGATGTGATGCAAGAACATATTATTTATGGTCTAAGATGATTCCTTCTCGGCGTTACAGATGGAATGACAAATTTAATTTAAGTTCATCACTACTTTTGTGCAACAAATATAACCATTTTATGTTGTGTGTATTTCGAACAGGTATTTTCAGAGTTGATATTGTTTTATATGTATTTCCAAAGAGAAAGAATTCATTTTTATCGTTATTTTTAGAATGTAGATACTGGATAAACATCGCTTAGGTTTAGGTTTGTTCTTTGAACAGAGGTTCCCACCCATACTACAATTTCATTGCTAATAGTACTGCTAAATTTAAATATAGAGAGCAGAAACTGTTTGCTCTCTATATTTAGTTTTAATGTGTATTTTGAGAAATACTGCTCTGAACCATTATAAAGTAAAAATTGCGGTCTCAATGAATTTCTTTATTATATCATAAAAAGTTTTTTAAGGACTAAAATAATCCAAATCTAGTAAATTAATTTTAACTTAAGAGTCCACTACTCTAAGATGCGAAATGAAATATTTAGAGGGACAAAACGAGTAATATCTGAACGATAAAAAGATAATCGTATTTCGATTGAAGGCTTTGTTAGCGTAAACAATAATACCTCATGACCACAAGGTTATTAGTAAACTGATTGATACTTACAGTGTATTAAATCACTTTATCCTTCCAATGTACATCTATTATGTATCTTGAAGATAAAATAGATAACTTTCAAGTTCTACTTGTGAAATTAGCAAAATGAATATCTATTTTTTAGATTTTTCTAGAAAGTTAGATGACTAATGCAGGAAATTTTAAATTTAATTTTAAGTTTTTTTCCTTTCATATTATTGTTGTTGTTGCAAAATATTTTTAAGTTTTTCAAACTTAAAATAAACTATAATGGCCGCACATTCATCTTCTCGTACGAATGTGTATGATTATGTGTGAGTATGTTATAAACGAAACAAAATTTCGTAATATTCTCATTTCAATTCAACATTTGTTATCACACATCTGGGAATATCAATTCTTTATATTTTTTTTGTTCCTTCTTTCTTCTGGATTGTTTTTTCTATGGTTGATTGTAAAATGAAAACAGAAAAATAACTTTTGTTTTTCATTTTCATGGAAACAATCAACAAACAAATGAAAACAAAAAAAAAAAAAAAAAGCAAAAAATAAACCTTACAATTTGAAAGCGTGAGTAGCAACAGAATGTAACTGAAGCAATAGTGGCTTCGACATTACTAAGAACAACAACCAATTATTTTTCGATTAGTTTCGCTATCATTCCTGCCAGCTACTAGCTTTGCAACAACATCAACCATTCATTCCAACCATATTTGGCACATCCTTATAGTGTATATTGTACGAGTAATAGTATTTCAAAAAAAAAACACATCCATCTTAACAATTCACATACATTGATATTGAATATATATACACACACACATATTTATATTGATAAATACCACCACCATTACCAACCTCGTCAGCTTTGGCAGCAACCTCGTGAAAAGAACTGGCAACCCAATCTGACAACCACCACCATTGTTTGCCTATACCACCCTATAGCAAAGGAACTACATACAAACAACGCCAACAACAACAGCAGCAACTGAAAAAGGAAAGTTTAACGAAAATATGTTACGGACTTTAGACTCCTACAATATACTCACACACACATATTTACAAATATACCCATACCTAAATAAAAATGGGAAAAATACATAAATATGTATCAGGCAGCATCGGAAAAAAATAAATAAATAAAACATTCAGAAAAAAAGAAATAAATCTTACTAAAAAGCCATAAAGCATTTTCACCATTCGCAATTTAATATACGAGTGTGTGTATAGACTTTTCCTTCGTTCTTTTTTTTTCATCTGTTGTTGTTCTTATTGTAAGGGTATGAAAAGTGTTTATGTGTGTGTAAATACGAGGATAATTTCAAAAGTCTTTTCAGAACTTACAAAGTGTATATGTTTAAGCTGAAGAAAAAATTCAGATAAAAAATACATATACTTATCACTTAGAAGGAATTAAGAAGTATTTTTAAGTATTTTGGAATGAGCTTCTTTAAATTTGGAAACGTAAATTACCCTTTATAAAGTTGCAAAACATACAAGTTCCAAAAAAACCCTTGACAAAAATTTTCGCAACTTTCTGGTCAATAAACTTATGTTGCTGATGTTCGAAGAAATTTTGAAAAAGGTTTATGATCCGAAAGCAGCTGGATTTGCCTAAAAAGTTCTTGGTATGATATGCAGTTGAGGCAAAATAAGCCAATAATTTGTTGCGAAATTTACATCAATGAATGTTTAAAAGAGTTGCTTCGATTCATAAGACTACATAATGTGTCCGCTTATTTTCGATCAAACTTAGTAACCAGTCACTATGGTAAACAAGCCCTTGAGTGGTACAAAAACAATAATGTGGTATATGTACCAAGAGAGGCAAGTCCTCCAAACTGCCCGGAGCAAAGGCCAGTGGATAGATATTGGGCTCATGTTATAAAAGTATAGAAGAGCATAAAGAAGGTGTCTAAGAGTGTGATAAATTTTAAACATAGATGCAAAATGGCAAAAGCACTACAAAAGCTTGTAACGAAGTAATTCGTTACATATTTTTTTGTTGTAAAATCAGATATGAATTAACTCGCTAACATGAATTTAAAGTGTACTTGCTTATTTTATAATTGTTCTTGTAAAATAACTGTTAATTTTTAAGAGTGTAAATATAAGAGAAATTGTTGTAGTATAAGAGAATATAGTAACATATTTAAGTATGAGTACATTATATGCCCAACATACAAAATAGTTGCATCACTACTACGATACTGTTGTATTACCACTAATACTAATAATCAACATCACTACTTCTTCAGTTGGGCTTGTGCTGCCGTTGTGGACGGACAGCTATCGTAAGTTTGTAATAGCTTCGATAGCAGCCGTATACAGGCAAAACAGTCCCAACCTAGTAGTAGTGTTAGGGTTTCTACTGGTATTTACTGCCATAGATCCCAAACAATGTAGTAGTGTTAGGGTTTCTACTGGTATTTACTGCCATAGATCCCAAACAATATAGTAGTGTTAGGGTTTCTACTGGTATTTACTGCCATAGATCCCAAACAATATAGTAGTGTTAGGGTTTCTACTGGTATTTACTGCCATAGATCCCAAACAATGTAGTAGTGTTAGGGTTTCTACTGGTATTTACTGCCATAGATCCCAAACCATGTAGTAGTGTTAGGGTTTCTACTGGTATTTACTGCCATAGATCCCAAACAATATAGTAGTGTTAGGGTTTCTACTGGTATTTACTGCCATAGATCCCAAACAATGTAGTAGTGTTAGGGTTTCTACTGGTATTTACTGCCATAGATCCCAAACCATGTAGTAGTGTTAGGGTTTCTACTGGTATTTACTGCCATAGATCCCAAACAATATAGCAGTGTTAGGGTTTCTACTGGTATTTACTGCCATAGATCCCAAACAATATAGTAGTGTTAGGGTTTCTACTGGTATTTACTGCCATAGATCCCAAACCATGTAGTAGTGTTAGGGTTTCTACTGGTATTTACTGCCATAGATCCCAAACAATATAGCAGTGTTAGGGTTTCTACTGGTATTTACTGCCATAGATCCCAAACAATATAGTAGTGTTAGGGTTTCTACTGGTATTTACTGCCATAGACCCCAAACAATATTGTATGGCAAAAGGGAATCTACTGGTTTTTACAACCATAGATCCCAGGCAATGTAATAGTGATAGGTATGGTAGTAGAACTACTAATACAATTACAAAATAATATTCTATATAAGGGCCGGATCTAGATTTAATCGAGGAGTCTGGTCTGGAAATCTGGAGGCCACGGTGTTTAAATTAATAACTAAATAATTAAGTGCTGTTATAATAATTAGTATATAAGAAAAAAATAATAAATTTTGAATAAATAATAACAATAAAAATAAACTTAAAATACAAAGTATCCTGGGTATCCTGGCAATCATCCTTATAAATGGCGCCCGAGCAGGGACATAATTTGTGAAAAAAATAATAAAACAATATCCTTATAAAATAAAAAAAGGACATAAATAAAAATCATCATAAAAAAAATATTTCTGGAAAAATATATTAAAAAAAAGTGTAGGAATAAAATAATAAAAAAAAATTATAATGAGCCGATTGTTCATTAACACACTTAAAAAAGACGTTCTGGGTGCAGCGCTGAATAATCTGGGATTGGATCATGAAGGAACCTTAGATGAAATGAGGGCTCGTATGCGGAACTACCTTGACAAAACCGATATTCCCAAGGATCATCAACTAGTTATAGAGAACCTCAGAGCTATGTCAGAGTCATCCGAAAAGGAGTTAAAGGTACCTGTCGTTCGACTGACACGCGGATCCTCTCCAGTGCATTCTCGAGAGAAGAGTGAAGTATGTCCAGATAATAACTCGGAGGTCTGTGATAAGGTACGTAAATGGGGAATCAAGTATGATGGTGGAAAGGATCCGTTAGGTTTTTTGGAACGTATTGACGAACTTGCTATTTGCTACTCTATTCCACAAAATATCCTTTTAAATTTAATGCCGGAACTTCTAAAAGGTGACGCTTTGTCCTGGTACCGGAACAACAAGTTATCGTGGAAATCTTACAATGACTTTGTTGATGACTTTAAATTGTTTTTCTTACCAGCCCGTTTTTTTGAAAATTTAGAGGACGATATTCGTAAAAGAAAACAATGTGCCGGTGAAAGTTTTGTTGATTATGTAACTGCCATACAAACCTTAATGAGATTATCCAATCTATCTGGTCAGGATCAACTAGAAAGGATATACTCAAATTGTCGTGCCGAGTACAAAATTTACATAAAACGAACAGATTTCTCCAAGTTACGTGAACTAATTACATTAGCTCAAGAATTTGAAAGCATTCAAGCGGAAGAAATAAATCAAAAGAAAGCTGTTCGACGTTTACAAACTGCTGTTGCCGTCAATAATAATCGAAATGTGTGTTTCCGCTGTGGTGAACAGGGACATACTCGAAGAACATGTTCAAATGCTCAAATTTTGTTTTGCTGGGACTGTGGAAAACGTGGAGTGATGACAGTTAACTGCTGCAGACGTGGATCGGAAAACGCCCAAGGAGGTCCGTCGATAGCAGAAGAGGGGGCGGATCTCTAAATAGCAAACCTTTTCACATTAGACTGGAAATTGATGACGACTATCGCTTACGTACCTGGATTACGATAAGAAACAGGAAGTTACAAGCTATTATAGACACTGGTGCTACACACTCTTGTATAAGTTCAAAAATTGTACAGGATTTACAAATTCCTAAGGCTGTTCCTAAAGTTAATACTCTTCACCTGGCAGACCAATCCAAGATAATTACAGAAGGTTCGGTCGATATTTGGTTTATAATAAATGGAGTGGTATATAGACACAATTTCCTAGTCTTAAACAATATTCTGGACCCAATAATCATCGGCAATAACTTCATACATCAAACGGGTACAGAGATTCGTATAGTTTCAAAAAATTCTCATCATGCACTAGCTGGTATGTCTACAAATGGTTTCCCACAAATTAGTTCTTTACAGATTAGATCTAATGAAGAAACTCAAGAAGAAACTTTGGAACAGAAGAAGTTAAACGATTTTCTAGAATCTCAACTATCACGTTTCGAGCCCATTAAAGGTCATTCAAATATAACTGAGCATGTAATTGCCATGAAACACAATAGGCCTTTAAAGCAATGTTATAACCCGCGAAACCCAGCAATGCAAAAGACACTAATGATGGACGAAACAAAATTCCAAAGATGCTGTCAAAGGTTTCGAGAAGCATCGGATCGCGAGGACCATAAACGAAGAAAAATAATAGAAATACAATCCATAACATATCTACCAAACATAAAGTTGCCGTTAATAACTGCTGACAAAAAGAAGCCCAACGCATTAGCCCAGTTGGTTCAAGAATTAGGAATCGATAAAGATGACACTGATGTTACACAATTAGATATTCCTGATGTACTGGCATTTATTACGCCCATAAGCCCCGGTAAACGTACCCGATTCCTGGTGAAAAATAACTCATATTCAGTTGAAGTACATATTCGAAGATCTCTCGACGTTTGGATCATCCACGGGAAAGAAAAACTTGTGTTTCCAAAGCCTAGAAACGATATAGCTGTTGCAGATTAAACTTAAAAAAAAAAGAAAAAAAAAAAATTATACATACCAAGGGGGAGATGTAACGAAGTAATTCGTTACATATTTTTTTGTTGTAAAATCAGATATGAATTAACTCGCTAACATGAATTTAAAGTGTACTTGCTTATTTTATAATTGTTCTTGTAAAATAACTGTTAATTTTTAAGAGTGTAAATATAAGAGAAATTGTTGTAGTATAAGAGAATATAGTAACATATTTAAGTATGAGTACATTATATGCCCAACATACAAAATAGTTGCATCACTACTACGATACTGTTGTATTACCACTAATACTAATAATCAACATCACTACTTCTTCAGTTGGGCTTGTGCTGCCGTTGTGGACGGACAGCTATCGCAAGTTTGTAATAGCTTCGATAGCAGCCGTATACAGGCAAAACAGTCCCAACCTAGTAGTAGTGTTAGGGTTTCTACTGGTATTTACTGCCATAGATCCCAAACAATGTAGTAGTGTTAGGGTTTCTACTGGTATTTACTGCCATAGATCCCAAACAATATAGTAGTGTTAGGGTTTCTACTGGTATTTACTGCCATAGATCCCAAACAATATAGTAGTGTTAGGGTTTCTACTGGTATTTACTGCCATAGATCCCAAACAATGTAGTAGTGTTAGGGTTTCTACTGGTATTTACTGCCATAGATCCCAAACCATGTAGTAGTGTTAAGGTTTCTACTGGTATTTACTGCCATAGATCCCAAACAATATAGTAGTGTTAGGGTTTCTACTGGTATTTACTGCCATAGATCCCAAACAATGTAGTAGTGTTAGGGTTTCTACTGGTATTTACTGCCATAGATCCCAAACCATGTAGTAGTGTTAGGGTTTCTACTGCCATACTGCCATAGATCCCAAACAATATAGCAGTGTTAGGGTTTCTACTGGTATTTACTGCCATAGATCCCAAACAATATAGTAGTGTTAGGGTTTCTACTGGTATTTACTGCCATAGATCCCAAACAATGTAGTAGTGTTAGGGTTTCTACTGGTATTTACTGCCATAGACCCCAAACAATATTGTATGGCAAAAGGGAATCTACTGGTTTTTACAACCATAGATCCCAGGCAATGTAATAGTGATAGGTATGGTAGTAGAACTACTAATACAATTACAAAATAATATTCTATATAAGGGCCGGATCTAGATTTAATCGAGGAGTCTGGTCTGGAAATCTGGAGGTCACGGTGTTTAAATTAATAACTAAATAATTAAGTGCTGTTATAATAATTAGTATATAAGAAAAAAATAATAAATTTTGAATAAATAATAACAATAAAAATAAACTTAAAATACAAAGTATCCTGGGTATCCTGGCAATCATCCTTATAAGCTTAATGGAAGGGATTCCGTAAAAGGTTCAAAATTTCATCATGTGAAAATATTTGTTTTTGTACTGTTAAATTGTAATAATAATTTCAATTAAATAAAAAATAAAACTGAAAGCTTAGTGGCTTCGTTGTTATTGACATATATGTATGTTGAGAATTTTTCGATCTCACACCTTATATGCAAAAATAGACGAAAGGTTGGAAAAAATCATAAAATAAAATTTTCGAAGTTCACCTATTTTAACACCGCATATTGGGGTAACTATTTGGAGACTCTTAGCAATATAATTTGAAGAAACATTTTTTGAAGCAATTGAATCGAACACATTTTTCAGTACATGTTTTCTTGAAAAGAAAATTCATAATTTCTTAAGGTATTTTTTACTTATTCATTGGGTGCAAAAATACTACCCTATTTCATAACTAAGAGAGATCCTCGTCGTATTTTTTAATGAAACTTTACATGTATATTCTTGAGGTGGATATGTTCCTATTTTGTTTGGGAAGTGGATCTAAAAAGTTCACCTCGGTACTGGGATTTATCTTATAATTTAAGAAATTTTTGGACCAAAATAAAATTTTCACAAATTTCTGAAGCTACATCAGAGGTCTTAGAAAAGGTGGCACTCCTCTCTCTGGCAATTTTTATTTTAATTTCGAACTCGAGGTGATGAGGTAATTTGGAAACAACTCCACTTAAAATTTTGTTGAAAATTATAGATTAGTTTCAAAGTTACATAATTATTACAAAAAAAGTTACATAATTATTAAAAAATAAGTAAGGATTTTATCGTCGTGTATGCCCGACTAATAATACCCTACACCAAAATGTAAGTTATAAATAGCAGTAAAGAAGAATAATAAACGAACTTAATTCAATTAAATTTTCTGATTTATTCTTAACTGTGCAGTACATTATTTTGACACTAACACTTATGTGAAATTTATCCGTTGTAAAGTGAATTTTGCTGGATAGAGCTAGAAGTACTAATGCTTACATTTATTTTAAATTGAACTGATATTACTACAATACCAACGTATATATGAGATTTTTGCTCTTTACACATTGTTTTAACCTACTTGTGCCAAATTTCGTTGAAAGCGCTTTATATTTAGGACTTTTATGACATTAAAACACCGTTCCGAGAGGAACATTTGTATGGGAGGTACCTGTAATATTTAACCGAACGTGACCAATTTCAATAGGCTTTGTTCTAAGACCAAAATATTAATACTTATCAAATTTCATCTAAATATCTCAAAAATTGCGAAATTGCCAAATCGGACCACATTTTTTAATTTTTCAATTTCTTCTTACGATCTGTTCCGTATTTATATTCTTCTAAAAGACTCGTTTAAAAAAACTTAAATTTAATTTAAATAATTTTTCGTATCTACCTTCGTAATCGTATTACTCACGTATTCACACACACACATATTTACTTTCAGTTTCTACATCAGGACACATTAGAATTTTATAAGAAATTAAAATTGTTTTTTTTTTTTTTTTTTTTTTTTCATTTTTGTTTGTGCCCTTCTTAGATTTGTACGTGTGTACTGGGAAGAAGAGCTTGAGAGGAGGAAGGATGTTCAGAATGCGGGGGTGTAAAAGACGCAAGAAAAGAAATAAAATATATTAATATTAAGAAGGCTGAATAATTTCTTTAACTTATTACGGAGATACTGGTGATATATACAAACTCACACAGCAGCAGCATCAACAACAGCACAAACAATAGAAAAAAACCTATGCACGCACTAAGTGTGATATATCTTCCAGGATTATATATAAGAAAAAAAGAAAATAACGAAAAAAAATGTTTTATTATCGCATATTGTTTTGTTGTTATTGTTGTTGCTGTTGGGTGAAACTTGTACAGTAATAGAATCGAAAAGAAACTCATTTAAAAGTGCGAAAAATAAAGGATATTAAAAGGTACAACAAATAAATAAATAAAAAAGGCAAATATATCTAAGGATATTAAACAAATAACAACTGCGTCCTTTCTACACACCCACATACACGCACATACACACACATACACATATATAAATACTTATATTGAGGGAACAAACAGCCTTATCACCCACTTTTCTCGTGCATAATAAGTATTTTCTTTTCTCAAGAAAAACAGCATCTGTCTTAGAGAACATTTTTGTTGTAACTATTTTTGATATTGTTGTTGTTATTTTTCTTTGAAAAAAAGTAAATAACCGAATGAATTATTTGTTTCGCATTTCACATTTACTGCCTCATCTTGAATTATTACCACCGTTGAATGATATACGAGAACGAGTATTTATGAACGAGTTCAAGAAAGTTTCTCGGTATGTGTTTAATTTAAAAGATAGAACTTTAATTTATTTTATTATTAAATAATTATTTATAACCGTTAACGTTTTTCTTTTCTGTGATAAGAGTGGAAATTAATCTAAATTTGAGGGTTTATTTAATGAATGCTTATACCCATTTCGCTTTACGGCATAAACATTCTCCTCAGTCTAAGATCTCAAAATAAATTTCTCAAATCACAACGTGTATTAAAAAATATTATGCAATACAACATTTTGCCAAATGCCCTGGCCTTGTCCGTTCTAAAATTTTATATAATATTTGCATTACATGGGAGCTACCTCTTCCCTTGTTCCTAACCGTCCTACATTTTTCCAGTAAAACAGTTAGATATCACTATTGAATAGTTCCAAAGTTACCGAATTATTTGAATGTAGGACATAAAGTTGTATCATAACCTACATGTGAGGGGTTCATTCTTATAACAAAATAATCAAATGTAACAAATTTCGTAAAATTTAGAATATTAAGCCCTTAATATGAAGGGAATACAAATTATTCATTATAGACCTTTAAATTGTATATGTCCTCATTCATTCATAATATATTTACATACAGTATTATTCGAATATGGAATATAATCGATTTTACTTTGTTCTTCTAACATGACACACTACATTTACATTTAATAGGTACTAATATCACCTTAGTCTTGGTGTATCAAAGTGACAAACTTGAATACGACGATTCTGAAATGATATGAAGCTTTTAAACTGCCTAAAATCAGAGTGAAAAGCGATACCAACATCTATTCTAACAATTCTTATATAATTATTCCAAAAAGTTTACTGAATTAATATAAAAGAGAAGTAATCATACGAAGAGTTGCATAAGTTTCGAACAGCGAATTTTTAAGTTTTTATTTTATAATAATTTTTTAAGCAAATGAAAATTAATTTTTGTGCCGTTTTTAGCTGTGAAATAAAATCTAATATCATATTATGAAAAATATATGAAAAAATATTTTTCATTAATCTATTTAAGTAAAGCATATGACGCATATAAAAAGCGCTGGATATATTAATGAAAAGCTTAAAAGGTACCTTTTATTAAAAACCGGTCAACCAACTAAAAAACAAAATGTCGAGAATCGGTAATAAGAATTATTCGAAACCGGTCGATTTTCTGAAATACAAAAAAAACTGTTATGTTAACCGATCTCGGTTTTCGAATACAATAAAAATCATACAGAATTAAAGAGCGTTTTAAGATCCACCAGCTGTAGTAACCATCATCACTCTATGAATTATAGTTATGTATTCACATGAAAGTCCAGTTTGCCACTGTTCCTGTAAATATACCCTACACCACCATACGTGATTTGGGTATTATATTACTACCATCACTTTTAACTAAGAAATTTAACTTTTCCCGTTTGGCAGACATCCATGTAAATCTTCTGCAAAAAATACATTCCAAAGATATCTTGATGATTTTTTTCAAAAACAATACCTACTGAAATTGGTAATGATGGGTCCATTTTTCACATAGGCCCATTTAAATGCTCCCCCGTAATGGAGTTTTAAGCAAATAAATGTTCTTAATAGAAAACAATTCTAACTGCACAAACAAGTGTTATTTAATAAAATTATGTGCCAAATTATACGAGGATCAATCCATTATTTGTCATCGTACCGCCACTTTCGAATATCACTATAAGTGCAAAAACAAAACATATGAGTTGGTATTGTTTTAATTTTGTATAAAAAATCGCCGTTTGAACTTTTACAAAGGTCACTTTATAATTTCCAAAAGATCCAACATTATCCACTAGAAAATATTCTTTTAAAATACATAAATTCCACATTCATTTTAGTACCAAAATAAAGAAAGCCTATACGAGGACCGTTCGTTCATTTTTAATAGTTACCATTTGGTATAGGGTATTAAGTATTGAATCATGGTAAATTTGATATTCTACTGACATAATTCTCACCTCCGAATTTACCAGTGTAAACTTCTTTCAGCAAAAAGTGCAATTTTCATTCTATGTCCTATTAAGTAACTCTTTCCGAAGTTTAAATACATATTTGACACATTTTACGGAATATTAAAGTATTCAGCGGTGATTGCTACTTTAATATCATGTTTAATTGTATATCATCGAGGGTATTTAACACTATTTTATGAAAACTAAGAAATAATTAAAGTCTTTTTATTTCAAATTAAAAATAACGTTATGTTGAAGTACATTGATCTCGTTTTATTTGTTAATAATAAATTATTATTTTTTGCTCTTTAAAATACATTTGTTCTAATTAAAAAATATCGAATTATTCAATTATGTATGTATAAAAAATCCCTTTAATATTTTATATTTAAAAAAAGCGGTCATCCATTTGTCGATAGACTCACGTTTAAGGGCTGGTCCTCATAAGTGTTATGTATTCGCATTAAAATTCGGAATTACCTAGATAAATATTTATTCGAATTTTTCAATAGTTTCATTATGGCCAGTCTCAAATCATTTTTATTGCTAAAACAAAATTGCAAATAATAATTTTATAAAATAGATAAATATTTAAAATATCCAGATATGCGGTAGGTTGACTAAAACTGTTGATATTTGCTGTTTGTGGCAAAAATATTGTAAACCAAACAAATAAAGTCATAAAAATTCCAACACATTCTGGCCATTTGGCTCATCAAATATGGCAAAGAAACGAACCTTCCCAAACACGATCCAGCCAAATAGTCGCTCAGTCAATCAGCTAAATAAAACCAAATCGAAACCGATATTTGTATTTGTACACACAACTAAACAAAAAACTAAAATAAAATATAAAACACTGGCGGATGGATGGACGGAAAACATTTAATTCCAAAAACGTATTTTGCAAATCGTAAGATAAAAAATACGAAAAAAACAGCAAATAAAAATTCCTAATTTGAGTACGTGTCTAAAACAGAAACGTAATTTCGACAAAAAACCAGACAACTATACAACCAAGAAGCAACGAACAGACCAACCAACTGATTGACAAACTGTTGGACAAAAAGACGAATTTTTTAAATATTGAAAATGCAAAAATAAAACGCATGCAAAACGCGTTTGTGTTTCTATCCCAACAATGATCCCTTCATACATCCACTCATCCATCCATTTATTCATCCATACGCACGAATAAGTTTCATATGGAAATAGAAAAAAATAAGTAAAAACTAAAAATTAAAATCGTCACAGAAAATGTTAAAAATAAAAAGTTATAATTTAACACATTGCACTATGACTGCAAATCACTCTCATTTCGGATTGACAAACATGCAAACGTGCAACTTTGCATTATGGCGTTACATGCAGACGTCAAAAAAATAATAATAATATGTTTTGAAGAGTTTTTCCATGTCAAAACAACTTTGAAATTTGTTACAATGCGATTGAGTAAATACAAATATCTGTATGGAGTTGACAAGTGTTTTTCTTTTTTTGTATTTTTTTTTTGAAACTTATGATACTTTTTTGGAAGTACTTGTCATTGAGCCACAATTTAAACTCAGAGTTTGAAAATAATGATTTCTTGAGAAACAATTTGGTTTTCTAAAATGAAACCAGCCCATGTAAAACTTTCGATCAAAGTACAACACATATTATTTGAACAACTAAGTTTTGCAATATTCTTATACAATGTGCCAAATTGCGATGATCGCTACATTATTTCTTATATCTTAAGATCCACTTCGAAATATTACTTTAAAGTGCATATATATTACAAATATACGTTGGATTTATATTTATTATATATATATATATATATATTTGCTTTAAATAAATATAGAGTATAAATATATTCTAAAAAATTTTACTTAATTTTGTTAACTTAAAATTACAGATAATTGTAATTTACGAAAAAAAGTATCTTTACCCAAGTCCGCCAACTAATTGTACTGATTAAATAGGTTCAACGAAAACCTTTTATGAAAGTTGATTTCTTCGAAGTTATACTATGTGCGAAGGATGAAAACGTCTAATTTCCATTATAGATGACCCGCGAAGGATTATCAAGGCAGAAAAAATCAACGTTGGACACAGTTGATTTTAGACAACGTTAATTTTGTTCATTCATTTTAAATTAAACGTGTTAAAATAATATTGTACGTATTAGAATCCATTGATATTAATTTATAATTGTACAACTTTCAGTATAAAAAATTCCAGGAAGAAAATTCCCAAGAAATAAAATTTTAATGTAAAACGATGTTAAATTGACATTTATTTATCTATGAATAAATTATACATTTGTGATTTTGTTTCATAGATAAAAACGTGTTAAATCAACATTGTTTTACAATAAATCCTATATTACTATATACTTTATTACTGGAAATAAATATTAAAATATTTTCAAACTTACATCAATGAGAAAATAAATTTACTCTTTTATATTTTCCGTTTTAATTTTGTCATTAATGATTTTTTCGTATTTAAAGGATGAACACATTCAAATAGTAAAATTCAACAAAAAAATAATATAAATCGGGTAATCAAGATCTTAAATATATGAATTTGTTACCTGATAAGAAATATTTTTAAAGCATAATGATTTATATAAATTATATTTGTCACACATTGGTTGTCCACACCCTGTAGTAACTAAATAAATCGTTCGAGTTACGATTGTGTCAGTGTCATCGCTTTGATTACTCATTTTTAATCTATCGAAGTAGTAAGTACTGCATGGATATCTATGCGCACAAATGTCATGAATGTGTGTGTATATTTGGGTACAATAATGTGAAAATACATTATAATTTTCCAAAATGTGATTAAATGTGATGAGCAGATTTACATGCAATGAATGCACTTGAATGCAAACAACTCGATGCAATATTTGCTAAACTTTGTACTATTGCAAGAAGACAAAATGTGTGTGCAAAATGTAATTTTGTTGTTTATTAAGGAAATTTGAATGGAATTGACCAACAACATTTGGCCACGCGATGATAATTTTTTTGATTCAACACCTGAATTTCTAATTTAGAAACTCTTTGTGGAACAAAATGAAATTTTTAATAATCAATTATTTATGTATCAGACTTTCATAAATTGTAGACATACTTACAGCGTATCATATATAGATATCCACATATATAGAAAATATGTATATGTGTTTATTTCTTTGTATTGACGGCTAAACGGTTGTACCGATTTTCCTGATTTTTTCACAGTGTCTTCTTGTATGCCTGGTAGGGAAAATAGGTTACAATAAGTTTTGTTTTATATTATTTCAAAGCAAACATTAACTATTGAATATCAAAGAAACTATAGCTTTGGCGGTCTAAAAATTTAATAGTAATAGTGCTACCGGAAATATGTTCACTGAGAAAAATATAGGACGAATTGGATTAGGGAAAGATGTACGTTTTAAAACTTGTTTGCAATCATGCTAACATGAGAAAGCTCTCCTAATAAATAGTGGGCGGGTGGGTCCAGGAGAAAAGACAATTATTTGTTTACAGCAAGAGTTTTAAAATTTAGCCCCAAATAATTTCTCAAGAACAGTTTTACCGGGCTAAACATGTAGGAAATGGAACCAGGGTGAGAGGTACCCGCCTAAAAAACCTCGAGAACGGGGAGAATTATGTGGCTGTATAAGCGCACCGGGTGAAAACTAGTATATTTTTAATCTTTTTCAATAATATATTTTCATGATTTGTTGACTCTAAATTTAAAAAATGGAAAAAAATTATAAAATTTTTTTTTTGTATTATTATTTTCAATCTATTTTTATATAATTATCTTTCATCTTTGTTTTGAAAAAAGTTTGGATTTGGTTTCTGCGAAAAAATAAGACTTTATTAAAATATTTCAATGTTAAAAAAGTGAACTAGAAAAAACAACTCTCACAACCAATAGAAGAAACAAATCAGTTTTTTTTATTTTTTTATAAATCCCCAAGGATATTAGATTTCAGTGTTGGATTTGAAAAGTTGTCGTCAACATGTCACATACGACTATTTTTATTCCGCTGCTCAAATTCAATCCCATACAATAATGAATTTAAGAATGTTTTCCTGAAATGTTTCTTTTATTTAAGAATGTTTTCTTGAAATGAATTTCTTTTATTTTGATTTTTTAGACTTTGTGAGAAAAATTGACTTAAACCAATTTCCCCAAAGATTTGGATGCCACAAATATAGAACAGAGCATAATAGACGAAACCATCTCCAAGATAATTTCAATTTATCCCACATTTTTTGATTAAGTTTGTTACTTCATCATGTTGGGATATGACGATTATCTAAAGAGACAAGATGATGATGATGATGGTAGGATGGTTGATGATGATGTTATTCCTTAATTCAATTGTGGTTGAAATAGGAATATTTTTCTTTATTTTCTTTTTTTTTTTTTGTAAAGTTTTAGCATAATTTTCAAGAAATTGAAATGAAGAAATTGTGTGGTTTACGGTTACGGTTTTTGTATGTTTTTTTTACATTTTTATTGAATTGTTTGTATGAAGAAACAAATCAGAAGTTTGTTTCTACTTATTCAATTTTTTTAGAAAATTCTTCTTTCTCATCGCTACAAGTTTTCTTTTTTATTGTTATTTTTTCGGAAAAACAAGAACTTTTTATTTTGTAGGCTTGTTTGTCTTTTGAAAACAAAAAAGGGGGAGATTCCTTGTGCTCAATACATTTTTGATTGCTTTTGACAAAACTTTTTGCTGAAAAAAAAAATTGAACAACTTTTAGTATTGTATTTATTTAAGACTGTGGTTGTCATACACTGAAAGACATTTTAGAAACAATTTCATTTTTTTACATCTAATTTTTATATTAATTTTCAATATTGAGTGCTAACGCTTCATATTTATTTTAATGACTGGCTACCGGAATGAAATTTTTTACTTTTTAATTTTTTATTGAATTTAAATTTTATATGATGCTTACAGAATATCCATATAGTATAATATTCCCGACATCGGATATTGAAAATTCGAATTTATGACAAATAAGTGAGGTAAAACATACATTTTTATGCACTAAATTACCCGAGTTTACATTTTCCTTGCAGCTCTATAATTATACGGTCCCGGACATAAGTACAGACTCAAAAATATAGCTGACATAAAGTGTAATGTTTTAATTATTGAGAAATTCAATTTTGATATTTTATTGATAGATAAGAAATAATGATTACTATTATTACCATTATTGTTATTATTATTACCATTATTATTCTTATTATTATTATTATTATTATTATTATTATTATTATTATTATTATTATTATTATTATTATTATTATAAGGGAACAAAACAATAACTGACAAATTAAAGTGTTATATAAACTTCACCTGTGTATAAATGCAATTGTTTTATAACAACAATGAGTCTGCATAATATTTTGTAATCATAAATCTCAGTACATTCATCGTTTTTATGAACAGAATTTCAAAGTTTTTTACTCATATAATTACATACATCACGCAGGTGATGTAATATTTCTTGACAAGGATTTATGAACCAATTTCCCTGGCTTTTAATAGCAAAATTCTCAAAAGCATTCCCTATCGTTTGATATACATATCATATATGCTCTGTATAGGTCGGTTCCATAAACTTGATTTCAACAGACACTCGGAAGAACGGATAGACAAACGAATCCAGAATATGTACTCATATGTCTCAGATGAAAATTGTGGAAATTACAAATGGAATGACAAACTATAACTGGCTTATTTTTGATGGGACAAAGCTATAAACACATTTATTGTCACGAAAATGAAATTTTGTAAAAAACTCAACTTAATATTTTGTTGGTAACACATTTCATTTTATAAATTCTTTCAGCCTTGTTACATTTTTTTGAAATGTGACAAGTTAAAATTGTCTGCACTCTTCTTAATATTTTCATTTAAAATAATTTAATCCATTTTTAAATCAATATTTCAAACAAAGTTTTCCAAGGCTTTCTCTAGAGTCTAGAATATCCATCATATTGGAAAATATTAGAGTTACTTTCATCTAGGAAGAGCACCTGAAGCCAGAGACTACATGGCTCATTTTCAAATTGCTTTGCATAACATTCTCTTCTTCAGATTATTAACAGATATCAATGGGTTTCTTCTAGCTTTTCATGAATTGTAATTTATAGTGTAGCAATCTTCCTTTATAGTAAAAGGATACTGTGTGAATGTTATTTTTGGATCCCATTTTACCTTTCGAATCTTTAAGTTAATTTATAGCTTATGATAACTGTAAATAAAATCAACGTTGAACATAGTTGATTTAAGACAATGTTAGTTTGTTTACACACTTTATATTCGACGTTATTATTAGAATCTTTCTTTGTTAATTTCTGAAATTCAAATTACTTTTCAGTATTAAATTAAACGATTCTGAATTACAATTTTGATTTATAAAGGTCAAATTAACATTCATGCAGTTTTAACTTTGCTTCATAGATAAAAACATTAACGTAATATCTTCTATGATAATTTTTTTTCTTGAGAAAATTTCTTCTTTGAAATTTTACTCAAAAAGGAATTTTCGAAAATTATTGTTGTAAATTATATATCTAAATATCGATCATTAAACTCTTTTTAAAGTCGGAAGATATAAACATATAACTTTAATATATTAAAAATTTTTTCAGTGTTTTTATAATTTTAATGATTACAAGTATTGCTTATTTGCTTTTTTCAGTGTTTTTCTATCATTAAGAATTAATGACACACAAACAGACTCTTTTTTATAGATTCTTGTTTTCTTTGTATAATTTTCTCCATTCTTCAGCATCTTTTAAGTGGTGCCAATCTTATGTTATTTTCAATCGTTCAACCAACCAAAATTCCGTTTTGTTCGAAATATAATGTATTTGAATTTATTGTAATTTTATTCAATTGACAAATCGGAAATGTTTAAATAAAAAAAAAAAAAAACAAAATATATTTATTGTGGTATGAACTTAAAGTGGGTGGTAATTTTGAGGGTAATTTTATATGATTTCGGAATAAAGAAACTTGTATAAAAACCAAAAAATATAACAACTACCATCATAAATTATGGTTAAATCTATAAATTACTTTAATTACTTGTTATTGTAGAAACTTACGACCAAAAAGAGAAAACGCCCGAAATGAAAAACACAAACTTTTGTAAAAATATATTGAAGACTTCTTTTTGCTAAGAAAAAAAACTTTTTGAATTTTTAACTTTTATAAAATCAAATAAATTATTTTGTTGCTAAATAGAGAAAATTAAAATAAATGTTATTTATTGGCTGTCAATATATGTAAGTATGTATGTTTGGAAAAAATCGAAGAAATTTTTTAACATGGAAAACACAAATTTTCTAAATTAATATTTTCAAAAAATTTTCTCTTCACATTCTTTGAAAAATGTTTTCATGAACATTTAAGAACATTTAAAATACTTGTGCAAATTTTCAAATTTTGTATGCAACAATTGTTAGGTATGTATGTTAGAAACGATGGTTATTTAACGAGCTCATTGACCTTATAAATTTTAATAAATCACCTTTCCTCACTCCAATTTCTATAAAGACAAGGTTTATTAATATTAACAATGTCGTCGAATGATGACACCTTATTTGATTCTATACACTTTCATGAATTTAATTACTTTTGTCAAGGTATTTTCCGACAGCCAAATTTTAAATATAACTTGCACTTTCTTTACACCATCAATCGCAAAGTCTTTTACTTGTAAAAAAGAATGATGAAAAAGTAGAGGAATAAGAAAGAATGAAAAGGAAACAATTAACCTTGATCTTGATAATCAGTTTAGACAGTGGAAAAATAATGGTTGCGGTGGCCTTGCACTAAATATTCTAGCCACAATTACACCTTTATTGCTTTATTATTACCTCATTTGTTTTGGATCATAAAATATTATACAATTTCCAAATAATACACATACACACACATATATCTACATCCTTTTACACTTGCACTCTCATTTATTACACACACACACTCAAATCTCAAGTCTCAAGTCTATGCACATTATAAAATCTCTTTGACAATTAAACAGAGTTTCGATGTTAGAAACTCACACCATAATTTAAATGGCCACCATCAGTTACAACAACATTATTACATAAACATGAAAATAATAAAAAGAGATTAAATCTAAAAATTCCTTAAAACACTTTCATTTTACTTTGTTTCCTTTAGACTCACTGCAGACTCACTTTAGAGTCACATAAAACAAAATCACGTACTTGTTGTACAATGACACATTGTAACTGAGTTAACTTACAACTTAAAACAATTTATTATTTTCTTCTTCTTCTTCTCTTCTAATTTTTGTGTAGAGAATAGCGATGACATTGAATGTCTCATCAATGGTTGTTTATCATTCCGTGACGTAATTAATCCTAAACATCACCTGTCAAAAGAAATATTTCCGACTTTACAAAATTTTGAAGTTTTAAAAATGTTTTTTACCCTTGCGAAGAGATAGAAAAATTATGATCTTATTGTTTTAGTATCATTTATATCATTACGAGATTATATTACAATACAGAAAATTTAAAGTCTGATATTATGGAATTTATGAGTTAGTAGAAGTCTTAAATAACCTTTAGAGATATTTTAAGAGTAAAAATTTCGGTGATTTTGGAAGAACTTATTACGTTTTTTAAATTTTATTAATTTTTTTGATAATATTAGAAAATTATATTACACGCAGAGAAACGCCATTTCGGAAAATGTTGAAATCATTTTATTTGGTAAAAATTTCGTTACTGTAATAAAATTATTTATTTTAATAAAACATAAAGCGGTCGGAATATGTTATTAAACAAATATTATTTTCAATTTTCTGACAACTGTATATGATTTTTTTTACAATTTGTGATAAACATTGAACAATAATAATGGCGATGACAATAATTTTAGTTACGATAACAATAACTATTGTTATTAACGCAAAATGACAATGCGACAATAAACAATCATTTTATTACAATAACAATATTTTTTACTGGAATAACAATATTTTTAGTGGTAATAAATGACAATAACTATTGTTATTAGTGCAAAATCAAAATGCAAATAAACAAATTTTGTAGTAACAATAAAAATATCTAAGAACAAGAGTACGCTAATAATATAATAATTAAAATAATAAAAAACATAATGATTTTTGTTTAATTTTATAATTGAAAAATTATATAAAAATATAAAATATAAAAAGATATATTTTTCTGTAGGGAGTGAATATAGAGTAGCAAGCAAAAAATGCAACATAGGTAATAACGCCTGTTTCGAAATAACGGTAGCTTATTTAAATGATAAATGTTGTAATATTTATTGTTCCAAACTGAAATAAATTTAAATTTATGAAAAAGTACAACGTTATAAAACAGTTATTAAAACAAATAAGGATACTATATTCACCTAAGACGAATCTTTTATACCCTCCCCGGATCGCTTTACAAATGATTGTGCTTTATTAATATTAATAATTTAGTTCGTAGGAGGGAATTAGTTATAGAGATATGTGATAACTAAAATGTTAACATGTAACGTAGCTAAATCGACTATGGGGTCTGTTTCCTTCTTGTCATCGCAAACGGACTGACAAAGTCAATAAGTATATCCTAATAATGAAGTTACTCTCGGGAACATATAGGACATATGAGAATCTCTATCGACCTGATCCTACCAAAAAATGTAGAATATGTTTTACCCCAGTTATACGGGATGACTTTATTTAAATTTACAACAAATATATGAACACGCGTTGATTTTTATATACTCAGTTCTTTCTTTCGAGTCAACGCCCAGTTGTTTGGGAATAACTTTTACTATGAATGAAGAGATATATTTAACCGCAATCAAATCACCGAAAATTAGAAAGAAAAATTGTAAAAATAAAAGAATGTAACTAAATTTTATCATAAAAACTTTAGCAACCCAAAGTATGTGGGCATTTAGCTGCCCACATACTTTCTTCTACTCTGACTACGCATAAAATTTTTAAAAAACGTTTAATAACGTTTGTTCTAATGTTTGTAAAAATATTGTTACAGCCACGTTTAAGTTAACCGTTCAACTTAGAATCACTTTCACAGTTTTTAGGTATCTTAATGAGTTTTGGTACAAATTAATATCTTGGTCTAAGGACAAAGCCTATTATAATCGGCCAAGTTTGGTCCAATATTTCAGGTGCCCCTTATAAATGTTCTCCCTGAATAGAATTTTAAGCTAATTTACCTAAGTCCTATAATATTCTAAAACGATGTGTCAAATTACTCATACAAGCACACTTTCATATATCACTTCGAAAGGTATAATCTAATATGCAGTCATAAAAGCGTTTTGAATAAAAAGTTGTTATTATATCATGAATCAATAAAATCAAATATTAGTTTAAAAAAAGATATTGCAAAAGAAACAGAAATATTTCTAATCATTATCTTTCATGAAATTATTTTTTTACCAGAGAAATTATCAAAAACAGTCGTCAAATTTATACCACCACCTGGTTTCAACTAAAACAAAAAGCCATAAATAAATAATTGTTGTTTAATTTGTTAGTGGTATTTTATCGACTTAAACTTACTATTTATTTGTAGCATTTTGTAGTATTTCCTTTGTTAGCCGAATATCGTCTACCCAATAAATTTATTATATTCTGGCACCTTTCCAAGATAATAGAGTTCCATGCCTGCTCTATAGTGGTCGACATATCGCTATTATTGATCGGTTTAATTACCGACCCCTTCTTTTATATATATGTAGACAAATTATCGATTGGGTTTACATCGGGAAACTGGTGAGGCTATTTCATTACAGCGACTCCATTATTCTGGAACCATTTTTTAGCTGGTGTGTTTCGGAGCGTTGTTTTGTTGCATGGTCCGAATCAGTGGCATTTCTTCAGATGCATTCGGTAGGATTACTTCGTCTAATATTTTCATATATTCTAACACATCCATAATAGTTTTAATACGGAAAATGGGTCCAACACCATAGTACGAAAAATGATTGAAAGTCTTTGTTGTAAATTTTTGATAATATTAGTTGGTAAGAGGCCTCCTTACAAATAAAAAATATTTTAGACTCATCGGTCCAGAGAATAATACTCCCCTTTATCAATAAGCCAAACAAAGTCAGTTTTAGCAAACTTTAATTTATTTGAGAAATCCGGAGCAGTTAAGAGGGGGACTTTTCATGGTCTATGGGTTTTCAAATTATATTCCCTTAATCTTCTGATATAGTTTCAGAACTTGTTAACAGATTTTAATTATTTTTAATCCCTGCTGCAGAAATGTATGTCGCCTTTTTCATTTGATGTAATATGCGATGAACCGTTAAAGGTGTCGCCACAGCTTTTCGTCCACGACTCCCTACTATTATTTTGTAGGTTATGGTCTTTCTAATAATTTTATTTGATTATCCAATAATATTTATTGTTTCTTCATAAGTTTGTTCATCAGAATCATGCTTTTTAATGAGTTCCCAATATTAAATTCAAATAACACGTTGTTAATTATGTATTACAGAATTACACTAAATATTATAACAATTAGTTGGACTTTGTATGGTTTTTCCAAGTATAATAGAAACGATGCTTATATTTTGAGTTGTCCCAATCTGATATTTTGTCTTTATAATCAAATTTATTGGAATATTCGTGTTAATTTTAAAGAAATGTATTAATTTTCATAGAGAAAATACTTTTATTAATTGTTGATAAAAATATTCATGTTAATAAGCACGAAGATGTGAGTGGTACTATTGTTTTGTTTGAGTGATCAAATGAAGGTACTTATAACCAAAAATCGTTATTCAAAATTACACTAAGGTCGGTCCATAAATCATTCTATCTTTTATCCATTCCAGTTTTGTTGTTACAATAAAATTATTACAAATAAATTAACAATAATATGTTGGTCACAATATGTTCAAGTGACCAACATACTATTGTTGATAAAGACTCAGTTATATCAAAATTATTGTTGTTAGACCAAATTATAATATTTAATTATTTGCCAATTATAAACATTTTGGAAATTTCAACAAAACTACTTTAAATGAAACAAAATATGATTTTCATGAAATAAAATATGATTTGAAAACCATAAAATTGTCAGCAGTATAACATTGGCGATGTTTTTATTTCAGTATGAAAATGTTATATTTCTTTAATAAAAAGTACAGATATACGTGCTTAATCATCAAACCAAAAATACGGGCTGAAAATATTCAAATCTGGTATACACCCCAAAGAAAGTCGGAACTAAATACATATCAACAATTATTAAAACGACATAAATAATTAATTTAAATAAATTAAAAGTGAAAAAGAATTTATTCAATATTTTAAAAAATTATGGAATATACATGAAACAAAAGTCGTAGGTAATACTAAGAAAACATTTTCGTAAAACTTTTACGAAAAAAAAGATTTAAAAAAGATAGATTTTTATTCTAATTAACATAATTTTCAACAAATTAAATAGAAAAATCTAATAAATATTATTGAAATTAAAGGAACATTTATTCATAAATTCATGAAAATGCAAATGGAAGATCAGCTGTTCAACAAACATGTAAGTAATTTTTTATCAGAAACACAAGCCGGTCGGCTCACACCCGTTCTTTAACACTGCACTATTTTCAGTTGTCTACAGCGTTTGTTACACTATTTTATTATTTTCTAAACTAGTTTTAACCCGGTACGCTTTGCTACACAAAAATTCTTCTCAATCTCTCAAAAGAAATTTCACAAATCACAAATCGACGTGTATCAAAAAAAGGAAATTAGGAATAAATTCTCGCTGTAGTAGTAATCGATAATCAATATTTGTGTTGTATGAGGACTCTTCTAACTTGATCCTATCCGTCTTACATTTTGTCTAGTGAACCGTTCCTAGAGGATGTCATTAGGTACAAATTTGCAAATTCTTGCTATTAAAGTTCTTAAGATATTCTAAAATCAATATTTTCTTTGTATGGGTATTATTTCAAGAATTGAATATATATTCATAATATTCATCAATATTCATCAAGAAGAATTTATTTTTGTCAATTTAAATAATGTATTATTGAAATTTTATAATATTTATTCAAATTAACCCCATTTTTATTAACGAACTCAAATAGTCATATTGACGAATTTCGTCAATATGAAGAATTAACGAAAAATTAAAGAAAATTTACGTTATGGTGAATAAGGGTTTCGTTGGTTTTTCTTCAATTGTACACCCTTTTTCGTTATATTTACTACCTTCTTTGGTTCAGCGTAGAAAAATCTAAACCATGAATTCTTCAATATAAATGACAGTGAAAATTAAAATAATTTTTTTATTTCCTCCTAAAAATATTGTTATTAATTTTAATAAAACAGAAAATGAAATATGCACAAATTATGATTGTAATAATGAAAAAAGAACACAATGAAAACTCATTAAAAAATAATAAATAAAAATTCCAAAAAATATGAAAATTATTGTATTCGTCGCATTATCAATTATCATTTGTTCACACTCATGTTCTTAATATGTTACGACCACGGAAACACAACATAAAAAACAAAAAGACTCCAAAACAAAATTTTTATGTAGCACATTGTTGATATTCTCATCTCTCTCTTAGATTTTAATGCCGAAGAACATGTATCCACTAAGATATGACTATATCTCCTTCAGATAGAAGTCAAAAGAAATGAATAATAAAAAATAAAAATTTATTTATCATAACAACAAAAAAAAAGAAGAAAAAAAGTTGACAAAGAAATCTACCGTCCTCATCAGTATCAGCAATAAATAGTAGAAGTAGTGGTAGTGGTAATATTTGGATGCTTGATTTAGTTTATTTCTCAACCTACATATTTTGGTACTAAAAATTTTAAGCAAAAAAAAATCCCAAAATCATTTGAATAAAAAGACCGAAATATTTATAAAATACAGCATTTTTTCTACTTATTTTGCGTTTTACTAAATATGAAAAGTCCAAAAATAAAAAAAAAATCGTAAGTTCTTCTTCCTCTTAAGTATGTTTGCCAAAGATAATTTCATCGTTTATAGTAAAGTATTTATACCCTACATTCCACATATAACACAAAAAGGTTTAGGGATGCATGGACATGATCGCTAATTTCTCATAAGTAAAAATCATAATGTTTTACAATGAACCGCTCATGTGTACGCTATATTGAGTGAAAAATACAACTTTGATGTCTGTTTCAACGTGGTTATGACACGAATCATTAATCAAAGTTTGTCAAATGGAATCGAAGTGTTGGGATTACCACCGCTTACACAATCTTTATTGAATTATAAAGAGAATGATTGAATTGGAGCTGATACACAGCCTAAAATCAGAGTTTGAAGCGATGCCTACATCCATTCTAACGAATCTTACATAAATTACGCCCCAACAGTACGTTCAATTCAAAAGAAACGGAAAAAAAATTACGTTCGAATTGTTTCTATTGTATTATAATTTCCAAGGAAATATAACTTACTTTTTCTTGTCATTAATGGATTACCTTATTGGACACATTGTACACATTATAAAAGAAAATACTTGATTTTAGTTATTTTGAGAGAATATATAAGGCAATGAATACTTATGGAAAATGTTGCATAAGTTTTGAGCAATACTGTACATACTTTCAGATTTGTTGAGACAACATTTCAAAACTCTCCCAGTTTTTGAAATGTTCAAGAAGTAATATGTAATATGCATGGGGGTACCGCAGGCCAAGGATATAGTTACTATTAGCACAGAACTTTACGCTCAAAACTTTAGGAGCATTTATTACTGTTTATCTACTCCTTATCTGAATAGGATTTACCTTTTATTGCAAAAGAAGATGCACTCGAATTTTATATATACCACAATAACACTCGAATTAATACTGATAATCTGGCAGAGTAAACATTTCGCTTAACGAGTACCCGGAGTAAATCTGGGTAAGAGGTCACTATATAATCCAAGCAAAACTTTCACAGATAAACTTTCTCGAAGAGTGTCCACTCTTTGTTGTGAACCTTCTGCAGAACTTCTATCTTGTCACGCTTCCTAATGGTTAGGAAAGATGGTCCAATGAATGTACCTACTTGATATCAAGGCGATTCTGGACCCTTTCTAATCTAAGATAATCTAAACTTATTCTGGATGTTGAACTTTCGTACTCTAAATTCAATGATCGCTTATTAATGAGTTCTGCAAAAGTTGCATTAATTTGGACTCCTGTTTTGCATGACATTGCAGAACATCTTGATGTTGATGTTGGTTAATCAGATCACTGCAAATGCTGGATTAACTTTAACCTGGACCAGCACATTGGGTCCGGTTTAGATTCCAGGTCAGATACTATATCGTTGGTGATTTAAGTGCAGCTGCTTTGAACCATACCATACAATTGTGTTACCCACCGCTTGGTTTTATTGGCAAAACTATAAGAGTAATAGTTAGTGATGTTAGAAGGATTGTTAATTTTTGATCTCGACAACAAATCCAGATCATATCTTGGGCTCATTTTATTAATTATGCTTAATTAAAAAATCTTCGCTCTACTTAGTGAAGAAATCGATAGCAACGAATATGAAAAACGTTTATATAATTTTTATTTTCATACTCTACGCTAGTACTCCACATGTGTCGAGGAAAAAGACTTTCAAAAAAGATAATGCTCGAAATGCAAAAAAGCAGAGTGAAAGACAAAAAGTAACTTCACGATATTCACTTGTCTAGTAAAAATGAGTGTTTACCTTACATGTCTTCGAAAATTTACATAATCTTCCATTTGTAAAAATAATTTCATATTTTTATTGATGTACTGTGTATTTCGACCAATATTGCCAGACGCATTAGCATAAATACTTGATCATTTCTTATTCGTATTATCGTTCTTTTTTTCTATAGTCCCTGTAACTGGTCGAGCAATAAATCTTTCTATATTGGACTTTTAGACGATATCAATGAAATTGTATCTCTTTATCCGCATTATAATAATAAATGTATAAAAGTAACTACAAAGAAAGAAAAAAACTGTATCTCTATTTGTATTTGTATACGCATACGACTAAAAGTTTAACGTCGATGATGATGATGCTGATGACGATGATGGCAAGTACATCTGGAGTTTTGGGCAAACAAGAAAAAAATATATGAATATAGAATATGGTTATGAAAAAAGTGCTTGTCGCTTAGTTATGTATTTCTTTCCATAATCATGGCCAAAATAATAAAAAAAATATACAACTCAAAGACCGCTTTGATATTTATTTGCTGTTGTAGATATGTTCGTATGTATTTACATACATACACACATCCGAACACATTTATTCATATTTGGAAGATACACTTCTTCAGTACTTTTTATGTGGTGTTTAAGTTGCGATAACTCAAACGTTTTCTGTTGCGTTTTTTCCGTGATATTTTATGTTTTTATTTTAATTTTTTTTATCCAAACCACCACTCATAGTTAGTTAAAGGTAACATTTTAGTACGTACTAGAGAGTATGAATGAGTATACGTATGTATCATTTCTACACATCTACGGATATTGCTTAACATTATGAGATATAATTTTAATATATTTATGTATATATATCTGCTTATATTTATATTTATTGATATAAATATCTTCTTTTATAAAAATACAAATTTATTTCGGGATTTTTTTATTTTTTAGCTATTTTTTTAAATTTAAAAGTCTTTTACCATTTTATCTGTCAGATTTGTTATTATGAAAATAAAAACGTATCTTATAAAAATACTAGATTTTACCCGACGCGCTTTGCTGAACAATTTCACAAATCACAACGTGTATTAAACAAATTTTATGCAATGGACATTGCCAAATGCCCCTGCCCTGTCCATTCTAAAATTTGTCCAGTTACACTGTTTGGAACCAAATTTTAGAACTTTCGCTGTTATAGTTGTTTAGATATTCGATAATCATTGCTTCCTTTGTGTGGGGGTATCTCTCTCCCTGGCCCTATCGGTTCTAAATTTTGTTCACTAAAATAGTTTCTGGCAAAAGTCGAGAGAGTTCTCAAATTTGGTCGCAAATTTGAGAACTCTCGATGTTAAAGTTCTTTATATATTTTATAACTATTATTTGCTTTGTATGGGGGATCTCTCCCCCTGGTCCTATCGGTCTTACATTTTGGTCAGTGAAAAGATCCTTGGGAAAGTTATTGGATTTTGAGAATTGATATTTGCTTTGTAGAGGAGTAACTTTCCTTTCCCGTCCTATATTTTGCTCAATAAATTAAATTCTTGAGAAAGTGTTTGGGGTCAAATTTGAGAACTTTGGTTTTTTAGATATTTGATTATCAACATTTTCTTTGTATGGAGGCTACCCTTTCCCTGATCATATCCGTCCTTGATTTTGTCCACTAAAACAGTTCCTTATTTTTTAGAATAAGGAACTGGTCATATCGAAATTTTTATAGCCTATGTTACTTTTGGATGTATGGGGATTATTCTGTGAAAATTTCAGCAAAATCGGTACGATGGATTAACTGTCTATAAGTCCAAAACAAACATACAAACAGACAAACAAATACGGGTTAATTTTTATATATACAGATACATAGATACATATGTATGTGCAAATGTAGTTCTTTAAAATTAGATAAAAAATTCAACAAAAAAATAAATATTTTTTACAAAAATAAAAGCAACTACAAAAATAAGTTTCTATAAAACAGCGTGCATCGGAGTTATAGACCAAAATTTCTCAAATAACTCTTCGAATAACTTTCGATTTATATAACTTCGTGTATATAAATGTAAAACTTATAACACAAAAATTAATATTGAAATAAATCTATAACTTCGGATGGGATACTTCGACTTCAATGAAATGTCAAATATTTATAAAAGAAATACACAGTATTTTCAAAATTGATGTTCCTTTTTAAATTATTCGGTGTCTTTTGATATCTTATAACTGAGATGGCTTCAAGCTGATTACGAGGATTACCGTCCTCCAAAGATGAAAGAATGTCTTCTTTAAATTTCGCCAAAAAATATTCTTAAATATGCCCATATATGAATATAGACTCGGAGATATTTTAGTTCTATATACTTCTGTATTTCTAATTGTTTTAATAGAAAATATTACAAGATTAAGGTTCACAATTTGTAGGAAAATGTAATCGGAATGACATTTGATATATAAAACTTAGATTTGTTCTTAAAAAATAATATTAAAATTTTAATAAAACTAAAATTGAATACATTTTTAGTCATGTTAAGTTAAAGAAATTAAAAAAAGAAATAAGTACGAATGTTGTATATTCGACCGCGTCAATTTGTTCATACCTCCACCGCGATTAATTTAGAAATATTTGTAGGAATTTCAGAGGTATGTGTCTACAGTTTCGTAAATGTGTAATTTATAAATTCTTTTACTTAACATACAAATTACATGCAATTGTCAATAATTGTTCTCAGAAATATATGTATATTTATACTAAATTAAACATACTTACTACACAAAACATTTCATTTGAATGAGGACTATCCCAAAATTACGTAGTCTATAATATTTTGCTTCATATGACTTCATCCATATTCAAAATGTAATGAAATTTCCTATAACAATCTCAGAGATATATGATATTCAAATTTTTGTTTCTAAAAAAATATCTCTCTCCCGTGTTCTATCCGAAATATTTGTATTATTAATAATTTTGTTATTAAGGTTTTATTTACGTAGCAAATTTTAAGAAACTATTTTCAAAAGTATGAAATATGATATATGATATATTTGTTATGAGTAAACCAATCCCCCGTCACCCATCCGCAAAATTTTAAATTACGTGTGAACAAGCCATCTGGTAGCAATCCATGTTTAAAATGTTTAGTTGTGAATTTTATTATAAAGATATTTTAAGTAAATTCTCTGGCTAAATTGTTTTGATATATAGTTTATGGGGTCTTACTGATTCCTCCTTTACAAAGTTAATATATGCTCATTGAAATATATTAACTTTGCTAAAAGTGGGTTCAAAATTTACTGTGACTTGAATATTTCGGAAAAATTATTTCGACTTAAATATCTTAGAAACAATAAATTTGTTATAATCTTGGAAGCATACATTTCAGAGCTTTACTACACTGAAACAAATGTCGTCGATAATATTGCCGAAACAATTTCTAGAACTTTAATGAAAATAACGTGTTAAATAAATAGTTTTTTATTCAAATTAACATAATTTTTCTTTAAATTGAAGAATTAAAATTTCATTACAAAACAGCAGTAACGCAGCTTAAGTAAAATAACACACAAACTTATTCAATCAATAAATGAAATATGACAGAGAAAGTGTAAACTAAACATAGATATACACACAGGAGGAAAATGTTTTATAGATCATTCAAATTAATATGATTAAAGTTAAAGAAATATTTTGCATAAATTCATGATAATGCAAGTGAAAGATCAGCTGATCAACAAACATGTAAGTAACTCTTATTTTTATAAAAAATTGAATAATTTTTATTCAAATTTATTCATCAATTTCAAGAATTTATATTTGTCAATTTGAATAATGTGTTATTCAATTTGAATAACTTTTATTCAAATTAACACCATTTTTATTAACGAACTCAAATAGTCAAATTGACAAATTTGCGTTAAATTGAAGAATTTATAAAAAATTAACAATTTTTTCGTTACACTCAAAAAATTATTTAGGTAAAACCAAATGAAAAATAGATTTAAATATAAATAAATAATTTCTTTTGAAAAGCTTACTAACATTTCATTTAAAACAAATGAATTTGTTATTTATATTTGAATGTTGGTTTTTCCACTGATAATTTCTATAAAAATAAATGTTGTTTTCATTTGTTTTAAATATTTGAAAACTTACTATATATACAGTAAAAATTACTGTTTTATCATATATTAAATCTGAAAATAATTCGCTTCCAAAAATTAATACACAATAATGATAATTTAGATTTTTAATATTTATTTATTACATTACAATTGCGAAATTATCTTAAATTTAAGAAATTTCATTGAAAAAACTTAAGCAGTACTTAAATTTCATGTTCGCCTTCCTTTTCTCAAGAAATGTCTTTATTCCCTTTACCTAGATGTATTGAATATCCCAACTTCCCCACGGATTAGAATTGAATAGTCTTTGGAAAAATAATGGTCAATATATGTTTATAATATCAAATTTGTTTAAATTTCTTTCCATGTATTTGAATTAACAGATATTTTCCAAAAATCCCAATTTGGAACCACAACACTGAAAAAGGTTAAAAGGAATATTTTATATATATAAAATAAATATAAAATTTCAGAAAATTTCTTTCAAATTCTCATGTTTGTTTTAATTTTTTTTAATATTTTATATTTTTGACAACAAAAAAATTACATTTTTTCTTTAAAAATTTCAATATCGATTAAGAACACAAAATTACTGAAATTTTTAAATGTTACCAAAATTGATTTTTAAATGGAAGTTTGTTTTTTAAACAACATGTATAAAAAATTGTAAAAATATTTTATTCAGAAAACAACTTTAGTTTCAATTACTTTACTAAAAACTTTTTAATAAACTACAAACAGTAAATGTAAAATTATTTTTCAATTCTACACCCATTTTCATTACATTTAATACCTTTTTTGGTGCAGTGTGCAATGGTCCGACTACAATATTTTTTTGTATCGTACCCGGGATGACCATCTTGGGAAAGTTACTCCTTATTCCTCTTCGACTGTTTATTATTGAAAGAATCTAAACTAAATAAAAAAATAAATCTATTTTGTACATTCGATCTAAATTTTCATGTTCATAACTTGTTTTGTTAATGATAGTTTTTACTAATTACTATATTATTCGATCAATCGGTTAATTGAGTTAATATGTCTCAAATAAACCAAGTAAAGAATAAAATCGAACTATTGATATTAAACAAATTTTAACACTTTTAATCCACGTATCAATTTATTTTTTATCATGTTAAACATATCAGCTATTATGTTTAACGTAAAAGAAATGAATATGAAATGAAAAAGTTGGTTAAGCTTTCAAAGGTCTGACGTTAAACAGTTTTCAATGTTATAAACCGTACCGGGAGAACCTGTCCGTTGATAGAAAACGTGGTCCAGGTGGAAGAACTATTTGCTAGGAAAAGTTCAAGCTAGGGAATATTGAAGAACAGATTAGAATCCAAAAGTAGTCAAAAGTCCCAAAAAGTACTTGGAATGGAAAGCAATATGCAGTTGCGACAAAAGAAGCTACAGCTGGCTCTATAAATACCGAAATTTTATCAAAAAATGTTTACAAAAATGCTTCGATTCAAAAGACTTCATAATGTGTCCATTTGTTTTTGGCCTGACTTGGCATCCTGTCAATAAATTGATTGGTTTGCTACTAAATTGGAAATGGTAAGTTAGATCCTAAATAATGACTCTAAAATGTAGAATACCTTCCCAAAAATATATGCAAGAACAAATGTACAATATGTGAACATTAACCCTATACTGTTCTATTAAAATATTTGACTATATAGCGAGTGGCCCAGTTTTTAATAATCGGTTATAACCGGTAATTCTGACAAAGCCGGTTTCGGGTTTTCTTGTATTGTTTTCATGCATAAGAGATGTATACCGTTCGACTCAGAAACATTTTTCTTGTCGATTTAACGATGTCCGTCTGTCGAGCTGACTGTCCATGTTAACGTTGTGAAAAATCTACAGTTCGCAATTTTTTTGTTCTTCTTATTTCTCATTGGTCATTGATTACTTGATTACCAAAAACTGTTGGGCACATAGAGTCCGTAATATCTGATATAAAAAAGAAGAAATAAATGAGAAAAAAATTATAAACAAGATGCTGTCAGATGGTTGGGTTAGTAGTAAACAGAAGATAGATGATATTTTTTGGATATTTATGTGCGAAATTATAGTGAAATATACTGAAGGTCCTTATTGTGTTGGTGTTTGTGTGTGTGTGTGTGTTTATCCTTGGGTAAGAAAATTGCCATGCTCAAGAAAAAACTCTAAATAACAAAACAAAAAACCATTAAGTAAAAATAAAAACACGTAAATTTGGGTGAACAAGTGCCCATTCTAAACGGGATGTACGAAAGAAATAAAAAAGGAGACTTTTTGTGAGGTTTGGCTGAAACATGCTACGTATTCTATTTGCCAAATACATTATAGAAATAATATTAAATTTTCTTTAATGCATATGTATGAGTGTGCTTGTTTATATAAAGTGGGTGTTAAAGTATGTGTAAAACAGTTTTTCTCTCCCCACCGACAGTTCACAAATTTCTTTTCAAAATAAAGCCTACTTATCGGAAAACAACACAATACAACATTAAGTTATACTGCTGCTATTCAAAATGAGTGAGGTAGCAGAAAAAGGAAGAATAAGAAAAACGAACTAGTGGCACACAACCGACGACACCCAAAATCACAAATCATACTGATAAGAACACACAAAGGAATTTATTTCTATTTAAGCATTTTTTATTTTGGGCAAATTTTATCTTTTTTTCTTGCTTTTTTTCTGTCCTTTTGCAAACTTGTTTTCAATGTTTGTTGGTGGAACAATTTTAGTCAAAACCCTCTAACATTTTTCATCGATGTTTTCAGTTGATTTTATTTTCCTCCCTTACCAAGAGGAAATACACGACATTATTGCGTTTCAGTTTCTTATATTAAGTTTAGTAATTTGCAAAAGGATCCTTCAAGTAGCACCCATCTGTCATGTATTGAAAATAAGAACCACAAACATACAGATATATTCACATGCACATACATACACACATAAACAAAATAATACGAACATTGTAGATATGTTTGTTGTTTTTGTTGCTTGGAAACACGCACCGGAAGTCAATATGTGCCATGTGTTGTATCTGTAGAAGTTGCTATAGTTGTTGTTTAATTTAAACATATGAGTGTGTATGAGTGTATTTCTGTTCACCCACAAAAGGATGAAATCACACAAGCAAATACTTACATGCATTTACAATATATTAATATGGTATTTTTAGTATGGAGCTTTTTCTTTTTTTTTTTTTTTTTGAAAACATGTTACCACATCGATGAGTATATTGTACATTACAGTATATTTCTCATTCATCCATTCAAACATCCTTTTTTTCAAATCACAAGAACAACTACAATAACCACCACGTTAACAATATCCTTGATATGGGGCAGTGTGCGTGCAACCATTAAAGGCGTTAACTATCTTTCTACGGTTTGTTTTGCTTTCTCTTCATTTTTTCTCAATATTTTCACAACGCACATTTTTTCTATTAATTTTGTAATATTTCATTCGAATAATATACGCCCATTGACCAGATTTTTCATTTCTATTACATTATTATAATACCCTTTAACTCCTATTGCCGATGTTTATTTAAATTTGGGATCCGAAAAAAATTTAATAATACTTTTATAAATTCTACATACATACTAATATATACATATGTACATACATATCTAACATCAACACCTATGATACACTTTCGAATAAATTCAACTGTAAATTAAAAAAACGGCATATTTTCGAGATTTTGAAACATCGAATGCTTATATAATTCTTTTCCTCAAATAATTCAATAAGCCCTCCGTGTAGCTTTATTTATAAATCTGTGTTGGAAAATTAAAAGTTCATGTAACTTATTAAACATATTATGGAAGTTTCCTTTTTTAACATAGTGGTTGCCTAAGATATCGGTGTATATCTTTTGATATACTGATTTTGCTGGTTTAAAATAGAAAAATTCCCAAAACAATAGAAAATACTCATGCCAAATTTCATTGAGCTCTGTCAATTACTGTGAATGTGAGTGTGCCTGCCACAGACAAACAAATAAACGGACATGAGTGAATAGACTCAGATTTCAACGCATAAATATATATTTATTATGGAGTCTTTCATAATTCCTTGTTAGCGTTACGTACGGAATGACAAAGTTAACATCCTTCACGACTTGTGGTGGTGGAGGTTATAAAAATATAAGGAGATAAAAGTTCAGGCTAAAAATTACTCTCGCTTTCTTAAAGAATCTGGTGATTATACTATGGATTGATGATAGAATTTTAACAAAATTCTTTAATTTAAATAAGAAAATGTTCCTTGTAAAATGAATGCCTTTAAAGCCACTACATGCAGAGGAATAAAATAATATGTTCAACGAAATATAAATGCAGTTTGTCAAATATATCATTGCATTCATAAAAATATGGCAAATATATATATATATATATATATATATATATATATATATATATATATATATATATATATATATATATATATATATATATATATATATATATATATATATATATATATATATATATATATATATATATATATATATGATATGATATATATATATTTATGATAAATAAAAAATATGTTCAAGGAATAAAATAATATGTTCAACGAAATATAAATGCAGTTTGTCAAATATATCATTGCATTCATAAAAATATGGCAAATATATATATATATATATATATATATATATATATAAACTTTACAAAAATTTGTTTACCCCTTACGAGGACACCAGTGCCAGGACAGACTTTTTAATTTATTAAAAAAATTAATTTAGATGCAACGAATAAAAATTTTTAGAACTAAAAGAATTTCTCAAATATCTTAGTTGCTGTGGTCATTCTTATAGTTTTCAACAAATGTTGTATTAATTTAAAAACCCCTAAAGCCTGACCAAGATCAGTGATATTTTTTCTTAAAATGATACTAATTATGTTGAATCCTTGATCTTAAAAGATAATCAATATTTGCTTTGTGTGGGGGCTACTTCTCTCCCTTATCCTATCTGTCTTACATTTTGACCAGTAAAACAATTCCTTGCGGAAATCATTCTCGCTGTTACAGTTTTTCAGACATTCTATAATCAATATTTGCTTTGTTTGGGGAGTACTCCTTCCCTTGGTCCTTAATATTTTATGTATTAATTTATTGCATTTTTTTCTCGATTATGTTTTCCTCGATTCAACTGAAATTTTGTAAATATAAGTAAAATATTATACTTAAATTGAATAATGTTCATCAATAAAAATAATTTATTTTTGTCAACCTGAATAATATTCAAATTGAATAATATTTATTCAGATTTACCCTATTTTTATTAACGAATTAAAATAGTTATATTGACAATTTCTCATCAATTTGAAGAATTTAGCAAAAATTAAAGAAAATTTTCGTTATGTTGAAAGGTTTCGTTGATTGATATATAACCTAGTTTTTTTTTTAATTCTACACCCTTTTTCGTTATGTTTACTGCCTTTTTGGGTTCAGTGTATGAAATATAGTGAGCAATTATTATATATTATTTTCATTAAACCATTATTTTTCTGCTATGAATAAAAGTAAATATTGTATTTTTTTTAAATCATGTCTAGTTACAAAACTATAGTGCTCTCTGTCACACGCGGAAAAAAATATGTTTGCGGTAACCATGAACATAAAGCAACATACAATTGTTATTAGATATTGTTATCGTAACTAAAAAATTGGCTTATTCACATTTTGAATTTGCATTAATAAAAATAGTTATTGTTATCAACAATAAATAATTTTGTTATCATCACTAAAAATGTTGTTATTGCCACTAAAAATATTGTTATTCCAATAAAAAATATTGTTAGTTCAATACAAAACTTGTCTTTTCGCACTATTTTGTAATTGAACAAAAATATTTTCTTATGAAATATTTCAATATTTGCATATTGATGATGAACATATTGCGAAATGACGTTTTTTTGCGTGCAGGCAATTGGGTTGGTTTAGTGTCTGCTTATGAGTTAATATATTTTCTATTCCGGAATTAATTGTTAATTCGAATAATTATTTATAGATAATAAATTAAAATAGATTTCTTTCATGAATAGTTTTGAGCATAGTAGTATTGGGTATTGAGTTAATTATTGAGATGTCATGGAATGCAAAAATTTGGTTTGAAGGTATAAAATTTTAAAGAGATTTTAATTTAATTAAATGAATAAATCAATAAAAAATTATCCAAAATGCCAACGGCATTTTTCTTAAATTAAAACTCATAATTTCTAAATTCTTCATATCGACCATATGACTAAAGCCAATATCAATTAGTTGAAAAGAAAAACGTAACACAATTTATTATTGTTTTGATTTTTTTATTAATTCTATTTTTTATGAATATTGTTATTGTTATGGTTATTATTATTTGTATTTTTGTTGTATATTGTTTTGTGTATTAACTCAATAATAAAAATTAAAATAAAATAAAATAAAAATGCAGAAAAATCCATAAGATACACCACTTATACTACAGTATTGTCGAAGTCAACTGCTCTGCCACAGCTCGGTAGAAGTAGATCCAGCATCGTCTTAAAATAAAATTTATGTGTGAATACTTCCAATGAAAAAAATCGACAACAACAATACAACAACAAAAAAATGAAAAAAAAAACATGGCTCACTCACGGGACACACCATAATGTAAAATAATAACGTAATTCGTCACACTTAACGCATCCATAAGTACTCTCACTCTTTCTAGCATCTAGAACATCGCATACGATCATCCCTCTCGCACATAGTCATTTATCTTTTTGACTTACTCTCGCAGACGTCGTCATTACCATCGCTCAAGCAAACTGATGTACACAAAGAAGAAGCAAGAAAAAATTATACAAAATACAACAATAATGTCTATACGAAAAGTTTACCGGCAGCTGTTTTAAATTTATATTCTGTTGTTGTTTTTATTTAGATTTCTCTGCTAGTTGTGCTGCCTCTGCAGCTCTTACTGCTGCTGCCGCAATTGCTGTCAGTAAAGACCATAAAAATGAAATGAAAATGCTTTATGAGTTCGACTCCTCCTTATTTGTGGCCCATTTTATTGCCAATTGAAAACGGGTATGGATGATGGTTATTGTTTTGACAGACGTTCTGACGGTCTGACGCGTAATATTGTTCCTTGTTTAGAGTTGGTTGTACTTGTTAAATGCTTTGAAGTATGAAGAGTGGAGTTTAGAGTTGCACGTGGTGTTTGAAATGAGCGTAACACTGTAAAGAGAATAATAATATACAATATAGAGAGTGAGAGTGATATTTCCATAAAAAGAGAGCAAAAGAGTAAATTCTGTTATAGTGAGAACAGGGTGGTTTTTGCTGTTATTTATTTCTCTTCTTTGAATGAATAATGTGAGAAATTGAGTGTTGTTGCTACAACAATAAAATTAATGTTATATTTTTGTTGTTGTTTATTTTGGTTTTCTTTTGTAGAGCAGATTTTACGCCATGATTATTTTGCCGTCGGCAAATATGGTTGTTTATGATGATGATTCTTACAGCTGATATTTGAAGTGGTTCACTTCTTGTCCATAAATTGTATATATTTGTTGTTGCTTTATTTCAATTTATTAAAGTCAAGCGTCAGCCATAATTGTTGGACAACTAATAAATCATAGGAAAATTAAATAAAACAAAAACAAAAACGATTCGATCAATTAAGTCCATATTTGAAAATAAAACAAATTAACTTATAAAAAACATTTAACTAAAACATGAGACATTTTAATTAAAATTAATAATAATTAAGATTTATTTGTTAGTTTTTATGAGAAAAATAATGAAAATTCATGCGAATCTAAATAAAAACATGTTCAACATTTGATGTCTCTTAGATAACTGGTGTCATTTCATTATCAACATTAAATTCTTACTACGAGCTCAAAATGCCTCAAGGAGTCATAAACCATAAAACTAACGAAGTGAAAAAGCTCAAAGGAATTTTGCTTGATTTTCATTTTTTGTTTGCTCTCGCTTTCAAGTCAACTCAGCCAACTTCTGTGCAAATTCTTTTTGTTAATAAAATAACTAAAATCTTTGTTCTATTCGGAGTAACAATGTTGTGGATTTATAAGGTACTTAATTTAGTAAATGGTACTATTACGTTGAGTTCTTTTTAAAGAAGTCACAATTGAAGGTGAAGAAAATTACATTGTCATTCTTACAAGTGTCTATTAAAATGGAACTACAAAGGATGACTTTGTTATTAAGGCTTAATTTCGGCTGAAAGTTAATTAGCCAATAAAGCATTTAACTTCATACTTTTGTTCTATATTGTAGCACCATCAGTGTTGACAGATAAAATCTTTGGTTGAAAAAATTCTTTTTTTTCTTTTTTTGGTGTGAAAAAATCTTTAATGTTTTACAAACAAAACAAGTAAGAATGTTATATATGTATATACCGGACTTTTGAAATCAATTAACAATAACTGGATCTGCGAAGAAAAAACATCTCTACTGTTCCTTATACATAAATTTTGTAGGATGCACTATTCATGTGCCAAACTTCATGAGTTTTTGTATTACTTATAGAGATATGCGATGTTAACGTTTGAAATTACCCAATCGTAAATTTTGTAACGTGTTACGTATCTCATTAAAGGTAATGTCAGCTTGTCAAATTTCATCAAATTCCATAAGCCGTTTGGTCAACGCAAAATTTTCAGCTTTAAAAGGTTGTCACATATATAGACAATAACTTCTTTTCTACTGAACTGATTTTGTCGGTTTTAAATAAGAAACTTTTAAGGACAATAACAACTACTTAGATACAGTCTCATTGAATTATTGTAAATTTTTGTGGATAAAACCAAGTCAGGCATGTTAATTAAGTAAAGAGTGAGTCCAAACACACTTTGCTAAGAGAAACCAGCATTTACACTAATTTTTCAGTTAAAAATCCTTACATTTCACTCAAAAATGCTGATCATCTAAAGGATTCTTACAATTTATAAGTACATGGCAGGAAAGTTCAAAATATGTTAATGGATAGAATCTTTCAAACTGTAGGTCTCGGAAATTGTGATAAACTTAGTTGCTTTCATAAAATAATAAAAAAATAAAACACTGTGCAACAGCCATTTTACTCATGAAATAATAAACAATCATATGAAATTTACATATCCAATCAAATCTATTTTTCAATTTCATTATATATTTTAAATATATTTTAATTTAAGAGGTTTTACAAGATATTTTAATTGAAATTCACAAAGATATTTTTTATAAAGGATGTAGAAGGGAAAATCTTGGATGCTTTTATTCAGATTTTATGATTTCATTCCAGTAAAGCAAATAATATTTTTATTTTCTGAATGTTTAATATTCTCAAGTCCATTAAGAAGAAAATATGACCCGATATGAAAAATATGAAAACACAGGTTTACTCATCCTCTAGTTTTGACTTGTTTATTTTCATTATTTTTAATTAAGTACTTTTAGCTCATTTGTACTATAAATTTCAACACTGTCACTCATTATTGTTAAATTTTATATCTTCCTTTTTGTACTTTGTACACATATATGTACGTACTACACATTCTCTTTACCACATCCCCAGGAAGTATCTAAAGCTAAGCACACCATAGTTTTGCAGAGTGTAAACATTAAATCTTCTCCATATGAATTAAGCACATCTTTGCCAAACTTAAACACATCCATTCATTCATTCCTTCATTCATTTATACAAACTCACAAACATAGATTTTATGGTCTCACATTTTATCTTGAGATTTTTATTTCAGTTTCCTTCATCTGGAGAATTTGTGTTTATTGCATTTGTTTTGTTTTTGTTTTTACTTTTTTTGTTTGAAGTCTGAAGCTTTGTTGTCTCGTATGGTTTATGAGCTCAGTTTTTTAGGATTTTTCTAAATAAATTTATAATAGAGTTGCCATTGACCATTGGAGTGGTATTAACTTTATGTTTTTGTATTTGTTATTTTAAAAAATTAGGGATTTTAAAGAATTTCGAATAATTTTACTATGAAATCACTGTTCGAACATAAGCTTATTTGCTAAAAATTTAACTATAACAATATGTCCTAAAGTTTTTAAAAGTTTTTTTTTTAGTATTTTGTCATAAATATGCAAAAATATAGAGTTGCAAGCAAAAAGTTTCAATTAAAAAAAAAAAAGAGAAAACATCCGAAGACACCATGAGACCTGAAAATTTTCGGTGTAGTTAAAAGATATTATTTATTTTATCAAAAGATGAAATAAACTTCGGATTAGTTTTCCACACTAAAAAAACTTCTATTGGAAAGAAACTTAGTAGTCTACTTAACATCTTCGAAGTCCATTATTACAAAATGCTCTCTCTCTTTGATTTTTTCAACTTTTTTATTTGTTTTATATTGAATGGGCAATATAAATGTCTGCTTTTTAGTGGTAACTCTAAATTAAACCTATTTAATACAGTTTAAGTATGTCATATAAGAAGTCCAAAGGAAAAACGATTACATCTGAGAATATAATTTAGAAGTGCTTTTGGTTTAATCGTGTTTTTCTGTGGGTGGAGTTGGTTGGTTCCTTCACTAATACTTTACACGAAGATGTACGATAAATACCTATCGTGTATTTTGGTTGCACTGTTTTTTTTTTTTTTTTTTTAATTGATCAAAATTTATACTTGTGATGAAACATTTTTGTAAATTTTAAAAATTTTGATTAAAAATAACACAAATAAAAATGTCCACGTTAAGAAATAAAATATTAAGAATTGGCAACTCTATTTTTCAATTTAATAATATCTCTCTTACCATACTTGAAGAAATCTTCACTTTAAAATTTAAATAGAACTTATTTAAGTCGGACTTTGAAAAAGAAACTAAATTCAAAATAAGAAAACCCAGAAAAGGAAAAAAATTAAGAACAAAAACACAAAACAAAATCTACAAGAAAAATTTAAAAAAAGAATTCGAAATACGAAAAATTCTCACATAAATTGCACAATTAAAAAAAACTCATATAAAATAACAATAAAAGACAAAAAGATTACAAACACACATACCCATAAGGTAAATCACAATACTCACTCATTTTTTATATTTCTACAAACTAACTAACATACACACACACGCACAAATCCCATAAACACTCTCTTGATTAGAGATATTTAACTCAAAAACACAGAAAAGAAGAAAATAAAAGGAAACACAGAAAACAAAACCAAAAGAAAAAACAAAAAATTCACACAATAAATTTGCAACAGACCCAGAAAATACTTTATTGCTTCGGCGCTACGCGTGGTCACTCAAATTGTGAAGAACAACAAAATTTACGAGACGTAACGTAAACATTAACGTCACAGCCACTAACGAAAGCAGAGACGTTAACAAGCATAAATAACAAGAAAAATGAAAAAAAAAAAAAACATACTGAGAGCAAACTTGGCACAGTGGGCTTAATTTTATTTCAACTGTATATATGAGCAATTGTTTGAATATTCAAAGAAAGGAAGGTTTGGTTGGATGTTTGTATGAGTTATATATGGTAGTTGCTGTTGTGGAGTGTAGTATTAGAACTAGTGGTGGTGGTTGTTATTTTTGTTATTGTTCAAAGTATCTTATAAGATTATTTATATACTCTTTTCAGCTAAAAGCGACGACTGCTCTGCTTTCATAGGCCACTGCTAAGTTACCAGCGCTGCCAGAGCAATAATGTATGGTTTCATCATATATATACGTACATATGTGTACAAGTATTATTTATATGTGAGTTTTTTTTTTTTATTTTGTAGATTTGTTGTTTATTTTCATAAGTTTCGAATACTTAGTGAATTTTCCCCTTTTTTTACAATTGTAAAATGTAGCGTTTTGTTTTCTGTTTCTTGTATTTGTTTTTTATACGCTGTTCTTGCTTTTGTTTAGTTTTCTGAATGAAAAAAGAGCTCCTGACTCTTTTGGCTGGTTTAACCAAATAACTAAAGGCTGGTGGCAAACTAAGTATATTTTTGTTTATGAATTTTAGGTTTTTTCAGTACGTTCGATTCTGCCTCCGTTAGCGTTTACAGATCTAAAGAGAGACGGTACCGTCCGCTTCATTTGTTTGCTTATTTGTTTGTTTTTGTGTATATTTTCCTCTTAATGCATACATTTTCATTTGGATATCTCGTATTAAGGAATACTTGCTACTATAACGCGACGCGCGGCTCTATAATTTTGCTCGGATTTTTCACATGTATATGCCACAAATTGAATACTTTATGGGTTTAGTTTGATAGAAGTCGTAAAGAAATCAACATCATCAAAAACAATAATTATAATAATAAATATTAAAATCAAATTGAAAAAGAAAAAGAGAGCAAACAAATTTATTACAATCATAATTATTAGTAAAAAATAACAAACTATCTCTCGGATATATATATTTTTTGAAATTTAATGGATACAAATCACAATAAATCTCTTTAAAGTAAACAAAAATAAAAAATTTAATAGAAAATCTTTGTTGAATTTTGCAAAGAAAGAGTGCTGCTCAATTACACTAGTTTCTTAATGCACTTCTATTTTTCCCGAACACAAAAAGAGATATTTCTTTAACTTGTAGATACAAAATTTATTTTGAAAAATTTTTAATTTACTATTATAACAATCTTAAAATATCTACTGAAATATATTTGTATGTATATATATGTACTAATGGAATGATTGGAATGTAAATCTATTTACTCTAGATATTTTGAATCAAAACAAAACAAATGTGTTATATTTTTTACTTCTTATTTGTGCGTGCGTGTGTAAACGAGCGAGTTTTATTATTTATCTGTTCAAATGCTTTCTAAAACAATTTATGACAACAGAAAACGTTCTATATACAACAGACAAAAATTACATCTAGAATCTAGCAACAGCAACAACAACAACCATAACAGGAGCAGCCACATCACAAATGTATTAAAATATATGTATGAATAGAAGAAGATTTGAGTTTCGGTAGAAGACGGGACACAAGTGGTGGCTGGCTGGCTGCTGGGATAATTTATATTTTGTTTTTGTAACGTTATAACATCAGCGACAGCAGCAACAACATACAAGACACGGCAGCAGCCATCCATAGAGCATTATAGCAGCAGCCTCAGCATCAGTATCTCATAAACAATATCATCATCATCCATTCAACCGACCAAACAGTCATAAAAATAATCATAACAATAATCGTAAAAACTGAAATTTATTCGAACGTTTACATTCACATCAAAATCAACTCAACAAAACGGTAGCGCGTAAACTAGTGTGTGTTAAAAACACTATCACACTATCACTATCATTACTACTACCACTCACCTACAAACACTTCTCTACCAAAAATAATAAAAACAAATCATTAAAAAAATTATAATAAATGGAGGAGTAAAAAAAAAGAAATAAATAAATAAAAGTGTAAACAAACAATTATGGCCGGTCTGTTGTAAATGGTAATAAAAAATGAAAAATTATTAATATAAATTATAACATAAATAGAAGAAGAAAAAACCCAAACAAAAACACAAAAAATAAAAGTGAAAATCCCATAAAAGCGACATAATATAAAAGTGCAATATTAAAATAAATAACTTAATTAAAATCTTAATAAAAAATAAACAAAACTGTGCCAATAGCAACAAATATTAATTGGTTTAAAAATAAATTTCAAATTTAACTGAAGAATTGATAATAATTAATGCCAAAATTCTTTTATATACGAAAGTTAATAATTAATAACAATATAATTTTGTGTTTTTTTGTTTTTAAATAAAATTTAAAACAAATTAAAAGAAAAATAAAACGTAATTAAGTATCTTTTATTTAAAAAATAATACAAATTAATCTTTTCTAGTCTCCAACATAAAATAAAATAAATTTAATTAAAATTAGTTAACAAACAAATAAAATAATTATTATAATAATATAAAAATAATATAAATTATTCTTACAAAATGGCTTTATTACATAAACAAAAATTTAAAATAAATTAAACTAGAAATTTTCCTAACTCCAGACCACTGTGTTTTATAAAACTAAGAGAGTGTTTATTGCAAAGAGGAAAATCTATAACGAAAAAAAAAAAATAGTGCGAGAAAGTGCATCATCAAAAAAAGAGCATAACTTTCATTAACAACAAAAACAACGAGCACAAAAGGAGTAGAGAAGAAAACTGTAAAATAAATATAAAAGAGACTGTGCTTTTGCAAACAATCAACAACCTTGTTGCAAAAGGAGTACAGAAAAAAAAATCCAATTGTCCTGTATACGAAAGACATCTTTAAAAAGGATTAAATGTAAGTATTTGAGTAATATTTTATAACTGCATAAGATCTAATAGATACTTTTTTGTGTATTTAGGGTGATGTTTATAAGAGCATAATTTGTTAGTGTTATTGCACTTATAAATTATATAAAATCGATTCTTTAGTTTTTGAACACAGTGAGGCAAAAACTTTAATATTAGAAAATAATTGGGGAGTAGTTTTAACATAATAACCCTTCCAATAAATTATGTTGTTTTCTCTTAATTCTAGAAAATATATTTTTTATATTAATTCAACAAATCTTTACAGTTTATTTAAAACCTGGCGTAAATATTCTTCATTTTGTAAAATTTTAATGTCATATCTTCGACATAAAGTTTGATTTAGTTATCGATCTATATCTTTAAATATACTGAACCGAATTTTCTGCTTTTAAGTACTCAGTTCAAATTTTATTGAGATCTGTCAGTTCTCGTGGATGTGAGCGTGCCAACAAAGACAGAACGACATAACTAAATATATATTCTTTAGGGGGTCTTATATAAATCCTTCTTATCGTTACAAGGGGACTAAAAAATAATTAAAAAACATTTGAAGCGTCTAACTTAAGAAGAAAAGAAAACCTAAATGTTTAATATAAATTTCTTTCTCTACAAAACTAAGTACCGTCGCATTAAATTTGGTTGTAAATGTATTACTTTTGAATACATTTTAACTTATTATTCTGAACTATTATAATATAATTTATAACTTTTATCATTAATTTCTTGGAAGGTATACAGAAAAAACCAAATATACTTTAATAACAAGATGAATTATATTAATTAATTTTTTGTTAAATTTAGCTTCCGTCATCGAAACAATATTGGAAAAAAATAATTAATTTTGTTTATTAAAATCGGTTAATTTTGATGCAATTTGAATTTATTTTATGATTGTTAAAATTTGAATAAAATCAATACTATTTTAGTATAATAATTTTATGAATTAAATTGTTAATTGATATAATTAAACATTTTATTGATTATATTTTCAAAAATTAATTACAAAGTTAATTAAATGATACGAATAATTCGCTCTGTGTATTTATATCTAAAAAATAATAACGCAATATTACCTGGAGTCCTTTATTTTAAATAACTGAATGAAAACTATTTTGCCATCCAATTTTTTTACTCCTAAAAGCCACTTCACAATATTTATCAGTACTGAATAAATCATGATATTAGAATAATTCATTTACAAAATGTTTTGATTTCTTTTAATTTTCATTACTTCTATAAAATTAAATCTTTTATTTTTAAAGTTATTACGTTCTTCCAGCATTCCAGCATTTAATAAAATATCAATTAATATCGGAATATTAATATCGGAATGCCTCGAAAAAAGAGTATATTCTAAAAATCTGAGTTTTCGTGGAAGTTGAAGAAAATCATAGGAAAAACTAATAAATTTATCAATATATCTTCATTGAACAAAAGGTTTTATTATTTTCTATGGAGTAATTTAATTCATTTAATAAATAACGAATTGGTATTTGTAATAAATTAATATATTTGTAATTGGTTTGAATACAACCGGCGGCATTTTATTGTGGCCTCATACAGATAAGAAATTGAATTGTTATGAGTCCAGCTTCCGATAATGCCTTTATATCCTGTAAGATCAAACAAATTATTAATAGAAATTTAATTATTTTTAATTTATAAAGATTATTTACGTTTATGTTTTTATTTCATAAAAAAGAAACAAATTAAATTAAATGAATTGATTGATAGTATTTTTTTAAATAATCGAAAATAACTTTTTATTTGTTTTGTGCAAATTATATTATGTCAAACTCATACTTACCAGAAATAATCAATTCATAAGTTCAATTAATCAAATTGATGTCAGTGACATGCTCATTAAAAATAAATATTTTGTGAATTTGTATAAAATTTTCGTTAAAATTTGGAAGTTCAGTAACAAAACTACTAGAATACTTTAAGAAATAATTTAATAAATAACTAAATAATTACATCTGTGATCAATAAAATAGCATACTTCAATTTATAATTTGGTTTTCAAAAATAAGAATGGTATTTTAAACGGTGTGAAATTGATAACATTTTTTAACATAAATTTTACCGTTTTAATTTCAAAATTTGCTAATATTTTATGCTAAAATTAAGAAACTATCTTAGATATTGGGACTATTGGGACTAATTACGAAACGAAGATATGGATAAGTTAACTTTGATTCGATTTGATCCAAGATAATTTATTATTAATGGAAAAATATTCAATGAATTTATAAAACTTTATTATGTTAAATTATTTTTTAGTATAACATTATACAATTTATTTTTAATCTCATTTATCGCATATCGTATCTCAAAAAAAAAAATACAATGTATAAATCTCTCAAAAATATATATCCCCTTTGCCATCAATAGTTCTTATCTAAAGATTTTCATAAATTGTATATTATTACATTAATAAATGTATTTAGCGATAAATTATTAGATTTTGGACACACAAAGGATCTACACATTTATATCAGATTCGGTGTTACAAATGTTTGTAGAAGATTTGTATTGAAATTAGCGCCACAAATAAACAACCGATATTTAGTTAAGAAAAATACAGAATTATTTCAATCAATGTCATTCCAATAAAATTGATTTTCTTTTCAATACTTTCTTAATCTTATTTGTAAATTCGACTAAATAAATTCAAAAATTCTTGAAAAATCGAAGAAAATGGTAGACAACTAAATGAAACAGTGCTTGGCATTCCCAGGATATTTGAATAAATTTATATAGGACCACAAGTTAGCTATTTGCGTATACTAAAGTTTAATTTTATTTTGAACTTTTTTATTCAATTAGAATCAACGAAGTTTGTTCAAACAAAAGTTTGTATATAAAGTCATAATTTTTATTGACTATTTAATATTTTATTGATCCGTCAAACTCATCCAACTTACTTCAAAAATGATGATATCATACTGATCTCATCTTAATATTGAAATTCAAATGTTTCGTTTAATTTATAAAAAAAAATAAAAAAAAAAAAAAACTTTATAAATTATTGGCAAATTCTAACAACTTTCAGGTATACTTAATTTTCATTTGACTAGTGTTGATATTTTTTCGCCATCACTGTTTCCATATAAATTATAACATTTACTAAACATAGTTTGAAGTAATAATTTCAATTTTTATGTTAAAAAAAAAACATCTCAATGACAAAATACTTGAATTCATATTGCATTTAGTATAAGTAACTATATTTTCAGACACATAAGATTCAGATGCTATGTTTTATGTCTGTGTGTGTTGATGTAAATACATGAATTTAAGCATATTTGTGAATAGAAGTAATGGTAGCTTTGAACTTGGTACTTGGTTTTTGAATTATGATTATATACAATTAAATTCATGCATAATAATTTTTATGCAGTAACTCATACTAGCAAAACTTACATACATTTATACACACATACATTCGTGTATACAACTGTGAACTATGAAAATACTATGAATGTGTGAATATTTAACATTTAGCATAGTTTTACTTCCGTTTTGTGTCATTGTGTGCTCTCTTACACACTCGTACACAAACACATAAATTGTAATTTTATTAAAATTTGTGCTGCGCATGTGAGTCAAGTCAATAATGCAATCCAACATTTAAACTTTCATAAAAAGAGATAAAGATTTCAAAAGTACAATAGAAGTAGCAGCAATTCTACACTGAACCAAAAAAGGTTGTAAATATAACGAAAAAAGGTCTAGATTTTTATTCATAATGACGAAATTTTTCGTAAGTTCTTCAAATAATTCTCAATGTAACTATTTGAATTCATTAATAAAAATAAATTATTTATATTGATCAATATTATTCAATTTAAATATCACATTTACGTTAAAATTGCGAAATTTTAGTAGAATTGAGGAAAATTTAATTACATTAAATTGTTGTAAAAAATAGTACTCCCGATACAAAGCAAATATACCTTAAGAATTTTAACAGCCAATGACTTACTCAAGGAACTGTTACACTGGAAAAAAGTGAGGCAAATAGGATCAGGGAAAAAGTAGCCCCCAAACAAAGTTAATATTAATTATCGAATATCTATAGATCTACTACACCGATAAAATATTCCTCATTACTTTTTTTAATATACGTCGTGATTTGTGAAATTTCTTTCGAGATCTGGGTCTGGATTTTATTTTGCAGTTTTAGATAATAGATAAAAGCATTGCAATGTCAGAGGACGGTGGCGAGCTTACCGGCTTGTATTTTTGATGAAAGTTACTTACATGCTTGTTGACCACCTGATCTTCCATTTGCATTTTAATAAATTTATGCAAAATATTCCTTTAATTTCAATCATATTAATTTGAATGTTCTATAAAATATTTTCTCTCGTATGTATATCTATATCCAGTTTACATTTTCTTTTTCATATTTCATTTAATATGATAAAGAAAATATCAAAATTTATTTGGCGAAAAAATAGTTAAATTAACAAAAGTTTTATTCAAATTAACTTCACTTTAGTGTGAAGAATTTGTGAGTTATTTTACCTACGATGCGTTACTGCTGTTTTTACTAAATATCTATTCATATAATATATTTTTCGTTAATTTTTTTAAGAAATTTTATTCAATTCTATATTTTTTAATCAACAAATTATTGAAAAAAAATCTTCAATTAGAAGAAGAATTATGTTAATTTGAATAAAAATCTGTTCATTTAACACGTTTTTCCTCGCTAAAGTTCTACGAAAATTTTTCGTTAATATTACCGGCAACATTTGGTTCAGTGTAGAAGTAGTAATAGATGTTAGATATTACTTTAGGATATTTAGATACTTTAAAACAAAAATATGGATGGATATTTTAAATTCTATATAAAATGTTATTTTTATTCATTTATTATTTTAGTTAATAATTTATGTATATAAAATAAATCTTTTAATTTATCACCATTAAATCTAAATATAATTATTATCGTTATTATTGTTGTTTTTATTATGATTTAATTTTTAATTTGTACAATCATTATAATCAATCTTTTACTATTATTGACTTAATGAAATGATTTCAAAAGAATGACTTTTTAATAAACCCAATTTCATGTTGAACTTTATAAATAATTTTTATATTTTTCATGGATTTTACTCCATTTATATATGATTTCATGGTATTTGTATACAAATGTATTTGTATATCTCCTAATTTGTTGTTGTTGTTTTTGTTGCAAGTATAAAGTATCTTGTATAATTGCAACATGTTTGGCAGTGAGAGTAATTATTATTATTATTTTTTCATTATTAAAATATTATATTTATGTTCATGTATATGTGTATGATGTTTGTGTGTATTTTATTGATTTATTTCAATTGATATAATTTCTACTCAATATTGTTGCCAGTTGTCTGAAAGTCGAGAGTATATAAATATTTATTTTATTATGTGCCATGATTGTATTTTGTTAGTGCAACCAATTGAAAATTTATTAACTCCATTAAATTTCAGTTAGTCATTTTATTAATTTATGCCACATTTTCATACAAAATTTTTGAAAATTAAATTTTTGGAGAATAACGAAGTATAATTATATATATAATAATAATTTTATTTTAATTAAATTAGAAAATTAAAATTAGGAGAAAAAACTTTAAATAAGTTAAAATATAAAAAATGGTTCAGTCATAAAACCATAATTTCGATGGAGATTTTGAAGAGTAACTTCTTGAACTATTCTTACGGAACTGGTATATTAAAGTTGTTATTGTGTATTATTTTGTATTTGAATCCAGTAAAATTGGTTCAGTAGCAAAGAAGATATTATCGGTTATCTGAGACAACCTCGAAATTCAGACAAAAAATGTATGGCAATTTTTCAAAATTTTGTTATTTGATTAAAATAAAATTAAACTATAATTTTCATTATTACACGAAAATCATCAAAAGCGGATAAGAAGAAATATGTTTAAGTCAAAAATCTGAAAAATTTTATGAATCCCAAGTTTTGCACATGAAATTTCGCTTCTATAAGTCGTGTCAGAGTATATGTGTCTATCTAAATGTTGAAACTTGATATGTAGAATTTTCCATTTTAAAACCAAAAAATCGGTTGAGTATATTAAAAGATATAGACCAATATTTAAGGCAACCACCAAAAACTTTCCTAAAGTTTCCAATTATAAATGGATAATTGGAATAAAATATTGCCGAAATATTAATCTATATGTACTAATGTATCAATATCGGTGGAGAAATTATAACTAAACGTTTATATATTGTATACATCTTAAGTGTATGTGAATGTGTATGTACCAAATATAACGTATTTACTTCACATGCATTTGTGGTGTAGGGTATTAAAGTTTCAGCATAACCATTTTTACTTGTTTTTTACTTACAAACACATGGAAAATGTATTCTGCAAAATAATTCCAAACGTCATAAAGCTGTTTATTATATTAAAGAGGAACACTTAATACTTCTTCCCGCGATTTAATAAATTTAAATACTTTTAACCCTCACAAGTTTTATTCATCTAAAATAAAAATTTTATTAGAAATTTTTTTAACAGTACATTTGTCATGGGTAATACAATGACAAATCAAACTATTATTGGAAGAATATTATACTACTACTATCATGAGAATGTAAAATATAGTCCATTAACAATTGTAGTTTACAAGTAACGATAATCGAATTTTAATAAAAATTTTCTAAAAATCATTCCACAAATAACAATATTTTCTCTATACAACAGTAGGCCGTCGGTTTCAGAAAATAATGTTTAATTTCATTAAAAAACTCATGGTAAATTCGAAAATTTTCTGAATTATTGTTTTATGTTGTTAACAACTATAATTTGATATTTAAATTCAAAAATAATAAAAAAAAAAAAAAAAAAACAAAATTTAAAAAAATTCAAATCCAAAAAATTTCGTTCGAAATGATAAATGTTTATACTAAACTTTTTTCGTCTTTTCGTTGTTTAAACAAAATCATTAAATTATACAACAAAAATGACACAAAATATTATTTATTGAATAATTTCTTTTATTTTTTGTCAAAACCAAAAAATTTAAACTTGTTTAGTTAAGAATTTATATTTTAAGCAAAAAAAAAAAAAAATGTGACTTTTTCATCTTCTTAAAAAATATGCAGGAATTAAATTAGAAATTATTAATTCTTTGTTTTTTAAAAATATTTTTTATTTATTTTATTATTTTTTGCAAAAATGATAAATGATGACAAAGTAGAAGTTGAAAAAATTGTTTAATTAATCACTAGACAACAAAAACAATGTGAAAATTATATAAACAAAAAATAAAATTTTTAAAAACAGAAAAGAGAAGATATTCGAATTCCGTATTCTATAGAAAGAATAAAAAATGCGTTACATTTGAAATGAGCATTAATTAAAATGACAATTAAGTTAAAACAAAATAAATTTATGGTTTAAATGAAAAAAAACAAAAACGAAAAAAAGAAATTTTCTCTTGGGCAAATGCTTTTAATTAGTTGACAAAGTTGAATATTTTTTATTTTAATTACAAGATTTTTTATTTTTGCAAAATAATAAAAGCAAAATTAAGTTACAATAACTAGAAATTCTATTCCGCGGTTGTTTTATTTTTTTTTTTTTAATTTTCTTAAAACGTAAAAATTAAAACCAAATGAATTTAACATTAGAAAGTGTGAAATTTCAATACATCTCTTTTACTCAAAGTAGTCAAAATGACTTAAATTTAAAATAACATGTTTTGGAACTTATAAAAGTATTTGAAGTTTCTTTTGCTAGTATATTCTTCTTATAGTTCTATATACGGATAAGTGTATTAAAAAAAACGACATTTTCACATTTACAGAAACTCATTATTTACTTACTGAATTAGTCTAAGTTATATTTCGAGATACTTCTGTTATATAACTGAAAATTAAATTGATAAAGGAACCTAGAAGAACTATACGAACTGATGACTTTTCAAAAAGTCAGGTTGCCACAGCTTTATGTCAATTGAATCATACAGAATTTAAGATTTTTTATAAAAATTTAATTTTTAAACAAAAATTCAAGATTAATTTTTCCTCAATTTTAGTTCTTTCCATTTTTTTTGTGAAAAACTTTCAAAACTATTGAAAAATTAGTAAAAGAAAATAACATAAATAACTCACAGCATTTGTAATTTTCTAACCAAAAGCAAAAGAAAACGATAAAGGAGATTTTATTATACGAAAATTAAGGTAAAGAAAAATCCAATAAGAAAGGAGGAACAATTTTTAACAAGAGTAAGTGCTTCATTCTTAACCTTCTAAGGCTCGAAATTATCTTCTTAAAAATGTGTTTTGATTTAATACACTGTTTTAGTTTCCGGTATTAAGTTATATTTCAATTTAGTGCAACATAAAACACATATGTTGCTAAAGGGTTAAATTCCTATTGCATTTCTGCTTTTTTATGAAATATTTACTCTCCCTATTATTTTCAAACTAAAATAAATTAAATTCTATTATTTGTATACAAAAATTTAAGTCATTTTATGAAAAAGAGAAAACTGATTAAAGAAAAATTCAAAGTAGAAGTAACATAAAACAGTTGATGTTCGTTCTACTTTTGTTTGTGTCAATTTTACTTTTTTATTACTTTTAATATTTAACAACAACTATGAGATTTTTAAAGAACAATGAATTATATAAATTATATGTAGTACGAGTATTAAACAATAAAATTTGTTTTGGTTTTTTTTTCTGTTGATATTCTGAATTTAAACATACGTATATCTCTCTACATACATATATAGAAATATACAATATTATAGACATGTTTATATACTAACTACATAATAAATGTATATATGTATAGATGAATATGTAATATGTATTGTATGTATATATTTTGCAAGTAAATACGTTTATACGTATGTCGCGTATCTCTTTGCAATAAATCATTGTCACCCTCTCTTGTGCAATGTCACTGTAAGCGCCCCCTGCTGGGCTGCAGCAGAAGTAGCAACAAAAATGCACACATTTATACATACAGTATATAGATATGTCCTCAAAAAAAGTACTGAACAAATATTTCCAAGTGTATTCTCGAATGGCACAGAGACAAAAACTAAAGCCAACCAAAATTAAATAAAAGAGGAAAAAAATTTCAAATAAAACTGAAATCAAACAAATGCAGTCCATAGTATCATTCTTCAATCCACCTTACCCCTACCACTAATGGAAATGCACAAAAATGTTGGGGGTATTTGGAAAAAGGCTACAAAAACCAAGAGATTTTCTCCGAAAAAAAAACAGAAATTGCCACCCAACTTTAGAAATTCTCCTTTAGACTCAAACATTGAAAAACTCCTGAAATATTTGAGCAACAGCAACAAAAACTGAATACATATATAGAAACTCAAGTTGTAGTAGAACAGTAAAAAAAAGTAGTTGAATACTCTACCAACTACAAACACATACGTACAAACATAATATTGCAGCTACAAGAATATCAATGACGTCGACATTGACTAAAGTTGCTTTAGTTTGAATATACCCAGGAAATACTTACATACATTTACACGTTAGTACATCAGTTTGTATGTTTTATAATCCTTTTGGTAGTTTATACTACCGCATACAGTCATACATCAAAATCACACAGGATGAAAGATGTTTTTTTTTTATTTTTTTTATTTTCGAAAGGAAAAGCAAACAAAAAACTGTATAATAAAAACTCTTACAAAAATGCTGTAAAAAGCAAAACGAAGAAAAAATCGACAAATACAAACTTGCAATTGTGCATTTTGAAGTGCAACACAAAAAAGTCTTGGTAAGAGATTTTCTTTAGCTTCAGGTCGTCTTGCAAATAATTTTTTCATATAAAATATTTGTACACTTTAAGAAAAACTCAAAGCCGAGGAAAAGTTTTTCTGGTAGTTTGAGCTGAAAGCAAAAGAAAAAAGGAAAACAGCAAATTTTTTAGTTTTGTCTGGCAGCGTTGATGACAGGACTTTTTTGTTTCACTCAGTTTGACTGTATTTAGTAAATTTAGGCATTAGCAAAACCCAGTTAACATTTTTAAAAAGGGTTCATTCATATATATATATATATATATATATATATATATATATATATATATATATATATATATATATATATATATATATATATATATATATATATATATATATATATATATATATATATATAGCATTTTTGAAATGCTTTCATTTCTTACCTATAAAATAGAATTACTGGAAAAAATATAAGGCGAATGAGATCAAAATTTATTTACAGAATATTATTACAATGACATGGAATTATTGGAATAATATAGCAGATAACACAAGAAGAAGAGAAACCCACATACAACACAAATTTTGATTATCGCATAACAAACGACTTATTACAACTACGATCTTAAACTTTTCTTCAAAAATATTGGACGCATAAGCAAATTAAATATTTTTATTAACCCGCTAGTGGACATTTTTCTTCATTAAGGACAAAGAGGACAAAGTTTTTCGGTTTTTTAAGATAAGTCTACAAAAGTTTGCTGGTTTTTGAAAGACACACAGACTTTTCAAGCTTTCAAAAGTTGCGCCAAAAATTCTTACAAAAACAAAAGTTCAAGCTAGAAAATTCTTTTGTTAGCAACAACAAATATTTAAAATTTAGAAAAGCTTTTGTTTTGTAGTAGTTGGACATAAAACGAGGTTAAATTAGAATGCAACCTGAACAAATCGATAATTTTAGTTACTGTGAAATTTAAATTTTAAATATATTTTTTTCTTAAAAACAAATTCTGAAAGCAATTTTTTGAATACAGTAAACTCTCAAATATTAACGTCGTCATTATAATTTCTATTTCATTTATTGTATGAAAATTTCAGAGAATGTAATATATTAAAAGGAATGGTTCTAATTTTTGTGCAGCTCGAATTGGTGGGAATTCTAAACTGTATGATTCTACTCTGAAACAAATTTTAAATGATATGAAATGTTTGGAGAATTGAGCGGGGAAATATATTAAAAAACATTGATGTTCTTTGCGGTATTGTTCTGAAAATGGTTAAACGCACATCGTACACAAAGCATCTCACAAATATTAGTGAGGCGAATTTCGAAAAACGAAGAGTAAAGACACAAAACTGGACTTTTATTATTGCAAATTCGACAACTATAGATTTTCGATAATATTTTATTTTTAGTATTAAAATATTTAAAAAATATTCTACAAATTAAAAATTATAAAAATATATACCTCATAGTTTCTTCCAAGTCAAGGTCATTGATCAAAATTAATTTTTTACCTGTAAATTTCAGCTTGAAATTTTCTACAAATATTTTTTTTAACATCAAAAATGACCTTGAAAATGCAACAACACTTTCAAAATCCTGTTACTCCTGTAAAATCACTTGCAGTTTCATAATTTTTCCTATAATAACTGTTTTCAAAAAGGAATTTTTATAAAAATCTGTTCATTTCATGACACCTGCCTAACACAAAGCAGCCACAATCAGCCAAAAATCTAAACCTTAAACTCATGGGTGCCTCTCTATTGTCCGGCAAAAAAAGTCATATAGATTTCTTTGTTGAAAAAAAAGTATAAAATTATGTAATCATTTTCTACGGTAATAAAAATTAATATGCGTCCTTCGTTTAAGGGTAATTAACTTGGTAACAATTCTAAATTACCTTCAAAACAATCAATTTGTCTTATAACTTAAGAGAGGAACTAAAGTCAGTATTTAACTTTTTGACTTTAAGATTATTTCTATGATATTTGTTGGTATTATTTTAGATAGTTTTTTTTGTCGGTTAAAAAAGATTTATGACTGAATTCAGCAAAATGTTTGAGACTCAACATGTTTAGATTTTACACGTATTTTCTATGATTTTCCTTCGTTTTTCATTTAGTCGGTTAACGAGTGAGTGATCTAAAACAGGTATGAAATATTAATAGTTTAGACAATTACGAATTTTCTTTTGTGTGTTTCAAAAATTATGATTTATGATCTAAAAAATAAAAGCAAAAAATATATATTTCATTTAAGTTCCTGTTTCCAACTTCCAGCACGTTTTAAATTTTACGGAAAAAATGTTACAGTTTTGATTTTTCAAGGGAAACTCTTTAGTTATTAATGCGATCTTTGTATATTTTTTGTAAGATATTTTTGGAAACTTGTATTGTTAATAAATATATTTGAGATTTGTATTTTTTTAAAGAATTTTTGTACACACACATATACATCTCAACCATCTACTGTCATCCTAATAAATCTTTTAATCATAATAATTTGTTTCAATGTTAATACTTTCAAAATATCTGAAAACTCAATAAATAACACAACAACATGTTCTGTGTGCTGTTAATGTCATACAATGGAATACTTCATATATCATCATCATGTTTGCCAAAAGACTCAAAGAAACGGAAAACAGAAAACTCCAAAATCCGTAATAAAAATTATAAAGAAAAGAAGTTGAAATCACCTTTTTAGCAGAATAATTTAAAACAAAATTATAAAAAAAGGAGCGACAAGTTTACTTACACTCCTTTTGCTTAATACTCATTCTGTCTTTGTAGACATTCAGGTCCAAAAACTTATTGCAAATGTAAGGTGTCGTATGTATGTAGTAGATCTTCTTTAATATTGTTTACCGGTATTTTTGCGTTGAATGCATTTTAAAATTTTTCCTAAAGAAAATATAAAAAGTTTGACCACGAATGGGTTTTAACATAACGTTATATAGATTGAAAGAGAGGAATAAATTATTTCAACAAACAATAACTTTGTCCAACAAATAGTTCGCCCAGCTTTCAAAGGAAATCAGCTCGGATAGATCAGTGCGCAGACTATTTGATACGAAAACATAAAGCTAATGCAGGTTTAAAAACATACAAATTTAGAGGCCATAAACAGAACAAAGAATTCCCTGAATTCTAGTTTTCTAGTTTTTTGGTGCATTATGGATGACTAAACGTGTATTCTGGCAGATTTATCGTAACTTCCTAGACAACAATTTTATGTTTATGTTTCTCGAGATGATGTTAATAAAGTAAAGGAAAATCAGCCAAAATTTAAGAAAAAAATTCAAACAATATGCAGTTGCACAAAAGAAGTCAAACATTTGTTAGAGAGGGAAAACACTTCTCAATGTCCACATATTTTTGCCTTACTTGACATCCTGCCACTAAATAAAAGAGCTTTTGAATGGTGAGAAAATAAAAATATGGTATTTGTACCAAGAGAGACGAATCCTCCAAACTGCCCATATCTAAGTCCAGTGGAGAGATATTGGGCTTTTATTTAAAAGAATTTAATAACTCAAAAAAGTGTCAAAAGCTGTGGTGGATTTTAAACGGAGATGGATTTTCTATAAAAATAATTTTTATTGCAAAAATATTTTTATTTCAATGAATTAAAAAAAGTTTAAATTTAGTGGTTTCGTTTTTATTAATATATATGTATGTTAAGAATTCTTCGATCTCACTCTTTTTAACTACGAAAGAAATCACGAAGTAATTGAAATTGCTAATTTTAACATTTGTATTATAAAATCTCAAAGCTTCACTTCTTCTGATGGTTCAGCCAAAGAAGTTTTAAAAAAGAATAAAGATGGACAAACTGTAAATATAATATTAATTTGGGGACATTCTTCTGAAAAACAATCGTTAACAACTGATGATGACGAAGATGAGGATCAAAGACACAAACTGAATATGTTTGTAAGAAAATAAAAACATGTATGAATGTTTTTTTTTTACATTTTTTCTTTCAATACAAAACAAATTAATCCCAAAATCAACCTTAAGACAAGACAATCATAGGATTTTTTTCTGCTGCTGCTGCAGCCATTAAAAAATGCCCACAAAATGCGTTGGTGATATACACACTCCAAACTTGGACCTTCAATAAAAAAAAATAAAATAAAAAAAACATGTAGATTATGTAGAAGATGATGTTACTGTTGTTATTGTTGTTGTTGTTGTTTTTAATACGAATGATGATGAAGTTGTTAATTTTTTTCTCTTTTCATTTCAATTTTTGTTAAACATATCTGTAACTCGTACGTTGAAATTCATATAGAAAAATATAATAAAGTTGTTATGCAGTTTCGATTTTGTTGTGTGAATGTTGGAGTTTGTGTATGTGTGTAACTGTTAATATGCATGTATGTATGAGTGTGTATAGCAATAACATTTTTATCATCTGCATGTTATTGAGAAGATGGTTCCAAATGTCGAATTGCTTGTCTTCTCTCTGGTTTAACAACATCTTTAGCATTTTATTTGGTAATACAAAAAAGACGGACAGACGGACAGACAGATGGACAGACATTCATACATATACAAATTCTTGATATTTCTTATTTTTTTCTTCAGCTCAGTTTCTGGTATTAAGGCGTATTTCTTTACTTGTAGTATCTTTTTTTTGTTTTTGGTGTGTTATTGATTAAATATTGAAATGTTCGTACGTTTATATTCTTCTGTCCGTCCGTCCGTCTGTCCATCCATCCGTTCCGTCGACCGCATAATATTTTGTATGAAATATTTCATTTAATTTTGCTGTCACCTGATTTATCACCTTTCTTGTAAATTTGTTATACATTAATCTTTTAATTTTATTGATTTTTGCGTTTGCATTTCTTTAACAAATTGTTTTATTTCTTTATTCAATTTGTTTTTTATTCATTTTATTTTGATATTTAAAAAGGTGTTGATAAACTGGTCAAAAGAAACTTAAATACGTAAAGGAAATAAAATTAAAAAGAAACAAAAAGTATCTCTTCTTGAACAAAAAAAACTTAATGAATAAAAGAATTCCAGTGGAGGTTGAAGATGATGATTTTTGTTTTATTATTCAAATAAAACCAGTTCAATTTGTTTTAAATGAAATTCCTTGAAATTTTGAAATCAATACGAATTGAAGAAAGTTAAGAAAGAATGGTTATTTTTTTACATTAAAGAGAGGACCAACCAAAACTCTCGGTGCGCGCTTAGGAAGTTTGAGATAATCGAAATACATTAGCTCAAGAGCCAATGCAGCATTGTTAATGCAGCATTGATAATGTATAATTGTTAATGTATAATTTTCTAAATTCAGCTGTATTAGCGTCGCTGCATATATATATATATATATATATATATATATATATATATATATATATATATATATATATATATATATATATATATATATATATATATATATATATATATATATATATATATATATATATATATATATATATATATACGGCGACACAAATACAGCGGTCTAATACAAGTGTTTTCACGAACCTATTTAATTGAGTCAATCAATTTAATTTAATAAAATTATTATTGATTATGTTTAATTTTCTATTAAGAAATCAATATCTGAAATTGAAATTAATAAAATATTAAACATCTCTTAATATTTTGTTTGCTGTATCCATCATTAAACTCAAATCAAAAAATTACCTTAAATTGATTTATTTTATGATTTTATCCATAAAAACTCATGTTTCTTAAATCTCTATAGAAGGTGAAAAAAGAAAACAAAACAAAAAATACAATAAATTGCTCAATTCCCTTGTTTTCACCTAATATTATTGGGGTATTAAGTTTATTTTAAAAGCATATTGAGAGTAATTTGTTACGCCGATTAACTTAAACGTTTCATTATATTCAAGATTACATTTTATGGCCTCAAGTTCTCCCTCAACTTAATAAAAGCCCAAATTACGAAGAAAAAAACCTAAACGTAGAAAAGAAGTATGGAAAAAAGAAAAATAAAAAATCTTCCTTCATAAAGTATCTTCAAGAGGAATAAAATTCTTTTTGTGAATTTTCGAGGGGTGAACTCATAAACTGGTGGTTAGTTGTTTGCAAATACCCTTCCATAATCATATGCACACATACATATAGAAATGTGTTAAGGAAAGCTGACAATATGCTGCTGCAAAGAGCAAAAAAATATGTTAAGCTGTTTTAAATTATTGGAAACCAAAAAAAAACCCTCCAAAATAAAAGAATTATATTTATTGGTATTAAAAATAAATATTATAAATTTTGCTTAAAATGAGAAAAACAAAGAGAAAGAGAAATAAAATGACACTTCAACCGAAGGATTCAAATTCAAATTGTTTTCTAAAATTCAATTGCACACACACATACATTGACAAACATACAAATATAATTTAAAGTTAAATGCTAAATAATGGCTTTAGAAATAGCTAAAAGTATTTAGTCAAATAAAAATTTTAATGGTGTTTGGGTTTTTTGTTTCTTAAATCCCAAATTCTATTCATTTCAATTCGATGTTATTCATTTAGCTTTTTTGTGGTTATAAAATATTATCATTTGTTACCCACTAACTGCCCTTATAATCCTTAAATATTTTGTTTCAATTCCTTTTCAATATAATTCTTTCTCTTTCTTTTTGTTCCAAGTTTTAAGCAGAACGGCATGCGTTCCCGACGCTACGCTACGCTTGGCATCAAGATTAATTTTAGTTGAGTAAGAGAAGAAAAAAAAACTGAAAATCATCCAGCGTTGTGAAATGAATATCAGAATCAAAAAAAAGGAAAGAAATAAGTCAAAATGATTAATGAGTTTAATTTTTTTTATTTTGGTTTTAGCTTTATTTTTTGAATACAAGATGAAGACAATTTTATACAGAATCATACATTTGTATATATTTTTTGAAATAACAAAATGAAAGCAAAACAACAACAAAATGAATTAAAATTAAAAATTTGAAAGATTTCTTTTTATATAGAAAATAGAAAAAAGAACAAATCATATGAGTTTTAAATTTCATTCTTTAGGTTTTTTTTTTTGAATTTAGAGTTTTTTTAGTTAAGAGTTTAAGATGTTTAAAATGTGTATTTAAAAAAATAAGAAGGGTGATCGAAAATCTATAAAAATACATCTTTATCGTTTTTAAGCACTTGTTATGAAATGTTGAAACTTTTTCGGAAACGCGTCCATTAACGTTTTTATAGCACTTCTGTTACATTGCTAGAACAGGTAGTCCATCTCCTTTTGAAATCTAATACACTTTTAGACACCTTTTGTTTGGAGGATTTGAATCTCTTGTACAATACTTCATTATTGTTCGTATAACACTCAAGAGCTTGTTTACCATAGTGACATTATAAAGTTTTATGAATGGATGCAGTCATCTTTGTAGGCTTCAGTTCTTAAGTAAATTGATGTTTTAAATGGGTAATTTGCCATTTTCATTGAGAGTTCCTATCAGTGTTGATTATATTCTATTGCTGAGCAAACGGTAAATTAAGGATGACGGCGCTTTACGCAAACATGTGTTAACCAATATCAAATATTCTCACGCAATTATCTCAGAGAATTTTCTAGCTGATAAGACCAACTTTTATTTTTTTATAATCGTATTATTTATAAGAAATAACGGTTTTTTGACGGAGAGAAAATAAAGCGATCGTTTCCTAAAAAATTAAACAAAGAGATATTTTTAGGGAATTCCATATGGCATCAACTAACATTATGGGATATATTTTGTGGAGTCCCCATAGGAATTTGTAATATCTGAGTAAAACTGAGGTATTTAAGATTTACCTAATACGGAGTGGGTAGAATTATATGAATAATGCTATGAATTCATCACTTTGTTATAATAATTGCAATATTATTTTAATATATCCATTTCCTATTTTTTCATTTTTAAAGACATGATTTTTTGTTTTCTTCTAATTTTTTTGCTTTTTGTAATTTTTTTCTTGTAGTGAATTAAAATTTCGAGAGCGTAATGTATCATTTTTGTTCATAGTTGTAACTCATATTGGACATGGCATGTGTTGCCATGTTTTTTTTCATCTCATTTCCCTCTTCTGTTCTTTTAATAGCTAAGTATATGCCACACACACACACACACAAATACACACATATATGACTTTTTTTCTTTCTAAAGATTATAAAACACAAATGGCATGCATCCCTGAAATCAGACGTAAATAGTAACTCATTGAATTAAAGACACACACACACATACGGCACATATATCCCTTTAAATATGGCTGCTTAAACTAATGGTTGTTCTTTTAGTTGTTGTTGTTGTTGTTGTTTTTATTGCTGTGTGCTATTAAATAGATTCTTTGTTAGACATGGCGATTGTCATTGTATTGAGATTTTTTTTACTTCAACTTATTTAATTTACAATTTTTTTTTTAAATTGTTTTGGAAAACGCAAACAAAAAAAAACAAAAACAAATACATATAAAAGAAATTCTTAAAGTTGTAAATTTGTTCAAAAATTTCTTTGTTAAATCAACGTAGAAAATTGAGAGAAAAAAAACCTTTGAAATCTATTTCTATTACAATTTCTATAATTTTACCATCAACCAAACCCCACCACCAGCAGCAGCAGCATCATAGACAAACTTTTCATCTTCAATGGCAGCATCAGCACACTAACAGCAATTCGTATCAGCAAAAATCCTCATAAGAACATTATAGTCAAAAAGACACCTTGCTAGTTTAAAGAGGAGCGAGCTCACAGACAAAATAGATTACATTGGTGCCAAGATTTATGGCTGTGATCAAGTATTTCCCGTTTTTTAAGTTTCTCAGTTTTATTTTCTGTGTAGTTTTGTATTTGTTACACCAAAAAGAAAGAACCAAAAGTCTTGTAAAATATTTTTTGTAAGTTTTATTTCTTGTAATTTCATGTGTATTTAGATACGTTTTTCTGAACAAATATTCCTCAAAAGACTGTTTCGTTGTTGTATCAACTTATTTTTGTATGTTTAAGTTGTAGTTTGTTGCAGTTTTTTTTTTAATTTTCATCTACTATTTTTTGTTTTTGATGTTAAAGATGTTGCAAGTGAGAAAAAGAATAATGTCTTTTGGGTGTATCCATAATATGTCGAAGTCGTAAATATTCCTATTCTAGTTTGTTATACGATTTTTCATGTTTAGCAAAATCAAAAAAAAAAAAATGAACATCTTTCAAGTAACATTTTGATGGATTTAAAGATGCCAAAATAGCAACACAACATTAATAAATGTTGTGTCTCGTTTAGATTTTTTTTCGCTTTTTTTGACAAAAAAATAGCAATAAAAAATTATTTTAAATTTAAATACAGATATAGATTCATAACAAGCAGAGAAATGATAAATTTTGAAAATAATTAGTTAGTAATTTTATTTCAATTTCTTGCCAAATCTTTTGAAATAATGAGATTCTAATTATGATTTGAGGTAAATGAAAAATATTATACAGAAAAAGATAAATAACTTTTATGACATAACAGATATTTTGTAAATAATTTAGTCTTATTTAAAATTAAATAAAATTAAAAACAAAAAAACAAAAAACATTCAAATATTTTATTTACTAAAAGTGTTATCTTCTTTCACTAAAAAAAACAAAGACTTAAACAATTTCGAATACGTTTTTAAATAAAACCATCATTTTCAACTCGCTTCTAAAATAGGCACTAAATGCCATAAGGGTTGCTGAACTGAGTTGTTTTCTATTTTTATTATTTTTTCCTTTTTTCCTTTTTCTGTTGATAAAAATTGTGAGAAAATGAATAAATAACAAAATTATAACAAAAAGGATACCTAAATACTGCAGTGGTATGTATGAATGTTGAACAAAAGGATATTGCAACCATATTGAAAATTATTAGAATGAAAAAAAAAAAAACGGAAACAAACAAAAACAACAACAAAACATTTTCTAACTGCTGCAGTTGTTAACAAGACGATTTCTTTGCATAAAATATAATAATGAAAATTTATAAAATAAAAACGAAAGGTGTTTTATCACAAATGTCTATGAGTAAAAAATATTTACGGTTTTTCTGTTTCATATTTAAGTTTTAGTTTTTTTTTTTTTTCAATAGAATACGCAGAAAATTCATCAGAATACAGTTGTTGTTGGCTAAGATTAGAGAGGAATTTTAAAATGTTTATCAATTCTAAGATATTTAAATAAATTCAAAAATATTTATTTATCATGAATTTGAAAATAATATAAAAGTCTAAAAAATATTCAAATGGAGGGTAAATCGAACCACTTATTTTAAAAATATTTATATAAATTAATTTATAAAATTTTAACTACGAAAATATTCTTCATATTTAAACAAAAAATTCAAAAAATAACTAATTTTAATGGGAAAATCGTTTTGAATATATAATCGGATAAATTCACAGCATAGTTTTTTTTCATATGAGTACAGATTTCTGTTAAATTCAAATTTGTATCTGTGAAAGTATAATACTTTCAAATCTTTTTATAACATAAGAAAGAAACTAAAATATGAAAAAATAGAATCTTCCAAAATACAAACATAAAAATTATATTTTTAAAATATTCTTTTTAAATAAATTTAAATTTATTTGAAATTAATATTTAACACAAATTAAACTAAAAATATTTAAATTTAAAATTAACAAGTATAAAAAATGTGAAGGATATGCTTTTATGTATGCTTTTATGTGTTCCTATTCAGAAAAAGAAACAACTATAAGGTCTATTTGAACAGATATAATTTAACATATTTGATTTTAGAATTGTCTTATTTTTATTCTTCTTAAACGTTTTCAAAATTGTATCTACTAAAATCATTCGATATAAATTTTTAAAATTATTAGCAAAATTCCAAGAAAGAACATTACCAAAAATAACTGTGTTTATTGTGAAACGGTGTTGTTTCACGGTATGATGTTTCACGGTAATTAGGCTATAAAGCTGAATTTTAAATTAATGCAGTTAACGACAAAACAATTTTAAATTAATATTGTTTCGCAATAAAATCTAAAAAAATTTTATACATTAAACTTAAAAATGTTTAATTTGAACTGAAAAATTTTTTTCAAAAAAATTTGAAAATACGCAAAATTTCCATCCGAGTATTTTTTTGAATTCCCTGTTTTTAATTTAAGGTTTGGTCAATTACAGATTTTTTGAATAAGTAGGAAAAAATTAACTATATAATCAAGAAATCCTTTAAATTTTTAGCTTTTAAGTTTTCCTCAAAAAAATTTATGTACGTCATATACACAATCACACATACACTCACAGACGTTTAAAATATATAAAAGTTTTCCTAAATAAAAGACGGAACACTTAATGAGTCTTAAATAAAGTTGTATTTTTGGCTATAATTTTTTTTCAACTAAACTGATTTTGATGGCTTTTAAAGTAGTAACGAAGAACATATAGCTTAATTTTATGACTATAGCTTATTTTTGTCAATTTATAACTGACAATTTTACGAAATTTTTTTGCTTGAAATAAGATGTTGCCTCAAGATACCGAACCGAATTTGCTGGTTTTAAACACAGAACTTCTCAAGACTATAACAAATACTCAAGCCAAGCTAAGAATTCTTTCAGATTATGCAAAAAGTAATATGTAGTCCAGAGGAAAATATTAGATTTTTAAAGTGAACAAATATATACAATTCTATAAAAAATATTCAATTTTGTACAAAATCTAGACAGTATTTTAGTTTTTCTTTTTTTGAACCTTATTAGAGCTCATCAAAAACCAAAATGTCCAAAACACCCCTGTGGAAAACATCGACGTTGATCGCTATAGTATGAGCAATCAATCTCATATCGATTTTAAAACCAGAGCTGAAGCACACTGACCATTTCAAGCGTTAAAAATTCATAATGCATTGTAATTGGATCACCGTTTTTACTATTGATTTTTATTACTACTATGGGTGACTTAACAAAAAGTTAATATTATGCAATGTTGTTTTAACTAAATCGAATGTTCATACATTTTTAATTTCATTTTTTTACGATTAGGCAATTCAGGAAGAGTATTTTCTATAATTTATTTTATTTGAAAAGATTTAAAGAAAATATATGTAAACGAAGGAAAGTGAAGAAATTTTAATTCAAATTTAAATGTTACAAAATTATTTAATTATTAACTCATTAATTATTTTTTTATTATATATATATATATTTTTGTAATTCTCCCTATTTTTTAAGCTCTATCTCCTAAAATTATTCTATACACACAGAAAAAATTATTGCATAATCAATTAAAATAAAATAATTTAACTCTTTTTTCAGTTATGATTTTGCTTCATAGATAAAAATATTAATTTAAAATTGTTTCACAATAAATACAATTTTAATACTTGAAATTTTTAAATAAATGTATTGTTGTATAATTTTATATATTAATATCAAAAGATTCTAATATGTACAATATTATTTCACCACAAACGTAAAAAACTTTAAATTTAAACTAAATGAAATAACATTATTCAATTTAAAATCAACTATGTTCAACGTTGATTTTGTTTCATTGTTTTTCTATGTGTATGAGAAAAAGAGATTAAAAGAAATTATCTTTTTTATTAAAAAATAATAAAAAATACTTAAATTAAAGAACTAAAGATTTTATAAAAAGTCATAAATCAATATCAGTTTCTAATGTGTTCACAAACATCACTTCACAATATAGAAAAAAATACATATAAAATTAGAGAGAAAGAGAAAAGTACACAAGAGTACAAAAATAAAACCAAAAAAACACAAAAGAAATACATATAAAAAATATATATAATATAAAAAATAAAACCAACATCGGTACGTTTTATGATTTATTTACAAGTAGAAGTCAATAATTCATAAAAGATGACAATAAATCTTAAAAGTAGAGAAAACATTTTACAATAAAAAATAGAAAATCAAAAATAATTTTAAAATAAAAATAATTTAATTTTTTTTAAACAAAACAAAGAAAAAAACAAAAAACAAAAACAAGGAATAGTTTAAAGAATTAAGCAGCTAAAACATGCACAGTGGGCGGTAAATAAATATTTAAATTACAAACAGCTAAACAGCAAAATGCGGGATAATAAATATTATTGTAGTTGTAAATGACAAAAGTGAAAAGAAAAAAGGAAAACACATTCACTCACATGTTATAATAATAATATGCAGTGTGTGACGTGTGTGATGTAAATATTGCATAACATTTGCATATGACCTGACAGACTGATACACTAAATGCCTGTGGGTGGCATTTAATCTGTCTACCCCGTCCGTCCATCCATATATCTATCTCTCTCTCTCTTTGTTTGTCAAATAAAAATAGTAAATGTATATTTTGATGGATGCAGTCTATAGACTATAGATGTTTTATTTATGCTAAAAGTAATAAAACCATAAAAATAAACATTTTTAACGGTAGCGTTCATAACGTTGAAAAAATTATGAAATTATGAAAAATTATTTTAGTTTCGGGATTTTTGTACTTTTAATCTTTTGTTTTCCGTTTACATCTTTTTTTTCACAGAAACTTATTATTTTTATGCAGTTGTTGTAGTTCTTTTTAATTAGAAATGCTCTAATTTTAGTCTGTTTTGCATATGAAATATTTTGTCTTTTTTTCGTGATTTATTGAAGGGAAAAAGTAGTAAACGAAAAATAAATAAATAAATAAATAAATAAATAAATAAATAAATAAATAAATAAATAAACACAAAAATATGACAAATTTGTCAATTTGTAATAAAAATTTTGAAGAAATATTAAGTGTAACAGCAGACCCTGTCATTACCATCCATAGTCATGACAATAACAACAATTACATTCTTATTTAATGTTGGCGGTAAATGTAAAATTTTCATTTCATTTTTTTTGTATTTATTTTGTTGCAGGAAGTCTAAAAGGTTAATGTTTTCTTTTGTTTAGTTAGAACATGTTGGCAAAACATGCAATAAAACATTTTCAAAATAAATCTGCAAAATAAAGTAAAAACAACCAACACAACAACAAATAAAATAAACAAAAATAACAACAAATAAAATAAACGAACTAAATAAATAAGTAGCAAGAGGGAATATGTCGCAAAAATACAAAAAAAAAACTTAGTTACAACCAAAGTCACACATGTCAAAGTTGGCACAAAATGACACAATAAAAGACACGTTCTTTATTATTATTTTATTTTTTATTTCTGGTTTTTTGATAGAAAATGTTCACAAATAAAAGTATATCAAATTTGTTGACGAGTATGTATGTTGTTTGTTTTTGGAATTAAAGTTCAAATTCTAAGAATTATTTTTACAAGTTTTTCTTTTAAGTATTTCTTAGAAAACAATACACAAACAATAAATATTTATTTGTTTAACAAATTAAGTAAATAAAACAAAAGTTTTAATAAAATTAAGGTCTTAAAAACAATTTCCTTTACATTTCTAACGGAAATATTAATAAAATTTTAATATGGAATTTCATTTTTATGATTTAAACAAACAGGGAATCGCCAAATTGCTTATCAGGTTTATAATAAAATTATGAATTTCATAAAGATTTATACACTGAACCAAATGTCGTAGGTGATATTAAAGAAAAAACTTCGTCGAATTTTAACAAAAATAAGTGTTAAAAAGCATGTTTGCTTTTATTCTAATCAATAGAATTAAACTGAAGAATTTTCTTTAAATATACTAAACAATTTAATCAAAAATTTATTATTAAATTTGTTGAAATTTGGTCTGAATATGCAAAATCGGTTCAGCTGTGGACCGATATCCCAAGCAGCCTCTAAATTCAAGAGATCATCTGTAGAATTTTCAATTATAAATTAACAAATTGGAATGAAACTGTCGTAGAATTAAACTATATTCACCTCATTTCTATTTCAAAAATGTTCAAAATCGGTTTAATATAAAAAAGTTATAGCCAAATATACAAGTAATTTTATGCCTCATTAATATTTCTTTATTATATAGAAAAACGTTCACTTATTTTATGCGTTTGGGAGTGCGTATGTACGTAAACTGTATGTTCGAAATATAACTTATCTACTTCATACGCATTTTGAAGATTCCGCATAGCCGAATGTAGCATTCTTACTTGTTTTTAATATTTGTTTCTCAAAATTTCTCTAACTGCATCAGAATATTTATTATACGATACAATCAATACATTAAAATCACACCCAGAACTATAAAAAAATCAACATATTGACAGTTAAGTAGCAATTAAAAGCTAAAACAGTTAAACAATTAAACACATAAATGTCATAAAATACTAAATTGGAAAAGACAAACAAAACAAATATAAAAGTTAAACGCGCTTAAAATGAACTTCAGCATTTTGAATCGTAAAAAAACATGCAACATTGTGGCACAACATACACGCAACTCTCCTCATTTATAATAAAACATTATAAAATAAGTGACAACAACAACTTTGAAAAAATTAGAAAATAAACTATATATGAAGAAATACACTTAAATAATAAGTCGTAATTAAAAAATGTTGTATTTTAAAAATGCTAAGATTTTTATTTAACTCTAGACGCGGGTGAGAAAAAAATTTATTTATTAAAAATTATCACGGTTTTAAGTTGACAGTTGTTTTCATAATGAACCCAAACAACATCATATGAACAAAATATTTTTCATTTGTTATTTTTGCTTTGTCAAGTGATTACGAATGATTCAGCTACACGTACAACATAAAACTCAGTGTTGCTGTTAGAAATGAACGTGCAATACATGAGAATATATGTTCCATTGCGGACAATTTGGTTGACATAATAGAGTTTACATTGGTTTTTTGAAATAAAGTTAGAAATGGGCTCTAATCCATATAAAAACTATAGGAACTACTAAATATAAATCTTAACAACTCAAGAAAATATATTAGACTGACTTTATTGCACAAAAGATATCAAGAATTAAAAGTGTTACAGCGAAATATTTTGGGGCCATTTAGTAGACTTTTTTATTCCGACACTACTTTCCCTTAATCAATAATCTGGATCTGAATTAAGTGTTTTTATTTAAGGGTTCTTATTGAATTCGCAAAGTTCATATATACAGGAAAATATCAATGTGAAATAATTTAAATAAAATATTAATTCAACATTGTTTCACAATAAACGCAGTTTTTTTGAAATTTTACTTATAACAAGAAATTTTATTTTGTATATTTTTATAATTTAATATCAAAAGATTCTAACATGTACAATATTAATTCACCACAAACTTATAAACGTTTTTCTAAACTGAATGAAAAAAAATTGGACAATCTTAAATCAATGATGATTTTGCTTCAAGTACTTGCACACGGAGAAAATTTATAATGATAAATCAACTTAACATTATAAATTAATTCAACGACGACGACTTTGATTTTACATTTAAAGACATGCTAAATTAATAACTTGAATATATAAAATAAGAATTTGATTTTCTATTCAATAAAAAATTTCCTTTGAGATCAACAAATCTCAATGTAAAATTTTCTTCATTTTATAGTCAACATTTCCATATTCAAACTAACAAATAACTTGATCAACTATAGATTTTAAAAAAATAAAATTAATGTAAAATTATGAAATCAGTTACAACTTTCCTTTGTAGAAAGTTTTGTGTTCGCACTGAAATCTGTTCTAAAAATCTTCCTACGAAGTTGAAAGTTTTTTTTTTTTTTGCAACAATACAACCGTAAAATTGAATAAAATGTTATTTGATTTGAATGCAAGTTTTCTTAAAAAGCTTCAATCTGTAGACACCTCTTATTGGGTGACTTCAATTAACATCGGATTTTTGTACTGAAGCGATGTTGTTTTTTTAATTAGTAACTCAGGATAATTAAAAACATCTAAATGAATTTCATTGAATTCAGATTACTAGTTTGGCTTTAGGAATTATTGGCCTAAAATCTTTTTGTATTCATAGATTCCTATATGATATTTTATCTGGCGTTACACCGAGAATGATTGACTTAACATACCCCCATTTACCACTTATGCTGCCTTAGGGTTTTAACATTAAACATGCTGATAACGTTCAAATTTGTTTAAATGTTTTTATGGTCTTAAACACAAACTTAAATGTGGGAGCGTGTTGCATGGACATTGACAAACACCAAAACCTTCAGACCTGTTAACATGTAAATGAACCTACAACAATTGTATACCAACGTTTTGCAAAATGAGTTTCTAAAATCATACAGACAGTCAGTCATACAATGACGACAGACAGGTGGTTAGAACTCCATAAATTTCTACTTGTGTTTATTGTTGTGTTAAACTTCTAATAAATCGCAAAAAATATGTATATTTTAGTTATCCATTCTTTGGAGAGTGGAGAGAGCAACAAGCAGCAAGAAAACGTTGTAGTTATTAGTGTTTGCATCCGCCATTAACAACCGATTTTTTTAATAAACTATTTTATATGCATTTCACATCGTGTCTTTGTATTATTTGTTGACTCATAAAATGTTGACTTATTTTCTTGACTTGACAAATTCTATTGTCACTTTTAGAATGATTATTTTCTTTTAGTCTCTAGAAGTTTTTTCTTTATGTTTGTAATTTTACATTTGAAATACAGATCACCTACGCATTTTGGCTGGTGATTTTTTCTTCGCTATTTTTGCTTAATTTAGTTTTTGCCTACAAGATTCTAGATTAAGTTGTTATAAAATCTATTTAAAATACGACCATTAAACATTAGACAGTTTTGATTGTAGACCAAAGATAATAAATTTCAAATATATATACAGTAACGGGCATTTTGATAGGATCACTACATATTTTAATAAATATTAATGCATATGATTTATACAAAAAAATAAATAAAACTAAAAGAACACACATTCTTATGTTATAAACTCTGATAATTAAAAAGACAGTCAGTCTTCAAATTATTAAAAAATATGTTAAAACTCCATTATTTCTTAATATTTCGTTGCATATCCAATATTTTTCATAACTGCATTACATCTTTTGGTCATTGAATTTACCAATTGCTCGCATGTGGAACAAGGAATAGCGTACCAAATTTTCTAAATTTTTTGCATTTGTTCTTTCTTGTTTTTCAACTTTTCAGGTTCAAGTTTTACCATTTTTCACAAATTTTTGATAAGATTAAAGTGGGGGGATTGCGAGGGTCATTCTTATCTGAAAACCACTTCTTGGCAAGACCTGAGTGTTTTTCGGTTTGGATCGTTATGATTATAATAGCCAATATTGTAATGAACTGTAATTGTAAGTGATTCCACACACACAAAATATAAACAGAAAACAAAAAATTAAGTTTAATTTATTAAATTATAATTCTAGTCCTAGTTATATATATAAAATAGTAGTGCTGATTCTGTTACAATATCGGTCACTGTATATTTAATAGTAGACAAAGTTATAAATAATTAGGGCTAAGTGGATTTGAATGAAAATTAATTTTTTTTATTAATTTAAATGCTAATTAAAAAAATATTTTTTCCATATTTGCAGGCAATTTTACTACTGAGAAATCATCTTTAAGGAAAAGGTAAGTTACCTTTGAAAGCTTTTATCTACAAAATAGAATTTTAAGTGAGCTTTAGTTAAATATGCATTTTATTGATTTTCTTTCAACTTTTAAAGCTTATGGAATTGAAAAGTTTTGTTTATTTCAAAACAAAATTTGAAACTTTTTCCTGTAAACACATTTTTTTAAATTAATCAATTTACAAATCAAAGTTTCTTTTTTGAACTTTTTTCTAAATTAAAACATTTAAAATGCAAACTGTTTTTTTATTTTTTGAAACTTTTTAAATTTAACCAAAAAAACTTATGTGACCCTCTTGGAAAGTCCTGAAATAAAAAAAAATGGAAACACATGTGTCCTGCTTATCATTAACATAAAATCAATTGCAAAAACAAAAATACATAAAGCCCCATGGTTTAAGAAAAGCTTAAGGGAGTTACAATTCACTCGCACAGAAAAAAACAAAAATTTAAGTAATCAACCCTAAGAACTGAAGTGTTTTAAGGAAACTTTAGGCTCACACACACAATTGTAGTTGTAAAGCATTCAATTCGAGTAACATACGCGTGGCAATTGTGTGGCAGTAGGATAAAAAAACTTTGGCCTACAGGAAAAGAAAATATCATAAAACTTTAGGGGGGAAAAAGACTTAAACGTATAAGAATGAAACATCGTAAAAAGTATAACGTTCTTATCATTATCAAAGGCAACAGCAGACAATTTGAAATGTTTTTTTTTTTGTTTTTTGTTGTTGTTGCTTTCTTTGTTATATGGAGACGTAGATAGTACAGCAGCAACAACAACAATAATCAACATTTAAACATTTTTTGTTGGTGTTGTTGTTATATAAAAAGTATTTAGGCTCAGGCCGAAAACTTTGACTAACAGTGAGTCATTTACACAGTTATTCAAAAAACTAAAGTGAGTTTGTTAAATTATTTCCAAAATGAAAAAAGAAGTGAAACAGGAGGGGATCCTTTTAACGTTTTTTTTTCTAAGTTCTAAATGCCAATTTTATTTAAGACCTAAATTCATTCATGCGTTACACATAGACTGATAAAAATGAATCTAGATAAAAAGCAAAAAAAACCAACTTAAGTTCATCATCAGTTTACTCCGAAGACTTTAGCATATCAAACGAAATATACAGAAAAAATTGGGAAGAAGAGGAAATGTTAGTGGAAGAAGAAAAAAATAAAAATAAATAAACTCTCTCTAGTAAATAAATTAAATACATTTCCACAAGAACACATTTATTTATCTATTTATCTCAGTACTTTTTTCTTTTTCATTAGGAATAAATATTTACGAATTGAATTCAATTTAAATGTCTGAAAAAAATAACAAAAAAATAAGAAAATTTTATCAAAAAAATGTCTTTAACTTTAATTTGGAAAATAGAAAAAATTCGTTTTCGTTTTTTAAATAATTTACCCTTAACTATAAAATTAAGGTCACTGGGTGTGACAATTTCCTTTTTTTCTATGTTTTTAGCCTTAAAGAACTTAAAATACTACTTCCACACACTAACACTTTTTTCTAGCAAACACACACACACACACTCTAATATACAAAGAGGAAAATAAACAAAAGTTTGTATTTTTTGTTGTTAGGAATTCCCCTCATTTTTACATTTGAAATTCTACAAAAACAAAACTTTAGAATTAAATCATTTTTGTTGTATTGTTTGTGTGTATATTTTTTTTGCATTTGTATGATGTGTGTGTATTTGTTTTATGTAAAGGACTTTATTCCATGTAAAACTTTAACAAAAGTTTTTTATTATTTTTTTTAAATCCAGAAAAAGAGTACAAACGCAACCGTCCAATATTTTGTTTTGTATTTTTTATTTTTTTTCTTGTTGTTTTTTTTACCGCCTGCTGTTTTGGCGTTTCCATTTTTTTCTGTCCATATTACCACACCATTTATCATTTTTAGTATATAAAAACATCAGCTTTTATTTAGATTTTTTTAACATTTTATTTGTATATAATCGTATTTTGGATACAGGGTCAGATGTATCTTCAAAAATTTATTTAAAAAATAAATTTTTTCTTCCGGGATTAAAGGTTATTGGAAAGTTAAGGATTATAAAATTTAACTCAGGAAAGATCAATATCTGATTATTTAGGATCAATTTGAATTTGGAATAATTTTACTGTTTTCTAAAAATTCTGAAAGTTTTTGATGGATGATCTTTAGTGGGGAAAAAATAAGTGAGGAAAAGGGAAATACAAATCGAGAAAGAAGTTAACATCATTGGCTTAAGTTGAGATGTAGTGACTGTAATATACACAATTTAAAATCACCATCTTATCATTTGTGATCAGTTCAAATTTGGGCATTATTCACTACATTCTAATTATTTAGTACGTTCTCTGATTTATACATCAGAGGCAAATGTTAAGGTGAAGTGAAAGAATTATTTACTAAAGAAAATAATGTAAAGACAACTAAACTAGGGAGATTTCAACAATTTGAAATTATGATTTTTCTTTTAGATGAAGGTAATTAATTAATTATAATTACAGGAAATTTAAAAATTAATATTTTGCAATGTTAAATTAATATGCAATCATGTTGATTCAATATCATGGTACATGTTTAAATACGATTAAAATATATTTAACTTACGATCAATATGATATCAATTTAAAATTATTTATAATTTTTAAACGATATTAACCCGTTGCATTGTAAAATGAGCGATTTTGTTTTAACTACATTAAATGTTGGTCTAAATATATAAACAATTATAAATTTTTAGAAAATCAATTGAACTTGTCTGTGTTAGTTTTACATTGAACTTTCTCAGAGTGTATCTACGCATTTAGAATTGATGTAGTGTGTAATTGAATGAATGTTTGACACTTTTCATAATCTATGAATGACTCTTGAAATGGCCGGAAGGATTTAGCTACAAATTCACATTATCATTTTATTGCAGATCGAGTAGCCACAAAATAAAGATAAATGACAAACGGGAGCTTATGATTGTATTAAACTTATTTAAATTGTACCACTTTTTCTACCTTCTTTTTCTCTGATAGTTGTTTTTCACAAAATTTTGTGAAATGTAATCAATTAAATTTGGCAAATTCCCAAAACAACTATTTACCCTGTATTCCTACACCCGCAAAAAAAAAAATTAACAAATGGATAAAAGAAAAATACGAAATACAAAAAGTAACCTGCAGTTTATAACCAAATCAAGTTAAATTAACAAAATTTTAATCAAAATTTGTTTTATTTTTCGTGTTTTCCCCTTTTTTTCAAAATTTACACACAATCAAACTAACTGCGTGCTGTTTTAACATTTAATAATTTCATTTCATTCCGAAAAATGAAAATGTCGTGTTTGTTTATAACTTATTTAAGAATTTGTTTGATTAAAATCATTTTTTGTCCTCAAAAAAAAGGGAAAAAGGAAGGGAAAATTGTATTACAGTAAAGGTGTAGTAGTGTAAAATGGAGGTTGGAATAAACAAATGTGCGTTTGACATTTTGATTTTAAGCATCATGGAAATTTTCATATAAAATTTGTTGCTGCCGCCCTTGATGTGATTTATTAATTATTAAGTGTGACATGAAGTATTTTTAGATATTTTTACGTTTTGTTTTTGCACATAAAACTTTATACATTTTGAAATAAACAGGATTTTATTATTATTTTTTTTTTTTCAATTTTTATTTTGTTATGCATAAATAACAATATTTAACTTGTTTTTTTAATTATATGCAAGACCAATAATTAAAAAATAACAGCAGAAATTAATTTTTTTAAAAAGAGAAACTGAAGACTTGAACTTTAATTTATGACTGCACTTGATGAGATTTTGACAATTTGTCTTTAAAACTGGTGTACTTTCACTCAAATTTGTATTATTAATCAAAAAACAGGGAAATTGAATTCACCATAACAATGCAGTTTTTGTTTTTAATTTTTTAATTTAGGGCAAATGGAATTTAAATCAAAAAGTTTTCACATTTTCATTAAATAAATAAACAACAAATTCCTTAAAAAATCAATTTAAGTAAATAAATAAATAAATAAATAAATAAATAAATAAATAAATTCGCTTTTATTTATTTTGTAGTTTTGTTTTGCAATTTGCAAATAAATCATTATGAAAATTATCCTTGATAACAACAATTTCGTTTGATCATAAAACATATTTGTGGAAACACGTCAAGAAAATATTTATTTATTCATAAATACAAATTTTGATTTGCCTGTAAAAAAACTGCAGTATTGAAGTTTTGAATACCTGAAACCCATTTTCATTCATTGTAGTCGCAGTTTGAAATGTTGTATTTTCGAAAAAGCACAAAACTCAATCATGCAAATTTATGTTCTATTCAAAGTGTAAAAAATGTCTTCTTCTATAAAAAACTCCATAAAACAAAATACAAATATTTCTAAAATTCTGTTATTTTTTCAGTTTGGAGTTTTAGTTTTGTTCTTTCTAGAGTTGAAGTATGTGTTTATATAGAGATGTGTGTTTATAGAGATTCTATATTCATATATATTATTGTAGTTATAAAAAACTAACACATACTCACACCCTCGTTCACCTTTTTGACGTTTTGGTTATTTGCATATTTACAATATTTATGAAACAGAACTTTAAAGGTACAAACAGAAAAAACACGAAGTGAAATCAACGTTGAACATAGTTGATTTGAGTTTGAATATTTCTTTCTTTTCATTTAGCTTAAATTAGATTTTTTTAATTTTGTGGTAAAATAACATTATGTATACAGGAATCTTTTGATATTAATATATATAAAATTATACAACGATAAATTTTTTAAATTACTTTTTCGTAGTAAAGCAGTGTTAAATTAACATTTTTATCTATGAAACAAAATCATAACAGAAAAAAAGTTTAATTATTTTTATTTTAATTAATTTCACATTGATTCTTTTCTGTGTGTGTAAATAAAAATTTTGCAAATATTTTATGAAATTGGAATTTTGATATGATTTATATTAAACTTATTAAAATTTAATTCAGAACATATTTAATTGAGTCTATAAAATTATTCAAAACGATTATTTTTTTTAGATCATTATTGATTACAGTTACTTCTTTTAAGTTACTGCAGAATAACCATATCTCAAATTTATATAAATTTACTTATTTAAGTTTAAAATTAAGAATATATTGTTTGCGGAAGTTTGAGGTTGTCTAAGATATTACTCCATAACCTTCTTGCTAATAGACCGATATAGCTTCTTTTAAATTACAAACTGCCTAGAACAAGAACAAACAACGTTATTGAATTCCGATAATTATTCTAGATGTCAGAATATTTCAAATGGACATAACTAGAAAGAATCAGGTTTCGAGATTTGAAACTAACTATACTTCGAACTAAAAACTAAAAGGAACAGGTGTTTACGTATTTTCTTAACTAAAATCTGTGAACAATTCTCTTATGGATGTATCGTAAATTGCACTTTAGAGTTATGAAGAATTTAATATGTGACAAAACTTTCCAATGCTGTGTATTTATCTGATCAGACGATATCTAAAAAAATTTGTTTCCTTTAAAGCTCAGTTTTATTTTGCAAAAATGTATGTTTCCATAAAAAACTTTAGAATTTTTTTGAAATAACATTCCTTTATAGTTCTGTCTTTGTCTCTCTCATTTGTTTTCTCTACACATGCAAATTTGTTTAGTTAAAGTGTGAATTTATGTGGGAAATATATTTTGTTCTTGTTTAGTTCTGAGCTTTTGCAGCAAAAATGATTTAAATCGTATGTAAATTTTTACAGTGAATAACATGTGGTGTTGCCATTTTTTGTTATTTTGCTGTTATGGGTTACGACGCCAGTTTGAACTAAATTTCTATTTTCTCAAATTTTCCACCACTTAATATTAATTTTAGTTTTAAATATATAAGTTTAGATAAGTATATAAAAGAAAAATGAAAATTTTATTACAAAATAAATACATAAGCAAAATTTACAAAAACTAACTATTTTTAACCACTGTGTCTGATTCATTTTTCCATAAACAATTCATTCACAATAGTGTATGAGCATGTGGATTTATTTGTTTTGTAAATTATACAGTAAAGTAGGGGTTAATTATAATTGTATTATTGTTGTGTTAACAATATAATAATAAAAATGTTTCACTGATTTTTGTTGCAATTTTTACAAGCAATAAACACTCAATTAACAATTTAAAAAATGAATTTTTCATAAATTTTCACAATAACGTATTTTATGCGAAATAAAATGTAATAAAATAATTTATATGTATGTGTTAATATGTATATATGAACATAAATATATTTGTAATGCATAATTGCAAATGCATAAACTCTTTGCCGCGATAAAAAAAAGTAAACGCAATCCAGCACTTGAATATTTTTTGAAAAAGGATTTACATACATGAGCAGATTTTTCTGTTATAAATTTTACGATTTTTTATTTTATTTATTTCATCAGTTTACCAGGATGAGTTCATATATAAATAAAACAAATACATTAAGGTGTTTGTAAACAGAAGACAACAGAACAGAAAAGACTAGAGTAAAAATTATAATTTTCATCCTGACCCTTGTTGCACAAGTAGTTGCATGTGTTAGCTTTATATGATGTGTGTGTATGAAAACTTTCTGCATGAATACATTTTTAATTAAAATAAAAAATATGTAGAGAAAATGGGAAAAAACGTGAATGTGAAGATGAACGCATTTTGTTCATATTTTTGTTTCCACATTTGTTGCATTTTATTGTTTCGTTTTTGTTGTGTTTTTTTCGTTTCGTAGAAATAAAGAATGTTAATTATTTGTTTCGTTTTTTATTTTAACCTGTATTTTGTGATTTAATTTATGTTATGAAAAATTATTTTCATATAATTTAACAGATTTTTGTGTTGGGGTTAAATATGAAATGTTGATAAAACAGTGGGATTGCAAAAATCAAAAGACATATAATTTAGCATTATTTAAATTTTATAATGTTAAACCAATATTGAAGCATATTGATTTTAAATGTACTTTTCAATTAAAATTAAAAAAAAATACATTTAGTTTAGTAAGGACTGTGATCGAAAAAATTCTTAACGCGCGTTACATCTGTAAAACAAGTCATTTATTATGATTAATGTCTAATAAATGAATTTATTGTAATCCTGTTTAAAATGTGTAACCAAAGAAAAGGGCGTACTAAAATTATTACCTAACTTGGTCCTACATATTTTTAAAGCTTAAACATTGAAAGTATTTTTAAATGAGCTCCCACCACTTCCGGAATGAAAGCAGCCCGATTAGCTCATTCTTGTTTCGTAATGGATGTAGAAACGTATGTTCTGGTAGATTTTCCGAAAGTTCCTGGTCTAAATTTGTTAAACAAAGTTTTAGAAATTTCTCAAAAAATTCTTGATATTCTACAGGCTCTGCAACTACCGAAATTTACATCAAGAAATGTTTACCAAAAAAGGCTGCTTCTATTTATAAGACTTCATATTTTGGCCTGTCTTGACATGATATCACTATGGTAAACAAGCCGTTGAGTGGTACAAAATAATAATTATTTTTTTTTTTAATTCTCCAAACTACCCGAAGCTAAGGTCAGTGGAGGGCACAAAGATGTTGTCCAAAAGTGGGGTAGATTTGGACTTTCTGTTCGAGCAAAGTAACAGAAAGCACTATAAAATCGTTAATGGAAGGGTTTCCGACAAAGGTTCGAAATTTCATCGCTATAGTGATCAAAACTAAAAAATGTAATATTGTGAAAATTGTTATAAAATTATAACTGTAAATTAAGGGATTTCTTTCTTATTACGATTTTTCCGATCTCATTCCATATGATACTAATTTCATTTCTGAATGTATAAATATTATTATATGTAAATAGAAGGAATTGACTTTGTTTAAAATCGACACTCTTCAATGTTGATTTTATAACATTCTCAGTTGAAAAATGTTGCCACAATTTCAATTTAAATTAATATATAACTCTGTACTTCTAATTTCCTAATAAATTATTGCTAAAATTTTTATTCTTTTTTAAATTTAACACAATTAAATATTATTTTTCAGAATTTATTCAATTCGCTAATTATGTGCATGACATTGCTTTTTTTCTTTTTTCACAAATAAATATTAAAAGTCGTTTATTTGTTTTAATTTATTTTTATCTATAAATTTATCATGTTGTATCTGTGAGTATGTCGCAAAGTCTGTCCAACTGTTCATTAATTCATTCATACATTTTAACAAATGTATTTTTTGTAGTTCACACATTTTACATTAAAATTTTTTTCTCTGTCCTCTATTTTACTCTTTTTTTCATTTTAGCAAATTTATGTACTCGCATTTAATATTTTATGAAAAATGTGCACAATACATATACATGAGGCACCACTACAAGCATGCATATGTTAATATATGGGAATTACATATACATTCTTAAATCTATATAAAAGTTTGTTTGTTTGTATATCTATTGGTATGTAGATTTATATACCCTCGTCTATAGTGGGGGCATAAATATATTTGTGCATTTGCAAGTCCAAAAAAAAAAAAAAAAACTACACAAATTTTAATATGTTGCAGTATCAACAGAGCAATATAAAGTAGCAGAAACTGTAAAGTGCAACATTAAAAAAAACACAGACACAAGAGAGTGAAAAAAAACGGCCATAATTTTCCAATTAAGCGAAAATGAGCGATTTATTTGCCATGAAATCAGTGAGAAACACCGATAAAAATCTCCTCATTTTCATGTAATTGCGAGCATTGTCCGTTAATGCAACTCAGTTGCATTCATACACACATATAAGTTGCAAGCAAAATATAAGTACTTTGAGTCATGTACTCAATGCTACGCGAAACATAAATACAATTTGTTTAAATTGAATGATTTTATATTTGTTGTTGCATTTTTTTGCGCACGCGTATTGAAAATCTTTAAAGTTTTTGCCGCCTAAAATGTGTAGGTGTCCGTATGTTATATATGGTTAAGTTTTCTGTCATGAGTTAAAGTTGTTTTGGTGTTTGTTGCACAAACCATTAGAGTGTCTCTTTTTAATGACATTAAGGGTGCCAACAAGAGTATGTCTACTTTTCATTCGTAAATTTCCGTTAAATTTATTGAATTGCATTAAGAAAATTCTGTGTTCTTTGGTTTGCTTGGCGAATTTAAATATTGATTTTACAGTGGGTTTGGAGAAAATGGAAAACAATAAAAATTTCGTATAACAACCAAGTCTTTACAAATTTGTTACTATGGACTACTGTGCGTTAAACTTTTTTAAATTCTTCCATGTCGTGTGAGATTTTCTTTTCTAAATAATCTTTAAAAGCTGAAAAAAGGTGCAATTTTCAAGAAAAAAATATTGAAATTTTAAGAGGACACGTTTGTCCTTTGTAAATTGAAAGCTCTTAAAACTAGGACCCCTTAAATTATTCCTGCATCATATCAAAATAGGAATCGATTTTGCATTATTCGGATGCTTCAATTTAATACTTATTTTTTAAGTAAAGGAGATATTCCGTACAATTTTGGTCATATTATTATGGACCATATGAAAAATCTGGCAGTTTAAAAAAATTTTATATACTGGCCAATGTCAAGGCCTGTATATAAAATAGAACATTTTTATAAAATAGAATTTATAAAAACGTACGTAACGAAGTGGGAAAAAATAACACAGCTTTAGTACCAATCAATGTACCGGATTGGTAGGGTGACAAAGACAGTGATAGAAAAGAAACTTTAAAAGTATTCTGTTAGGGTGTTTTTTATCTGTATTATTTCAGTACTTTTTAGGCTTTTTTCCAAATTCGCTTGGTCACTTGTTTACATTTAATTTGTAATGCAACTTGCGTTTACAAAAAAAAAAAAACATAAGTAAAAATTTAAAAGCAACATATAATTCATAAAACAAAAACAAATATATAATAATAAAATTCTCTAAGGACAAAAATTAAATAATATTGGTAGACAAAACGACAGACAGAAAATGAAATAAAAGTACAAAATGCCTTTTAACAAACAACGATGTTTATATTTGTACACATGGTGTTGTTGTAATTGTTGTTATTGCATTGAGTCGAGGGAATGCTACCGAAACGGAATTTTGTAACAGTTGCATAAATAATGGAAAAGTAAAAATTTTGTGGCAGCAAGACAACAAACAAGCAATGAAATGCAAAAAAAGCTTAAATACACACACACACATTAATACAAACTTAATAAAAATTAAATAAAAACAGAGAAAAAAGAGAAAAAATGCGCGCGTCTGACTCGACGACAACATTTGTTTTGAATGGTCTCTGTGGCATCATGCTGATGATCACAGTAGAATATCAACAAACTCAATAACTAATGCAAATATGCATAAACTTTAAAAATGTGTTGCAATTACACACACAAACATTCGCTTAAGAATATTCAAGAATTTTTGTATAATTTTTTTCAGCTCATATGTCAGTTACAGAGAGTTAAAGTTGTTTTTATCATTTAATTTGCTTAAATTACTGTAAAATAAAAAATTAAGCACCAAGATCCTGTTGGAATATATAGAAAATTATTCATGTTGCATGCAGCTGCCATTAACATTTTACGAAAAAAGTGTTTGACCTTTAACAATTAAATTAAAAATATAATTTTTTTTTTCAATTTTAAGGATTTCAAACTTAAGAACGAAAACGTTTTGCTTTATTGTCAAATATTTAAACAAAAAATCGATTTATATATGTTTTGTTGTTATTATTTGCTGTATTTTTCGTTATAAAGTGGTTTTTTGGTGAAAAAAATATGAAACAAGCAAAATAACAGCAAACGAACTGAAAACATGCTCCATTTTCTCTTGTTGTTATTATTTTTGTTTTTTAGTTTTCTTTTTTGGTGTATGATGATTTATGGTTGTTCCAAAAATCTACTTTGCCATGTTGTTTTATTTTTGTTGGTGCTGTTGTTATTGTTGTTGTTGGCAGAACCATATTCATTTAACCACCACCATAAGGCCAACACATGTGTGTGCTGCAATGATGATACTGATGATTTCGTTTTCTATTTAACTCCAATACTTCCATTTGCTCTGCAAACAAACTACCTACCACAACCACCACCACTAACTCTTCTCTGCGACTTTTAGGAAAAAAAAACACCACCATTTTGATTTACATTAATTTTAACATATGACAATATTTCTTTTTTTCTAATTTCATTGTTTTCATTCAAAATATCAAATTTCAATATCAAGTTCTTAATTAATATTCTTGGAAATGAAATCCTTACAAATTGCTAGGATTATGGTATAATAAAAGGTCTGTTGTAATATATCATGGCACTTTTTACATAATACCGCTCACACCTCATCATATCACTTTTCACGTTATATTTGTTATTGTTTCCATTTAGAAGAAAATAACCCACCCTTCACTTGATTACTGTTGCGATTTAAATACCGCACCCTATTCAAACCAAAATCCAAAACAGTTAAGGATTTGAAGGAGTAGTGGAGGAAATGCCAAAGTTGGAAATTGTAATAAATGAGTTGAATTTACGCCACAATCCAAAATGTATGCAGTGACAACATGCGAGTTCATTGATTACGTAGAATGACCACTTTAGCACGCACTCAGACACCTACTCAACGATTCACACATACACTTGCCAACTCTGAGGCACGCAAACGAACATATACGCACTTTAGCAAATTGACGTCTGTCTAGTAATCGCATAAAGTATCATGGGTCTAAAGTCATAAAAAAATTATTGTTATTATAAAAATTTTCTCCAATAAATGTTTAAAGCAAATTTAAAACAATGTTAATTTAATATTGTAATACAAGTAAAAATAATAACATGACATAATAATGTCAATTATATGTTCAGATAAATTTGTTATAAAAAACCAGCAAAAATCTAAATGATTATGAAAAAGTTATAAATAGATATCTGGGATAACCTCAAAAATTAAAATGAAGAGCTATAACAAATTTTATTGGATTTATATAAGGATTTAAGAGTACCGGGCCAGATTTTTTTTTGATTCATCTTCAAAGTTTCAGCACTGAAAGGGATTTTGAACATGCTATTGTAAGCATGATACGAACATTAATCAATAAATAAGGGTCTGTGGAAAATACAAAAATATATTTTCATTCTTATAAAAAAATTACACTTTTCGAAAATCAATCATTTCCAATGTTAATTTTACATGGCTTATTGTATCTAGTATAGAAATATAAGATTGGAATGTTTGTATGACATACTCAATGTTGAAAATTTGACCCATAGTGCACCTGTTCTACATATAGCAAGTGCGTGTATCGGCTTTTCATATACAAATACAAACACACCTTTCACATTTTTAATACACACATTTTCACTTCTTCCGACACCCTTCCTCATAATTGTAATAGAAAATGCAAAACACTAACAGAAATAATGAAAAAAATTCTTGTGTTTTTCCAATATGTTCGAGACCTAAGTAAATTTTTCGATCCGCTTACTAACCAGCTGAACAAAAAAGAATTTGAAAAAATCCCAGAGGTAGGATATTTAACACTTTTCTAAAAAAAAAGTCTTTTGGTCACGTTGTTTCAGGGCTTAATGTCATTTTGTTGTTTTTGTTTTAAATAAACTGGCTTTCAATATTAATGAAATATAACTTAAGGCTTTTAAAATTGAGATTGTATTAGTAACAAAACAAAATGTGGAACCATGACCAATGTTAAATACTGTTTGAAATTTTATAAAATTTTTCTTTTACAACTATGAAACAGACCACATGTATTTATATGCACATATACATATTTACATACAAATTATGTATATATAGAAATGTTTGTGAATTTACTATAATTGTGTGTGTATCTATATAGATATATTTTAATTCTCTAGCTGAAGTTGAAGTCATGTGTTATATTTTTCCATACACATTATATATTTACAACTATGTAATTGTGGTTATGTATATAAAATCCTATAAATAAGTACGAATGTGTTAGTAAATCTTTGTATAAATGTGTGTTTATATATGTGTGACTATGATTAATTACTTTTGCATAAATTTACATATAAAATTTTGTACAAAATTGTGAGCCAACCAAACAAACAACCCAACAACCATCCATTCAAACGACCAACCGACCGACCAACAACGTAAAGAGTAAAACCCAGGAATATCAAAACAACGTCCTGTTGTCTACATACACATACATACACGCTCACAGTTACTCTTACTCAGCTGTTCAGTATTTTTTTTTTTTCATTAATACAACAAATTTATACATTCTATCTGTGATTGTGTGCTTTCTGTTTATCATGATTATTATCATGTTGATTATCATCATCGGTAAATTTTATAGGAAATATAATAATGATGATGAATATAGAGTGAATGGAGTGAAAATTTGTAATTACCACAAAAGTACACATTCATATTTGCATACGTACAAATTTACTCTCTCACTCTCTTTTAATTTTCACAACATTTTCTTTGGTTTAATTTCATTTGTAATATAATTTTTCTTTCTCTTACTGTCCTATAATTATCAACATGATCATCATCATGGACGTCATCATCATCCGTTGACATTATGAAATATTTTAAGCGCTTTTTTGGTTTTTCTTCTCCTCCTCTTGTTGGTGTTTTGGTATCTTTCTTCGATTTTTTTTTCGTTTTATGCACGGAAGGAAACTTCTTGTGTATGTGTTCAGTTTTTTGACAAATTTTTATGAACGCGAATATAAAATAAAATAAATTTTATTTACATTTTCAATTACGAGGTTTATATTGCCAACAACAAAAACAACATCAACAAAAACGTGAGCACTGCATAATTTACACCATATAGATAAAAATGGGTTAAAGGGAAATGGATAAATGTTGATATTTAATATGAACGAAGGAAATGATTAATTATAGTGGTGTAAATTTTAAAAGGATTTTTAAAATTTACACCACTATAATTTTTATTTAAAGATTAAAATTATTAAAATTTAATATTCAATAGGGGAATATAATTTAATAAATAAAAATTATTTAAATAACACTCTTTTCTTATTTTCGAAAGCCTAACCTTTGAATGCTCTTGAACTATCTCGATGTAAAGGGTGAATCAACAAAACGTATACTGCTTATAGAATGATTAATTGTTTTTAACGTTTGAGGCTATTAATTTTTTTAGTATTAGATTATATTCGGAAAATAATCAATTTTTGGGAATGATAAAAAGTCAGACTTTGATATTTTTAATTTAATTGGAAGAACCTTTTCAAGTATATTTACAATTCCCCAAGATCTGATATACTCAAGTTTGAGTACAATTATTCTAAAAAAATTACGAAGTCCACAAAGTGTATTATAATTTGAACTGTTATATTTCTAAAAGACTAAAAATCCTAACATTCTACAGACTTGTTATTTCAATATTTTTCTACATTTGAGTTTGAAAAATACTATAGCATAGAAATATCAAATTTAGTTGGTCACAAAGCTTGACGTCAGGGACCGACTTACATTTAACATCATGCATTACATATGTACTTATTTTAAAATTAAATCTCATAACTAAAAATTGTTATCAATTGGATTTTTCGCAAAACAAACAAATTTTTCAAATAATTTGTCACACCCTCACTAAAAGCCTGTTCCATCCTCTATTTGTAAATCAGAACATACGAAATATATCAAATATTCGTATTCAAGTATAAATTTTTAATTTAATGAATAACCAGCCCTCAGTATAATTAAGCAACAACCACTCCAACTTCTCTAAAAGTCTAAAGTTTTATTTAGTCTCTAATATCATAACATTTACACACAAAGGGTGAATTTCGAATGACCTTGGCATCTAACATTGTAGAAACAAATTCAGACTCACACACACACACACACACAACATACATTTATTCATATGACAAAAACATAATTTAAATACAATTTGTTCATTATACAAAACACTACACATACTAACACAACATTTTACTAACACTACTAAAACAAACTCATAATTGGAGATACACAGACAACAAAATTACTTACCCCCAACATAAGTGAAACAAGAAGACCTTGTTTTCATAAAAAAATGTATCTCGCATTTAAAATCTATTCTATCAAATACAGACATTTTACACAGATATAAAAAAGGGATAAACCAAACATATAGACACACAAACTACTAAAAGAACTGTAATCATTGCGAGAGACAATTTTAAGATTATGAACAAAACTCAATCAAGCATTTGCGGTAAAGAAGTTTATTAGAGCTACTTTTGCTCTTCAATACAAAAGCAAAAGTTAAAAGGGGGACAAATTTAAGAATTTGAAAATATTTTACGCCTGTGTGTGTTTGTCTGTTTGCATTTAATAGTGTGAATGTGTATGTGTATTGCTAATTTACTAGACATTCGTACGCCTTTAAACCTCAAAGCTCATTTATTATAAAATACAACCAAGTTTTTTATTTTTGCTTCAAGCAAGGGGCAACAACATGTTGTGACACAAAACCCAGCCTGTATGCATGCTAAGCTTTTGTTTCATTTTTATTCTAAAAAAGAGAAAATTCATTCACCCTTTTCATTTCATTTTGTTTTATTTTTCTTTGATTTTAATTTATTTTTTAGTAATGCATTAGCGTTAGTATATGTATGGGATGTAAATTTTAAAATATATCAGAGCATACTTTTAGGTGTTTTTAAATTTTAGCTTATTCTTTTTTTCTTAATTCTAGTAATAATTTTATGTTGGTGTTGCTGAACATATGTACGAATACTCTGGTGGTTGGTTGCGAATATTAAAAGGGAAAATCATGTTTTAAATAAATAAATGAGTGTGTATGCATGTGTGTTTAAATGTAGACAAAATGAAGAAGGCAAATAAATTGAGCTTATTTTTTGTTGCTGTTGTTAATGTTGATGTGTTATATGAGTTTTTAATTACAAAATTAGTTTTTCCGTTTTTAACCACCTCTAATTTTCAACAGCCACTCCAAAGTTGTTGAAATGTATTGTTGTTGTATTTTTTGTATGTTTAAATTAACAAAAACTTTAAGTCTGCTTGAATTAAAATAAAACTGTGGAGAATATTAATTGATAATTTAAATTATCAAATGCAATGAGATTTAAAAGTTTTAAATTTAGAATAAGTTTTTGTTTTAGGGCAAAATTGAAATAATGTTTGTGTGGAAATTATATTCAATAATCTTAGCCATTATACACATTTCTTTAGTATTAATTCTAAATTATTAATTTAAATATATTACTATATTAAAATATAGTCCAAACTACAGAGTGAATTAAGTCCTGATTATAAAATAGAAAAAGTAGTTCAATCAACAGATTTTTAATATGGCACAGTCTGAAAACTAAATTTTAGTCTACTTTATGAAAGCAGTTGGAGTTGAAATGTAGTTTTAACATAATAAAAAAATATCATTAACTAAGGCCCATACTAGTCTATAGACTTATCTAGAGTCTAGCCCCAAAAATTAAATATAATCTAGTTTTTATACGAAATAGTAGTTCAAATGTATCTTTCGAATACTACTTAAAAAAGTTCAAAAAAAAAAAATAATAAAATCAACGTTGAACATATTTGATTTGAGATTGAAAATAGTTTTCATATAGTTTAAATTAAACTTTTGTATGTTCATTGTGAAATAATATTGTACATACAAGAATCCTTCGATATTAATATATAAAAGTGTACAACGGTAAATTTTTTGAGTTACTTTTAAGTAGTAAAATTTCAAGAGTATTCTCAAGAAAATTTATTTACTATGAAACAATGTTAAATTAACACGTTTTATCTGCTAAGCAAAATCATAACAGAATTAAGTTAAATAATTTCTATTAAGTTTGCATTGTTTTTTTCAGTGTGTGTTGAATAAAAATTGCTTTTAACACATCTTCCGATTTTGCCGTTGTATTGCAAATTTTCGATATAATGAAGTTTTTTTAGTTTTGGGAACAAATTATGAAAATTATGTATAAAATTGATGACTCATAAATGTACTTAACAAATCACTATACTTATAAACACACACGCGTATTTAACAAGACATTTTAGGCGCCACAATTAAAAATGCATACAATGTCTTTGCAACTTTTTGTTGCAACTATCTTCACTAAATTTAGCAAATTGTTACACCTTTTCTGTAAAAATATGTCTGTCTGTCTGCGTATGTGCATTGGTTTAAGTTGAATTTCATATTTATTTCATTATTAACTTCCAGCTGGTTTTCCTAGAACTTATTATTTAATGCATATTTACAAACACTAACAATTTATTTTATTTTAGTTTTTGTTGTTGTTGTATTAATTATATGTATATAAATTGTTACATGCTTATAACTTAAACTTTATTTAAAATTACAATAAAACAAAAGCTAATGAATAAATTAAGTTGGGTTCTTAAAAAATAATAATCAAAAAGAACTTTTCAAAAAAAGTATATGAAAAACTTCAAAGAAAAAAATTAAATTAACACTTTTTACCGACAGAATCGACGGAAGAAAACAAGTGTTATGTGAAAATACTTTTTAAAAGCCGCCTTAAAATCACTTTTAAGACACACGAATGAAAGAACAGAGGCAAATAAGTTAAGTTAAAATAGTTAAAATGCGTCTTTGGCTAGAAGTGCGTGTCAGTATGTATGTGTGAGTAAAAACATGTGTAGTTAATGTGGCACGTCTACACGTTCAAATTCTGTAGTGGAATTATGAAATTAAAGTTTACCCCTTTCAAGGTGTTTAAATTTTGCATAAGAAAAGTTATAAATATATATTTGTTTTTACAACAACAAAAAAATTAAATAATTATATAGGAAATACATAACTTTAATTAGCAATAAATTGAAAAAAATATATATAACCAGAATAGTATTTTACAAGGGAACATAGTTCTACAAACCCTGCGTTTTAAAAAATGAAAAAAATGAAAATGTAATCTTTCATTAAACTTTGTTTTTGTATCCTTAACAAGTTTTTTATGTGAAAAAATCCTACTGTCTTAAATTAATATTACTTTATCAAAAAAATACTAAGAAATTTATAAACAATTTAAATATTTAAATTTATGTGGTCAACTGCATCATAACAAAGATAGAAAAAATATTTATTTATATTCTTTCACAAAAATTTAAATGAAAATATTTTTTTACAAAAATTTTGTATTTTTTACAAAATAAGTTATTGGATTTTCCAGCGCAGTAAAAAATATGTGAAAAATAATGAAAAACACTGGCAAGACATTCAGATATTCATCCTTTTAAGTCAAATTACAGTATTAAAATATTCATTGTTTGTAGAATCATTTACATGGTCCTACGAACTAAAATTAAGTAACCATGCTGAAAACAACAGCATCACAATAATAAAAACAGCAACAACAAGAACAAGAAACTGAAACAGAAGTGACAGTAAAATATAAACTCTCCTGTACTTAAACACACACACATACTTTTATGTGTATGTATTTTGTATGGGACAGACATTTCTGTTGGCATACAAGTGGCTCGTTTATTTAACTTTATTTAGATGGAAAATTGTTGTTTTTTTTTTCCTTTTTTTGTTGTAGAATTTACAATATTTTAGTTTAGTAAGGAAAATGGAATTTAAACCCTTTAAACTGAGTTCACAAATTAGACAAAGAGGGATTGTAAAGCTGCTGCCAATGGTCATATAAAGTTTATTTAAACAAAAAATTCATTTGTTTTACATTTAATATACTCATATTCTTACTTACTAACAAACTAACACCAATACACAAAATTTTATATACCAAATAACATAAAATTTTAAGTTAAAAATTTGAAAATATATGATTCCATTTATAAAACCCATATAAACATGTTTGTTGAGTAACTTTAACAATTTCTATTTAAATTATTGTACCATTTATATGTTTACTGTGTTTCATTACTGTTGTTGTATTTTAGTTCAACAGAAATATAATGTATATTTTAGAAAAATATATATGTATACTCACACATAACTAACTTACACATATTTGTACAATTAAAAGACAGAATATTTAAAACAGAATTTAAATTGATGTTAGATGAACTCACTTTCGAACAAAGATTCGAAGGAATTTTTTATTACGAAAAAAATTTTCTTTAGAATTCATAAATTTTAAATTTGGTTACATACAATGTGGTCCGATTTGTGTATATGTATATGAAGATTTTAAGCTCTTGAAGTACTAATAATGATTAGATTTCTTCATAATGATTAGATTTATTTAACAAAAATTCATATATTTTCTTGAAATTTCTTAATCAAATTAAACTATGATCTACATGGACTATTATAAACTGTATTAAAAGAATTTTCAAGATAATTCCTACATCTTTTAACTAAGATTACAAAACTCCTTATTAACCATTCATAGTCATGACAAAATATTAACAATTTCGATGAAAATCTTATATTGCAGTGGAAAATTTTATCGGAACTTAATTGCGATAAATGATGTCCAATATTTTAATGATTCGGTCAGGGACTACGCAAAACAGCTACAATGAGGAAATTCATTCTTGGCTGAAGTGATTTAGATCTTCGAATATAGCAAAAACAATTCCATTCTTTTAAAGATATGTTTAAGAAACTTTAAGTAAATGAGTAAGAGATTATTATTATAATATTTTATAAAATAATCTTTACTTTTTTCGATTCGAACATTAACATTAAATTCCATTCTATGTATCTATCTATCTATCTATCTATCTATCTATCTATCTATCTATCTATCTATCTATCTTTCTATCCATCTGCGCCAATTTTAATAAAATTTTCTCAGAACCATCATTATATATCCGAAAGTGAAATAGGCTTTAAAATATTCTGATAGGGGTAACCCGCATACAAGGCAAATTTTTGTTATCGAATATCTAAAAATCTATAACAGCGAAAGTATTATTTCCAATACTGGAAAAATTATAGGATTTATAAGGTCAGAAGGAGAGGTACTCCCCATACAAATCAATCTTAAATTACTTTTAATTTATTTAAATCGTATGATAATACAACACGAATGCTTGCTTAGGGTCAGCAACGTCCATCATATTGCTTTGGCAATACTAAGTTAGCTTGGTCTGCAAGTTATATAAAAAAATAAAACATGAATTTACTGAATACTAAATATGATTTTATTTAAAATTCCGTAAATTAATGATTTTCTTTCCATAGAAAAGAAATGAAATCTGATTTAAAATAAAGAAAATAATTTCTATTTTGAAACATTTTATTTTCGAGTCATCCTATTGATTAAATCTACAAATAAATACATGTTTTTACAAGTAAATAATTATTTAAAATAAAATTTCAAGTGTTTATTTTCAAAAAAAATGCATTTCAAACATCCAGAAAATGGAAAAAATGCGTTCAAGTATTAAACATTTATTTCTTTATATTTTCCAGCATTTAATACTTTTGATACTTCTTTTTTATTATTTTTATCGATTTAACCATTAATCATTGTCTTTTTTCTCCTCTTCTTTTTTCTGTGAAAACAAGGCATCTTGTTTGTCCCTACTTTTTGTTGTTTATTTGTTGGTTTTATTTGAAAAACAAGTGCACCATGTGAAGAGTAAAATTGTGTATTCAAATAAATCGAGTACATTTTTACATAAACATACTTCATTTTGTTAGTTTATTTCTCCCCATTTTAGTTTTTATTTATTTATTTAATATATGTTGTTGTTTTAATTTTACTTAAATACAAACTGAATTTATTTCAATTTCTAAATAAAGATTCTTTAAAATCTTTTATGGAATAAATAAGAAAATGATGCTCTACAGGAAATTTTATTTGGACCTGTAGAACTTGGAAGGAAATTTATAAAGTTCAAAAACATAATTTCGCATTATACAAAAAACAAATTCGAAAAATCCGATTTTTCATCTTCCTATATCTTAGATACTATACTATGCAATGCGTCTAATACTGATAACTCTTCAATTAACGTTTTTATAGTGCTTTTTGTCACTTTGCTCGAACAAGTACACCTCTCCATTTAAAATCTATCCCAGTTTTGAATACTTTTTTGTACTTTTCTATTATCTTTTAGCAAGAGCCCAATATCTCTCCACTAGCCTTAGAGCCGAGCAATTTAAAAGCATTTGCCTCTATTGGTATCTCTTGGTTGTCAGTCAGGCCAAAAATAAGTGGTCACATTATGAAGTCTTATTAATGATATAAATTTCGGTATTTACAGAGACCGTTGTAGTCAATTACTGGCTTATTTTCCAACAACGAAAAACTTTTCTGGACATTTAAAAAATTAAAAAATTTTCTTCAACATTCTCTGGAGCATCAGCCACATAAAATTTTTAACCTGGAAGTTGCGAAAATTAGGCAAAACATACGTTTCGTCTTTAATTATGCAGCAAGAATATTTGCTTGACTTCAATTTCCGTGCTCTCACTTTGGTTCTCGTCAGGAACTTTTTGAATAGCATTAGCCTTATCTTTTCGTACACAATAGTCTGATTACTGATTAATTGGGTTGCTTTCCTTCCGGATGTATTGGAAGCTCCTTCGGAAGTTGTTTTCTACGTTTTTGTCTTTAGAAATATAATGTAAATCATTCCTTCTACCCGAACCAGGGCAAGCTCTGACATGTTTTACAAAGGTAAGTTGATCAAAAAATATCAAAAAATGAAAAACGTGTGTTAAGAATTTTTCGATCTAACTCCTTAAATTATTTGATTTCATTTAGCATAAAGATCATTATGGTATCCATAAAGATATAACCATGAATATTTTTGAAGAGAATGAAATTCCCAAAAAAAACAATAGAAATGAGTCACAAACCAAATCATGAAACATGAAAATAACATTAATTTCAATCTGTTCTATCTCTAGTTTTTGCAATTATTTTGGTTTTTTCGTAAATTTTTGAGTTAAAGTATCTAAATTCTATTATCACTCATAAAACATTCAGTAGCATTTGGTCTTAAAAGCTGTGTAAATCACTCCGAAAAAGAGCGTAAAATCTAAACTGTAACACAGATACAAACTAAACACAAACAACAAAAAATAAAAGCCGCCTTCGATAAACCAAACTAAAGAATACATTTTTCAACATACTTACATATATACAATATGTACATATTTATTAACTATTTACTTGTCATATGTGCGAGTAAAGTGATTTTTATCATAAACTTTTGATCTCTACTCCACCGCTATCGCAAAATAAAAACTATACGTTTCCTTTAAGCTTTGAAACATTCAAAAATTTCCAACTTTCTCATATTAAGTATGTATATTTGTATGTATGTATTTATGTATGTATGTATGTATGTATGTATGTATGTATGTATGTATGTATGTATGTATGTATTTATGTATATATATTTTACTGACCAATATTAATTTAGTGACTGACTAGTGATATGTTTTTATCTAGATACAAACATAAATTTGCAAACTTAACGTAAAATCGTTTAAGGAAAAAGAAAAAAAGAAGCATGAAACAAAAAATACAAGACCTCAAAGAGGAAGAACAAAATAAATAAAAACAAAGCCCAACCAACAATAACAAAAGCTTAATAAGTGATAAAATCATACAGTTTATCATTGTTGTCTTGTCATTCATAACATGTGCGAGTACTAGAAAAAATTGAAGTGTCCATTTAGTATTTTGGCGGTAGATATAAGTTGTTATTGTTGTTATTTTATTTATCTAGTAGTATATTTACAGATATATAACTGGATGTATGTATGGACGGATGGACAGACATGCATAGAATAGGGATGCCAATGTTCGCATTTTGAATAATTCATAAATGGGTGAAAAAATTTATACCGAAAATAATAGAATATTTTCTTTTCCTGGAGCAACCCCTTGTAGCTGTAGCTAATATTCGTGAATTGGTCAGTATTAACTCTGATATTTCATATTAAGAATGGCTTCACAGAAGAAGAAAGATCTTCTGATAAATATAAGCAACTTTATCTTGAAATATTTCGGTATTTATAAAAAGAAACTTTAAATGAAAGCGGGGAAAAAAGACTATTGCTTTATTGAAACTATGACACAATTTAGATACAAGTTTTATTTTCTAAAAACTTGACAATACTGATTTCAAATACGTTTAGCAAAAAAGATGTTAAATAAAAAACTATACAAATCTCTATCTTAAAGTCGGCAAATGAACAAACGACTTTTTAATAATATAAAAAAAAAACGACGTGACCTTTTAGTAAACAACAAAAACATCATTTAAACCGCCAACGATCTAAGTATTCAATCATCTACTCCACCAGTCATTTCGCGTCTACTCCTCCCAACCCAGCTCTCACACATTCAATGTGCTTCATTTAAATTTTTGCTAATTTTAACTGGCGCATTTTTTGCTGTTTTTGTCTCATCTCTTTAATTTTCAAAAAAAGAAAAAAAATCACAATTGAAACAAATTTAAACAAAACAAATAATGATCAAAACTACAACAACGACAAAAATTTTTGTATTTAATTTTGCGACCAGTTAAAATTAATTAAAGTTTCAAGTCACACAAAATTTTCTCCGAAAAATAAAACGAACAAAAAGACAAACAAAAAATTAATATAAAACAGAAGAAAAAAACGCCAAACTGGACTTAAGGTTTTCTGTAGCTGAGTGAGTGAATGATTGTGTGTCTGTGGCATGTCTGTCGCAATTGTATATATTTATTCAGTTATAATGTCATAAAATATGGTATTATATTTAAAGTATACGTGTATGAACCAGGTATTTACCAAATACTGCTGATGTGAAGACCAGCGAAAAAAATCACACACAATTTACCGAAATTTTAACATTTTTTCGAGGGTAATTCATCAAAATGCAAATCTGGTTGTTTAAAATAAAATTAAAATGATATGAACAAAAAATGCTACCGCAACACTTAAATACAAGACAAAACAAAAAAACGTGCAACACTCTAGTTGTACTCTATACGATATTCAATGAATATCGAGGAATTTCTGGCAGCGTTTAAGTTTATAAAGCACAGTGGGTCACGATAAAAAAAATATTTTTTGATCTGTTACTTGGATTTACCGGAGAAATAAGATCAGTAGAGGGTTCCATAGATCGCTCAAAAGAGAATATCAAAATGTAGTCTGCAAAAGTCTTCGTGCATTTGAAAATTCAAACATTTAAGTTTGAGCTTTGTAAAAATCTTTCTTTTAAAAAAAGTTCGCCCTTTAAATTAAATTTGTGTGACAATTTTTTGGCAAGGAAGGATCAAGGTCACATTGTAGCAATTTTAATTAGAACAGTTTCAACTATGTCGAGTCTTCAATACCCTTCACCACAAATACGTTTCAAGTAAATACGTTACATTTCGTACATAGGCAATCACACATACACTCACAAACTTATACAATATATAAACATTTTTCTCTTAATGGGTCACAAAATTAGTTATATTTTTTACTTTAATTTTTTTCTACTGAACCGATTTTGATTTTTAGGATGGTAATGAAGTACATTTAACTTAATATTATGGCAAAATCTCATTCTAATTTTTCGATTTATAACTGACAAGTTTACGAAAAATCTTCGCTAGAAGTTTCCTAAGATATTTGTCTATATATTTTAATACACGGAACCGATTTTGCTGGCTTTAAAAAGGAAACTTCTCAGAACTCAGACCAAATTTCATTTAGCTCTGTGAATTGTTGTGGGTGTTAGCGTGCCAACTACTAACAAGACAGAGGAACATAGTTAAATCGATTCAGATTTTGATTAGATGCAATAAATGTACGTATACATTATGGGGTCTGAAGTGATTTACGGAATGACATAGTTAGTATACCTTCTTCATACTTTATGATACCCATACTAATAATACTTAGTTTCCTAATATAGAGCCATCTACAAATTCATACTCATAAATTGTTTTTAATTTTTATTTATTAGTATTTTTTTCTTCTTTTTTCCTATAGAATACTTTTTTTGTGAGTTATTTAAGTTTTATTTGTGCTATTTATTCATTCATTCATTCATTCATTCATTCATTCGTTTATAGTCAATGTTTGTGAGTAGTTGATTTTAATGTTTGTGTATGCGAGTGTTTTGTGTATGTCAGTAGTATTTATGACTTATCATAGATCATGCTACTACGAATCATGTAATTTTTTATATATATTTTATTGTTTTTTATGTGATTTTTTTTAGATTTTTTTTTTTGGGGGGTTTTTAAAATTTATATTTTGTAGATGTTGTTATATTAAACTTTAAATAAAAAATACAAAAGCTTTAATGTATGTGTATGTATTGTATGTAGGGTTACATATAAATGTTTGAAGTTTTTTTGTTTGTTTTGTATAATTTGTTATTTATAATTTGTTACCGCATTTTAAGTAATTTTGTTAACAAATTTACACGTTTTAAAGTTTAACTTAACAACACAAGAAGACGAAGAAAAAAACGAAAACGAATTTAACTAAAATTATAATTTTTGTGTGGTCTCAGATGACATTGAAATTTTAAACAAAAAAATTCTCAAACATTTAAAAAAGGCATTTTAATGTCTTTGGAAACTCTAGAATATGCAAGAGATACTTTTACACTAGAGTCCCACATTGCGTTGTTAATGGGTACCGGAAAAACGCGATGCAATTCGAAACGACGTAAATCGAATCAACTTTTTCTATATAAATGCATTGAAATTTTATTTATCAGGGAAAATATTTAAACCAAGTAAAAAAATTTGTATTTTTTTATAAAAAAGGACGTTATATTTTTTACGTCCTTATCAATGGCATTCTTCGCTTATTTTGATTATGTAACCAAATTGAAAGAAGTGGTTACATCTTAACCTATCTTGTTTAGATTGGAGAGGTGTGACAATTTCAACTGATTGATTTTAATCATCATTGTTCTTACTGCTGTTGGTGCTAGTCCAAAAGCTCTCTATCGATTTAAAACGTTTTATTTCGACCAATTTTTATTCAAAACTTATTACTTTCCTTTTACTTTAATTCATTTCTAACGTCCTTAATGTACTTTGGCGAATCACGCACCATGTTCTTACCATAGCTTAGCACTTATGAAAACAACGAAAATGGAATCCCCCTTATTTCACGTTATCAGTGATGATAAAAATGATAATATATAATGCTGCAGTAAAAAATTTAAGTGTTTTTTGTAGCGAAGCAAATTGAAATCAAAACGGCGCAACTCAAAATTTGAACGACGTTTATAGATTTTTTTAATTCTTAAAAAGCAAATCGAAACAACGCAAGTTGGGGCTCTGTAATTGTGTAGTTATAAACGTTACTTAAACAGGTAATGTTGGTTAACATAACTTCAAATGTTAATCAAATCCTTTATGTTAGAAAAGGATGTCTAATAGTTTACAGTTTAATGCATATGTATGATTGTTCTGTTAAGGATTTTAAATGTAACAAATAACATTTACTTCCTTATAGCTTTTATTAGAGGTTTTTGTCCTTGCTAAGCATATGTATTCAAATTAAAAGTTCATGTAAAAGTTGAATGATAGAGGGTTAGCAAAATGATAATAAAGAAAATATATAAAAAAATCGTTTACATTAGCAATTAATTAATTTTTATTTTAATTAAATTGATTTTATAGTTTATCCTCGTGCATTATGGTTGAACTATCATTTGTTTTAAATTTTATTGAAACTTTGGGAAATAATTTTTCGTGTTGTGGAAATTTAAATATATATTTATTTACCATTTCGAAGTGTGATTCTTAAAATTTATAAACTATAAAAATATATCAAGGGTTCTGTTAAAGCGTTCTGCAAAGTCTATGCAATGTATTATCAGAAAATTTGTTTTTTTTTCCGCTAATTTTGTGTTAAAAGTTTTGAGCAATGTTTCCTTATAGCTTTTCAAAAACTTTTTATAGAATTAAATTTATTTTATATTTTAAATATGAAAACAAACTTTTAGCAAGAATTTAAACCAGCAGTTTGGTCCTTATATCGCTAAAAAGTTCCAAAGCTTTATTGAAGTATAATAAAAGTTATTTCGCTTTCCATAATACCGTTAATTTCAATCTTACTAATGAAGCTTTTTCAGCATAAGTTGAACCTTCAACATAACTAAAACTTATTTATACAGTTCTGTTCATTACATTTTACAAAAACACTTTTTTATTAGGAAATATTGTCAATTTGTCAAAAATAGTTGATTTTTTGTTTAAAGCTAAATTTTAAAAGTTTAAAATTATATAAATATAAATAAAAATATTCTCATAGATTATTTTTGCTTTAAACGAGCTACTAAATTTTATTCTTTTCTTTTTTTCTACCACTTATTTGACACTTTCCCAGCTTTTAATGTCAAGACCCATCAAAACAAAAGTTTAAGTAAAATAAAAGACCAAAGGGGAAAAAAGAGTTAAGCAAACACCATATAAAGTCTTAGAAAATAAAAAAGAAACATAGTTGTGGCAACCAATTTACTGATGCCCTATAAGTAACAGCAGTCGCAAATTGAAAATACAATAAAAACGATTGTGACAAAAATGCTTTTTTCCTCTTTGAGAAGCTTTAAAAAACCTAAAAAAAAAGAATAAGAAAAATTGTATGGTGTCATATTGTAAAGTTAAGTTTTGAAATCTTAAAGGAAAAAGTAAAGTAAAACAAAACAAAAGACCTTTTGGTCGGCAGACAGTCGAGTGAACAATAACAGACACATTTCGATTTCATTCATTTGCGCCATTGTTGCAACAAATACAATTTTGGCTGCAAAAGCTACAATCCATTGGAGTTTTTTATTCACAAATTAAGTTAAGTTAGTTTTAAAGTTAATAATGCCTAAGTATTTTAGGGGATCCTACTGAAATTGTATTAAGGTAATTATAGATTTTCAATTACTTTCATTTGCCCATAAACATGTTGATTAATGAAAATGTGGCAAGTATTCGGGCAGAGTTTTCTGGTGATTTTTGGGTCACTTTTAATTAATTTTAAAAAATATTTGCATTCCTGTGTAGTATGATCCGTAAGTTTTTAACAACCTTTTAAAGTTTAAATTCTAAACTTCTGTTTGTTGTTGTTTCTCTTTTTTAAGTTCACACTGGTTAAAATTTTATATGTTGTTATTGTTGTTATTCACGTTTCGGCTATAGTGTTGAGCGGTGTTTTGTAAAACTCCCTCGTTAAACAGATTACGACAGAGTGTAGAAGAGTAGACTTACTTTTTTAGTCTTATTTGGGTTTTGTATCTCTGTTTTTTTCTTTTTTGTCGAAATTCACAACAGTTTGTAGTCGTCCAAACTGATTCAAAGTTAATTCGTTTGTTTAAGCTTTAGCAATTTAAGCTCAGTTGGATTTTTTTTTTGGTTTATAAAGGATGCCGTCCTTTTGGTGTTTTGGTTTGTGGTTTTGTTTTGCGATTCTATTTTACAAAAGAGTGACACATGTATGCAGTTGGTTCGACACCATGTACACACGTTTTCACAGCAAAGAGTGTTAATTGTGTCGGTGTTTATTATTACTATTGATTTTTTTTGGAATTTGTTTGTTGTTGTAGTTTTTTTTTTTTTTTCAAAAAGTTCTGTTTGCGAGAATATGAGAATAATATGAAAACAATTGACACTACAAAAGACAGTGTTTTTTATACAAAAAGTTATTAACCGTATGAAATAATCTTTTGATTTCAATGTTGGTTAATAATTGTTAAGTATTTTGGGAATGCAGAGATTTAAAGGGTTAAGTTTAACTTAACAACAGATGTAGTAGATTTTGTAACCCTTCGGTTTTCACTAAAAATTTTACCTGATTGACATTGTGATAGCAATTTCGATTTTACATTACTTGGATATCTCCTTTAACTTCAGGAGTTGGAGCTGTACCAATTCCTGTCACACTAAAGTAAGAGCACTTCGGGGACTTAACCCCCACTTAGCGATATCAGCGACTCCTGGTTTCAGTGCTTTCAGTCCTTAAAACCTTGTCAAACTTCTACACTTCTTCCAAATTCGATATCCGCTGAAATCTTCTTGTTCTTCCACATAAAACTATTTTCCAAGGAGTGGCATTTATCTCCTAGATTGTCGAGCCCCATGGATTCGATTTTTGAACAGATTTGGTCAAAGAGCCTTTACGAATTTCAAAGCAAATTTGCCAAAATCCAGAGGCCAAAAACAGAGCACGGAAATTGAAGTCGAGTTTTCAAAAAAAAAAGTTGCTTCCGGCAAATTTTTAACTACTTCCTGGTAAAATAAAATTTATGTTGCTGATGCTGAAGAGTATGTTGAAAAAAATTTAAGGACATAAAAGCAGTCAAATTTAAAAAAAGTTCTTGGCAAAATGCAATTTCAGTAGAAGAAGCAAATCATATAAATACCGAAATTAACATCAAGGAATGTTTACAAAAATAGGCTGTATCAATTCGAAACCTTATCGCTTATTTTTTGGCCAAACTTGGCATCCTGTCACTATGGTAAACAAGCCCTTTAATGCTAAAAGAACAATATTGTTAGAACAAAGTGACGGAAAGAAAATGTACAAAATTTCACTTCTAGTCATGAAAAGAAAATTGTAAGTTTAGTGGTTTCGTTTTTATTAACATGTGTTAGGAATTTTTAAATCTCACTTCTCGGTTAATTCAATATTTTATGTTTCTAAAATAAGGATTTTTGAAGCTCAAGTTTTAAAATATTCTGATTTTGATCGTGTATCGTGTATAAAACCATTAAATTGGGTCATTTTAATTTAATAGCATAATTTAAAAAATTTGATACCTGCGGATATACTCAGATGTCTAAAATAATTTTTTTCACCATTTTGAATTAAGTCGAAAATTCTGAAACTGTCAGTTATCTGTCAGTTTACTTTCCCTCCTTTTCTCTCTTTCTCTATCACTCTCTTTCATTAAAATTACATTTTCTTTAATTCTAACTAAAGTTTAAACTTCAAATGTTTTTTTAATGTTTTTTTTTTTTTTGTTTTTTTTTGTTTTTTTTTTTGTTAATTTGATCACAACACAAATTCCTTATATGTTTTAGCGGGTCATTTAAAATTAGTATGCAACACTTAGTTTTGGTAATTAAAATTAAATTTGTTTCGGTTTTATTGCTTTCGTCTACAAAAAAAGTAAAAAAAAAAACAACTCAACTTTGCAACCTGCAAAATAAATCATTAAATGCGTTAAAGTTTTCTATATAAAAAATTCTTATCATTTTAATAGATTTTTGTTGTTGTTTTTATTGTTGTGTTTGTTTAATTCCAAATGACTTTTTTCTGCCTTTATTTGTTGTGGTTGTTGTAATTGTATGTGACTGATTGCGATCATTGATTTTTTTTGCTAAATTGATCGCTTAAACGATTGTGTGGCATTAAATTAAGTTTCAACAAAATAAAAATGTTTAAATTTTTATTTATTACGTTTTTGTTTTTCTTACTGTTGTTGTTGTATTAGAAATAAATGAACGATCGACTGAGTGAATGCAATTAATCAATTTTCGACATGTGCATACTAAATAAATAATTAACAATAATAATTGAACAACAAACAAACAACAAAAAGTTAACAATTTCTGTATTTTTTTTTTTTTTTTTTTGTTTTCAACACTTTTCAAGTGGCTTCTTGAATTATTTTTTCCCTTTTGACAATTACTACAACAACTACAAACATCATAACATGCATTTTTTGTAATATTTATTGTTAACAGTAATTTAAATATAAATTTATATTTTTTTCTAATTTATTTTATCGATTGCAATTAATAGTTTTTTTTTAGAAAAAATCGTGCCATTTTATATAAAATTGGTTGCTTTAAAAGGGAGCAGAAGGGGAAAATACTTGAATTTTTTTTATCTTACAATCCATTAATTGACACAACAATAGTTTATGGTTTTGGCGCTTAAATTACTGTTTGTGCTTTAAATATTTAATTTATGTTTAATTTTTTTATTAACATTATTGAGCTGCTAGAGAACAAAGTGGAAAAAAATTTATATAAATTAATAAATAAAAGTGATCATTTTGCCGGTGGGTGGTCTTGGTCATATGCATAGAAATGCATTATATTCATAATATTTTTGCTTCTTAATTTATTTATGGCACTTATCATTATATTGATTGATTGATTGCAATGTGATTTATATTTGCAATAAATTGAAATATTTCAAAATTCTAAATTTGTATATTTATGCGAAGGTTGAATTGTGTTGAACAAAATAATTTATTAGAATTTTGATTGAACAGCTTGAATTTAAGCCAATAAGATGCAGATAACAGATACAATTTATTTCAATTAATTTATGGGCAAAACAAATATGAAAATTCGGCGAATATAAAAGTAAATTAGTAGAAAAAACTTTTTACATTGTTTTAGCTATAACAAAAATAAAATAAATACATAGATGAAAATAAACATATTACAATGTTAAATCAATATAAAATAATATTAATTTGAATTAGTTGTTGTTCTAATAAAATCAATTTATCAAACAACAACGAAAACTTTTCAATTTTTTATATATTTTATATATAGAAAACTTTGTTCGAATGATAAAAAATATAAAGGTTGGTCCAAATATTTATTGCGAGAATATTTATTTAATTTAATCTAAATCCATATTTTTTTATCAGCATAATCAAGTGAGTCCATTGACGTGATAAGAAAGATTTGTTAAACTGATACTTTTTACTTATCCCATTTTAACTATAAATAATTGTTAAAATTTATTTCAATCTGATAATTAGTTATTGAAAGATAGACAACGATTATTGTCCGAATTTCAAAGTACACACACAGAAAAAACATGTAGCAAAATTAACGTTGAACAAGTTTACTTAAGATTGAATAATTTTTTCTTTTCCATTTATTTTGAATAAAACGCTTTTATGTGGTGAAATGAAATTGTAGATAATAGAAACTTTCGATATTAATGTATAAAATTATACAACAATAAATTTTTAGAATAACTTTTAAGTACTAAAATTTCAAGGATATTCTCAAGAAGCTGTACTAATGTGAAACAATGTTAAATAACCAATTTTGTATATAAAGCATAATCATAACTGAAATAAAGTTAAATTATTTATACTTAAATTAATTCTACATTGTATTTTTTTACTGTGTGCAGTGACACAACTTTTTTTACGAACTGAGTTTGCTGGTTCTAATAGAAGATTGCTTAGGTCAATATTAACAGGCTGTTCAACAGACAGACGTATATGACAAAATTTTTATATAAAGTAGGCACATAGTAGGACCTGTGGTTATAGAATGCATAATTATGAATGTTCGCTCAGTTCGTTCAGCCGAAAAGAATCGTGTGAGCCCAAGTTCCATTCCAACCTGTGCAGCAATTAAATATCTTATAAACTTCGCTCTAATGAAAGCTGAAGTAAACTTTCAATTTTTTTTCTAATTAAAAAAATTTTCATCATAATTTAAAAGTCAAAATAAAAAAAATGTCAAAGAATCTGAATGAATATTCTTCTCATTAATCTCATTAATTAATCTCTCATTAATTAATCTCATTAGCTCGTTGAAAAATTCAACGACTAATGAGATAAATAATTTGGTTCGATTTCTGTTTTAGGACTGATCTTTTAATAAAATCAATTTAAAACAACTCAGTTCAGACTCTCAACGAACTTTAAATCTATTTAAGAGACTCTAAAAATTTTAGAACTTTTTTAATATCGGTGAAATTTCTTTAAACATCGAATACTCTATTCTTTTGTAAACTTTTTAATTCTTTTTTGTACATATTGAAATTAATAAATATTGCCAAAAAATGCCACTTCAATTTAACAAAGAAATACTTTTATCAAACATATAGAAAAAACACTTACACACAAATTGCAACAAATTTTACAAAAACAAAAACGTCGATTCAACAATTTCATACAAGTTTTATATTTTATTAGTGAAGAAACAGCACACCAGACAAAATATGTAAATTTAAAAGATACACATCTCTGTTAGGATACGCAACAATGTATCTGTAATATCAAAAATTTCATCTACAAAACAACAGATGGCGCCGGTGATAGATTTCACTTATGAATATGCGCACTCCTTAAAATTAATAAGAATAAAAAAAACACTCATTCTCATAAAATATGAAATTCTTATTTGAAACATTTTAGAGGTTGTAGTCTTAGCTATATAGAATTTGCTGAATATAAAAAATTCAATATTTTCAAAATTCAATACATTTTTTTGTTTGTTTCTTTCTTTTCAGCTCATAAACTTTTTTCTTCAGTAATTCTCCTTTAACAAATCTATTCTGGGATTAGCAGTTTATCGGCGTTTGAAATTTATGTGAATTTTTCTTTAAATGAGGTAATTTTCGTAAACATTAAATTGAAATCATTATTGTTTTTGTATTGATTACAAATTTCCGGTCATACTTTATATTGTAATTTAAGTAACAAACAACATTTGGGAATCTTATGTAAATTTTCCTAAAATTAACAACAAAAAATAACTAGAAGAAAAACAACTAAAAACGTTTTTATTTGCGACAACAATATTTTGCTTTATTTCTCGTTGTTTTTATTGTTTTATTCCTTAAATGACATTTTTATGTGACATTAAACACGGCTTTAAACGCGTTTTGTTGTTTTATGTTTTAATGTTTAAACATGGTTTGAATGGAGCCAGCCAATCCCTAACCATCCCAACTTAAATAAGACATTAACCAGCCATAGTCATATAGAGACAAACAGTGGATAGTCCAAGATATTTTAGGGCTCTTGAAGAAGATGTTAAAATTGCATATTTAACATTCAACACATACAAACATACTTATATAAAACATACATATATCCTGTGTAATACACTACAACTACAGTAAAATGACCTTACATGTATGTAGGTCTGAAGTTGTTGTTGTTAGCAGCAATAAGTCGTATATGGCCAACATAAAAATGTTGTTCACTTTAAAACAACAACAACAACAACAACAATTTAATCTTTTGACAAAAGACATTTTCATTATAAAAAATAAAAACAAACAACATAAAGCAAATAAATGAAGTATTAAAATAAATAATTTACTTTAAAAACAACAATATAAGAATTACATGTAATAGACCCTTTAATACACTCGGAAAAAATATTAAAATTAATGTTTTTAATGAGCTGAACATTAAAACAAAGAAGAAGATATCTTCAACAAAAACGGAATTAGTGTTATAAATTCTCTCTATGTAAATCAGGTCATTCTCATTCTCTCTCTATCTCTATTTATTTATCAAATCACATAACTCAATTTTGTGGAATATTTTTAACAGATGAAATCTTTAAATAGTGTGGTCTCAACTTGAAATATATAAATTCCACCTTTAGTCTGTCAGAGATTTTATAATTTTTAATTGAAAGTTATAGAATTTTACTTTCAATAAATTATGTTTCAAATTATTACAAAAATTTACAAATTAAACAAATACAACATGTTCGAATAATTTATCTATATATATATTTAAGATTACCGATTTTAATCTAATAAAATACCATATATTAGACAGTTAAGTTTATATTGGAGATTTTGTGCAAGAGTTTTGAAAAATTAACCAAATATAAAGTTTTCATTTATGAATTCCAAGAAATATGTTTCTGTCAAAAAATTAAAAATAGGTCCACTGAAAACATTAATAATTGCATTGCAGCAATGGAGCAATATGAGCTTGCGACAATCAGGCTTTTTTATAAAATGTCGTAAAAGATCAAGCATAATGGACGCAGCTTCACAAAATTCCACACAATTGTACAGCGGAGATCACCATTTGTTTAAGCGAGAAAAAATATCGTTTCGGTTTAACACATTTTATGTTATAGTCCAGGATTAAAAAAAAAACTTTTAGATTTTAAGTTAAGAATTTCTTTAAGTGTTTTTTTCTTTCTGTTCAACAGATTGAATTAATCGAATTAAAATACATCTTCATAGGAATGTTAAAATATATTTGGGATTTTTATTATTTTTTTGTTGTTGTTGTTTTTGCTGTAGCTGAAAATAATTAAGTTTTCAAAAAGATAAAAATCTTGTTTGGTGCTAATCAATTAGTCTTATTTGGTTCTTTCGTATTTAGATATCGTATACATTTCAATATCTCTATGTTTGTTTATGTGTAGAATAAAAACAATAAAGGAGGAAGAAAAAAGGATCTATAAAATGCCAAAATTGAACTGCAATTTACATATGGAAATTGAGTTTGAAATCAATATTGAAAGGCGCTGAAATGCAAGGCAACGGGTACGCTGAGTTTCAATTTAAACTTTGGAAACCTGCAGCTTTATAATACCTTTATGTGCGTGTATGGTTTTATGTGTGAGTTTAGATAGATTCATTCATGTTTTAATTTTCTCTTTTATGTTTCCTTTTACTGATAGAAACATCAGAATTCTGGATTTAGTATCATTGAGTCTCTCAAGACTTTGTTAAAAACATTTGTTGCATTAAACCAGCTAATATGAAGCCAATATCTCTACAATGCTTTCATTCTATAGCATAAGGATTTGAAATATTTCTGGAAAAAATGGGGCCACAAAAGTTTATCACTTGTCTGCCAAATTCTCCAAATAATAAAAACAACAAGAACAAGAAGTAACAAAAAAAAAAAGAAAAACTCGTAGTTGAATTTATATGCTTAAGGCAGAACTGATGTTTGGGCCTTTAGTTTAATAAAGTTTGGTTTAGTTAAGTTTGGCTTTTATTTATCTTCTTAAATGTTGCGTTTTTTTGCAATGTTGTTGTATTAGTGGTTGTTGTTGACTTTGAATTTTGGACATCGAATTTGCATGCGTTTAAATTGTGTTTTGGGCCTTGTTAACTTTTTGTTTGTATTTTTTTATTTTATTTTTTTATTATTATTATTTTTCTTTTTTTGTAAAGTTTATGCTTTACTTTCAAGTCCAAAATCTTTAATATTATGTTTAATTTGGAGCTGTTTATCCTTTTGATGGAGTAAAAATACGAAAAACTAACAACGAAAGTTGCGTGCGTGACCATGCGATGGAACAGTAAAAAGTGTACGCATGCTTGCACACATTATCAGTTTGTGTTTAAACGCAAGTTTAAACATTTAGTTCTACAATAACATTAAAGTAAAAACTTAATTAAACCATTCCGAGGCCAACACAATCTACCAATCATCAAGAGGTTTTTAAAAACGTCAAATGGTCCTTTGCCACTGATATTATTCGATATTTAAAATAGTTTCTATTTCATTGGTCCTTAAGGGTTTAATTTAGAATAACAACTTTACAACATACTCAACGCACTTTTTAAACTGAAATGTTTATCCTTTTTTTGTTTAAACAAAACATAATAATAACAACAATAAAAATAAAAGAAGAAAACAAAAAGAAAACAAAAAAGATCAACAATATCAAACAACTAACAAGAGCATTACAAAATGTTGCTTGTTTCCGTTTCAAATTTTGCTAAACAAGACATTTTGTTTGCAGCATGTTACCCTAAGCCAAGGAACAACAACAACAGTACATTTTCAACGAACATCAGCAGCTTCTATGCAACAGTATAAAAAAACAGTTTTGGCCCATAACAAGCGCTCCATTTATTTGAACTGAGTTGAACAAAGTAAATTCCCTTATTGTGAGCAACTCTTACTTCTTGTTGTTGCTGCAGTTGTTGCATGTACAACACGATGTATTGTAAACTGTTTATATTTCCTTCACTTTATTCTCTAAATAATCAATGGTGCGTTTGTTCTTGTTTTGAATGTAACTCGGTTGCTTTCCTTTTAAGGTCTGTTAGTCTAAGAGCCAACTGGCCAGTCAGGCTGCCGGCTTGCCTGAGTTTAGCTCATGTGTCTACCACTTACTCTTGATTTTTTTTTTTTTTTTTTGCTTCAAAACTTAGTTAAACATTGTTAATAAACCTTTTGCTTTTCTCAAGTTCGATTCTCCGTCTGTTTCTCTGTCTTTCTGCTCGTTCCTCAGACCGACCATTTAGTAATATTTAATTCACTGACAGTCGAGAGCTTTTGTAGATCTTGAAGGTGTTTGCAGCATTAACTGTTGACTATTTACAATTCTTGACTTTGCAATTGTCTTCTTACAGATTTGGCTTTAACAAGTTCAGCATATTTTTAAGTGTATTTAAGTAGTTGATACAAAAAAAAAAAAAAAAGAAAAAGACGTGAAGTAAATGGAGGTGCATTGTATACAATTTCCAATTTGCCGCCATATGAATTGATCATGTTAAGGATGGTCAGTTTGGCTAAGAAATCAGTTTGAAATGAGCATAAATATTTAAGTACGAATAGGGAGTTGTAATGAAGAAGTTGCAAAGGAATTTAGGCTTAATTTAGTTGTTTGGAGAACAAAAAAAATGAATCAAATTATTCATAATTGTAATCGGATCAGTTTATGGGAGTGAATGACATTGACATTTTTATTTGCAGATTAGGAGTTGTTGATTTTTATTTGCTAGAATTTATGGCAAAAAAGCAGAGTGCGTCTGGTGTAATTACACAGATAAAACATGAGTGAAATCTTAAAATCATTGAGGAAATAAAAAACAGATGAGAGATTTTATTTTTCGAAATTAATTAATCAATTAAAATTTCTATTATTTGGTAGTTCTTTTTATTTCGTCTAACATTTACTTACTGTAAACATAGCTTTAGGCTCTTAGCCTATATTTAATTTGAATTTTATGGACCATATTTATCTTAAACTTTTTCCATTACAAATCCCTACAAATTAAACAGACAATTTCAAAATTAATTTCACCCGTTATTAACAATTTTAATACTAGATAATATTTGTGAAGGCTCCAATTTTATCAATAAGAAGTGAAATAAAACGCTCAGTAATAGACTGATAAGAAAATTTTTCTTCAAATTTAAACATTTTATTTATAACGATAAAACTATCTGTAACCAATACTTAAACTATTCCAGTCAACATTAAATTCTCTTTCTGCTTTAAAGAGCACCATTCCAGTCATAAGGTGATAACATGAAAACTCTCTTAAAAATTTCTCTTAAACTAATAGAACATAAGTTTGGCGGGAAACAGCTGATTGTGAAAACAAATACAAGAAACAGTTATTTATTTACAACTTGCAGGAAAGAGACAAACAATAAAGTAATTAATCATTTTTACGCTTACTCTCGAACACATGACAAGACACACACATACAGCTAATCTACAACGGTAAACAAGGATATATAAAATATTACTACCACATAAAGTAAGAGAACCAGAGAGAAAAAAAATTTCATATAGATTTTTCTTTACTCTCAAAAATCACCACCACTCTTTAGTTACTTCCATATCTGTAGTTTGTTGCTTGTTGGCGCATTGAACTAAAGTTAATTGAAGTTCTGCCATTGAAGATGCATGCAACCAGCTGTAGCTGCCGTACAACACAACAATTATGGTAGTTGTACTACAATATTGTTTGCTTTTGCCGTCGGCTTTCAATGGCTGGCAAAAATAAATATTATTCCTGCTTGAATAAAACTCTATTGTTGTTGTTTTATACGTTGTCATGTTACTCATTCTCTCTCTCAGTGTACAAATATGCCGGTTTGTTCTTTTTCTTGTGATATAAATGTTATGTGAGTGAGTGTGTGTATGTTTCTATGTGAGCATGTGTTTGAGAGTAAATTGTATATTTATGGGTTGATCAATGTGAATCGACGGATGTGTGTTTTATGGAGGTCGAGTAACAAAAAAGCAGCCATTATTCATTTTTCTGGGTATTTAAGGCAAAAAAGAAGAAGAATGAAAAAAACGTAGAATTTTGTTGTATGTGATTTGCTTTTTCAGTTAATTTGGAATTGGCAAAAATATTTGTTTGTGCATACAAAAAAAAAGGAATAAAATTTGTAACAAAAAATCATTGATCAACTACGTCATCCTTTTTTATTTAAAGCAACAGAGTGCTGCTTAAAATTCTCCCCAAAAAATTTAAAAAAAAATCCAGATTTTTTTTACCGACGGCATTGTGGCCAAGTTTTAGTTTTAGTCCATTATAAACTTTACTTTGCAATTATTTTTATGCTTCAATAATTTTGTTAAAACCCCCTGAGAAATTTTATGCTAATTTTTTGTAGACTGCGTTTCTGAGGCCGATATCCAGCGGGCATTAAAAGCTTATATGCTTCAGTTGTTGCAAAAAACATTTAGTTAAAGATCTAGAAAACAAAATAATAATAAAAAAGAATCCATGGCAACAGAAGTAAATAAAAATTACTGCATTTTGTTAAGTTGTGTTCTTAAAATCGCCCATAATTTTCAAAATGATGACGTTAATTAAGAAATTTGTTAGGAAACGCCAAGTTTGCAATTATTTACTCAAACAATTTAGTTTAATATTTCTTATGGTTTAAATCTTTTACAAATCACTGATTTTAAAAAAAGTTTAATTTTAATGCCGCCAATTTGTTTTACAATTAATTAAATTTATAAAGGACAAGTTATATATGAATATGAGTTTTAAAGATTTTTAAGACGGATAAGTCTTTTAGAGTTTCAAAGAAGTTTATGTTTTAATATGTTTTCTATAATTTGAATACCAATATTTTTTGTACAAATCCGATTTAAATTTGATTTAAAGATAAAACAAAAAAATTATTTCTCCCATTTTTTTAAAGTTTTTGCAAAAGTTGTAGGAATTATTAAAATATTATAGTAAAATCATATCAAATGAAACCATAACATGGTTATGCATTAATTCGGGATAAAAGCTTTTCAACTGTAGTTTTTTTAGTTGCACAATTGCGAATCAACTTTGTTGTTATGAAATTTTTTAGTTTTCTTTTAAGAAATTAAAAATTCTATCAAAATTATGTTTAAAACTTCCGATTGGTCTACTTTTAGTTTAATGAAGGTAAATGTAATAAAAGTTTATAAGTTCCTTAGTTACATGTTTTTGAAAGAGTCTGTATCAGACCAATAGCAAACAAACAAATTCTTGGATGAAATCAAAATTTTGCTCAATATAGTAACACAAGGTTTCTAGAGTATACATACGTTTATTATCAAAGTTTGTGAATTTAATTTTATTTTAATTAATAAAAGAAATATGGAATTCTCACTTAAATATATATTGAAAAAATCTGGAAAAATCTTCATTAACTGCAGTGTTTTGAAGAAAACTACGTTTGCAGAAATAAATCTGTAAAACTGAAATTTTTATTGATATTAGATTAATTAGATATTCCTACTTGAAATATAATTATAATTATAATTATAATTATAATTATAATTATAATTATAATTATAATTATAATTATAATTATAATTATAATTATAATTATAATTATAATTACTTGAAATATACTTGAAAATGGTCGGGTTATTAGTAAAAATCTCTAAGTTTAATGATACCAAATTTTTCTTTTTTCAGAAATAAATTTAATATTCTTGATTCCAATAATGGAATCGTCACCTTTAAAGTATGTCAAATTGTATAATTTCCTCTGACGTTGTTTAAATTGTGAAGAAATTGCTCTTCGATAGTGTACAGTGTTACCATTAATGCGATTTTAGTCGCAAATTGAGGAATATTACTACTTAAAAGTAATTAAAAAATGTGTCATTGTATAATTTTATTTATAGATATCGAAAGATTCTAATATGTACAATATTATTTCACCGCAAACGTAAAAAGTGTTTTATTTAAACTAAATGAAACAAATTTATTCAATCACAAATTAACTATGTTCAACGTTGATTTTGCTTCATGTTTATTTCTGTTTTGACTTGACAAAGGATGTATTAACAAATATGTTTATATAAAATTGGCACCAATCTTATATTTACGAAATATAAGGAAATCACAAACAAACTAAATTGTTATTTACAATTCAGGCAAACTTTTAATTAAAACACGGAGCAAAAAGTAATAATTATTTAAAAAGTGTAATTTTTTTATAAATTAAACATTTTGCTACTTTTTTCTGAAAATCATCTTAACTTAGAAATGTTTTTAATCACCTTTTTGTATTATTTTTTAAATTTTCAATGGTGAATCTATTCAAGCTTTTATGGCGCCGTATTCCATATAAGATTTTGCAACATTCTTTTATGCAAATTTTGAAATATGTTTACAAAATATTATTTCACACTGTACATTTCAAAAGTTTTGAATTGTCTTTCACGTTTTCATTGCAAACTTTAAGATAAATTGATTTTTCTCTAATCATAGTAATTTAAGTCCATTTAATAAAATTAATGAGAATATTATGAATTATTTTTATAAACTTTCAGAAAAATGTTTCCTGATTTATATTAATTTGCTGCATTTAAAAAAAAAGTAAAAAAAGTAAAAAAGTTGAAACTAGAACAAAATAAAATCTGTAAATTTTCTTTAGTAAACAATAGTTACTAACGTTAGTTACATTTGCTAATTAAAACAATGGCATTTAGTTTTATTAATATTATTTTTAATGTATAAAAGAGGGGCACACAAAACAACAAAAAAAAGAGAAAAATGAAGTGAAAACATAATTTAAATTATAAAGAAAACGCAATGCTTCGTTGACTGGCCACCAACAAGCAGAATTATTGTTGCAAGAAGTGCAAATATTACAAGCTCGTATAACAAGAGGCATGTGATAATTACAGTCAGGTTAAAAAGTAAATTTTTTAAATTTTTTTGTTTTTCAAACAAACGAATAAGTTACATTTATTTTTTAATTGGTGTTTAACTTAACGTATATGTTATGGAGAAGAGAACAGTTAACCCTTTGAAATTGTGGTTATAAAGTAATAATTACTTTGCATCAGATACTAAAAGGGCTTATTGTTTGTGAAAAAAACTAAAAGAGAAACAAAATAAACTATCTTATAGTTTTACCCTTTTACTTGAAACAAAACCGCATTTTCGGATTAAAAAGAAAATTTCTTTTGTAATAAAAAGAATTCACACTTTCATGTCTAAATGTTTGTTTTGTTTGTGTATGTGTATATATATATGTGTGTGAGTGTTTGAAGTTTCACTTTGTTTGGCATTTTACGCTTTGTACCCTGTAACTACGCTTTGACATAAACTTCCTTTTCAACTTGTTTTACTTAAAGTAACAAAAATAAAAGAAAACCCCAAAAAAAAGTTGCCTTTTTTTGAAAACACTTTTTATGTTATTTTTTCTAAAGAAACAAGTTTTGTTTTTAATTTTAAAATTATTTTTTTTTTTTAATTTTATTTTAAACTTTCTAAGAATATCAAGTTAATGTTGTTGTTTTTAGCAAAACTAAAATGTCAAAGTTCTTGTTTTAATATTTTCTTTATTTTTATTTTTTGTTTTCGGTTGTCATCTGCTTTTTAAGTTGACTTTTCTGTCTTTTTAGCCTTTTGTATGTATTTTTTTTGTAATTCCTTTTATCGGAATATAACTTTGATACTAATATTTGTTGTTGTTTTTAGTTAGTATATATATTTAATTTTGTTGTATTTTTTATTTCTTAGAATTTTGTTTTATATTTCAACTTGAGAATTTAGCACATTTAACTGACAAAATACAAGAAAATACATTTTTACTGCAAAATAAAATAAAAAATAAAATTTAGAAAACATAAAAAATGCTTAAATTTAAACAGTTGTTTAGTAATTTAAACCCAAAGGAATATATATGTTCCTAAAATTTCAATTAATAAAATTATAATTTTAAGGTGACCAGCTTTATACTTATTTATTCAACATAAACCTTTTTTCATAAAAATGCTTAAATAAAAGAAATAACAGTAAGAAATGAGATCGAAATTTTCTTATAACACATTTATGTTAAAAAGACGAAATCACTAAATTTAAATTTTTAATTTATTTATTCATTATTTGTTTTTTTTTTTGTAATTAAAATTTACAAAAAATATTTATTTATTTTATTATTTTAATCACTAGTGATGAAGTTTTAACCCTTTTTTAGGAAACCCTTCCATTAACCTGCCACTTTGCTCAAATAGGTACACTTTTCGTGCTCTTCTATCCTTTTTTAACAATAGATTAATATCTCCTTTAGTACACATTGTTGATCTTGTACCATTCACTCAAGAGCATGTTTATCATAGTGCCATGAAGCCCAGTCAGTCCAAAGAAAAATTTGGACGTTATGAAGTATTATAAATAGAAGCTGCCTTTTTTGTAAATATTCCTTGATGAAAATTTCGGTATTTGTATCAGTAACATAAAATTTTTTACTAGAAAATGCTAAAAATCTGTCAGAACATACGTTTCGTCGATCATTATACAGCAAGAATATTTTTTTAAGTGCACTTGATGACGGATGTATTGGGAGCTCAGTTAAAAATACTTTCTATTTTTTCTTATTGCTTTAGAAACATCATGTGGACCATCCTTCTTTCTGAACCAGGTTTTCTTTCAACGGACAAGTTGGTTTAATTTAGGTGGTCACTCTATTAAAGTGCGGAAATATCAAACTATTTCAAGGAGCAACGTTTATCAGAAAAAAAACAACCAAATCTTTTAAAATTTAATGAACGGAATTTAATTTAATATATTAAAAATAATGAAATTCAAATTATCTTAAATTTAACTAACACAATTAAATGTTATAAATTTAAATCCCAATGTTATAAAAATCATATTTAAAACATCGAACAAAAATCTAAATAAATTAAACTATTTCCCCCTCCAAAAATTTTCTTAGTTCTTGAACATATTTATAGTTATTGCATACATCTACATACTTATTCCTCCACTAAAAAATAAAATAAAGTCAAAACTCTCCCAACAATAAAGTGCTCCAATTTCCTGCATATTTTGCACTTAATAAAAAATCGCTTAAATTGCTTCAAATTGACTCACACTTCAAAATCATTGTTCATTTTTATTCTTTCCCTCCAACAAACCAAAAAAAAAAAGAATATATATTCCAAAAACAACAACAAAAGAAACATATTACAAGTACCGACTCTAAGAACACATTCAAACATATAATGACTTCACACATCCAAAAAAACATTCATACATACGTATATAAATAGATATTTTAACAATTTTTCGCACAACAATTTTTTTTATATAAAAATGGAAAGAAAATAAAGCAACAATATGAGAAAACCAACAAAAAGTACAAAAATTCATTGCTGCCCCTGTCAGTATCAGCTCAGTTCTGCTTGTCTTATTCTTTGGCATTTTGTTAGCTTGAATTTTGCGTTTTAACGTTTTAAACGCTGAAATACACCGACTCTGAATTCAACTACGATGATGATGATGACGACGGTGACCCTTGTAAATGTATCCCAAAAATGTATACTTATAATAACAAGAATAAATGAATATAAGAAAAAACTTAAAAAAAAAAAAAAAACTAAACATTCACAAGTCCAGCCGGTACGTCATTCAGTCAGTTACTTTGTTCGTTAGAATAATAAAAGAACATTTTGAGTTAATCGGATGTTAAAGAGTTAATTCTATAAATGAGTTTAATAAATAATTTAAATTAAATGAATTTGTTGCTGCAACATCTTTAAAACATTTGCAAAAAAATATAGTTTGAAAAAAATATAATTGTGCTGTGAAGATTATAGAATTCAGAATATATCAGATATGGTTTGCTAAAAAATTTACAAAATATTTTAAACTTAACTTTTTTATTTATTGATGAAATTGAATCGGTAGCATCTCAAAATAATTCAAAATAATTTCAGACATATGTATGAGTTGATGTTGCTGTATGTGATAAAGCATTCAGTACCATCGTAGTCATTATCATCATTATAATCATAATTTCATATATTAAACATCTACACCAATCCTACTCAAAACGCCAAAATATCAATCAAAATCCGTTGTTGTTTTAAACCAATAAACCTTTATGAACATCAAGAAGTAGTCAGAAGTTTTAAATTAATATTTTTAAATCAGCTATAAAAATACAAATTTCAGAATTCTATTAAATTTCTTTGTCAATCGAGGGGCTAGTGTATTTAGCGACAATAGAAGTTAAAATATCCTTAAGACAAAAGACTTGAACCAAATAGAAAAAAATAAGAAAAATATAACATAAAAATGAATATAACATCAATAGTAACAACAACATACAACATAACTTCAACAAAAAAGAATTGAGGAAAAATGTAAAAAGAAAATAATAAAGAAAATTCTTGTAACATGAATATCAGAAGCATGAAAAGTTTTATGCAATTTCTTGAGAAATTGTTAAACGCAAAATAATGTGTTGTGTCTCACAAGTCAAGTCCACATACATATACACCCATACACATACTCCAACACACACTTATAGATATAAGCTAACAATCTCATGTATGAAATTAAACATTAGGAAAATATTAAGTTTTCTTATTGTTTCACACACATTCACCCTTACATACGATTATCAAGAATTTTCATTTCTTTAAGTTTTCTTTCTTTAAATGTATACGTGTGTATGTGTGGGTTATACCATCTTTTTGTCTAACAGTGTGTCTAACTTTACGTTACAGGGTTTCTTGCTTGAACCAACCATTCAAGACTTCCGAAGCTTTAAACGCTCTTACCAATGCTCCCCTAACCAATACACTCACACATGTCTAACACTATTATTTTCTAGTATTTTGTGTTTTTGTTTTCACTTTAAACCTAAGAGAGAGAGAGAGAGTTCATTCTTTTCAAAACTTTCAGTTCTTCGTTCATAGACTAAAACGGAAATGACAGTTCCGTAACGCAAACGTAACGCTGCAGCTATTAGAACGAACCATTTCGTTCCACTTTTCATCTGTTCCCGTTGCTGCTGCTCTTGTTATTGTATTCATATAACTAAAAATGCTTCTACTGCTTGTCTAGAAGGAAAAGAAAAATTTTCACTTGTTTTATATTAAAATAAGAAAAAATAAAAAACTTAGAAAAACAAAAGCCTGACGGTATGACGTTTTGCCTGCCTAAATAGCTTTTGTTATGTTACTGATTGTTGTTGTTGCTGTTCTTGTTGTGAAAAGTGAAAGAAAAGCAAACCTTTTGAAAGCATAATAGTCTGTCAAATAAGCTAAAAATGTTGTGTTATTATATATACTCATGGATAGAAACATTCATCTATACATAAATGTGTATGAATGTATTTATGTCTCCGACCCTGCAAGTCAAAATATATGTTCTCTAAAGAGATAAGATAAATAAATGTAATTGAATGAATATTATGTTGATTCATTATAATTTGGTTGAATGTAAATTATATATTGGTCCTGATAAAATTTGGTTTCATATACACGCGAAGGAACATCATTTCGGAATATGTTCGTCGCAAACACTAATATATTCGGGTTAAACATTCATTGTTATTACCAACATGTTAATTGCTGAATTCATTTTATTTTGATAACAATTTCGTTGCTTTAATAAAATTATTTTTATAAAATAAAAAATATTGGAAATATGTTTGAGTGGTCACAATTTTATTGTTACTGAAAAACCCGTTATAAAAACCTATTTTTATTAGTACAAATTATTATTATCAGTTTATTGGCAACTAAATATTACATTTTTCAAAGGAATAGTATATTAAAATATATCATATGAACATATTTTTATTCAATAACAAAAAAATGCAACAAACAAATTCTTATTGAGCTAACAATATTTTTAGTAACGATAACAATATATTAAGTGGCCTTTACAATAATTTTAGTGGCAATAACAATATATTTGGTGCAATTGCAATATTTTTAGTAGCGATAACAATAACCATTGTTATTAATGCAAAATGACAATGCGAATAAACAAACTTTTTGTTACAATAGCAATATTTTTAATTGGGATAATAATAACTATTATTAATGCGAAATCAAAATACGAATAAACACATTTTGTTATTACGCTAACAATATTTAATAACAATAGTACGTTGCTTTCCGTTTATGGTTACCGCAAACATATTTTATGTAAATTAACATTAAATAAGAGTGTAAATTACCATTTAAAACTGCAGGGTTTTGTTAGTCTGAAACACCATCTCATTTTTTGCATAAAGCATTTTAACATGATTTTCATTATTCAACCAAAATTCTTGTTTTGTCGGTAGGACCATTTGGTATCCTTAAAATATAAATATATTTTGTTCCATAATAAAAAAAGGTAATAAAACTTTGTTTTAAGACAGATAAAAATTAACTTTTTACAATGTTAAATTAATTTAAAGACATATTGATTTATTATTTTATAAAATATTAAAATAAATATTAAACATATTAAATTAGTGAGCATTAGGCCTGGATACTTGAATCAGGATGTGAATTTTTTTATTTATTATTATAGTTCGATATATCTTTATAAATGCCAATGTTTAAATTAAACGTTTTAAGTTTGTGGTGGAATCATATTGTACAAATTTGAAGCTATCGAAATTAATTTACAAATTTATTCAACGATAATTTTTCAAAATTACCTTTTTAGGTTAAAATTTCAATAAATAAAATTTGAAAATGGATTTATTGTGAAACAATATTGAATTAACATTTTTTAACTATGAAGCAAAATCATAAGTGAATGTGTGAATTCTGTTTTAATTAATTTTTCATTGATATTTTTTATGTGATAAATATCCTTTAATATCCCTTTTTTTCTTCATTTAGTCTATGTACTTATATTATCTAACAAGTCAGACTAATGAGAGAAATTAAATAGAAAAAACAAAAATATTTTCTATTTCCTTAAACCTAAAGCATACATACAAACACATACATAAAAACACATATTCGAAATATGGAATAATATGGAGAGAACATTATCTTGGCGTCTCATTTCCTAATTATGAGGGAAACCCAAAAATTGTGTCATTTTTGAGTGATTTATGGTTTTTGGAAATATGTCAAATATTTATATATTATTTTTAATACATAGAAAATGTTGTGTAAATAAATATATTTATTTATTTTTTGTTTTGTTATTTTGTTTGTATTTTATTTTAATTTTAGATTTTGCTATTTTGCTACTCCCGCCTGTTGGCAAATTTCGAAATCCTAACATTTGAAAACTTTTTTTCGAGTTTGCAATACATTTATTAGAAGTTTAAATGTGTTGAAAAGATATATATTTGTGTTTATTGCTTATTTTTCTTTTTTTCGCTTTAACTGGGGTTCTTTGTTAAATCCAAAGAATTATATATAAAATAAAGTTTATCTCAAAAATTTTCAATCTTGTTACTGAATTTAATACTAAAAGGTTTGTAGAGTAACTGTACAATTGAAATAAAGTAGATTGAAAAATACTTTTGAGTAATCAAACTAACAAATATTCATAGTTATATAATAAATCATTAAATTACCTTTTAGGAATTTGTTATAATTTAAACTATGATATGAAAAGTTGTTGAGTCTTAATTTTCGATTAAAAAATATTTTTATTTTAATGATTAAAATTTTTATTTGCCTTTTGTAATTTTGTTTAATTCGATGCTTTTGTTTTAAGTTCTAAGAAAATATTTTAAATCAAATTATTTATTATTACAAAATATATCAAATACTGTTTTTTTATCTCATAATAATTCGTTATTATTATTATTTTTATTCTAACACCCACCACTCATACAATTTGTTTCATGTCTCACTTTGTGAGTGTCAAAATTAAAATTCTTTTCTTAGTCTTTTATAAAATTTATCTAACACTTTGCTAAATACGTTATAAAAACCAAATAGTTTTATTATATACAAGTACTTATATTCAATTTTACATGAATCTATTCTGTTCTACTCAACCAACAATGTGGATTACAAAGTAAAAATATAAAATATTTTTAATAAAAAAATTATATATTTACATACATATACATATATATTAATGTGTATCTGAAATATAAAAGGCTGTCTGAACATGGACACGACATTATTGTTGAACAGATTACAGCAACATCAGATAAAGAAATTTGTAATATGAAAAAAAATCAAATTGAATTTTAAAAGCACTTCAAAAAGGAAAACAGTTTTCTTGACAAGCATGATGACAATTTTGTCTTAGTATGAATATAATACACTTATACACCGAAAGAAATAAGAGGAATTACTGCAAATTTGATATCTTAAATTAAATTAAAAATTCTGCAATTCAAACGAAATGTGAATTTGAAATTATATAGTATACGTGAGAAGTTTTTGCGGATATAGTTAAAACGGATCAGATTTGGATTGTTTCGAGAACACAAAATTTTGTTTTTATGTCCAAAAGGTCATACAGGTCTGTTCGATTATCGAGGGCAGAGCATAATAACATTCTGTTAGATCATTATTATGCGTTTGTGCTGATGTTTGTATCGTACAACTGCCTTCAAGTATGTTATTCGGCTCATAAACAATTTCTGATTCAATTTAACGATGTCCGTCAGACTGTCTGTCCATATAAACGTTGTTAACACTCTACAGGTTGTATATGTTGAGATATCTTGATGAAATTTTGTACATATTATTTTGGTCAATGTACGGTTCAATGTTTCAGTTACCTCCCATAATCTTCTTCACTTTGGTATTGCAATAAAATTTGGTGAAATAAAAATAAATATAAGCAAAAATCGAGGTGCAAATTATATAAGCATCGTCCGATAAATTCTTGTAGCTTTTTTGAACCCATCACAAAATTTCATTTTAAATGCATACATTTCATAAATGTTAGATTAACAATAAAGTACTGCACATTTAAGAATAAATCAGAAAATACAATTATACGATCATTACTTTTTCGTTACTACCATTTATAACTAACCTTGTGGTGTAAAGTGTTAAATAGTCGAGCTTGACCAACTTAAAAATTCTTATTTGTTTTTAAATGTAGGTGTTATCAAAATGTCTGTATTCGAAAGTATTCTAATCTAGATTTTCTTTTTTTAAATAATCATCATTTCTCTCTGTGTATCTGCTACAAAAAAATTTTCAATAAATTTTGATATACAATAGCTTAGTAAAAATTACTATCATAAACATATATAGTCTATTTTATAATACAAATTCTTATTGAAAAAATCAATTATAAGAATCCTAATAGTGTGCTATGATTTCCTTTCTGAAAATACCTAAAATATATGCTACAAATAAAATAAGAAGTAAAGCTTTCTTAAAAAATTCGATCCCTAATAAAATACATTTATTCGAGATCCCTTTATTCATACAACAAACTTTTAAAAATATAAAATTTTGAAAAAGAAAACACATTGAAATTGTTTAAAAAAAATCAATAATAATTTACATAAGATATTATTAACCATCGAAAGAATAAGTATGATACGTTTTTGATATTCAATTATTTGATTTCCTTTTCAATTTTTTTTCTAGCATTTTTTTTCCAATTCCTGTTAACTGTTATTTTGGCATATTTGCCAAGTAAACAATATTTCGTTTTCTATTTCATGGCATCATAAACATTTATTTAATTTTTTTTAGCATCTAAAGCACGTTTTATTATTTTCTTTTTGCTTCATATAATATTGATTTCAATTATCAGAGATTTTTTGTTGCTCTTTCGTATTCAGGTGACAAGCTCTTCAATATACTTTTTTCATTTGCAATTTTTTACTTCCTTTTTTATTTGCTTGTGTTTTGTAGGGGGGATTACACAAGTACCTTATTTGTCTTTTGTTATTGTTGTTTTTGTTTTCTTCCTACAAGGGATTTTTTGGCGCTTATTGTTATCATCACTGTAAATATGGTAAACGTTTATTGAAAACAAACAAAAAACAACAAAAATGTATATTAAATTTGACAATAAAATGTAATGACAGTTAAAAGTTTGTAAATGAAAATTGTTCTCTTTTTTTAAACTCAAACAGCGCATGTTTTGGGTTCGGAGAGTTATTCCGGAATTTGTTAATATTAAGTGTGTGCAATAAAAATACTCTGGAAGATAAATTATATTTCAATGAAAATAGATTTATTTCTCTTTACTCTTAAATGGATGCTGTTGGAAATTTGAGAGAGTGGCCAGATTGTAGAGCAAATACTTCAGTAATAATATTGGTTAATAGACCCAAATTACTCCTTATAAATATCCAACTTCTAAGGAAAAAAATAAACAAATTTCACTGAATTCGGTTAGTGATATTTGCAGTGATAATGTCTCTTACAAGAATAAAAGTAAAGTAGGTAAATCAACTTTATATGGAACAAAAGTACATAAGTTTTGAGCCTCAAATTATAACTTTCGGCTTCTGATTTTGCTACTCCAATATTTAATTAAATATTCAATCCGTTCAACGTTTTCAGTTCGTCTAGTCAGTTAGTACTAATTTTTACGGTGATCTGTGGATATTTCCCAAGAGAGCTCATGTAACTTTTAAAAATTATTGCAGACGGTAGAAGTCTTTCATAAAGGAAACATTCTAATCACATTAAAGAAAATATGGTTTATAGACACTCATAGAATCAATTTCTATGAGTATCCATAATGGTTTAGTTGGACACATAATGGTTTAGTTGGACGTCTAAAATCTTTGATATTCCGAACGCTATGAATATTAAACCAAGTAATATTATTTTCTTATTATTACTTAGTTTTATAGCAGTAATTTATAGCAATAAACTGAAGATCAATCTACATCTTTCATTGTCTATCAGAAAAGTTCGGTAAGTTTTGTGTAAGAAAAAACGGTTTCATTAAAAGAAAAGGATGGCGCGTCCAGCTCTTTCCAAAGAACACAAAAACAAAAGAAATATCATAAAAGGAATGAAAAATGAATGAATAAAAATATAATTTAGATGGACCAGATGGTTTCCAGGGAGGGTTTTCCATGAAAGAAAAACTTTCTTTGATATGGATTTCAAAAAGGATGACCCCTTAGAATTATGTCGACATTATTGGAAGTTCCACTTCTTGAGTACGTAGAAGATTCAATGTTCAATTATTCAATTATCCAGCTGTAAAATTCTCATTTCGTCGCTCTAAATGTTGGTTTAAATCTAAAATACTAGATTTAAATATTTTAGAGTGTTGTCTACTATATCTCTAGAAATTAAAAAAATAGTAAAATCGATGAAAAATCCCATATTTGAGGTAATTGGATAATTAGAAACATTAATTATGAATCTTCTGGAACCCGGGTTCTTTTTCTTTAGGGATATAATATTTCGCAACTCACATTAAAGTAAGAATTTCATATGGCATCCCCATTTCCGTTGGTTCTCTATTTGTGGAATTGCTCTCATCTAGATACTCCTTATGGCTCGTTATAGTAATTCTTTATAATTCATTATCCAAATATAAAATTCTCTTTAAAATAATTATTATCTCCATCAATGAATTTTACATTTTCAGCATTTAAACAATATAAGTTTTATTTTCTCCCCAAAATTATTCCAATAAAATTTATAACAATGAAAATGAGCAGAAAATTTTCTCTGATTTCCCTTTATAAAATTACCACACATTATCAGAAACCCCCCCCCCCCAAAAAAAAAACAAAGAAAAACAACAACAAAAATATATTAACAGGGGGCAGAGGAGCGGAGAAGTATAAAAATAAAATATTTTATATTTTGGTGGGCAAAAAAAAAACGTAAAAAACCATAATTCAAGTAGTTGGAAATTTACGAGTCTACGATGGGGTTGACATAAAATATTTAAACGCTAAAAATTTTAGAAATAAAAATAAACAAACAAAATTATTAAAAAGAAAATAAATAATAAATTAAAAAAAAACCTTAAAAATACAAATAAAACTAAATGATATCTGGTGTCGAAATAAAAATAGAAAGAAGAATATAATTTTTTTTTGTAAATTTGAGATTTTCCGTCGGCTTGTGAAAAATTTATAGTTTTAGAATATTTCTTGTTATTGTTGTTGTAATGAAATCATCATGATATAAAATGTTGTTTCTAACTTTTAACAAGTGTTCTAATATTGAGCGTTATTGTTGGCATTATTGTTGTAAATTACGAACATGTTGCTGCCATTATTAATAAATTTACCTACAAAATCATTATTATTGTCATCATCATCATTATTGTTGTTGATCATTACGACAATATTGAGAAAGTGTAAAATACGTCTAAGAACTAAACGTAAAAAAATACGTAAATAACGAAAATTCTACAATTAGTAATTAAAGAAAACGTTAAATTTAGAAAACAACAAAAAAAATAAACTTTAATTATTTTGTTTCGATTTGCTAAATTTTAAGTTTTTTAATTTGAATACAAAATTACGTTTTATGCTGGTGTCTTGCTGAAAATATCACATTATTAACGCCTGGAAGTGAAGTATGATGTATAATTGCTAATTTTTATTGTGTTAATTATGTGCAATTAAATTTTAAATTGCTGTTACTGAAATAAAGGTTTGTATGGGATTTATTCAAATTAATTATATCTGAAGATAGAATTAAAAGATTTGAGAATAGAATTACATTAGAAATCAATATGTTTCAAAAATAAGATATCAGTTTTCTATTTAAGTTGTATCCATGTTTAATTTGTCATTCCTGAAAAATTATTTAAAATCCCAAATTGGACTTAATCTCTTTGGATATCCGCCTGTCCATGAATCGAAAGCTTTTTTACAGCCAAACCAAATAACACAAATCGAATTTAAAAAAAATTTTGCTGTATTATTTTAAATTCTTCGCTATAGTTTGCCATGGTCCAGTGTATTTAAAAAGACCGACATTTTCAGAAAACCGGTTTTTGAGTTATTCGAAAAATAAGATTTACAAAGCACCGATTTCGAATACGGTTTTATGTTTAAAAAACCGGTTAACCGTTTTTTTTTGTTAATTATTATAAATTTATAGAAAAGAATTATTATTTAATTGAAAATCTTTAGTTAATGAACATAATGGTTCCTTATCAAAATAAAAATTTGCAAAAAATTTTATCAAAAAATCCTTACACTTTTTAATGCACTAAATGAGTGGAATATAAAAGTTTTTTATTAGTATTTTTAGGTATCTCAAACATATATATATATATATATATATATATATATATATATATATATATATATATATATATATATATATATATATATATATATATATATATATATATATATATATATATATATATATATATATATATATATATATATATATATATATATATATATATATATATATATATATATATATATATGACATGTTGTCATATATATATATATATGACAACATTGTATAATTTTCTTCTATTATTACATTACATACACACATACGAGCTTTAAGCTCATTTGTGAGAAATAATGAAACGATCCTCGCATAAATTGGTAAAGAATATTAGGTTAATATACGACTTATTTGTCACAAATTTCCTTAAATTCATTTAATTTTCAGGACTTTTATGAATAAATTCCGAGAAGAAAATTAGAATTAACATTGTTAAATTGACTCAGAAAGTGATTCTGAAAGTGATTAAGGGGTGGTAGGTATATTGGTGTAGGGTATAAAAACTGGAGAGACTACTAAAAGAGAAAGCTTTTTCAAAAAAGCTAGTGAAAAGAAGGATACAAGCATTTCTATTGCTGTGATTCCAAGCAATAAATTTGGTCACCAAGGAATATACAAAAAAATTACAAAATCATGCACACAAAATGGTCATTTTTATAAGACAAAACTCAATGAAAACAAAAACAAAAAAGTGTGGAAAAAAAGAAAATCGAAATACAAAATGCAACAAAATTATTTTAAACACAAAAATAAAGAGGTGTTTAAAAGACATACAAATAAACTTAAACAGAGATACAAAAGGAACTTTAAATGTAAAAAAGAGTAAAAATAATAAATACACGACAAATGAAAAAAAGCCCCAAGGTCATGAAAATGTAACAAGAAAAGCTATGAATTAAAGTAAACTCTCTTTGAGATAAAAGTAAAAAAGTTTACTCTAATAGGGCAACAGGTGATTTATCCTAATAAAATATTTAATTTTTTGTTTCGTGTTTGTTAAGAGTTTACTGTAATCCGTTCGAAAAACATATGATGAGGAAAAATTTTTATATAAAAAATGATACGAAAACTATAAAGAAAATTATTAAGAGCATGTCGAAGTCATCATGGAGAACAACAAGCATTTTACGTATAATAAATTATGTGTAAAACAACGTGTGAACTAACATAAATAATTTTCTTAATCCATCTAACCAATTCATAGATATAAATACTCATTCACTTACACACTCACTCTCACAGGCATTCAGACACACATCATTTGCTATAAAAAAACTATTGTGAATCGTTTAAATGCAGTTTTACATGTTTCTCTTCTGATCTGTTCCCGCTTTCACTGGATGATTTTATTGATAGAGGATCCTGTTAGTCTAGACTCTCTTGCATAGTCTCGTACGAAGTAAATGATCATCTGCCTCTTTAAGAGTACGTTTAAATATTTATATTTTAGAAGAACTGTAAAGGAATTAGAATAAGAGCGACTGAAAGAACTTGTATTAACATTAATTTTTACAATTCAAAATAGATCGTTTCAATTTACGGGTATTTTATGTATTTAAACGTCGTAATCTGTAACAAATGAAAAGTATGAACTTAAACGTAGATCTCCTCACTCCAAGATCTCGAAAGGAATTTCACAAACATTTTGCCAAATGCCCCTGGCCCTGTTCGTTATGAAATTTTATTTAATATTTACATTGCGTGGGAGCAACCACTTCCCATGTCACTAACCGTCCTACATTATTTCCAGTAAAACTGTTTGGAACCAAATTTTAGAACTTTCGCTGTTATAGTTCTTTAGATATTCTATGATCAAAATTTACTTTGTGTGGGGACTACCTCTCCGTGTGTTACTTTCGCGTATATGGGGATTATAAGTCCCAAACAAACAGGCAAACAAACACAGATCCATTTTTTATATATTATTTTACATTTCTCTAACATTTCGGTTTATAGGCTTTAACATGAACAACTTCTTTTAAACTCCTGCCATTACATTTACACACATTCCTTCACATCTTCCTATAAAATACATCCTTGTGTAAGTATATGTAGGTTTTTTTGGTGTTCTGACAAAAAAAAAAGAACAATCGATTAAACTTTGATAAAAATCAATTTGCAACAATAATGAATTGCTTAACTATAAGCAAAGTGTGCTTGAGTTTGCTGCAACTAGTAGAAATGTTGCAAAGACCACAGAAACGAAAGAAAAAACTCTATAAACCGCCGACAACAGATGTGTTGTTGGCAATATATTTTTTTTCTTGTTGTTATTATTTCCATTTAGCCTTCTGATTTTTATTTTACTTTAACAATTTTATATAAAAGTTTAGCAAATTATTAACTTCTCTACTCCAACAAAATGTTTCATTTAAGCTGTTTTAAAATTGTGTTGGTTATTTCTCATTCTTCTTCTCATCATCATCTTTAACATCTCTTACTTTTTTCTGTATATATTTTTTGTGTTCATTTGGCTTTTGTACTGTTTAGTTTATTTTGTACAAATTGCCCACAAGGTGAAATAAAATTTACAAACATTATAATCATCGGTTAAGTATCACCATCACACCATTCAAATCTTTAAGACATAACAACAACAACAACAGCAACAACATCAGCAATAATAACAACAGTAACACAAGAATAATTGCAAACACCAAGCTACATTTTAGTAGTTGCTGTTGCATGTACTCTTGTACTACGTTGTTCATATATACACCTACAGTGAGTGAGTGGTAAGTTGGAGACCATAGAAATTTAACATTAACCCGTTTTCCATGGAAACTCTTCTTTTTTGTGGTGAGATAAGCCAGCTGTTAAAGGTGTACGAGTACTAGAGGAAGATGCGTGTTTGTGGAGTGGCTGTTTCTGTTTCTTTTTTTTTGAATCAAAAAATATATAAACCTCTACATCTACCACCTTCACTTTATTTACTAGTTATATGCATCCCTTGTTTTTACTTTTGATGTATCTTTTTGAGTATTTCGTTGGGTTTTTTGGCCCAAAGGTAACACTTGGCCGCCAAATCACGATTCACAACTTAATCCACAAGTTGGTTAAGGTCGCTTTTAGTTTACTTTAACAATCTTTTAACTACTCATAGTTGTCTTTACTCAACTCCTTTCTAACTAAAACTATGAGCTTAAAATCAACTAAAGTCCATAAAAAAGGTTTATTTTAATTTGCTATAACTACATTAAGTAACACGGTAATATTTTTTTAGTAATACAGAAAGTAACATTTTGGAAAAAATTTTCTCGTGAAACTTAGTTTTAGTTAAAGTCTTAAAAACTGTTATGGGTTGAGAATTTGTGCTATATATATATATATATATATATATATATATATATATATATATATATATATATATATATATATATATATATATATATATATATATATATATATATATATATATATATATATATATATATATATATATATATATATATATATATATATATGATTAAGCATGTTTGCTTTAATCATATTTTATAACATAACTATTAAAAATTCAAAAGTTCTTTAATTATCGTTATTGCCGCTTAAAAACATTTATAATTTTTTTAAGTTGCATTTAAGTGTAACCTTTTAAAGAACTTTTGGTTGCAATCACGTTTCTTTTTATTCGTTTTACTTATTCATCTGGTTTTTATTTCTGTTCTTTTTTTCTTGGTTTAAGTAACGATTTACTTTTGTTATGGTTTTGTTTGCGGTTTGTAGTAAACTTTAAAATAACAAAAATAACAACAGTATTAGTGCTTTTTCCCAATTGCAAAATGTTTGCATACAACTAAATGAAGCAACGTGCAGAGTGTAGATTTTACATCCTTTAGAAATTTCTTCTTTATCCCCTGTTTTTGTTCCTTGCGGAAATGTTGGTCTTAATAATAAACACATGATCATTATTTCTTTGTTAGAACAACTTAAAATTCGAAAAACGAAATAAAAAGAAAAATTTTTTTTTCATAAAGTTAAACAGAGGCGTATGCGCAAAAAGTTTTCATAATAATAAAAAATTATTAATTTCTATTTTGTTTTTCTTAAAGTGTACAATTTTGATTTAATTATCACCATAAATATTTCTCAATAACAAAATTTCTAAATGAAGTTATTTAACAAAATTTATATATTTATGTATTTACATTCTAAACTGCCATTTATTATAAATATAAAGATGTATCAAACGTCATTTTTTCATCTCTCTCCCAACAAAAAAATATTATTCAAACTCTTTGCAAAAAAACGCTCGTTCATAAAAAAACGCAAAAAAGGTTAGACCAAAGATAAAAAAGTTCAAGACAAAAAAATTTTACATGAATAAACGTCTTTTCTTTTACAAGATTGTTTGTTAAATCCAAAATGAAAGAAAACAAAAATATGAGGAAAAAAACAAAAACAAAACGAAAATATCGGTAATGAAGATGTTAAATGCAGCTGTTGCCATTAAAGGAGTTTGAAATGTAAACGAAACGTAAAAAGTATGAAATACAATTGCAATTGGAATTGTAGTTAATAAATGTTGCAAAGAAAATAATTCACAAAATGTTACAAAAAAGTGCAAAGTTCATTATGAAGTTCTCAGTGGAGGATTGATTTATTAAGTAAATATTTACTTGAGATGAACTTCAATTTCATTTAATGAACTCATCAAAATGTAATGGAGTTTTTTATTTAAGACAAAACAGCAATAACAACTTCCAATCAATCAAAGATGAAAGATAAATGAAAAACATTAAAATAATAAATAAATAATAAAAATATTATTGTTTAACAAATTAACAAATGAAATGCCAACAATTATTTAAGGAGGAGATAAAAACATGAAATAAACTGTTTGAACATTTTGAAGACTTTAATTAAGGTTCTCATAAAGAATATGAAAAATTTAGTATTCGACTGTACAGAATCTTAAATATTCTCCACCACATTCATTGTAATTCCAACATAATATTACATACATACATACATACATACATACATACATACATACATACATACATACATACATACATACATACATACATATATACATACATACATACATACATACATAAACAGTCCCATAATTTACTCAAATAGTTTCTTAAATATTTGTCACTTCATATGAACCGATTTTGTAATTTCTGGAAAAAAATACAAAATATTCTTGTATAGCAAGGTTGACTTAGACCTCGTTCTATATCTCTTTAAAGCTAGTTTTTAATAGGCAACTTTTCAGGACAATAACAAATAATCTAACCAAATTCATTTTGTCACGTTCACGACCAAACACACAGGAAATAACTTGAAACAAAATCATGGTTGAAAACATAGTTGATTTGACATTGACTAAATTTATTAAATTCAGTTTTAAAGTTTGGGGTTGAAATAATATTGTGAATATTAGAATCCTTCGATATTAATTTATAAAATTGTACAACAATAATTTTAAAAAATTACTTTTTGTAGTAAAATTTCAAGGAGGAAAAACTGCATTTACAGTGAAACAATCTTTGAAGCAAAATCGTCAAATCACTCAGTTTACGATTTAGAAAAAATTGACTTATTCTATATAAATCCCGTGCACTTTGAATGAATAAAAAATCATTTGTAAATAGAATAACTGCTATTTACTTAATATCATCCAGATTTATATGCCCTCTTCTGTAAACTTTGACAATATTTAAGTTTTTCTATTAAATATAAAATGAGCGTGTTAATTTTTAGACATCATCAGATCAGATATAAGTCTATAATTATTTTTCTGTTGAATTAAGCGGAAACAAATCTATTCAAATTTTTATTTGTTAAAAATATCTAAAACGGACTGACAGACAAATCGAGCTAAGAGTTTGATGGAGTCTAAAGACATACTTAATACTCCATAATTCACCACTTGTGATTTTGAAAGGTATAAATAGAATTCAAGACTTCACAGACAAAAACTGTAATTTCAGGTTTTTCAAATCAGTTCAGTTTTTTTAACTTAATTTAATAAATGAATATTTATGATTATTTTGGTCCGATATAAAATAGCTAAAGCTACAGTTTTATTCAATGCTTCGAATATATCCACATTAGATAAAAAAGTGGATGTCATGGGTACAAACATGTAACGTGGTTAGTTTTTTTAAACATTTTTTTATAGACTGCAATGTCAACAGAATATCCGATGCGTACCCGAATTATTTCTCGATTAGGGTTATGCCCATCTTGCAACAAATGACCGATATATCGACTTGAGCTTTATATCAAATTGTTCATGTCTATGAATTATTTTTGAATCTGAAACAAAAGTTCAAATTTCATTTTCTTCAATAGCTCAACTAACGAGATTAGAAGATCTTTCTTTCTTATTATTTTATTTAATTAAAATAATAATGTTTGTATGACTGAAGTTTTCCTCTTAATTACTTCCAAAACTATGTTAAATTAAGATACTACAATCGATGTATTAAGAACCTTCTCATATATGGTTCTTCTTAGAGGTTCTCATCATCTTCCAATCTTTGGGCCCTCTTTTACTTTTGTAAAATATTTTATTAATTTTAATATGGAACATTTATTGAATTTAATTTTATTTTTACCATTATTTTTTTCCAATAATTGTCAACCTGTATTTTTTCCTGTATGTCATTTATTTTTTGCATTCACATTTTTTTCCAAATATTGACAATTGTAACGGATATAACTGCACATTTCTCATGGTTGTATTTTTTTTGCTCCAGCATATTTTCGCTATTGTTATTCTCTTAATATGAACTCCTTTTTTTTAAATCGAACTGATGCATTTTTCGAAAAAATATAGAACATAGCGAAAACATAATGTCCTGTATCCTTGTACACGTGTCCTTTAAGCAGTAAAAAAACGAAAAAAAAAAAAAACATCGAACATTGATTTATGAGTGTAAAATTTTTAAAAAGCACACAAAAACTGTAATCAACTGCAAACAACAGAATTGTGAAAAATACATATAAAAACGCAGGAACATGACATTACAAATACAAAAAAAATGCAAAATGAAACTGACATAGAGGAACAAATAGTGTAACGCAGAAAAACACATCCGCTAATGTGAAAATGCCTGATGCTGATGAGGGCGATGATGAGGATGTGGATGATGGTGATGGTGATGGCGATAATAAAGAAAATGACGAGGTTTGTGTTCTACATATGATGGTATTTTTCAGTTTATGATGATGACAATTCTCTTAAATGACAAACAATGCTTATTTCATACACTCATACATATGTATGAACATATAATGAGCAGGACACATACCACTTTTGAATACATACAAAAATCTTGGAGTGAATATTTTTAACAAATACCTATTGAAAGTCAATTGTACTATTACGCATATTGCAACATAATATATGTACTGCTACATACTAATGGTTGCATTTATTATTGCGGCATTTTTTTGTATTTACGTTTACATTTTGTTGCATTTGTATTTTTGTGTTTTACCACATTGTTATATCATCTCGTTGTTGTTATTGTAATGTTTGTTTCGTTTTCAATTTTCAAAAATTGTTTGTGACAAAAAAGGATGTCACCATGTCTCATATAATATTCACATACAAACACATTTACACGCATTTACTTTACACAATGTGTGAGTAAATTTCAATATTCTGCAAAAAAAAGAAAGAAAAACCCCATTTTGCCAACCAAACCATCATTTGATTTTGTATGAGTTCAATTGTTAAAAGGATGTTGCATTTTGTTGTTTCTGTTGTTGTTGCAAAAAATGTATATAAAATTGTTGTTTTCGTTTTTCTTGTCTGTGGCATAAAAATGCAAAATAATTTTTATAAAATGTATGTCTCTGCAATTCGTTGCACATTGCATAAATTTGCAACAAACAAATACAAACATACATACAAAAAAATTAAAACAAGAAAATAAAAAAATGAGAGCAAAAATTGTATTGAAAACGCGTGTCACATGTCGATTTTTCAATTGTTCACAAATTAATAAATACATTCATTTCATATTCATGCAACATAAATACATTCTGCATCGTTTTCAGTTTATTTTTTTACTGTTACTTGCCACACATTCACATGTACGTACAAACAGCGATGTATTCATACAATATTGATGATCATGTGTGTCATAAAAATTCAATGTTAAATGTGAATAAAATTTTATTTTATTTTATTGGAATTTGTAGTAACTTTTTTTTTAAATCGTATAAAAGAAATTTTTAATTTACATATTTACGGTAAATGACATTGATTGTTTATTTGTAAGTAAATGCTACTAAATTAATTTTCTACTTAATTTTCTATGAAATCAATGTTTTAGGTTTAATTAAAAACATGTTTTAAATAAGATTAAATAAGCCTTTGTTAAAAAAAAATTAAATATGAAACTAGGGAACCTCCCGACGGAACCGGATCTTAATGCGACCAAAGGGAACCATACAACAAGTGATCATAGTTCCAATCTTGAAATGATTGAAGAATATGTTTTTAAAAGTGTTATCAATTCTCTATTTACGTATAATTCACGAATTTCATTTTCGTAAAAACGTCAACAATGCCAATGCGCTGTAATTCAAAAAATTATTAAAATTTCGAAAATAAAAATGGTATTGATATTTCAGAAATATATTTATTATATTACGAAAAATTAATTTCAAATAAAAATATTGAAAATTGCTCTCGCCATTTAGAAAAAAAAACGAAATTTTTACAATTTTTTGTGAATTTTTGAAAAAATTTAAAATGTTTGAGTTGCAATAAAATATTTATCATTAAAAATATCTTTCCGTAATTTTCAGGAAATGTAAATCTTGAGATTCTTAATTAAATTATTAAAAATTATTATGTTTTGGTGAAAAATGTTCATGTATTTTCCAAAATATGAGGATTATGGATTTAGATTTGATTTATAAGTATTTTGTTCTATAGAGTCCACATTTATTTTAAGTCTGTAAAAGTACTTTATCATATGATTAGCGACATTTTGGTGTTTTCAAGGATCTGAAAAAAGTCAACAAAAAAAATCTTCTATGAAAATTCGTAATTTTTAGAAATTTCATAATTTCATATATTAACAACTGATCTAGCAAATTTTTGAAGGTCGAAAATTTAAATGCAAATGATTCAAAAACTATAAGAGATAAATATCATAAGTTTTTCAAAGGTCTCATCAAGGACTTTACGACGGTAGAAAAATTTTGATATAGAAAGTGTATTGAAAATTTGGCAACTGGATAGAAAATTTTTAATTTATAAAATTTAATTCATTCCCGATACGAAAAATTGAAATTGCAGTTTTTATCTGGACTCTCTCTAATTAAGATATCATCTGAGAAATTATAAAAACCACATGTCAAAATAAAATTACAAATTTATTAAAAAATTAGAAATAATTTAACATTTTTAAATTTTCTTAAAAAATTTTCATTATTTTGTCTTTTAAATGATAAAAATATTTAAAGAACTTGAAGTGAAATAAAAACTGAAAAATTGCTGAAAAATCATCACAAATTCACACTGCTAAAAGTTTTAGTTGTTGTTGTTGTTGTTGGTTTACGTTTTTTATTTTTGTTGTTTGTTTTTATCGAAAAGTAATAATTCATTACCAAAAAAAAAAAGAATAAAACACAAGGAGAAGAAAGTATACAGATTTTCACTGTTGTTTTTACTCCCAAAGACCAGAGCCAGTCATTGCGTTAAGCACATTTTCCATGCCAGACATTATGGAGTAGAGATATAACCAGACATGATTGCGAGTATATATGGATGAGTGGTGTTTATAACAAAAAATTTATTAAAAGTTAAAAAAAGAGAGAATGAAACATCAAAACAGGTGGATAAAAATCCTTTAATATTTTCTGTTTTCCCAATTTTAATTTAAAAATTTAAAAGAATATTTTAAAATTATTATTGTTTTTTTTAATTTAATAAAAATCTCTAGAGAATTTAATTTTTGAACTGTTATGAAGGACAAAAAGAGAATTTAACAAAAACTAAACAAACCCCTTGTCAAAGAAATGGAAATAGAAAAGAGAAAATTTTAATGAAAACTTGTTTAATTTAGCAAAAAGAAAATATATAGAAAAAATGGACTTAATTTAAATCAACTTTTATAGAATTGACCTTAGTTACGTTTTTCAGTTTAGTGTTTTATTTATAAAAGACATTTACATGAAATGGTAATATTCCCCTTTTTTGTTCTTTAGTCTAATTCATATGCATACGACTTTGAAAAAGGGTCAATTAACTAATTATACCCAAAAGGATATGACGCACTCCTGCTCTTTCTAGTAAAATGTCTGTTTTACAAAAAAATAATTCAAAAATAAATCTATAAAGTGTGGAATGGGAATAATGAAAATAATATCTTTTTATGAAATCCAACTAAGAACTAAATAATTTTTTTTGCAAATATTAAAATTTAAACAATATAGTAGTAAATAATGTAGTATCAATTAAATTAAACAAAATCACTTTTGTCATTATCACCTTGTAATCTAGAAATAATAGATAAAATTGTTTAATACTCTTATTTAACTAAGATTTAAAAAATGTTCAAAACTAAAATCTGCAAAAAGAATGATTAATGTTATTTTATCGGTTGATTACTCTGGTCTGCCTGTTTGCAACCCTTAAATTTATTCAAATGAATTATTGAAATGACTTCTTTTAGACTCCGCCTGTTTAACCCTCCATATTGTTAGTTTTTTAGTTTTTAATATATTTTTTCCATTTTCAGAATATTATGTTCGTGTCAATCTGTCATATAATCATATTTCCTTTTTTAAGTATTTAACAAAATTCTGTTTGTTTCTTTGTTTAACATTTAAATCATTTTCCTATAAAATCATATGAAATTACCAAGTATGTGTATGTGTAAGTATCTCTAAGAGGAGTATGTTTGAGAGATTTTTCATAATTTTTTTTTTTGGAAATTAAATTATTTCATATTTGCCAGTTGTTACAGGATATTACAGAGATTCAACACAACATAACTCGACTTGAGTTGTCTTGTTTAGAAAGGAAATTGGATATTTTTTTTAGATATGATTACATATCTTTACATACATTGTTATATACATATGTAAAATATTTTCATGTTGTATTCGTATATGTATTACATACATATTTATTTAGTTGTTATCTGTATATATATAAATGAATCTGTGTTTGTTTGTCTGTTAGTTTCTTTGTATGTTTGTTGTATGTTTGTATGTTTGTGGTACTTATGGACAGCTAAACTAATGGACCGATTTTTCTAAAATTTTCACAGAATGATCCCCATATACACAAAAGTAACATAGGCTATAAAAAATTTCGATAGGACCAGAGGGAGAGGTACCCCCCATATAAATCAAATATTGATTATCGAATATCTTAAGAAATATAACAACAAGAATTTTTAAAATTTGTTTCAATCACTTCTTCAAGGAATAGTTTTACTTGACAAAAATTAGGACGGACAAAATCAGGGGTAACCCCAATACAAAAAAATATTCATCATAGAATATCTGAAGAACTACTTCATCGATCATTTTCAAATTTGGTTCTAATAACTTTTTTACTGGACAGAATGAAGGCCAGATAGGACGATGGGGAGAGGTGTCCCCCATACAAATAAAATGTTGATCATTGAATATATAAAGAACTATAACAGCAAATGTTCTCAAATTCGACCCCAAACACTTTCTCAAGAAATTATTTTACTGATAAAATGATCAAGGGAAAAGATACTGCCATATAAAGCAAATATTAAAGACCAGGGGGATGATCGAATACGTCATCGATTGCATACAATTTTTTAATACACATTGTGATTTGTGACATTTTTTCCAGATCTTGGACTGAGGAGAATGTTTGTGCAGCAAAGCCTAACGGGTAAAATCTAGTTTGTAATATAAAACATGAATTTTATATTGTTTAATTTTTATTATTTTTCAAAAATATTCCATGAAACCGTATTTTGTTCTCCACTTCTGGTGATTTCTTTTTCATTTTTTTCATATTCATATTCATATTATTTTTCATTGTTGTTGTTTTGTCTAAAAATGTTCTCAAGAGACTTTTGATGTTGTCGGAAGTCTCTAATAATTGAAAATGTTAAATATATATTCATTCTGGTAATTGTAAATAGAATTATGTTTGTAATATGAACTTAAACTTAACTAAGAGTATTAAGTTGTTTCTTATTTATTATTTAAAAATAAATTTTTATTATTTAAAAATAACATTTTTAAGATATTTTTATAACAATTTTTAATAATATACTTTTTTCCTCTTTTCAGGTAATTATCATATGAATTTATTGAAATGTTATAAATAAGGTAAATACAAATAATAATAATAATAATAATAATAATAATAATAATAATAATAATAATAATAATAATAATAATAATACAAATAATAATAATAATAATAATAATAATAATAATAATAATAATAATAATAATAATAATAATAAAATAATATTGGGCTTTATAAAAACCGTTTGTGATTTTTAATAAAAAATGTAAGGATCCCCATATATCGGACAATATATACACGCAGAGAAATGCCATTTCGGAATATGTTCGTCACAAAACCTATATATATTCGCGGCAAACATATATTGTTTTCACCAACATGGTTATTGTTGAATTTATTTTGATAATAATTTCGTTGCTGTAATAAAATTATTTTGATTGAAAAATATTGTGGTCGCAATATGTTTGACTGATCACAATTTTATTGTTATTAAACAGTCCTTATAAGGAAAACTATTGTTATTAGAACAAAATATTATTTTCAGTTAACCGATAACTGAATATAAACGTTTATTTTGTTTTAAATTTCTGTTAATATGGAGAATAATATATATTTCAATAAATATTTCCATTGTTAATAAATAAAAAATTAGACAATTAAAAAAAAAATAATTTATATGACGAAAACATTTCAAATAATATTTTCGTTAATGGTTACCGAAAATATATTTTTTTCTCTACGTGTACGATTTTTAATATTACTTGATGAGTGCAATAGTCGGTTAAGACCCTGTTTTTTTATGTCATTGAATTGTCAATTGAATGCATTACCTACAGTGCTTAAGTGCATTATCAAAGTGTTAAAAACTTTTGAAAGACTTTTTAAAGTTTTAATGCTTTAAAATTTATAAAAACACAAAAACCGACTATTCGGGGAGAAAATCCCGATTTCTTCGATATTCGAAATATGAGCTCTTCAGAAATTTTTTAAAATTTTTGCATAAGACGTACCGAATCTCCTAAAATTGGAACAGTATCTTCTGGTTATATAAATCACAAATGAAAGTAATTTTAAATTAATATTATTTTTTAGATTTATTGGCTTTAAAGTGATTTTTGAAATAGGATCTCTATGGAAGCTACGACCTTTTCTAGACGAACTTCTTAAAAACTTGGCAAATAAACTTGAACTAAGAAAAAAATATTTGTGTCAAATTAAAAGTTTCACATTTAAAAACTTAAAACACCGATTTTTGAGATATAATTACGATATCTTCTAAATCGGATATCTCCTCGGAGATTTTGAGATTAATTTTCTTCATTATTATAGTATTTTCATTTTATTGCCAACTTTTCTAAGATTTTGCATTCGATTTTCCCACAGAAAATCAATTAGTAAACTAAAAGTAAAATTACGCCATAAAATAAATGCCAAATTAAAAAAAAAACATTATATTAGTAACCTTCATACTAATTAAATATTTAAAACATATAAAAATAAAAATCCCTCACACACACATGTTTAACAAATTTTAATTATTTTAACCTTGAACGCAGTTGTCTAAGATTGCGCAAAAATGAACTAAATTTAAACATTTTTCCATGAAACATCATTAAAACGTTTATAAAAGACAATTAAAATTAGAGCACTTAAGGATTTTTGTTAATTTTTTTTTCAAAAATTCAAATTGTTTTGTTTTAGGAAACAAATGGAAGGGACTCTGGTCATTAAAGTCATAAAATTATGAAATTTTTAATTGTTATTTTATGTTTGTCAAATGCAATATTAAATGACCTTGTTACAGTTTTTCAACCACACACATTCCTACATACCCTCGCATTTAATCCGGGCTCTTTTAAAAGTCATCATAAAAATTTAAATTAAAATGAATTTAAAAATACCTTAAAATACAAAAGTGATACTTTGAGCCATAATTTTTGTCTGAGTGTATGAGGATGAGGGGTTTTTGTTTTGCAACAAATGTGTGTCTGTTTTTTTTTTTTGTAGAATTTATTTTAAAAATTCAACCTTGACTTTGTTGGATTTTTTTTGTTCGATGCTGTTCTGTTTAGTGTGTGTTGTACGGCATTATTGCATAATAATATTGTATCGTTTAGGTTTTTGGAAAAAAAGGAAAATAAAAGAATCAGGAGACGACGTTATGCATGACTTTCTATGTGTTTGTTTAACTGTCTGTAATGTTTGCCTGAGTATTAATATCGGAAACTGGGTTGATTTTTAGTGGACAGAAAAACAAATCCTGTTTTTAGCAAATTATTTAAAAATACAACAATAATTTTAGATTTTTATTTTTTCTGCATTTCTTTGGCCCATTTGGCAGGCACTTTCTTAATACACTCGAAAAAATGAATGAATGAATGAAATATTATTTTATTAAGTAAACAGATAAATTTATAATCAAATTATTCTTGTTTTAAATTCATCACAAGTTTGAAATTGACATAAATCCTCTTTAAATTTACTATTAAAAATATTTTGTCTTTTTTTCAAATTTGCATTTAGTTCTCCCAAAAATGCTGTACAATTCTATTTTAATATGTAAATAAATGTCGACTCTTATTTATTTGTTCAAATAAAAGCTAATATAGAACGATATTTACTATTTAAATTTTCAGAGTGTATTCTTATAACTAAACTAATTTCTATTATAATATTTCCCATAAATATTTTCAATATTATCTAATTTTTAAAATTGCATAAATTATTATTTAAAATCTACCAATAACAATCATTTAATCCAGATAATTCTGAAATTTATCTTAAAATCTACAAAACAATAGTTGCGAATTCTTTATAAAATAAAAGTCAAAGATATTTTCACTTTCAATTTTAATCTCTGAATCTCTCTTTCTTTGTCAGAGATTAAAATTAAACTACAGTTAAAATGTAGGCGTTGTGTGTAACCTTTCAGTTAAAAGATTAAGCCACCTTTTGAGCAAAAGGATTTTGACTCACAATCACTTTTTTCAAAACATCAAAAACACTTTTACTGCTTTCAATTCAATTGTTTTCGTAAATGATTTTCAAAAACTGGGAAATACCCATCAAAAGAACATGAGGAACAAGGTCATAAAAAGGATATAGGAGACAAAACATACACACACTTGTTTCAATTGAAGTGTGTATTTGTTTGTCTGTTTGTTTGTTTGTCTGTTTGTTTGTCTTAAATAAAGTAATAAAACTACAGGTTTCTCTTCTTTGTTTTCACTTTTCAAAAGATTTTGTTTTGAAATTTACAAAATAAATACGAAACGGATTTTTTATTGCAAAATAAAAATTTGCATTGATGGATTAACAAAAAGTTTGCAAATAGAAAAGAGAAATTTCTTTTGATTCTAAGACAACCGTTTTAAATTGTTTCAACTTCTGTTGGTTTGGTCTTGGCTAAAATTGAAAGTAACTAATATATGAAGTGTAAAATCGTGTAATACGTTTGTTTTATCAACAGCCCGTAAGAAAAATAAAACAACACTTTCCCCTATAATTTCAACGCATCCTTTAGGGTCCTTTTCTTACGTTTTATTATAAGGAAAGGCAAAAGTAATAAAACAGCTGTCTTTATTGCTCCTACTATTCCTTTTTATAGAGTTTTATCATTATTTGTTTTGATCATTTTTTATCAGCTGTTGCCATGTGTTATGTTACGTGCCTGTGTCTTCCAAACATCCTTTAACCGATTGCTGTTGACCATTTGGTAACCCTTAGATTGCTTTATACGTATTTGTTGCTATATTAATCTCCTTATTGGTAACGGTGACTTTGAATGGTCACCTTTATATGTGCACACTTCTTATCATTATCTTTATTGTTTTGCTGGTTGTCGCGTCGGCTATGAAATGGACATGTTTTCGTTTTTATTACTCTTTGCCTAGAAGAACTAAATTGTTAAATTTTGTTGTATATTAATAGTTCATATTGCGATAGTTCAATTGAGATAATAATTGTAATACTTATCCAGAAATAGAAACTATTGATGAAAATTCCTAGAATTATTTTTATGACTTTTTTCTCACTTAATGGAAACATAAAAGTAGTTAAAAATTTTTCTAAGGTGGTGAACAACTTTTAAAAATTCTTTAAGGAACAATTTTTTTATATTTGATATATCTACTTTAAGCCCTGCAGCTCCGACCCCGAACGCGCAATGGGAACCTCCTTACAATCTTATAATACTTTCTACTATTATATCAATTATAAATCATTTAATCAGGTGTTTTAATTAACAAATGTCTTTCAAAAAAATCATTCATTTTTGCTCCTTTGTGAAATACAATAGTGTTAGATGACGTTTAAATATTTTTAAAAATGTTGATGAAATCTGAGTACTAAAATATCATGTAAACAATTTCATGAAATCTCAAAAAATCGAATGCGCTTAAAGGCAAGATTATATTAAAATGTTTATAAACATGTTGATTTCGTTTTTTTTTTTTTGTACTAAAACAAAAGAAAACAAAATAGGTATTTGAAAAATGTTTATAAATATTATATGGCAACATGTTTCAATTGCTCAAAATAATACTAATTTTAGAGGAGCATGTAAATATTTCGATTACATTTTCTGAATTCCGTAAAAAATCCAGTGAGCTTACCTCTCACTGGAATCTCGAATATTCACTAAAAATATTATTATCAATCCCTTAGAAAATCTATTAATTTGTAATTAATAAACAAATCATAATTTTTTATATAAAATACATTTGTTTTTTCACTTTATTTATTTCAACTAATAAATATTTTCCTAACTAAACACCCCTTCTCACTCTCCCCCATTACCCCCTCACCAAAAAAAGCTTTTTATCGCCTCTAAATAATTTATAAATTTATTTTGTCTTCAAAACAATTTAATGCATTAATAATCATGTCATTTATAAAAAGAAGAAGAGGAAGAAAAAAAAAAGAAAAAAATTACAATAATGATTTTATCATTCCGAAATGAAATCATTTTATTTTATTTTATTTTTTTTATATGAAAATAAAATGACTTATTTAGCAATTTATTTTATTGGTGCACAAATCGTTTACATATCGCTGAAAAGAAACTTGGATATACGAACACATTTACGTATGAAAATCACCATAATTTACATTTTTATTCATACGATTAGGAATTATCAACATTGTCATCTGTAAGTGTTGAACTGCATTCTGATGTGATGTTTTTCTCTTCACTTTACATAGTTTTGGCTTTATGATGCCGCCAAGACACAAACTCCTCTAGTTTTGAAAACATACATTCACAAACACCGGTGTAAGTGTATGTGTTCGATTGTCTGTTTGAACGTTCGTCCGTCGGTCTGTTTGTTTGGTTTGTTATTTAGCTGAATGTCTTTTGGTCGTTTAGACTGGATCTTTATAAACCAGACACACGTTCAATCTTCTCAATGCATGAAAAACACTTTGCATTTTGTGATTTGTTTTTTTTTTTTTTTGTTTTTTTATTGTCTTTGCTCACATACATAAATGCAACATATTGCATGAAAACCTTTACATCGAACAAATGTCGCACATTTTTATCACACGTTTACAAAATTCTTAAAGTTTTCAACGTTTTACTACTTACAAACGTCTATAGAGGCGTTGGAAAGGTATAGACTACCAAAAGTATTCTCAAGTTCAGAAAATGCATTTTTTGTTTGGTTTAGCGTTTATATGCATTAAATAAAAACGGATCCAATGTTGCAAAATACTTTTTTATGTCAGTGAATGTTGACAAGATTTTCGGGCCAAAAGAAAATAAAAATAAAGAAAAACATCTGTAAAATGAGCAGCCAATTCCAAGATTTTTACAATCTTTTGAAATGAAATTGACATAAATGTAGAAACGTTGGAATATTTTTCATAAATGTGTATTGTCATTGTTGTTGTTGTTGTTGTTATGGTTTCTGTTAAAAACATAGTGTGTGCATTTTAGTCAATGGAAATGTCTATGACAACAATAATGTTGATGACGATAAATATTTTAATAGTTTTTTTATTTATTTGAATGAACATTTATTAATTTGATAAGTAAAAGAGTTTATGAAATTTATTTTAACATTTTACACTGATGAAGGTTCTTAAATTGGGAAGAATGCTAAAAATGTTTTCAGTTTTAAAAACTTTTTAAGGATCAAGGACTCAAGGTAATGAATATGCATTACTCATGAGAAGAATCCAAGCTATAGTAAGATAAAAAGAGAGCGTTTTGTTAACAACAAAGGTTTATTATATTGTTTCAATATTTTTTAACTTTTAAAAAACTTGTGTAAATTGGTTTTTAAATTAAGACAAAAGAAATTTTGCATCCTATTGGACCAGACAAATCTCTTTTAGGAAAGGCATAAGGTTATCTCTTATAGTTACGGAGGTAATAAAATTGAAATAGAATTTTCAGCCATTTTATCAATTGTTTTTTTTTATTTTTAAAATATATATGTCATATCTTAAAAATACTCCGCCTTAATATATGAATACTTTTAGTTATATTAATGTGATGTTGGTGCTATGAAAATAAAATGTATTTCTTGGGGATTTTTTTCCATTATTCACGAAAAATAAACAATTTTTTCGGAATTTTGTAAATTGTTTATATATTATTTAAGAAATCATTAAGGGAACACATGTTAACGATTATTACGATATCTTGAATAGTTTCAAATTTACAAAATTTTATCCAAACAAACCACTGTACGCTGAGTCGTTGGTGACAGGTCGGTCTTGAAACTGAAACAAACAATATCAGAATCAATAGGCTGAACTTTGTTGAATACTGGAAAGAAATTATTTAATATGCGTTAATTTTGTTGTATAATTCCAACACTAACAAACAATCCTTCATAGGTTATAATTTAAATACTTTTATTTTAGACAAAAATATCTGGAATTCTTATTACAAATCTGCTATAAATATTGAAAAAAATACTATAAAATTACAAAATTTGCAAGTTACAAAGTATGACCTGTTTTAGTTTTTTTTTGTCATTTTAAAACAAAAAAGCCAAAACAATGCAACCGAAATATGCAAAAACTGCTAAAAACAAATGCAACATTCCATAAATGTTATTGAATATAATTCATAGAGTCTGACAGCAGCCAATTTCAATTATTTAATCAATAATATTAATTTTCCAATTCATATTTTGTCACAAACAATAAATGTAAAATTTACACTCTACAACCAAATACTCACACTATTACTCCGATACACACACAAACACACTATCATGAATTTTATGTTACCATACAATGAAAAAAAAACATACCAATCTAGTCAACCCGAACAAAAATTGCCTCGGCGTAACCTCCTTCAAAAAATATTTGTTGCCATAATCTAGAAAACAGAAAATATTACAGATAACAAATTTTATCGAATAGAAATATGGATGGTACAGATGATGGGGAAGGCAGAGGGAATAGCGGCATAAAGAGCAAAATATTCGAAATTGTGTTAATTTTTTTTCGAAGCAGCAAATACCAACATCAACACTTGTATGTGTAAGAGTGTGTGTATGTGTGTTAAACAAAATGTTGCGAGGAATCCTTTAATAACAATGACATTGAGTAGGAGTTTGAAAGAAGAGAATGAAAAATGATGTTTTTTGTTCCTTGATTTTACAAAATTTCTACAATTTGTTATACACTGAGGCCTGCGTGGGTCAAAGAAAATTATTTTTCAAATCTAAATCGCTTTAAAATTGAAAATAATCAAAATGGAACCTCGAATACGGAAGGATATTTCTGATCAAGCTATAGAATTTTCTGTTGTCTCGGTTGCCGACCGAATTGCTGTCAGGATGGTAAGCATAAATGTGTGTTTATAACTAAATAACAAATACATTCTTATATACATATATGTATAGTTCTCAATATCAACATCTATGTTCCCAGCACAAATATATGTTATTCTATACATTTGAATAATTGCACACAAATACACACATATACAAACATATACATTTCTATTTATAATGATATACATTTATTATGCATTTGTAACTTTGTATGTATGTTTGTTTGTAGAGAATGTCATTTGTTAAATTGAAATTAGCCACTTTAAAGCTTAAAACAGCTTTAGAAGCTTCACTGGTTCTTCTACATCCACAACACTAGATTTGAAACACAAATGTAGGTTTGAGTACGTGGTTGTAGCAGCAACAACAACAATAACTGTGTGGTGTTTTACCGCAAAATATGCGCGTAGATTTAAGTGGATTTCTATCGTTCTCGTTTGCTGGATTTTTTGTAATTAATTTGCTATTTTTCACTAACAACGAATGAGCGGACAAACTAACTACTTTTCCTGTCACTTGTTGTTGGCTCATTTTAATTGGAGCTGTTTTCTATTTAACACAAAATAAAAAAATATATATTTTTTTATTTTTTTGAAAAATTTTTAATCAAATTGTCACTTTACATTCACATGTCACAAGGATAAAGTGTTGCTGTTACTGTTGTTTTTCTTTTTAGAATCTAATTTATGGCCAATTACTTTTCATTTATTGATACAAGGATGTGAACAGCTATTTCTTTGTTTTTGTTTATGTTGAATTTTTTAATATCCCATCTAATATCAATATCATTTGTGATGTTGTAAATTTATAAAATAACTTTATTGGATTTTTTAAGTTTTGAATATTTTTTTTTTTTTGTTTTTGTTTAGCAAGTATTAAAGGACATCTTTTATGAGAAATATAAAGTAAAGAATAAGAAATAAGAGTGTTTTCATCCTAAGTAATATATTTTTAAAGACTTAAATTTAAATTTCTATATGTCTTGAGACACCGCAGAATAGTTCAGATTCATAAGTTTTGATGGAGATACATAGACAGCATTCTGGACTTTACAAAGTTTTTCAAGTTTTAACAGCATTTAGTGATTTTTTTTATAACCTTGGAACTTATTCCACTAGATTTGATTTTGGCACTGTTTTAATGAAATCGAATAGGACACATTAGATAATTTTAGGTAAAATTTCATTCAAATTAATAGAGTTTGAAACAAGCGGGATCAAGTATATTTGGGATCTGACACTGCCGTTTTATACACCATTTTCATTGACGTCAATATTCGTTTTAATTTGAAATTTTTTAAAAAATATTTTAATAATCATCTTCCTTTGAATTTGTAGCGGCTTAAAATACGATTTAAAATTTAAAATTAACCTGATTGAAATTTCTTGATTCCCTCATTAGAGGAGCATTAAAAAAATCTCCTTTAAGTTTCCTGAAGATAAAACATAACAAGGAAACTTATTGCCATTTTGATTTTTTTTGGAAATTAAAAAAAAACATATATTCAAAATTGTCTCAGATAATTTAACAAATATTTGATTCAAATTGTTTATATTTTTTTGTTGTCTAACAATTTATGCAAATAACCATGAAATGAATAAAATTGAATGCCAAAACAAGAATTTATATTTTTACATTTAATATTATCCTCCCTTCATTGAAACATACTCGCACACAAACTAATGTTAAATAAATTTCAAAGAAATTTGAGAATTTTTCACTAGCAACACACCAGCAACAAAAAAAAAACAAAAGATACAAAAAAAGAGTAAAAATGTGTCTGCATAAAAAAAGGTTGAAATACTTCTTTTGATTACATTTTTTGCTAAACTTAATTGAATTGAAAGTCACACTTAAAAATTGTTGATATAAAATTTAAATTAAAGTTTCTGTGTGTGTATGTGACTGTATGTGAGTGTTAATGTGTAAATTTTCATTAATAAAAAGGAACTCATAATTTTTATTTGAAGTAACAATGCGATTGACATTTTATTAAAAATAAAGAAAAAGAGTCAAATGAAAGAATACAGTACAACAACAAGAGAAAAATATCTGAACTGAAAATCAAAATGAAAAGATTATGATCCTGCTGTGTCAGCACACTCACACATGCATGGAAGACATCCCAGCATCCAAGCAGGGAGCACACGTGAATCTTTGTATGTACTTACGTATGTAAAATATATCTAAAGGTACTATTTACTCAATGACTTGCCACCACTCTCATACCCACCAATAGCAGCAGCAACTATGAGATAATAACGGTGAAAGATCTACTAACAAACTAAATGAATGGAAGATGAGTAAAATGTGGGTGGCAGAAATTCAAAAACAACCTGGTGCTCTATAAGAGTATTAAAATATGAAAGTATTTAACATCATACCTTATGAAATAAGATTTATGTGTGTAAGTGAACGTATGTAAAAGGAGTGAAGAAAAATGTGAATGAATAATAAAAACATAAAGAGAAATACAATAACAACAAAGACATTAACAAAAAAGACTCTCATGGTATGATGCACATTTTACATTGAATTGATTTCAACTGAGTTGATGGTGTTGACACAAAAGCTTTTGTTGTAACAATGGATGATATTAACGGTTTTTGTTATTGTTGTTGCTGTTGTTGTTAATATTATTATTGTTGTTGACGCTGAAGATGATTCCGGCTGATGTTGTTGATGCTCATGACTTTGGCGATGATGATGATGATGATGATGATGATGACTACAACCCAGTCGAGTTATAGTTAAGGTAAAATCTATGTACTAATATATGTTTCTGAGTATGAGTATGAGTAAAAATGATGTTTTCGTTGCGTCTGCCTATTGACCACCCATTGTGTATGACTGTGGTAAACCATGGTTGGTTGGTTGGTTGGTTGTTTTCTGTTAAAAATACACAAATATTCATTCATACAAAATATTTTATTCTTTACATTAAATATTTTTATTTCATTTTTTTATCTTTTTATAAATTTATTTTTGTTTGCATTTTTTTGTTGTTTTGTTTCAATTTCCACACCCAATATTTGCAAAATGTTGTTGTTGTGTTATGTTTGTTTTTTTTTTATTTCCTTATTCATCTATACATAATTTACATACCAATGTAATGTAGACAAAGTAACAAGCATTCGCAATGTAAAGTATGAGAGAAAATATTAAAATAAAAAAAGAAAACCATCTGTGGTATGTTTCGTTAAACAACAACTTTGTTGAAAACTAACAGTTTCAAAAGGAATTTTATCACAAATTAAAAAAATGTTAATAAGAATGTTGAAAAATTCATTCATAAAATTCATATTAAACAACTCATATTAAACGATATTTCCTTAAAGGTATTAAATTTAAAATTTAATCCATTTGTAACAAAAAATCATTCTTTTAAATAACTTATCAATTTTCCATTTCAAAAGTATGTTCTAATAGTTGTAAAGCTGTAAACAGAGTTGTAGGAATCGAAAGCAAATGAAATGTTTGCATACTTTTTTCCTCCTTTTTTTTGCAACGGATATCCTGTCGGGGTGTTTGTAACTTGCGGGGATTGTGTATGTGTGTGTTTATACATGATTTTAACGGAAATTACAGTTATGACAATTTCAATCCTTTTTAGTATATAATAAAAAGTAAATATTCTTGGTATTTGTTAAAAAAATAAAACAGTAAAAGGTTACATAACCTTCTTTAATTTAAAGTAAAAGTAGAAATATATACATATTTTGACTTTTACGATTTTTCTAAATTTCCACAATTTTCATTAGATTACTTTTCATAAGATTATTTAACCAATTGGTTTTTTAATTATTTTTTCAAGTAAGTTTTTTTGAAAATTATCTGTCATAATAAAGAAAGTTTTTCCAACATAAAATAATTAAGAGTAGCATTATCGTCATCATCATAATTATCATCATTATCATTATAGTAACTATCAACTGATACTGCTGATGATATTGGCTGTTGCCGCTTCTTTTTCTGCTGTTGTTGCTATTGTTTTTGCCGATGCCGTTGCTGTTGATAATATTGCCCTCCAGCTGTGTCAGTTTCCTATTTAACCAGTCGCTGCCGACTCAGACACAGACTTTCGCCTCAAATGAATGTATATGTGTGCCTGGACGTTTGCCTCATTCATTGTTTGCCGTCAACCCCAACCATATTATCATCCTTGTCATATTGTATATGTATGCATTAGTATGTGTTTGTTTACTTCGCTTCACTTGTTTTCATACAGAATTTTTTTACGTCATGTTTGGTGTTTGTTGTTGTTGTTGTGTTCTGTATGCAAAAGGTTAAATTTGTAAATACGTAGTGAGTCCAGCGTTGGAAACTAACTAACTTTACTAACAAACAAATAAACGAACCTTTTCAAACCATTTCCAATCAAGCAACCAACCAACTAACCAAATGAAGAAACAAACATTCATGCCACTCATACACTGAATACCCAACTCATTCCCAGCATGCCAGAAATCACAACGTCACAAAAATTTCCGCCTTTGTCTGTTGTTGCTATAATCATCCATTCCCTTTCGTTCGCTCTTCTAGCGAAAATCATTATTTTTTGCTTTCTTAACGTCATTTTTTTATATGCGATATTTCGTTCAGTTTCAAGCAGTGCGTTCGTTATATATATAATTTTTATAATTGTTGTTGTTGTTGCTGCTGCTGCTGTTGTAGTGATGAAAACAGCAGAATTCATATTCTTTAGTGAATTTCATTTCATAAAATGTTCCTTTTTTAATTTTACTTTTTTTATTGCAATTTCAATCATGATATAAAACTCACTCTGCTGTTGTTCATTTAAACGACAATTCCTTTTAAAGGATACATTTTTTTTTGCTTCTGTTGTTGTTGTTTTTTTTAGCACGCATCACTGCCAGCCACTGTGATGAAAGCATTATTCAATTGATTTTTACTCCACTCTGCTGCGATAAATATTCATCTGTTCTCTTTACTCAACTACTCTCGATGATGATTATTTTACTTACTTTATGTTATTTTTGTTGTAGTTGTATGTTGCATGTTTTATATTTAAAAATTTGTTGTTGTACATATTTCGCAAATATTTGGTAGACAGAGTTTTACATTCAAGGGGTTGCTGTACGATTAAAATCAAGGAAATTAATATTTAAGGGAGTTTGCAAGTTTCGTTGTTATTTTTTTCTATCTTTTTTTTTTTTTTTGTAAATTGAATGACTAAATTTAAAAAAAAATAATTCCTTTTGGAGGCAGGAAAAAATGTTTAATTTTATTAAGAGTTTTTCGCTTTTTGTTACTTATGAAGAAATTTTCATTAATTGTAGAAGTGTTGGAGCTTGCAAATCGATTAGGGTTGAAACGAATCTAGATATAATTAAAAAATGACCATATACAAATAAATACGACATTTCTTATGCTGTTTTTAACATTCTTCACAAAATTGTAAAATTTGGAACAATACAACTAATAGATCTGTTCTGATAATCCGAACTCTCTAACCATTGCTATCAAAGTCATCAGATTTCAGTTATTTTATTTTATTTATTGAATATTTTTGTAGTCCTTTTACAAGAGCCAAATAAATTCAAATATTTAAGCTTCATAATTTAGAACTTTGCACCAAAGCTATGTTATTCTTTCGGTACTATTTCAAACCTTTTCTACTTCCTTTTTTGAAAATAGACTAAAAATGTCAAGACACATTGTAATACACTAAATCATGTTGTTGCTTACAAATGGTTGCTACAAAAAATCATCGAAACCCCATCTTACAAATTGGTTTTTTGATTAATATTTATATAAGATTGGTAAACTTCCATTTCTGACTATTACAAATATCTGTACAAACGCATAATACCATATAACACCTATGCCGGCGTAGGGCGAAGGTTTTAAGATTTTACTAATAAACTCAAAACTTAAATTTTGCAATCAGTTTAAACACTGATTTATTTCTATGAACAAGTTGATATATATAGAAAAATGAAATCAATAATTGCAATATGGGTACCAAATTTAGTTTTAATTTTATACCTAAAGAGGGTATCTTATCTTTTCCACTTCCTGAGTAACAGTTAGAAGGAATTATCTTAGACCTCACAATATTATTTTCCAGGGAAGTTTAATACTTAAAGTTATTAAAATAAATTCAGAATATTGAAAAATATAGAGCGATATCTAAGACAACATCTTAGTTCAAACGAAAAACTTTTGTAAATTTTCAGTTGTAAAACATCAGATTTTAATAAAAATTTATCATTAAAATTTAGCTTTATTAATTAATTGTTTAAATTAAAATCTTAAAGCTTAAAATCCATTTTCAAAATCTGAACCGATATTTAAAAAACTGAAAGTCAGTTTTTGAAAAGAAAGCGTGATATATATTTTAAATATACATATATCTAGTACATTTCTACTGTCATATCTTCCAAAGTTCTCATATTAAAGTCTTTTGAACTTTTACGGGGAATACCTTGAAAATCTCGTAGTAAAACCATAAAAAAATAATCACTGCTTATATTAACACACTTTTGGTATTTAATGGCATATTAAATGACACTTAATTTTTTATGACCACAAAATTGAAATATAAAATTGTAATAAACATTCAGAGTCAAGTGCAACCAAAAATATATAAATTATGCCACAACAAGAAGCAACAGTTTCCTAAACAATAATACGAACTGGAAAAAACAGAAGATACAAAAACAAATATAAACAGCAGCATAAAACAAGAAGATAAATGTCGACAAAACCATTTGTTGTATTTAATTTTATGAGGTCATAAAAAATGTTTGTAATCATTTTGCAATTTACAACCAACTTACAAACTCAACAACAACAACAATAATAATAATAACTACAACAACAATTAATATTTTGAAAAAGAAGAGAGCAAAATGAAATACTAAGAAACAAAATATATAATAAAATAAATGACTTGATTATTAAAAAAGAACCAGAAAGTATTTTTGATACAAAAAATATAAGATCCTTGTTTTATACAAAATTATATATTTAAGGAATTATCAACAAAAGTCTAAAATAACACTTTGGCGCCTAAATATTCATTATTGTTGTGTTTTCTTAATCTATATATAATAATGAATCTGTGTTTGTTTGGGACTTATAGACAGCTAAACTACTGGACTGATTTTGCTGAGATTTTTACCGAATTATCCCCATAAAACCCATAAAACACATGTTTTCTCTCAACTAAATTATTTTTTTTTTATTTTATTTTTTTATTTTTTTTTTTTTCAAGAAAAAACTAAAATATGTAACCAAACAAATTTTTTTTTAATATTTTGTATTACTTTTTTCTTATTTATTGTTGTTTTATTTTTTTAGATTTTAGTCTAAATAAAGTTTTCAGACGCCACTTCCTTCAAAAATATTAGATTTTATTTTCAAAATTTTAACAAAATAATGAAATAAACAGAAAATATAAGAAAGAACTCAAAATGCCTTAATAGTGTGATCTTCAATTATGATCATAAATCAATCCTCACACCGTCCCTTTATTTGCTGTTTGTATTTATTTTCCATTTTGTTCATATTATTTGTTGTTGTTTTTTCTTTTATTCTTATTTAAAGTTCTTTTTCGTTTTCTTATAAAATTTTCTTAATTATATTTCAACATTAGAAGTTTAGGTTTTTAATGGCGTATAACACTTTATTAAAAGGGTCGGCCGAGTTTGTTTCTTTTCATAAATTGTATATATATTAGTAAGACTTTTTTTGGTGGTGATGGTGTAATTATATACCTAAATGCATATGAATATTAAAATATTTATAATGGAAAAAAGGAAGTATATTTCTTGTTCATAAGAAAAACAGTGGGAAACAAAAGTGTATGAAATATTTTGGGGGAAATTTTGAATAGTATATATTGTTTTTAGAAGATATATATGTAGATGTATGCTATTTCGCTAATCAATAATAAAATCAATTGTTTAAATTTTTCAGGTAGCTCCCATAAAAATATTCTCCCGATTTATGGCAATAACTTCTTACCCATATCAGCACTATGTTCATATTTTAAATAAGTAATTATATTTTATACAAAACCCAAGAAATAAAATCATAACCTACGAAAGTTGGCCCATGGTATGGTTATAATTTATATCATTAAACTAATGTTACATTATACGATCTAGAAAAGATAAGTTTATTAATACTTACTAAATGACACACTCCGCTTGAGAAGACCGAACAATAACAACATCGAAAAAATTTATTAGTAATGTTCATTACAGATTTGAAGGTGAATTTTTACCTTGAACCTTATATAAATCGACTTTCTTAAAATCTTAAACATAAATATCTCCTTAAATGTAACCTGATTTTAATTTTTAATTTTTGCTCCTTAAGTGAAGGTGACCAAAATACAGATTTCCCGACTCTCGAGTTACTTCTTACCTAAAACGTACACTCTGCTCATCAATTCGAGCATAATGATCATTCAAACAATGTCATTTTTAGCTGCACTTTTAGTATTAAAGATGGGTACCTCTAATTTGTTTTCAACAATTTTATGACATCAAAACAATTTCTGCGATCATAACGAATAATAATTGTAATTCTCAATATTTATTTTTATTCTATAAAAGTATTTTAATAATTCATCATTCAAAATTTTATCAGTTAAAAAATCTATTTCCAAGGAATATTTTTAATATTTTGGTTGGATGAAATAATAAAACGAATAAGAAAATTTTCAATAACAGTATATTTTTGCATCAGAATAATCTTCTATTTTATCATGATGTCTTCAAATTTAGTACATGCACAATCTTCTGAAGAAACGCTCAGAGAGTCTGAAATTGACTTAATTCTATTTGCTGGTTTAGAGTTAAATGATATGTTTTATTGTCATATGTCATATTTTAATTATTTTCTTTTTATAACATTATAGCCAAACAAAGCGATTATGCTCTCCATTGTGTATTTCTTGAATAATATTAGTCTTTGTTCTAATGAATCCAATTTTTGGTAATCTGCATAATTTGAAGGTAATCATAGAGTTCCTTTTTTGGTTTTAGTTAGCGGCATAAAATAAGAGTGAAAGCTATAATTTATATGATTTATGTCTAGCAACGATTAAAGTGAAATTTCAAAGAAAAGGAAACTACCAATTTCTAGATAAAATAAACTTAATTTGACCACAGACAAAGTTTCAAACAGACCTCAAAATTATAAAATAAAAATTTAAGTGTTAAATACTTTATAAGGAAATGTGGCTAAAACATAACATTTTATTCACTATTTGAAATTACAGAATAAATAATTTTATTTAATTTTAAAAATTATTATCTTTTTATAACAAATTCAAATTTAAAAAAAAGTTGTAAATTGTATATTTCATTTTATTAAACATGACATTAAAATTATTCTGCTCTAGTTTTTATGCCCCAATAGGCCTCGAGGGTATTTCAACAAAACTGCTTCTATTTAAGCTTAAAGTTCAATTATAATCTCTAGAAGTATAAAAAAGAAATATAAAATCATCAATATCTAAACTAAAAATATAAAATTAAACTTAAAAGGCATTTAAGAAAAAAAAATATGATTGAAAATTGCCTCAAGGTTCTAATGCACACAAGACCTTGAAATTAAAAAACAAAAGTAAAAATTTATTTTGAAATAAATAACATTTGAGTACTCAATATGAAAATTATATAAATGTTTAAAATAAAATAAAATATTTAAACTATTTTTATAAAAATTCAATAGACAACAATAACAAGAACAAAAATCAAACCACATGTGTTTGACAAACATGGTCAAGAAATTCAGAGTTATGGCAAAAAAAAAAACTAAATGTTAAAGAAAAATTATCCACCCGGTGGTAATGCCATGTTTTATTTATATTAAAATTAGTTTTTTTTTGTAATTCAATCATATAAGAGTGAGAGATATGTATGTGTGTGTATATATCAATTTATATAGTAAGTAGTAAGTAATACGCGCCATTCTGTCAGTCAGTCAGTCAGTCAGTCATTCATTCCTTCATTCAATCGTTTGGTCAGTCACTTTATGCCAGGCATTAGACGCATGACACGGACACGTACAAAATCGCTTGTTCTACAAAACACACTCTAGCACTTATACCCATACTCACACACAGACACATTCTTAATGGCCAGGAAGACAAGTCCAAAAAAATGGAAAAATAAAAACAAGGAATCGATATGTTAATATACTGCAAATATTAGATAGTCAGTGCTTTTTTCTTGTATTTTTATTGTTGTTTCAAATTTTTATAACAGAACACACACTTGACAGGTAAGCTTAGGAGAAAAACACTACAACAAATAAACTAAAATAAACTAAACTAAACTATAGCTCAAAATTCATATCCATTGAAAATGCAGTGACTATCGTTTGAAGAGTGAACCACATATAAAAACAGAAAAAGATCTTAGACAGGAGATAGTGAGGCGGACATACTACACAACCATAAACACACTTCGGGAAAAAATCACAAGAGTAATAACAACAAAAATGTTATTGAAAAAAGTATAATTTCAACTTAAATCAAACCTATTGAGCTGGAGTGTTTATGTACTCAAAGAAATTGATTAGTAAAAGACAACAGAATTTGGAAAGTTAGATGAGAAGCATTCTATAAAAAAAGGAACCCTCTGATCCAATGAATCAAATATGAATAATAGCTTGATCTTTGGATATAAAATTCAAAGACACAATTGTCACCTCAAATCTGCAGCTCCTTTTAAATGATATCCTTGATGTGTTTATGTTTAACATGGAACATTAAGAAATAGACTTAACCGGGTATATATATTTGGAAAATCTAACAATTTTAAAACCGGTTTTATTCCAGAAAATCTTGTTAATGTTTCTACAAATTTGTTTGAGTGTAGTTTTTTGTAAGATAGTATATGTGTAAATAAAAAAGCCAAACAGACAGACGGACGGACAAAAACAGAATAACAGAGCAATTTTAGTTTTAGCCAAAGCGTTCGTATTTTGATTGATTTTAAATGATTATGGCTGACATTGATTTATGTTTTCAAGTCGCATATATTGGGCCAAAAAGTAAGACAACAACTACGACTACACCGATGATAATGATGATGAAGAGAACGGAGACTATAAAGGGGCAAATGTCTACTGTGACTACAGTAATGATGATATCCATGATGACGATGATGATAATAAAAATGAAGATGATGATGTTAATGATGAAAATAACATTGAAATCTAATGTTCTAAGTAGAAACCAAATAAAATGAAAATACATCAAACAAGTGGTACATTTTTTGGCACAACTTTTCTAAGTGCAAACAAAAAAAGTGGAATAGTGAATTTTAAGATGATTAAATATTTCATATCACAGATAAACACTTAATCGGAAACAAACATACACACAGTCGCAAAATAATAAGGGAGGAGTATAAACAGCATTCACCGTTCAAATTCAGGGCCACATTCATTATGTTTTTCAAACTCATGCTCCTCTCCATCTCCCCTTTAAATATATGAACTTTAATAAAAAGAATAATCCCTTAACAAACTTATTTCTGACTACATGGCGGTATTTGCCAAACAAATTTCAAACAACATAGCACAGCAACATCTTGGTATACATATGTGTTCATATGTATATAAACAAATTAAATATGTATATAAACATTTTTGTGCAAAAAAAACATATAAAATTTGGATTTTGAAGTTAAAAGTTTCGAATTGAAAACTTCTCTTTGATTGGAAAAGTATTACAAAATATTAAATTATTCAAGGCACGTTCTTGACCTAACTAATATAAGTAAAAACGCCCACAAAATTACCACAAGCTGAGAGCCAAGAATATACAGCAAAGAAGACAACAACTCCAGCATTAAGAACCCAAACAAATGTATTAAGGAAAACCTGGCTATTTGATTGTCAGGCTAAACTGACTGACCATACGACAACAATATTGAAACTTGCATTCATATGTGTTGTCTATATGAATTTAAGTTGATTGGCTTTAGGTTTCTAATGCAAACAAGTATTCCATGGGTTTTTTTTACGAAAATAAAAGGATTTGCCAATTGTCTTCTTTTAATACATTCAATCAATAAATAGATTAGTTTAAGACTTTATTGGATTCATTCTGATTTTTAAAATAAAAACACACTTTTGATTATTAGATTTTAGAAAAATAGAATATTTCGAACTAAAATGTCAAACTTGAAGGGTTCAATTAACTTTTGAATAAATTTCAAACAAATTTAAAGGGAAGGAAATTCGATTTGGATCATTCTTATTTGATTTTAAATCGTTCATAATCTAATTTCCCAATTGAAAGATTAAATAAATACATTGGCTGTAACTACATTTGCTTTAAACTATAAAGAGTCTTTTATGAATTAGCATCATTTTGTCAAAATGTTTTTCTTAACTTTAAGAATAATTTTGTTAAAATAAGTCCACTTTATTTGTTAAATTATTAAAATTCCTAAGTAATTGTAGGTGTAAAAAAGTGCATTCAAAAAAATTTATAGATTCATAAATAATTTTATTCCTTAGCAAAAAGTGGCTGCAGTAGTAAAAATGTGCCACATATGTATCTTTCAAAGCAATAAGAAAAGCCGACACAATGACCACATAAATACCGCGAGCTCAACAGGTTTTAAAAATGCAACTAACAGATATTAAATTAAGCGTTTCATTTTCTTTAAAACACAATTGCAACCACAACTAAATAATACAAAAGACTGACATACGACACCTTAAAACAGGTTCTCAAATTATTTTCATGTCTATTAAAGAATGGTGGTCCATGATATTAATTGTCGTTCACAGTCTCAATCGCGATAATGAGATGTCTTGTGCTTTATAACCGAGTACGTTATAAGGAAATCATAGCGTGCGTCGTTCATCTTGTTGTAATTCCCAACAATTAAAAATACCAAATATCATGATCCAAATTTTGAAATAATGATTACGTTTTAATGCTTAGAAGCTTCATTTTACTCAAGAGCTAAAGCCTACAAATCATAAGATTTGCTGTCGCAATTGTGTTTTCCCACAAATGCTTTAAACTCGTGCACACTTGCGCCTTGAATTTTAAACTGACAAAACAAACGCAGTTTTTCCTAGATTAGCTTTTGTTCACAAAACATTTCTTGTCCAAACAATTGTCCTCGTTTTTCATTGTGACCAAGTGACTGTTTATTTAATTTTCTCTTTGCTGATTTCATTAAATTTCAAATGATAATTCCACATTAAATACAGCTGAAATATTGTTTCCCCATAAAGGAAAAAAGTTATTTTTCTTTTGCACTATCCACAAGACTTACTACCGTGCTACCCACAAATAGTCAAAAAAAATATTAAAGTCTTCATGACAAAAACGAATTGGACAGTTTTCTAAAGCCTCCGAAATGAAAAAAATCTGATGCGGATGCTAAGACTTCTATTGTGGCTGCTGCTTGTTGCAGCAGCATAGGCATCATCATCATCATCGTCATCATCAACAACAACTGGTGACTGACTTTAACACACGTTTTCACGACAATGATGACAACATCTACAACAATTGTTTTGCAGGAATTGTTTATTTGTTTGTCTGCTGTTTGTTGTTATTTACAATTTGACTGTGTTGTTGTAGATATCAAAATAATAAACAAAAAATCATTTAAAAATTAAGTTGTTTTTAGTGTCTTTGGTATAGTTATTGTTTTTGTTGTTCTTGTTGTAGTTGCTGCTGCTGTTTGTGGTATGACCAACTAGTAGTTAGTAGTATTGGATTGCGTGGCATGGCATCTTGTAAGTTATGTACTCACTCACCGTATGCATGTTATCAGTTCAGGTGATGCACTGCGTTAACTTATTGTTGTTGCAATTGTTTTTGCTGTTGTATCTCTTAACCTGCTGTTGTTGTAGCCACGAACAATTGATGAAGTTGTTATTACTGTTGTTTTGTGTTAAGATCATTGATCTTAACAAGTTTATAAATTTATTATTATGAAAGTAATTGAATGCAATTGTTGGCATGTTGTACATCATTGAATTTGATATGTCATCTCTTTTTGTAGAGAAAAGAAACTACAAAAAAATATCAGACGGCTGCAACAATACACACATATATAGAACACATATAATAATGACAATAATGATAAATATAAGAATTAAAATATGTCAGTCAGTCAGTCAGTCAACCAGTCATGTTGTCCTCTGCTAAAATCGATTAAGTCTTCAGATGTAAATCTGATAGAATTATATATTGATAATAATCCTTTTGATAATTTTAAATAAAATCAGATAGAAAAACTAAATCATCTCACCACTAAAATTACTTACTATTGATTCATGTTTTTTAACAAGCATGTTATAGAAATTTTTAATAAAAATAACAACAAAAAACAAACAAAAGAAAATATTTAATTTTTTTTCTGTTAAAAAATTTTTTTGATGAAAAAAATATTCGACCGACTGCAAATAATCGAATTATTAACAACAGAATAATTTCTAATTGAAAAATATTGTTACTTGACTATTTGTATGCATGTGTTAGTCATACTGTATGAGTATTAGTGAGTGTATATGAAAAGTTGCAGACAAGAAAGGGAATGAACAACAATAACATTAGTAACAAAAAAATTGTGTTGTTACAACTGTTCTAAACGACAAAAATAACTTTCATATGTATTCTGCAATATGAACTCAATGCATCACTTTTTTCATTCTTCTGGAAGAGAAATAAAGTGGAAAAGTGGGGTATAAAAACACCCACATTTTCACTAAAAGAATGATGATGAATCGAGGGAAAAAGTTGTAAGTTAAATTAAACATTTTTCGATTTTTTCGTTCGGTGTGTTGAAATGGAGATGAAAATACAAATAATGTTTTTGGAGGATTTCTTTCAGTACAAGAGTTCCTGGTAGGAAATTTGAAATTTAAGAATTTCTAAACTTTTTTTCTATTTTGGTAGCATTCTTTTCTCGCAATTTTTGGCTCTTCAAATCTGCATTGGCTTCAATTTTCCATAATAAAAATTTGGAACACTGAACTAATAGGGTAACTTTCGATCACATAAGCTTAAAGCCCTTTTCAATGTGCTTTGAAATTTTTTGGTCATATCGATATGATTTGAAATACATTTCTTCCGGATACATATTTTTTCTCAATGTTCAAAATCTGCTGAAGCTATTTCATAACGATTTAATGTGAGAGTTTGACTATTTTTTTGTAAGATCAATTGGATTTTTCCTATTTGGAAGCGAAAATACTGTTTACCAAGGAAGTTAAGAGGCAAAACTTGCCTTAAGTCTCTTTAAATTTCAGGTCTAACGAAGAATATTTCTTAAACGGGGGACTTTTTTCAATCCCTTATTCATTCGATTCTCCCTAAAACTTTTCCTCTTGGGTTTTTATAATTTTGTTGCTTTTTGATTGTACATGTTCTTCTTTTTTTGGCTTAAAAAGCATAAAAAATGACATTGTTGTCATTTTGAAAATTACTTTACTTACGACAACAACGACGACTATTGTTGCCAACAATGTCATGTAGAAATGTTTGTAAAATTCTAAATGTCTGTCTGTCTGTACAGTTACAACACAATGAACCATTATCAAGGGGCGGCACAAGGATTATTAGATATGAGGCTGTGTGTGCGTATAAAAGGGGGTATAAGATTTTCTCAATGTATGATTTCGACATTTAATTTAAGAAAATTGTTAAGATATTTTCGACATGTGGCAAAAATGCTTATTTGAGCGTTATAACAAAATTAACAAGAAAATAATAAGAATAAAAATGATTTCCAATTTTTCCATTTCTGGGTGTTTTGAAAATTATTTAAGGAATTAATATTAAAATTAACAACTTAATGTTATTTTTTGAGAAATTAATTTCCGTTGATTTTTATTTTTTCCACAGTTTTATATTTAATAAATTGCCCAAATAAAATATTAATTAAATTTATCTTAATCTATGTCTTTCCAGGTGTGTGTTTCTTATTTTTGTTGTATTACAAAATAATTTTATTATTTTTCTTTAAAATTCAAATAATGACCTGGTGTAGTGGTCTAATGGGTAAGTTTTAGTTTTGGTATATAAAATTAGTTTTTTTCTCTTTCCATGTTGACAGGGAGGAAGGGAACATTTTAAACTTGTTCGCACATAATAAAACCCTAATTTTAACAAATTTGTAATAACAAAATTTACATGAAAATATATCAAATATATACACAATACAATTTGGTATTGGCGTAGTCGTTTGTGTACCCAATTTCTCGTTTTTGTAAAGGTGCTTTGAACATGAATAAACCTTAATTAATGTTGTTTTTTTTGGGTTAAATTTAAACGTTTACAACTTTTTACTAAAATGAAATAAAAAAGAAACCCCAGGTTTAAAACAACGTATAACTAAAATTCCAGCGGAACTAACTAATAATTCAAACATTCTCTTTCTTCTTTTTTGTTTTTCGGATGATTTTAGTTGATTTTTCAGTTTTTCAAATATTTTCTTTCCGTATTGTGCTCTCAATGACCATCAAGCGCAACCAATTTAAGACAAACGAAACCCCAGACTTGATTAGCCTCTATACTGTATATTTCTGTATAATCTTTAAGTAACTAATGAAAAACCGAAATACGCATTTACTTATTTTACACATGAAACTCTATGAAATCTATGAATACGGTTGCTTTTTTACCCCTCAACTTGAAAAAATTTCAGAAATACAAAAAAAAAAAAAACACCGAAATATACATAAAATATCATTCATTGGGTATGGCATATTTTATCTCTTGTTGTTATTGTTATTGTCTTTTAATTTGTTGTATTTCCTTATTTTTATTTTATTATTTTATTTATATGATTTTTTGTTTTTGTAGTTTCTTAACGAAATGTTAAACCTGAATGATTTTCCACAAATGCGTAGAGACTTTTGCTATTTTATTACAAATTAACATTTTTTTAAATTTTCCGGTTATGATTTCGTTAAAGAAAATTTCTTCGTTGAGATGTATGAGGTAGAGGTGTGTTTAACCCTCTTTTGGAGTTGAAAGAAAAATTGGATACAGAAAATATTTTAGGTTAAATTTTCACATGATTATAAAATTTATCCTGAAAAATATTTTGGAATTTTTAAAATATATTTAAAATATTGGGATCGTTTCCATAGTCCAATAATGTAATTCTCTAATGAAAAGGTAAAAATCAAATGTATCAAATAATTTGTATCATTCCACTAGATCTTGTTTGTATAAAAATTCGCATTTTGATCAAAACGACGATTAGAGGATATTGCTTTTTCCACCACCTTATCGCAACAATTTCCATTTTTTTGTAAAACGTACTGGAATAGAGTGCACAAATGTGTTCAAATTTCTTATAGATCAAATACACTGGAATTTATAAACAGTTATTTTTATTGTGGACACAATAGATCAATGTGTATTTTAACTTGATCGCATATTTCCTCAACTCTCTATGATTGAGTTTGCGAACATAGAGTCCAAGAAATATCAATGAACTCTACATTAAAGTATGACTCATAATTGACATCGTGCGTTGTGGTTCGACCATCCTATATTTTCAAAAATATGTATATAATTATAGATTATTCCTTTTCTTGTCTTTTCATATAAAAAAATCACCTATTACGACCGAATTTATGTATAATTCGGTATAATTATGCAGTGCGCGATTATTAACCAAAGTGAAGTCGAAATGAGAAAGAAACATTGGCCAACAAACAGGAATGAGCGGGATATGCAGCAATTTATTTAATAAAATCATATTTCCGAATGCCTAATATGTAAAATTTCCTTCACCACCAATAAATTCTCAAGCGCCCGCATAAAAACATTCCATTTCACATTCCTCCGATTCCAGTATTTCACAGATCTCCCCTTTGCCACCCTACTAACTGACAAAATAATAAACAATCATGGTTCAAGGAGAACATATCTTGTTATGGCTTAATATTTTTCTTCATAGATATCGGTACAGAAATAAAGAAAAAGGCAACAAAAAAGTGTCATGTGTTGTGTGTGAAATGTCAGAGACATGTCAAATGCAAAATTCACAGAAAAAAAACTAAATATCAAAAGACAACTCAAAGCAACTGGCCTGTTTCTGCTTAAAAAAAGTGGACTAGAAAACAATATTCAATATACTTTTTACTGTTTTTGTTTTCTTTCCGTTTAAAATTGAATATCCAGTATCAATGAAAGGAAGCAAATACATACAAATAACAACAGCAACAACAATTTTACATTTTGTGTTAGAGAACATGAAGTTCTGGAGCTGTTCTATTGTGTTGTTTTGTGTGTTTCCTCTGACCCAATACCATGTTTTGCAGTTATTAGTGTTTTTTCTTTTTTGCATTTAAAAGTTTCGATTACATCGTGTGCGTTAGATATTGTTTCAAGTTTGAAGAACACTTTTTTTAATTTTATAGTTTTTGTTTGTATCTTGCAAATGTAGATATTTTCCTTTTATCTTGAATAATTTTCAGTAAATAGTAAAAACTTTTCAAATTTGACAATTTCACTAAATAAAGTCTACACTTTATTTGCATACGGAAATATTTTCTAATTACGAGAATTTTAAAAATTCTAAAAATTTAAATTAATTTGCAATTAATGTTTAAATTCCATTAATTCAGTTTTTTACATAAGAACAACTCTGTTTTTCTACCACCATGTTGTTTTGCATTTTTTTTTTTTTTTGCTTTCCTGTCCATCCATCACCATCAATTGGTATTTGTAATTAATCATTGAAGAACAAGAAACAATTAATTATTTTTTAGCTTCAAAAACACATCCACCACCTTTATTTATACAACAACAAGAAATCATTACATTTACAACTACAACTAAAAAAAGAACCACCACCATTTAATAGTCAAAGTGTAAATTGTAGATCATCCTTCTTTTTTTTTTGCCATCATCGTCATCAGCACCATCTTACACATCAATTTTGAAGGCAACATGTCAAGTTGTATGTCAGTCAAATTTGTTTTTAGAACAAATCAAATCATTCGCATACGATATACAGCCATAATGGAAATTATAAAACTCTTGATTGAAGAGTTTAAATTAGAAAGAGATAGAAAATATATATATGTGATGTAGAGAGTATCACAATGGATATATATTCTTACATCCCTTCAAATTTTATTAAGAGGTCACAAGATGGGAGTTATCAAAATTTATACAGACCAGAAAAGGGCAAAATCGAGTCATCAATCAAATTATAAACATACAAACAGCCATAATAACATACCCTTGAATCAAAACTTGAATTAAAAAAGAGACGGCAGTTGTTGATAAAAGAGATAGAAAATATATATGATGTTAAAAAATCAAATACATCTCTTTAGTCCTGAGGTGCCCACCCACATTACTATACATTTGCTTCTGTGTGAAACAGCAAAAAGCCTTAAACACAGTTAGAACTAAAATTTCGAACCAACAAATATGTTTGCCAAGATCCTCTTTACATTTTGAGCAATAAGAGTCAGAAATAGAATTATGCATAAAATTTAAATAACTATGGGCAATAACCTTTAGATTTAGAGATAAAACACTATGTTATAGCTGAACTACCCTTTAGCACCCATATAGATTTCAATCTCTGGATATCATGGGAGCTGCACAATCTGTATTAAATGCAACTGTACTTCTACCCAAACACACGTCTGTGTTATATAGTTAAAAACGGAAAAAAATAATCAGAAATTTAAAACACAGAAACTATAATGTCTGTCTTTTAGTATTAACGTTCAAAATGTAATTTAACATTAAACGGCATCTGTTTCAAAATTGTAACAAAACAAAAATCATTTAACATCCATTAAGCAGGCAATTTTCTTAATTGATCACAATAACATATAACAAATAACAATTGTACAGTATTAAACGCAGAGTCATTGAAAATATCCTGGCAATCACATTCAGCGTTAGCATCACACATTACAAAAAAAACACCCCCCAAAATTCGTACTTAAATGGAAATTACAAAAATCTCGGTTTTTAGTTTCCAAATTCAAACAACTAAATTTAAGTGATAATAACTTTTAATAGAAAATCAAAAAAAAAAAAAACGTTTTTAGGAACAACAACTATAAAAAATTTGATGATATTTGAAATAAAAGAAATTAGACTTTAATCTAATGGTCCTTTTGCACATATTATCCCCATAAGAAAAACAACACAAAAAATGAAAAAGAATAGTAAAATGAAATTTGCTTAAAAATTTCATTTGTTTTTCTTTTCATATTCTTTAGTTTTCATTGTTGTTGTTATTGTTTTGATTGTTTTGCAAATTTCATAAGAAAGTTGCTTAAAGTATTTTAGTTTTTTTGTTTTTTTTCTTGCTGTCAGTTTGATTGTGGTTGTTTCAGTATTGTTCCGATTTTTTCTCTGGGTGACTCTTAAAATGTGAAAAGGAACAAAAACAACAAGAACAACAACACCACTACCAAGAATTTCAAATCATATATGAAATGCTTTTTATTTGGATATTTTTGTTATAATTGTTGTTGTTGTTCAGAATTCAGTATTTTGGATATTGAACGATGATATGAAATGGCCATAAATCAAAATGGCAGGACGGACATGCACACATTCACACATACGCATAAATGAATAGAGAAGATTTCATTTCAATTTATGTTGAGTTAGTGTGTGTGTGTGTGTGAATGCCTGTGGATGTGAGAGAGGTATAAAATTCGCAGGCATTCCAACAAAAATAATAATCACTGAAATTTTGTTCATATACGAAGTTAAACTTAAAATTTCCTTAAAAATAAAACAATATTCTCAATACTTTTTAAACTTAATTTCTAACGAAATTAAATCAAATAATATTTTCTCTAATAACAGATGTTTAAAATTAGATAAAAATAACTTCTAAGTCTGTCTTCGTATATAGTTTCCTCATATGTGAGTATGTGTTTGTAGTTCGTTTTATTTTTTCTGGTGGTAACCACTTACGGGAAATGAAATTGTTAAGGGTATAAAATGGGACACACAAATAAAAGGGACAAGAGGGAGTTTAGCCCAAAAAGAAAAAAAGACACAAAAGCGGCAACAACAACAACAATAAGAAATACCACACGAGAAGGGTGTTGGAAAATATACAAAATAGAAAAAGCTACAAACGAAATAATAACCAAACACGAATTCAATGTTACAAACAAGCAAATGGATGAATTTTGTGAAAACGCAATGATGAAGCAGCAAAAAAATTAACAAGAGTAAAAATTTCAAACAAAATCAAAAACACACACTCATACACATACAAACAATATTTTAGACGCTCATACACAAAAATATGAACACGAATATAACAAAACAAAAGAGGAATAGAAATGAAATGACGACGGGTTGACTGCTGTCAAAAGAACAAACATGGGCGCTCATCATACTCTCTAACACACATGCACTCACATACATATCACAAACCCTACCGTATATACCAAAAGCCCATACTCCTATTTTGAGGCCTTAGAAACTGAATATCTCTCTAAAAAATAATACGAAAAAATGAGAAACAAACAACTCAAACATTATTGTTCGTTACTGCCAAAACTGTAGGAAATCATGCATACATGAAATGTGAAATGTTCAGGGAATAAATGAATCAACGTACAATCATACATATGGTGTGTCCACCAGACCCAACAAAAATCATAAAACAAAATTCAAATAATCACCAAAACATGTAAATTATAACAAAAAATTGAGTTTAAACTTATCATACAAATTCTATTCTTCATATTCTCCCTCTCCCATAGTGACATTTAGCTGTCAGTTAAACAAAAAATAATAACAGTACAAATTTTCATCATTGTAATCATCACTACGACTAATATTATAGTCAAATATATCACATGTTTGCAATAGATACATTTTCATGTTCTCTTCGATAAAAATTTTGTTGTTTTTTGTTGGTAGTACATTTATCATCCAAAATTATAATGACGATATTAACTATTGACCAAAATTATGTAAATCTTAAAACTTAAAACTATATGGATATTCCAATGTATATATTTAATGATAATTTTGAACTCATCATTTCCATATTGTTATAACTTTGATGCGATTACATGGTATTTCTCGAAAAACTTCCTAAAAGAAATTTAACCTACTTTGATATATGGTAATTTTTGACTTAATCTTTTCTTCAATTACGTGCAAAGTATTTGGCATATTTGCACATACAGATCCAATTTACCTTCAATTCCAAAATATGTTCCTAATTTTGAAGTTTATGAGAATTTTCAGATTATTAAAAGTTCTTTTTTTTTAAGGACCATAATTATTATATCCAAATATTCTGTAAATAATAACATTTTTATAATTAAGGATAGTGGAAAGTAGCCCGTTTCGGTTCTTAAGGGTGCATTTTGCAGTGGCATTCGCTGGGGAGGTAAAAAACAGTCAAATGTAAATCGCAAAATCTATGGTTCTTTGAAAGTCGAAATTTGCACTCCATTGACTTTGATGCTTAAAATTTATCTCTTTCGCCCAAGTGGTGTAGAGTGTTACTGTTGACTTCCATGGTTAAAGTTCAAGTTACGTTTAGTGAAGAAATTGTGAATTTCGCTGAGATAATATAGATAATCAAATCTTTGTCCCGTAGCCGTAAAGAAGCAGTCGTAAATGATGTAGTTGTGTTTCAAATTTCCTTCAAACTGCACAAATAAAAGGTGTGAAAAATAAATCCACTCTCAAATAAATCCATGCATATTTTTAACCTCTACTTTAGCATACATAACAATGTTGAATTAACACGTCTTTATATTAACATTGTGAAATGTTCATATTTTATATGTTCACTTTAGTTGATTTATAGCAGTACGATCCATTTTATTTTAACTTTCAAATGATATTTTCTGTTGGATACCAAGGTAGAGTAAATTAAAAAATAAAAAACCACGCGTATTTTATATCCTTTTAAAAAGTATTTTAAAATTTTCCTTAAAATTCAATTGATGAGTATAATAATAAAATATTTTTACAGATATTTTGATTTGGCATAAATTAAATAAATTTTGTTAATTATTTCAAAAATATTAATTTAAAATTTTTCTGTAAAAAAATATAAAAAGTCTTTTAAATGCACACATCACTCATACCTTTTACCACCTGTTTAATATATTCTCGTCTTTTGCGTAAATTTACTGAAACTAAAGTGAGAAGAAACAATAAATAAATTTGCACTTTTAGAAATTCTGAGACGAATGTGTGCCGTGTTCATAATGACTTGTTTTATTTCACATATTTAAAGCCATAATTTTTGTTAAGAAAAACAAAACGTAATAATTAATAAACCCATTTTCAAAAAATTAAATACATACTTTATTTATTAATATACACAAGGTAAATAAAGCATACATACCACAATTTAGTTTTATGTTTTCATAAAATACTGTAGTTCTAACATTAATAGAAATAATAAGAAATGAATATAAATTGGAGCACAAATAATGTTTTCAATACTTTTGAACAAAAAAAAAAAAAAAAAAAAAAAATTAACAAAAATCAAATCGTATGTATACTTTAGTATTTTTGTATACAAATTATTGGAAAACTTAGTTGTTTGACATTTGAGAAATCTGAATTCTGCTATGCCGCATCTTCAATACCCTCCACCACAAATGCGTGTGAAGTATATATGTTTTGTTTCTTATATACACACTCACGCTAGACTCACAGGCGTATACATATATAAAAATTTTCGTAATTACAATACGGAACACTTAAAGAGTTATACATATTTTTGGCTATAACTCTTTTTGTACTTTTTGAACTATAACACTCAAACAAATTTCATTGAGCTCTGATGGACAGTTCTACATTTCTATATGTAAAATCATACACACACACATACATTATTACATCTGTATATATATATATATATATATATATATATATATATATATATATATATATATATATATATATATATATATATATATATATATATATATATATATATATATATATATATATATATATATATATATATATATATATATATATAGTAAATATGCACTCATGTATTTTGTTTGTAATACATAATTATGAATGAAATTTAAACTTAATTTTTCGTTTCTAAGTTTTTTTTTTAGATTTTCTTAAAAACACACAAAAAAGCACTCAACCAAAAGGAGACTTAAAAATTCACATTAAAAACTATCAGGAAAAAAACTATGCCGTTATTAACAAACAAGATACATAAAAAATAATCAAATAAATAAATTCATTACGATAAAGAAACAATAACAACAAAACACAATCATAGTGGAACGATGACGACAACAACAAACAAAAAACAAAATATACTACTAATGAATTAAAAACGTGTACGCACAGCATTTTTAAGATTTATGGCTTTTTTGTTTTTGTTGTTATTATTTTTATTTTTTATTTCTTATAAAAAAAAGCAAACCCAAGAACCATCTAAAACTACTGCTGCCTCCCTGCCTATTTACTCACCATAACATTAGCTGAACTTTAAATTTTATTTGAAGGGAAAAAGTAACACGAATTAAACAAAAAAGAAACAAAAATATTTTTTAAAAAACTATTTTGGAAAAATATAAAAATTTTATAGATATAAAATTAAAAAATCACAATTTTTTTTAATAATTCGATAAACAAAAAAACACTCACTCTTTTAGCAGAGAGTTCCATTTGAAATGGAAAGTGAAATGTATACAGAAAAGTGGTTGTAGCAACACCACCAACCAAACGCGGTCACTCTTTTGGCTGCTGCAACAATTTGAATATTTGCTCGCCTTTAGCCCTCCTGATTTCTATGAATTTTTAATTTACGCGCTCTTTTCTGTCAACCATTTCTAAAGCGAAACAACTTTATTTATATTTCAATGAATAAATGAATGGATGAATGAAAGGATGATGTTTAGCTATTTGAAATCTGAATGTACATATGAATATATTTTATAGTAGTTGTTGTAGTATTTGTTGTTGTTGTTGCTATTTTTTCAAGTACATTTACATATAGACTTATTCATATTTTTTATTTGAGTTCCTATTTTTTTAGTTTTGAGTCTATCATGAATCTCTTTATAAAATGACTTGATCCGTAATGTGTTAATTGCGTGAAGCAATAAATTTTATTTTTTAACATAATTTCTGCCGGTATTTAAATAAATGACTTTAATTTAACACAAAATTCATTTTAGTTTGATAATTCAATTAATGAATATTGTTAAGTGAAGTATAAGAATTTTAAATTTGAAAAAGTTTTCAAAAATTGAATTAAAAAAACTCTTTAAAAAATTGTGGCATATCCAGCCATCTCCGACTTCACTGAAACAGTTGTGCAGAAACATGAACTGTAGATGCTAAATTCCCTTATGAGTTCCAGAAGGTTTCTTTTTTTAAAGTATTAAAGTTAATCGGAAAAGTAATATTAAAATCTTGAAATCTTTCCAAAATTTCTCTATGACCTTTGTGATCAATATCAAAGGTCTCATGAATATGGCGATATTAATGGGAAACTATAGATAAGTTAAATTTAACAGGAAATCTGACCACATAAAATATATATACGTAGGTTTCGTCTTAAAAGTCTCAAATTCCACGTTTATATCGATTTTTCGTTGAATTTAGAAAGACAAAATTTATTTGAACACAAATAGAGCGATTGTTTGATTCATCTAGATTTTCAAAACATTGTCAAACTGACATTCTTGAGAAAAATCAAATTAATATCGATATCGATCTATATCTTTTAATATCCATGATATGAAAAATAATCAGGCCAAATCTTTGTCAATAATTGTGGATGTGATAGTGACAGCAACACACAGATTGACGAACAGAAAGACAGACGGATAAAGCTAAATAGACTCAGATTTTGATTTGATGTAAGAATAAATTGAGAGACTGAAAATAGGAAATATATTGATTATATTTCAAAATGTACGAAAAGAATAAATGATAATTATAGTTTAATAGTTTTTGTTTAACTATAATTAAACTCGATTCGATTCAAGTTTAGATACAAGTCAAAATGACTTTTTTAGCTATATAGTTTTAATAATATTGAATATCACTTATATCTTAAATTTTTCTCTCCGAAAACTGTTGCTTAAATACTATATTACTATTGTTGGGAGTATCAATAATTTGCTCCATATTCACTAAGTTTTGTATTTCCATTAAATTTCATTAAGGACAAAAATATATATTGTTTTCATTGTAATATTCATTAAATTTAATTAAGTGAATTTCAAAATTTCCAGTACAAAAAAAGATTTAGTCTCTGATTAAAAACTCATTAAAATATTCCTTATTTTTCCTTTACTTCACCAAATTATCCTTTAGCAACAATTATAAGAACATAAATTTTGAGTTTTCAACAAAATCATATAAAAGCGAAAGTGTCACAGCGACAAACAATATTGTTTATTTTTTTTTTAATGTTTTATTATTTTATTATTGTTGTAATTGCCAAGCAAATCCATAGAGGAGGAAGAGAATACGAAAAAAATTTACGCAAAATAAACTCTTTTGGACTCATTGAATTTTATATATTTGGAAACATAATAATGCAAAAATTATCATTGCACGTGCTACAAATGCTTTCATTTTTGTCTTATCTTATTATTGTTATTGTTGTTATTGTTACCTTTTATATATAAAGTGTTTACTGTTTCCTTTCCATAAGGAAAAATACGCATAAAAACTAAGAAAATAAAAAAAAACATTCAATAAAATTCCCAAAAAAAGCCAACAACAAAACTAAAAAACATTATGTTAAGATACTTTCCAAAGCAACATTATTTATATTCCAGTTTTCTTAAAACCAACATTCGTTTTTATTAAACATTACTTAAAATGTTGCAGAGACATGTTGATTTAGTTAATAAACTTCCAACTAGAATTGAGTACAACTACAAATACAAAGAGGTTGTTATTTGAGAGAGAAATTTTTTGAGTGTGAGTTTGTTTGTGTTTCAGTTATATTTGTATTTCCTTTAGTAATTCATCATTTTTCAATACACACACACACGCAGTCACTTGCACAAGCAGTTCAGTTTAAATAAACAATGTTGCTGGAGTTTGGCTGGCAACATGCGAAATAGATTTATTGGAATGTTTACAAAATTGTAGCTCATTGTGAATTCACTGTTAGCGCGTTTGTTTAGTTGTTTTTGAATGAACGTGCAAAATAGACGTATTTTCACCGTAAAAACACAACGGGCGCGTTTTACGATCAAAATCGAATAATATCACAAAACAAAAACCCATACATTTACGCCATTTCATATATAACGAAATATTTCTATTGTGAAAAGAAAAAAGAAAATTTATTGTGTTTTTTTGGTTGAAAAACAAAAAAAAAAAAAAAAAAAAAACAAAAATGAATAGAACGAATCTGAATATAATTTATTTATGAGTGTATTTAAAATAAAATTCTTTTAAATGCCAGGAAAAACATGTGTAAAATATGTGTTTATTTGGCGTGACTGCTGAAACACAAATAGAAAATTCCAACATAAATTTATTAAAATTTAATGAAAAATAACAAATAAAAATGAAATCAAATAATATTGTCATCAAAATGTTTTTAATAAAAATCCAAACCTAAACATTTAGCTTAAAGCAACAAAGAAAACAACAACAATAATCATCATATTAAAGTGATTTTAATTCTTATCATTATTAACCTTGAACTTTATAGAGCTTAAACCCTCCAAAAAATAATTTTGTGTGTTGAACTCAAAAAAAAGCAGAATTTGAATTTGAAAACAAAATACTGTCTTCAAAACGTCTCTGACAGATAAATGAAAAATATTATATTGATTAGAATTGAAAAAAAAAAAAACAATAAAAACAATAAAAATTTTTTGAAAATCAAATAAAGAAAAATGTCACCAACACTTGATGCTTATTTAAAACGGCTACAATGTTGCCAAAATCTGTGCGCAGCAGCATCCTCTTCTGTGGCATCATCATTATCAACAAATTTTATGAAAACAACAAACAAAAACCACTGATAAACTTTTATAACTTTTGAAATTAAAAAAATATATATATAAATATATAAAATTATTAAATGTTGTATTTTGTTTTTGCAAAAAATCATTTATTTATCACTTTAACAAAATTCTCCATGTTTATGGGTAAAAAACGAAAATCCTTAAGATATTGTCGAAATTATTTACGTTTGCATTTTATCATTATTATCAAAACGCTTTATTATCATCATTATTATTACGATTTCTGCAACAACAACCATAATAATTTTTCTACAGCAACTACGTTTAATAAAAACAACAACATCAACAATATTAATAATAATAATAATAATAATAAATCTTTAGTGAAATCTTTAATTCTTTAAATTTTATTTGCTGGAAAACTAATAAAAATAAAAATCTTTTATTAACAGTTTATCGAATTTTCTATTTTTATTATTTTAGAAATTATAAAAAAATCTTAAAACCTTTATCCTCTCGTGTTTCAAATATTTGCCTGTGTAAATAAAATTATTAATAGAAAATGAAAACGTCCTTAATTAATTTGCTCCTTTAAAATTGAATATTTAAAAAAGTGTAAATATTTAATTCTAAAAAAATAAAAAATTAAAAAATCCGCGTTTAAGTTAAAAATGAAATTGTGATATTAATTTTAACAAAAAAGTTTTAAAATTAAGTAAATTTTGTTGTTGTATAAAAATACAACAAATACAGTAAAATCCTATGAATTATATCAAATATTTTTTTAAAGCTCTTTTGCTTTATTTTTTCAAACAACTTTAAACTCAACTTTAAAGAAATTAACAAAAAAAAAAAAAAAAAAAAAAAAAAACAAATAATAACAAAACTTTTTCTACAACAAAAACACAAATCCCAACTAAAGGTATGTATGTATTTATGTATGTTCGTGTATATATAACTTTATTTATAAAGGATTTTTTGTCAAACGAATGTACGTTTTTCTTTTTTTGGAAATGTAAATTTAGTCCTTTATTTCAATTTTATTTGCTGCTCCATTTTCTAGAAAGTATTTCGGTTTACATATTTATTCATATTTCCTTTTTTCTTTACACGTATGAAGATTTCCTTTCTCTTCTTCTTCTTCTCGCTTTCAATATGAATAAAATTAAATGTACAGGATTTTGTTTACATAGGCTGACTTTCAGCGCTTTATAACAGTACAGTTATATGTGGAAAAAAGGTTGTAATCTTTTGAAATATAAATATTTAAATTTTTTTTATGAAAATAGAATATTTTTGCGTATGATTAAATAAATATAGAAAACTTTTCATGATATTTTACTTTATGTATTCTATAAGTATATATTTAGATACATTAATTACTGATAAATCCGTTTAGAAAGGATCTGTAAATATATAATCTTGCCAAGATCAAAATTACTAAATACGTCCAAAAATGAAAACATAATAATTTTAATGAACTTATGACAAGTTAAATGTTTTGAACCTGCGCTGACAAAAGTTTTCATGCAAAGATTTTCGAATAACGGTATAAGTATGAATGTCATTTGATCATAAATAAAATTGCAACATTTTTTAACAAATTTAATTCAATATTTTATTTATAAAGGATTTTCTTCGGTATTTTTTTAATTCTGTGAATATATAAGATTTCATCAAAATATTTTTAAAATTATTTTGTAAAAAATATAACATTTATTATTTAATAAAGATTGTTGATTTGCAAAGACAAATATTTCAGCAATTTTTCCCTTCAAAGTGACCTAATTAAAGTTTTGCTCTGATAGCTCTAAAGTAATCATCAGTTTTTGAAATTAAATCTAAATAAAGAAAACATTTTTACAGAAAAATTAAAATAATGTACATAGAAACTGAAGTCGGCGTAGGAACGATTTTGCAATTTTTTATTTCATTATTATTTCTTATTATTATTATTATTATTATTATTATTATTATTATTATTATTATTATTATTATTATTATTATTTTTAAATTGTATTGAAAAATACTGAATTTTTAATTATAATTAAAAAAAAAAAAACTATGGTCCTTAGAAATGGAGGCGATCATTAAAATTGCACTAATTTAATATTAATTAGCGAAATTAAAAATAAAATTTCGGCAGTTTCGGATTTGTCAAGTTAACAGTTCCCAAATCAAAGTCGGTTGTTCTCAATGATTGAATAAAACAAAATAAGTAAAAATTTCAGGAAAACAGATTCATACATTGTTTCTTACACAATTTACATAATCGAAATTCAGAATATTAATCAGTGTTACTTCGTTAATTTAGTAACAAATATTATTAATTTTTTTGCTAATCTTTTACCACTTAATTTAACTAAAAAACTTTTGTAAAATTTTTAGAATCACAGAATTTGATAATTAGAATGGAGATCTAAAAACAAAAGATTTTTAGCAGGCCGGATGCGGATGTTTTAAAATGATTTTGCAATCTCTCTTTTTGATATGAATATTATTCCTTTCAATATTTTCTCAATATTCTTAATTTTATTTACTTTCAATTAATTAAATAAAAATTTTAAGCATTTCAAATAATCTGAAAAATATTCCAATTAATTTTATGATTAAAACTAAAATTTGTAGAAAAGAGAAATAAAATTAAAACAAAATGTTTCACACAAAATATAACATGGACCAACAAATATACATAAATGAATTCATTGAAATTAATAAATTAATTTTTAAATGAATAAAACATTTTTTGTGCCATTTTAAATAATTTTGAGCATTTTTTTGTCATTTGAAGCTTTAAATTTTAAATTAACAAATTTTTAATGTGTGTGGCTGATTTTTTAATATTTTGACCAACATACATTTATACATACGCACACACACAAACACTTAAATTTGCATAATCGTATATTGTTGGAGTATTCAGATTATTATCAGCGATGACATTTAAAGCAACAACTATAACAACAATAAAAATAAAAAATATCAATACAAAATTTTTTAAATGAAGCTACAAATGGATTTTTAAATCAAAAAATAAAAAATAATAATAAAAAACTGGCAACATTTTAATTAAAATGTTTCTTAAATTATCAATAATTTTTTATTTGTGATATTTTTTTGTTTTTTTTTTTTATGGAAATTATAGTTAATTTTTTTACTTCAATGAAATGTATATGTCTGTGTATTTTATTGATGTATTGTTGTACGAAAGTTTAATTTCATTGAGAAATAATCAACTAAAACCTACAATAAATTAACATAATTAATTATAAACATGATAGTTAATCAAATTGTTATTTTAATTGCAATTTAATTAATAAGAGCGTTTAATTGTAAACATAAATCTTTTCTATAATAATTTTTATTATATTCCCAAACACCCATAAACTAATAAAATTGAACAATAAAATCAGAAAAAAGCGATTTACAGTCAAGTTATAATAAAATAAAACGCCTCAGAAAATAAATTGATTTAGTTAATCTTGTCTCTCTAAAAAACTCTCAATCTCTGTGCTGATCTCTTAACTAATTCATCCGTAAATAGTGAAGAGAAAAATCAAATGTTATGGTACTTTTTTGAAATTCAAGTGTTTTTATGTGAAATAAATATGAATTGAAAAAAAAACTCTATAAAAAGTTTTAAATTTTCAATTTAAAATAAAATTTCCTTTGAAAATTCATTTCGTACTTTGTAAAAAATAAGTTTGGTACCATTTTTGTCCCTTTTTCTAATATTCTCCTGGTTTATACTATTTCGTTACGTTAATGTAACATTAATTAATAATTGTATGCAATTACAAATCTTTAACTAAATAAAATATATAGAAAAACGTGTAGTTTTTTTCAATATTTATTTATTTATTTATGGTGAGAATGAATAAATTTTCTGTTCATTTACAAGTAGTTTTTTCGATATAAATTTTTTTATTGTAATTTCATATTATTATTAACATGGGTCAAGAGAATCAAACAAGTAGTCGTTCTCGTAGTTGTTGCTTACAAACATACAACAGCAACAATTTACAAATGTATAAAGAAAAATAATTTATTATTTATAAAAAATACTACGACAAATGAGTAGAGTATAAATAACAACAACAAGAAAAATATAAATAAAATATAAATTTCCATATGAAAATATAATTAATAGTTTACACACTCACACACACACACTCACACTCAAACAAATATTAAGAGTCTTATATAGAATATAAATCTATATATACATTTACACTGAACCAAAACAAGGTAGTAAATATAACGAATAAAGGTATAGAATTAAATAAAAGTAAAACCTTTATTCATCATAACGAAAATATTCGTTAATTTTTCGTAAATTCTTCAAATTGACAAAAAATCGTCAATATGACTATTTGAATTCTTTAATAAAAATGCAGTTAATTTGAATAAATATTATACAAATTGAATAATACATTATTGAAACTGACAAAAATAAATTCCTTATATAGATGAATATTATTCAATTAAGATACCATATTTAAGTTGAACTTTCGAAACTTTAGAAAAATTGAGGAAATATTTCGTTAAAAAATGTAATGAATTAATACATATATTGATTATAGAATATCTCAAGAACTGTAGCAGTATGATTTTTAGAATTTGGTACCAATGACTTCCTTAAGGAACTGTTTTACTGGACAAAATGTAAGGCAAATAGGATCAGGGGAGAAGTAGCCACCATGCAAAACAAATATTGATTATCGAATATCTATAGATCTACTACAGCGAGAATTTGGTCCCAATTTTGAATACACGTCGATTTGTGAAATTTTTTCGATATCCAGGACTGAGCAGAATTTTTGTGCAGCAAAGCGTACCGGTTAAAACCTAGTTTTAAATAATAATTAATTAATGTTAAAAACGTAATAGACAACTAAAAATAGTGCAATGTCAATAAGACGATCGACTTGAATTTCTGATGAAAAGTTATAATCTGCTGATCTTTCATTTGTATATTTTTGATGTTATGCTAAATATTCTTTTAATTTCAATCATATTAATTAGAATAATAATATAAAATATTTTCCTCCTGCATGTATATCTATATTCAGTTTACATTTTCTTTGGCATATTTCATTTAATATGGTACAGAAAATATAATAAATTATTTGACAAAAAGAAAATAGTTAAATAAACAAAAATTGTATTCAAATTAACTTCATTTTAATAGGTAAAATTGAATAAATTTGTGTGTTATTTTACTTACGATATGTTATTGCCATTTGAATTTGGAGAAAATTCTTTAACTTGGAGAAAAATTATGTTAATTAGAAAAAACATCTATTTATTTATCAATTTTTGTTTTCGTCAAAGTTCTACGAATTCTACGAATTTTTCATTAATATAACGGACGACATTTGGTTCAGTGTACATATGTATATAAATTAATATTTAAAAATAATTAGCATCCCCACAACAATTTAACATGTTTAATACTCCAAACGCTTAATAAATAATAAAATAATTAATAAAAACCGAACATATCATATATATTTACAAAATACCATCCCTTCTTAATGCCAGTATGTCAAATGACTTCTTAATTCCATAGTGATCCCCACTGGTCCAATCAGTAAAGCAACAAATTACAAAACAAAAAACATAACTTATATATTTATCTCTTTAGTACTAAAATTCTGAATCAACCATCCAACAATTATAGTCTTCATTGCTGGTAATAAATCATATTTCACTCTTAAATATTTTTCTCCACATTTTCATACATAATTTTGTTTTTTATTATTTGCATTTTTTTAATTTATATATTTTTTGTTGTAGTAGTTTTATTAAAACACTTTTGTTTTTATTTTAACAAAGTTTCGAGGTTAACTTTTTCTGCAAAATCAAAGTCAGGGTTCACACTTGCAACGAAAAGAATACTTAAGGCACAAGCTGCTGGTTATAAATTAGTTTTTAAAAATTCTAAATAATAATGCTGTTTTTGTTTAATAGAAATTTTTTGTTTCGAAAAACACAATTTAAATGTTTTCGTTAAAAGTTTGACAATTAAACATTGACAAGTTTAAATGTCAAAATCTATGAACTTCACGTTCAAAAGAATCGTGCTCGATGTTGAAAGAAATACATGCTCTCAAGTACATGGTCATGTTTTCGATATAAATTATTTTTAAATCAATCACTTTTAGACCAGATAGACATAATAAGTATTTAAAAAATTTTTTCTTGAAAAATTAGTCATCAGGAGAAAATCTTAGAAATATGCAAAAAGCATAAATGTCATTTCTAGTCTTATTAATTTGTTTTAATAAATTTCAAAAATTGATATTATTTAGTAAAACTATTTTTATCATAAAAGCATATTTCGTATTCTAATTTCTACATAAAAATCTTTACTAATTTCTCATTTCCGAATTTAATATACAAATATATAACCAGAAAAATACAGAGTAAAAATAATATTGACATAAATAAAATTAAAGTTTAAATAATTGCGCAATGTTTTTTTTTTTAATTTCAAATAATAAAAAATCGATACATTTCTTAATTTAACTGAAATCAATATTTTGAAAACTTAATTTGAATTAAGAAACCATTTCAAATGAACTAATTTTTATTCAATTTAAGTTGATCTTTAACATTTAACACAATGTTAAATTTACGTGATTTAATGTAGATTTAATATTGTAAATTGTTAATTTTCATCTATTGATAAAAGGAATATTGAAAATTTTTTGGACACAATTTTAATTTTTTTGGAAAATATATTTTAATGCTGAAAATATTAAAATTAATGGTGAACTTTTTATTTAAGATTGTTAGCTTTTTAGAATCGATATTTGTTAAACTAAATATCCTGATTATTGTTCTATTAAAATGAAGACTAGATAACAACGATTTATCACTGAACAAAGAATCGTCGGTTCTGAAACGAATGATCGTCAATTGGACTTGATTGCCGGGATGAAATGAACGTATTCTTGTTATCATATCGCTAACAGTTGTATATACATATTCGGGCTTATTAATAAACTATTATGGACTTAATCCGTAAAAGCTTAAAAAATTAACAACTTTAAGTTTGAAATTTACTTTTGAACTGATCCACAATAATAAGTGGCGATGAAAGTGTATTAATTTTGTCATTCCGTTCGTAACGCTATAAGAAAATCACCCAGAACCACATAAAGTAATATGTCTATTTAACTATCTGTACCGGAGGAATCTCAATAAAAACATTTTCGAAATTTTCAATAAACGATTATCTGTGAAAATTTTTTTCTTTAAAAATGATTTGTATTACAAAATTTTTGGATAAGTAAAGGAGGAATGATATTCCTAAATCTGATATATTGATATATCAGATTTATGGTTTTTCTAGTGTTAAAATTATATAAAAATATTTTTGAACGTCTTTTACAAATGCCTCTATATTGATAAAAATAATATTTAAACAATAAATTATATTATGATAATTATGCAATACGAACAACATGGAAATACCTTAATTATTTTTATATTGATTTATTTGCAATAAATTTACACCTACACAGTGTTCATATGGGGTTTTTGAAAAAGACGTTTTAATGAAAATTTTTATTAATTTGGTGGTAACCTTGCAAGTATGTATTTTCTTTAAATATATTTAATATTTTCTTAAGATATGTATTTTTGTAATTGCAGTATTTTTAAAAACATCACTTAATTATTAATTAATTAATGTGCAACACACAAGAATGTGGTTTCAATTAATTATAAACATTTGCTAAAAAAAAGTCAATAATTGATTACGGTCACAACTTGAGTGTTAATTTTGTTGAGAAATAATAAATTATAATTAAGACAATGAAATATCATTAATAAAAATCAAAATTCTATTAATTATAAATAATTATTAAGCAGATAACAAAATAAAATATAATTAAGTTCAAATAAAAAAACTGCATATAACTAAAAATATTAAATTAGATCAAAATTTTCCACAAGAAATTTCAAATCTTAAAAACTCTCATCTGGATTATATTTGAAATAAACTGATGTCATAAAAAAAAACTTACAAAAAATCTTATTTATATAAAGAATAACTTTTTTCCTTAATACAGATATTATTTATCACACATAAAAAAGAACATATACATAAATGAGTATATAAATATATACACAAAATTTTTGTTTATGACAATACATTAACTCATCAAGTATGAACAGCAAAAAAAATATGAAAGAGAGAGAGAGAGGGAGAGAAAAAAACTTTATGACAATAAAATGATGTTAAATGAAATTTACACATATATCTACATACAGAAGTATTTATATACATATACATTTATACATATACTTGTGTTTATTAGATAATCACAAAATTTTAATACAAAGAAAGAAAAGATAGATGTTTTTCAACAGATTACAGTGACAGGTGACAATGACAGCTCAATTATTATTATTGTTGTTGTTGTTATTAGTGTTATTATCATTAAACTTCTAATGAAAAACAATAATTGAAATTTAAAAAAAACATGAAAATGACAACAACTACAAAAATTCACCATCTAAATTACAGTTATGAACTCAACAACAAAATAAAAACATGTAAAAAATTAATAATAATTATAGAACAACAAAAAATGATACAACTAAATAGTTGTTATGACAACAACAGCATGTTAAAGATTTTTAACTTTTAACTAAATAATAATTAAAACAAAAAAAATCTATTAAATTTTTTTAATTGTTGCAAACTATAAAAATCAATTTGAAAAATATTTCAATAATTTTATTCTGTTTTTTTTTTTTCTTAAATGTCTGGCATCTGCAGCATTAAGAAAAAGTATTTGGACATCAGAAAAAAATAATACTTTTCAAACATTAAGTTAAGTGACTGAATAACTTACTGGCTGGCGGAATGAATGACTTGACTGACTCCGACTCTTAACTCTGAATGTGTTGTTTTGTTGTTAAAACGTCACTTGTAAAACAACCAAACAGTTAGTAAGTAAAACCTTACTAAGTTGCAAATAAAAATTTGCTTAACAAATGCATTAAAACAAAACCAACAACAACAATAAAAAGCAACTAAGAATGAATTGTTTAAATAAAAATAAAGAAACTTTAGCTTTTTTTTTTTGCTCCATCAAGACAATAAACAAGAGTTTTAACGAAGAAAAAATTCAGACGAAACTTGTATTTGAAATGAAAACATGCTCATGACTTTAAACAATCTGCTCGATTTTGGGAAACATTTATTAGTCCATTAATGAAATCTGTAAAAATAATTTGTTTCTAAAGTCAAGGTTTAAAGACACTTTTCTATAACTTTAAAGACTCCACATGCAGAAAACCATCATTTCCCAATATGTTCGTCGTAAACACTAATATATTAGCGGCAAACATGTTAGTTTTTAAATCTATTTTGTTTAGATAACAATTTAGTTGCTGTAATAAAAATATTTTTATAAAATAAAAAATAGTCGCAACATGTTTGGAAATATGTTTGATTGATCACAATTTTATTGTAACTAAATAGCCCGTTATAAAAAAAGAAAAACTATTGTTTTTATTCAATAACAAAATAATGCAAACAATATTTTTAATGGCGATAACAATATTTTAGTGACGATAACAATATTTTTAGTGGCCATAGCAATAATTTTAATGGCGATAACAATATTTTTAGAGACAATAACTGTATTTGTAGTGGCGATAACAATAACTATTGTTATCAATGCAAAATGACAATTCGAATTATCAAACTTTTATTGCAATAACAATATTCTTTATTGGAATAACAAAATTTTTAGTGGTATTAACAAAATTTTGATTTTGTTAATACAAAATCAAAATTTTGTAGTTATGGTAACAATATTTAGTAACAATATTACGTTACTTCTCATTTATGGTTACCGCAAACGTATTTTTTCTTTGCCATATAATGATTAAATGGGGAAACGTATTTAACACATAAATTTCTAGAATAGAGCATATGATTTTATTTTTATTACTAAATTGTTGATCTAACACAATTCAAGTAGATATTTTTTTTTGTTTCAAAGAGGAAGAAAATGTTATTCCCTTTTTTTGTTTTTAATTTCTACATCAAAATTTTATTTTTGTTTGCAAATTTTTTTCCTCCTTTTTTACGATTTTATATTGTAAACGATATTCGTATGAGTAAATATAGAGAAGCTAAAATAAAGAGAACAGAACAGAAAAATGTCAGTCAAAATGTCGCTTCCAACACGCGCTTACAATATTCAGTTTTATTGTGTACATATGTTTGTCTAAAAATTTCTATGTCTGTCGTTTTTGAATATCTAAATATTTATCTGTTCATTTCTTTTTTCCTTCTTCTTCTACAATTTTATTTTGTTATTCAGTTACAAATATATGCATATAAACTTATAAGTTTATAAAAATATATATTTGTATACGCAGAGAAAATATCGCACAATGTTAAATCAGTTAAAACAAATATGTTTTAGTAGTGTTTCCGTTATGATTTTTCTTAGTGAATGAAAATAGTTAATTCAACATTGTTTTATGCAAAGTAAAAATTGGCATCTTATATATCTTAATGTAAAGAAAATATAATATAAAGAAAAACATATAGATTTTTTAATTTGTAGTTTGCAGAAATCCTTTTTAACTTTGAATAATTTGTACAATGTTTGTATGAAATCAAAAATTTTCAATATTAATTGAAATTTTTTCTCCGTGTACATATATATATATATATATATATATATATATATATATATATATATATATATATATATATATATATATATATATATATATATATATATACATATATATATATATATATATATATATATATATATATATATATATATATATATATATATATATATATATATATATATATATATATATATATATATATATATATATATATATATGTGTGTGTATGTATGTATATATGAAAGTCTGTCCTGCTGTCTTTTTGTGCAGGCATCACTAAAGAAACTAAATATGAAATTTGAGGTCTGAGTAAAAGTAACTTGTAGTCAAAGTACTTGACTAACTGAATCACTATGACTATCAAATAACGTTAACAAACAAATGGTTGGTTGAATTTCAAAAATATTAAAATCAAGACACTTTGAAAAGCTTCTCCACACGTCGTTGGCAGATAATGTTAAAAATATATAAAGTAAAAACAAAAAATATTTGATAAACAATAAAACACAAACAACAATGAATAACCAGCGAACATGTTGTAACCATTTCAATTTTTCTTTTATAGTAAATGGAATAATTTTTTTATTTCAAACTGATTTTTATACCCTACTTTGTTGCAAGATATGAAATAAGGTAGACTAATATTAGAAGGTTTTTTAAGGCGACAATAGATCCTAAAAAGAAAAATATGTCCGTTTGGTCAATAATAACATCCTTAGCAAGAGTATCGTAGGGAGACAGTAAAAAACTTGGTGGCAATTAAGATTCACTTAATTGCAACCAAGTGTATGGTAAGGTGAAGACCATATATGCGCAAAAAATCATCTACCAAGATCACAAAATAAGTATGTTATGGAGGGTATTTAATATTCGTTATTGCCAAACATAGCAGTTTCACTTGTTTCTGTTATTATTGAATATTTATATATTTAAACACGGAATTTCCCTAGACTTCATTTAATATTTTGTCATGCATTTTTTTCTTTAGCTATTGAGTAATTTTTTTATTAAGAAAACTTAACTTTATTTCTGTGTATTGAACCGCTTAAAGTTTAATGACGTTTTAATAATTTTTCTAAAGTTTTGTAATGAAAAATAGTTACTGGAAAAGATAAGTGACAAAAATTTCAATTATAGACAAACGGATGCCTTCGAGTTACCTTTTAGCAAATATTTGAAATTTTCTTTTCTCTTTCTCTTTCCTGATTCTGATTTTGATTTAAATTTTTTCAATTTCTTAATTAATAAACAATTATAATCAATTGTAATGGTTTTTATTGACATTTGTGAATTTAAAAAATGATGAATTGAATTTAATATATAATTTGAATTGTTTTTAAATAATTTATAGTATAAATTAATTCAGTAAAAAAACAATAAAAGGAAATAAGTTATTATTAATAGAAAATTATATAAATTATGCAAATATTTTTAATTTTCATTTTCTGAAACATGTTGCCAAGATATTTATATACATAATTTAAAGCTTGTTAATAATTTTATTAATATATTTTAGCAACATGTTGTCAACATTCATTTTTATATATTTTCTAAATTTATTAAATACATTTTTCAATATTTAACCATCATAATAAAATATTTAATTAATATAACAATACTTATTTTAGCAACATGTTGCAATTATTCGTAAAAATATAATTTTTATTCAAAAACTTTTCAATACTTTACCATTTTTGTATTTTTTGGATTCTTTAGACGGTAAACAAATAAAAACCAACAATAAATATATCAACAACTGTGTTCACCACTTGTTAAAAAGAGACTTTAACCAATGTGGCAACAAATAAAATCATTAAAATTTTACTTCTTTTTTATTTTTTTTGGTGTTTATTAACAACAAATGTAAACAACAACAAATATAAAAAGCAAAATACTTGCAACGATTTTTAAATATAAATATATATATATTGTTACACACATATGCAGCAAATGTTTATATAGAAAATAAAAGGACATATTCCATATATGAAGTTGTATCCTTTAAGTAAATATTGGCTATATTTATTTAAATGTGACACACACTTTTATACACATATGCAGAAATTGGCAAAAATGTCAGATTTGTTGCTTAAAACTGTAAAAATTAACTGTAAATAGATATAATTAAAGCTTTGGAAAAATAACATAGAGGAACGAAAATAATAAATACTGAGGAAGAGCGTTTCAAATAATAAATCAAACATTACACGGAAAGAAAACATGAAAACAGAAAAGGGTTTTTGAATAAAAATTTGTATCGTTCATATATTTTTTTTAAATGCATTATGATTATAATGACTATATTATGGTTGTAAGCATTAAAGTTCAAATCATATTAATTGCTTTTGCTCTAACTTTAATATTCATAAATTAGCAAATCACTTGTTATGGTTATAATAACTATATTATGATTGTTGTATTATGATTTATTTAAGTTTTGCTTCCGAAGTGTTAGTGTTAATTGTAATTATTACATTTTTCTTTGCCACCATAATTTTATTTAAAATTGTAGTTTTATACCTTTCAATTTATTTACTGGAGTCTAACACCGACACCTTAAATTTTAAACTAGTATTTTGCAACCATATTTTTTAATATAAAATATGGTATTTTCTGGCATTTTTCTTCGAACTATTTGTTTTAGATTTTCAATATTATTATGAATTTTTGCAGTAAAAGAAAAAATTTAAATGAAAAACTACATAAAAATTGCATGATAACACGCAATTTCAAATATTCTTAACTTTTTTATATTTTTTACCACAATTTTGTAGTTTAAGTTTATTTTGACTCAACTAAACTTCGATATATATATTAGATGTCTAATGTTAGCAATAATGTTTAGGGTAACTTAAACATTTTAGGTTTATGAAGTTTCAGTTTTAAGCACAAATGGACTGCAATTGTAACGACAGGCCACAAAGCATCTTACTTAATAGGAAATATTTGATTTATAAACATGTTTATGTAATACTTGTATCTACACATTATTATTTTTTAACTTTAAATGTTGAGAATCTGAACAGATTTACTTTATCTTTAGGATAACAAATCATGTTAACAAAACTGAAAATAATTGTAGAAATGTATCAGTGGCCATGAATGGCCAAATGTCCTTAATGCAGTTGTCGCTGATATTGTATTGACGCTATAGTTCTTTTTACATTTTATAAATGTTTGTATAATAATATTTGGTTTATAATTTTTTAACATTTTGCTTCCAGTAGCAACCATTTATTTTTTATAATGTTTTTTTTTCATATATTTAAATAAAATACTAAATCATGATGAAAACTTTCCACCAACAACAAAAATGCGTTCCTATAATTTTAATATAACAAAAGAACAACATAAATTTTTTTCAATTTTTATTATAGATATTTTATTCCTTTTTTTCTATTCACTACAATTTATCTGCAGAATATATAATACATGCAATATGGGCCTATTAAAAAGTAATACAAATTATATGGTTGAGAAAATATATATAGTTTTTCTATAATATTTATTCTTATATAAGAAACTTTGAAACATGTTACAAATAAGCAGGTGTAATTTTCAACATTTGCATAAACACTTTGTGTTTGAAATATAAAAACCCACTCACACATACACAGAAGCCAAAATACTAAATAAGCATGAATTTTAAAAGTTTATAGAAAATGTTATATAAAATAAAGTTTATAATATTAAAACTACAGTTAACGTTATTTAAATTTAAATGAAACATGTTAGGAAAAAATGGAGGAGGAAACTCTAAGTGTTGAAAATTATCAAACATGAGAATAAACAACAAGAAAAAACTGCAGAAAAAAATGAGTTTAAAGATTTAAGTTTAGATTTTGAAACGAAGTTTTATATTAGCTTTAATGTGAAATTTAAATTCTATAATAAAAACTTTATATTAGAAGCAAAACATCAAGGGCAATATTTTGCAACATGTTGCTAAACATTAAATATTTATAAAGTGTAATATAGCAGAGTGAAATAATCATATATATGAAATAAATACGTCATGTTTTGTACATACAGTTTACGTACATACACATGCTTTAGTGAGCCATAAAATACTTATATTTTTGGCTATAACTTTTCTTCAACTTAACAGATTTTGATAATTTTTGCCATAGTTATGAGGTATATATAACTCCTACTAAACCGAATTTACTTGACAATAACAAATAATCAGGACAAATTTCATTGAGCTTTGTCAATTATTTTGGATAAAATAGTCCCATAGCATTAAGGGGTCTTAAATGATTCCTTCTTAGCGAAATTACCATTCTCATATTTAGAATGGTAATTGCTTGAAATAATATTAAAGCAACATTAGTAAGTTTAACGCAACATGTTGCTATATCTTAAATACTTATAAAATACGAAAACATTTTAATAATAAGGAACTGATCTAAATCTAAATTTATTTTATTTTTATGGAGTAAGAATTTTATTTCAAGTTTCTAATTTTAAATTTATTATACTAATTCAAATTAATTTTAAATTAAAATTTTTAACATATTAAATATTTATTTAAAAAATGTTTTAATAATTAAAAATGTTTAATATCTCAAATTATAATAAATATCAGTAGCACGTGTCCCTAAACTTTTTTCGTATATGTTTACTTAAGGACAAAACCAGTTTAAGACCACGAAACATTTTTTTCTTAAACAAATGTTTATTGAATTCCGTTAATAAGAAAAAAACTGTCTGTTTTTTGTTTTAAACGGTTTGTTAATGGCAAATAACAAAATAAGAATTATTATGTGTTGAAAGGGTTAAAACTGACCAAATAACCTTTAAGTCAAGTTATTTATAAACTTCCCTACTCATTACAATAAAAAAAAACACAGAAAGAAAAAAACAAGCACCAACCAGACCCTAAAAACAACAAAAACAACTGATTGTGCGCACAGTTGGCGGTACAAAAACGTTGAAAACTTGTATAAAAAAACTAAAACAACAAATATGGCCAAAAACCCTAAAAACAGAAAAAATAGAGAACTGCCATAATATACATAACCTATACATCCCTTTGTTTGGGAAAATATAAAACTAACTGCTGTTTTTTATTTTTCCTGCTTATTTTAGCCGCTTCATTATCAAATGAAATTAAAAAGTTGGTTGACATTAATGTAGTCTAACAATAACATAGTCTAACACAATAACAAAAAGGTAGGGAACAATTTTCAAAAGGACGAAAAATATTTTAAAGCGCGAGTGCACATGTTTTCTTTTTATTCAAAATGTTTCAATTTTTTTATATTTTTTTGTTCGATTTTTTTAAACAATAGGAATTCCCTTTTGGCAGACGTGGTTTTATTTTATTCTTATTTTTTCCTTCTTCATTCTTATGTAGACGTTTGTATTTGGTCTCGTTTGTTAACTGAACCACGGCATGTGTTTGGTTTATTGTTGTAAGAATTAAAGTATAAACACAGTTTATATTTTATAAAAAAAACAAAAACAAAATAAAATAAATTAACATATATACCGCCATAAAAATAAATAAATAAACAAAATTATTTTTATACAAATTAACAATGTGCAACATGTATAAAATACCCGGTAGATACTTTTTTTAGTTGTTGCATCAATATAAACTTTTACAACAATACATACATTTAAACACAGTAACAGTAAGAGCGAGAGTACAGTTTTGTTTTATTTAATTGAAGTTAACAACTTAATACTCTATATTTACTTCTTTTGTTGTTGATGTTGTACAAATAAGGATTATAAATACAATTAACAATACAACAATAAAAACAATAGTAATAACAACAGCAACAACAATATTGGAGACAATTAGTTAATGGGTTTAGTTTGACTAAAAGTGGCAAAAAACACTTTTTTGGTAACTAGTAAAACGGAGGAAAATGAGTTTAATTGTTGAATGCAATATAAAGTCAAATTAGTTTAAAATAGTTTTAGATAAGAATAAAGGTTTCTATATATAGATTTGTAGCATTTAAATTATTTTAATTTTTCATAAAAGAAAATAGTTAATTCAGCGTTGTTTTAGAATAAACAAATATGTTACAATATTAAATTAATGTAAAATCATGTTAATTTTACATATCAAGACATCAACTAAAACATACTTAACTAACATTATATATAATGTCGTTTAAATCAAATCGATCCTTTAACAAATAAGAATGCTATATTCGACTTAGGTGGCCACATACACTCTAAGACACCTTACAAACATGCACACTAATAACAGCAACCTGATATTTAACTAGTTTTTGAAAATCTTGCAAAAGTTTTTGTATAAATTTCGAAGTTGTCTCAGATATCTGTCTATAAGTTCTTTGTTACTGGAATGATTTTTTTTGGATTTAAATAGCAAACTGCTTTGGATAATAACAAACAATCTGGCAAAATTTTACTGAATTCGGATTATAAATGTGATAATGAGAATGTTTCTATCAAACAGACAGAGGGACAAGGCTAAACCGATTAAGATTTTAATATGATGCATGAATATACTTTTCAATTTTATTTATTATAAAAAAATCAATACCATAGGAACTCTAAATTATTTAGTATTAATTTTACATTATATAATTTCTGCCATGCAATATTGGAGTTTAAACTCAACAATTCAACTAAAAATAATAATAAGTTGATGATTTACTTTGAAGAATATCGGTTAGGAAATAGTAACTCTGATATTTCGAGAAAAAACTTTAAGACCCCTTTTTAAAACCAAATCAAGTTATGATTAAATCGTATAACCCTCTTTCAGTTTGTTGGAAACTTTATCGTTCAGTTACTAGTCAAAGCAACAATATAAATTTAATTTGTTCAAATTATTGGTCCTTTTTACAATAAATAAAATATTTAGAAACAGTAATATCGGTCTGCAAAAGGAAAGTTGTAATCAAAAATATGTGCAGTTGCCAAAAAAGTTTATAACCAAAAAGGTTTTACACTCTACATCAGTGTTAAAGCTTTATTGAAGAAACGTATGTAAATAGTGTGTGTAAACAATATACATGATGTATAAGTTAAGACTACACCGAGTAAAGTAAAGTAAAGGTGTATTTTCATTTTTTTAAAATCCAGTAAATTTTTTAAATCGATTTTAAGATATAAAAAGGATTGCAATTTTTCAATATACAAATATTAATAGCAATAGGGGTATTGAATAAGAGACAAAGATCAGTAAAACATACTAAAAAATTTACTTTAACAATCCAGAATAATGATGTTTAAAATATGTACTTTAAAAAATATGTTTATTCATATTATAAATATATTTTGAATCAATTTACATTAAGTTAATATTTAGAAGATACTGAAAGAAATATTTAAAAGGACCTATTTTGTATTTGAATTCTTGAAAATTAAAAAAAGGAAACCTGTTTTTTTGCTCAATTATTATAAACCTATTTCCAAACATTATTTTATTATTTAAATAATTTCAAATTAAAAATTCTTTTATTTGAAAAAAATTAAATACTAAATTTTATGTATAAATCGATTTTTTTGTTAGATTTATCACAAACATTTTTTCGGGTGTATTTTAATGACAAACTTCAAAATTATTTTCAAAACGAATTCTCAACATAAGAAAAACCTGAAAACCTTAACATGTCTTAAAATTTGTAGCCGTCATAATTAGAATTTAATCGTTATGTTTTACAATTTTTTCAACTTTTAAATAGTTTTTGATTTGAAGAAAATAACAACAACAGCAACAATATGTTAACTCATAACGAATTCGTTATAACTTATAACTTTAACCACTCCCCAGTGACAATGTTTTTGTATTCCATAAATATCGCAAAAAGCTTTTTAGACATTAAATGCTGGCGATATTGTTGACGATGTTGCGCTACCAAACAATGTTGTGACTATCGATGTTGCTTTAGTTCTTGTTGTTGTTGCTGTTGATTTTATTTTCCTGTATTTATTGTAGTTTGTTGTTTTTATTGTTTTTGTTTGTGTCGCACGAGCTGATCTTAACAATGGATTAAGTCAATTGTTCAATTGTTTTACAACACGATAACTTAATTAATGTTACGAAAATCCACCAAAACTGCTGGAAAAAAAAGAAGAAGATGAAGTAAAACAACAGCAACAACAGTAGCATATTGAATAAATTTTTTATTACAAAGTACTTTTTTATAAAGGAAAAATAAAAATAATTTAAAACATGACAAATTTTCAAGTTTAAAAATACTTAAATTTTTCTACCGAGAGTCTCTTTTTTTATTGTCTTTTTTTTTTTTGTATTAACTTTGATCTAAAGCGCCAGTAATTTGCTTATCTAAATGTTATTTTTTATTTTCGATTCTTTGTGGTCTTTATAGCTCTATAAAAATGATTATTCAATATTATTCATACAAAAAAACAAAAAGTACTTGTTGTAATCATGTTGTTTTATTTTTTATGTGGAGGCTTTAAAAATACAAAGACTTTTAGATTTTTCGAAATTTGTTTCTTTATTTCAATTTAGTTTTTGTGTCTGTTTAAATAGTTGTATGTTTATATGTTTGTATGTTTGTTTGTATAAAAGTATTGTTTGAAATTAATTAAAAATTCACTTGTTCACAAAATCCATACAAAATACAAAAGCGACATTAATGCATTCATATAGATGTATATAGTATATTTGTGTAAATACATGTATGTAGTTGCATATAATTCAACACAATTCTTCGTTCAACATATTGTGGCAAACATGTGTATATTCATTTAAAACATACTCATACTGTTTAACAATATATACAACATAAAAAAGAAAGACTTTAACTGAAGGACAGACATAAAGTCAAACACAGAGACAGAGAACCAATACAATACTGTTTTATAAAAGCGGATACCGAAATTGCTGATGGCGCTGATAAACTTATTAAAAGCACATTAAATGCCACCAGCGCAGTGGCAACACTAAAATATTTATTTATTTATATGCTGCAACAAACATACACACTCAAATACATTCATTTAACTCATACATATTGGAAAATTTAGTCATTGTCATTTTAATACACTTAAATAAAAAATGTGAATTAAATTGTTATTGAGTTATATTTAATAAAATAGTTATATAGTTTATACGTTTCAAAAATTATTAAGGAATGAGATTGAAAAAATCATAACACAAGATATACTAAAAAATGTCTTTAAGTATGTGTCTGCTGTCATTATAAAATTTTGTTGAACATAATAATAATTAATCCAATAAACATTTTCCACTCAAACTACATACAGTAGACGTTTAGTAGTACGAACGTTTTTTATTACGAAATTTCAATAATACGAATGAGAAAATTTTTGCTTGATTATTCTATAGTACGAATAGCGGGACATTTTTTCTATTCTATAGTAAGAATGATAATTTTGTATAAAAATTTTTGTTTTACATAGTATTAGTGACGTTTTTATTGTGTTTCGCCAAATTTTTAGCAGCATTTCTGATAGAATTTTTTGATCCTTTTTTCTTACCAAACCTGCATTTGCTTTAACTTTTCGTACCAATTACTTAGAGCACAAAGCTAATCGATCTATTTTCCTACCTATTTTCCTTAGGACGTCGGTAACTCCTGCTATTTCTCTCTCTTTATATTTCAAGTATACTTTCTTGTAGTCACCTACCAAATATTGTAATTTTCTTAGGATTATTATACAATAAATTAATTGAATTCAGTTAATACTTTGGTTGTTATAACAAACATATTACGTAACATTATTTAATCAATAAATGTAGATTTTGATGTCAAAAACATTAACATTTTATTGTGGTAATAAATCCAACTATTTAACATTTTATAAATATTTTATTAGATTTTATTTTATTTATCAAAATTTTTTTAAGTGTATTTATAGTTTATATTCTTATTTATATCATTTGTTATTCTAGTTACTATTTCATTTTTTATATATATTTTTTTCTTTTCAATTTTATTTAAACATTTCTTATTTAATATTGCATGTGAAGTTTGATTGACAATTATTTCAAGATTTCTATCAATAAGTAAACACGTTTGGTTGTTTTTATATTTCAACTCAAACAACGTATTTGTTTGTAACAACTAAATATTCCATTTATTGTAGTGACTCCATCACTCTGACTTCGGTTGTTACTCTTGTCTATTTCAAAATGTTTTCGAAAGTATTAATTTCACGGCAGCAACAAATTGTCATGTTATTTTAGTTTCAGATTTTTTTTCTAGATTTTATTACTTCCAATTGTGATCTCAAGATGTCCTACAAATTATTTAAAATTGATTTTTTACATGTTAACATAAAGTTTTAAATTAGTGAAAATTAGTTTAATCAACTGATCGATATAGATTGTATATAGTTGTATAAAATTAAAATTACAATAATAAATAATATTAGAGTTTGTAAATAAAAATTATAATTTTTAATTTTACTACTTTTGTTTCCCACTATACCATTTTACGTGTGTTTATATGTTTAAATTTTATAAACACAAGTAAATCATCTCAATGTACTCAATTTATATTTGACATTTTTATTTTATTTAATTTTATTTTTCACAAAATATCGTCGTCATTGTTTATTTTCATTTTAATTCCGAAAACTCTTTAAACGATTCTTGCGAATCATGACGATCATATCATCAGCTCTAATTATATGATCATCATTTTGCATGAATTCAAATATTGTTAAACCATTCTCATTCAGTCATTTACTCACATAAGTATTTTTAGTTTAAAGAGAAAAAAGACTGAATTTAAAGTCGAGTAATAATAAATAAATTTTGTTGTAATGTGTTGAATAAAGCAAAAATGAGTGAAATGAATTAATGGCTTAATTGAAAAAATTGTTCTAAAATTGTTATTTACAAATGGGGAAATACGTAATAATTTATTAATATTACGAAATTTACAGTGGGCAAAGGAAAAAGTTCTACAAACTCAAAAAAAGAACTAAAAAAGTACATTAATATTAAGCCAATAATTTCGAGAATTTTGTGGTGATTAATTTATAAAACTAAAAACAGATCAATTTGCTATGAAAAATGATATCAGCTTGAAAATTGTAATTTCTGAGTTATGCCAATATTACAGCAAATGATTAGATTGAAATTTCGTTGTAATAAAAAAATAAAATGCTGCTGAGTTTCCGTTCTAAACAAGTTCACCTCTCATAGAAGTCCAATATATCATGAATCAAATCTATACTGTTGTCTTGATATCACAACTTATCTTTCTTATCATTGATAATAATGCCAAATCAAACAATATGGACTTCTGTTTTCTTATAATAGAATAAAGGTTTTTCTATTTTAGAACTGACCACACTTTGTTAAAGTGTTACATCTACTAAGATTTGCGTATAATTCTACGGATGTTGTATTTGGTAGATTATGTCAAATGATCATGGTTAAATTCATCAAACATTAAAGCAGAACAAAAGTGTCCATGACCCACAATTAAGATCATGTTTTATGGTTAGATCTATCTTTATCAAGCTTTTTTATTTTTTATTGTAAACCTGTATTCCTTACCGAATCAGTGATCGAATTTTCTCAATATTGGAGCCGATCATTAGTGCTTTCGCAATTTTTGAAGCCAATTTCACTAAGTTTATGTTCTCTATATCTTCGTTCTCCCTTCTCTTATCTCGTCCTTGTAATCATCTGTAAAATTAATTCATGCTCTTTGCATTAATTTTACGCAAAAATTTATAAAATTCAAATAATATTTTGTTTATTATAACAAACATGTTAACAGAAATTTAACTTAAGCTGAAATATATTTTTCTCATTTAATCAATAAATGTGCATTTTTAATGTCAAAAACATTAACATTTTATTGAGATAGTAAATTGACAATCCAATTTAAGTTGCTGCGATTTAAAACATTTTTTTTTGTTGTTTTTCTTGTAATTTATTTAACATTTTTGTGTTAATTTTAACTCTTTAAGATTGAGTTATAAAATTGATTTTATTATTTTTAATGTGACACATTAACTAAAATTTTATGATAATTTTAGTTCTTGTTATTATTCTTGTTTGTATATTTTTTGTTAATTCTTTTAACAACATTCATTATTAACACTTTTAATTTAATTATATTTAATTATTATTAAGATTTTTTCTGGTGTTTCCATTAAGTGTTATATTGAAGAGAAAAAAGTGTTGCAGGTATTTAAGCGCGCGCAAAAAAAAAATCACTTAATTAAAAATTCTGTTATTATCACTTTTTTGCGCTAAATGAAAAGAAAAAACCCAACAACCAGCACTAAAAAGTTCTCACCAGCAGTAAAAGAAAGAGATACAATAGAAGGGGAAACAAAACAGACATTGGAAAATAAAACAAGTTTTGCAACATGTTGATGGAAAAATGTTTCTGCATCAGTTTGTAAAAGAGTATTTTCTCTGTAACAGTTTAAAAGGTATTAATAATAATGTTTTATTAATCTAAATGTTTCAATAGTATTAATTTACTGTTTTGTTATTATTTCTCTGTTCCACCATTTTTCTTGTATGTTCTTGACTTTAAGCACAAAGTGCTGTATAAAGCAGACAACAGCAACAACTAATCAATTTCATATCAATTTGTAAATTTAAGCAATAATTGTGATAATTAGCTAAGCGTTCCTTTCATATGTTTCTGACATACCTCGACATGCCCGGTAAATAAAACTGGCATTGAATGTAGCTGCTGCTGATGATGATGCTGCTGCTGTTCCTGCCGATGTTGATGATGCTACATTTGATCAACAGCATTTTATAATTCATTTTGTTTGTCTGCTCTTTGTTTTGCAGTGTAAAGTGAAGTGAAATTGTTGTATGTTGCAGGTGATAATGAATAAATTCGTAACGAATAAATATCAAAATGATTGAAGTTTTAAAATCATTGTTAAACAACAAACACAAGCCACAAATAAAGAATTGATGAGTGATGAGTGTTTGAGTGAATGAGTGAAATAATGAATGAATGAATTTAGCAAATGACTTAATGAATTTTTCATTACTTCAATTTACACTTTAAGCTTTTTTCTTGCTTCTTAAAAATGTTTAAAACATTTTATTGCAAATTCTTTATGTTGTGGAGGAGCAATCGTGGCTTTAATTAAGATTGTTTTTTTTGTTTTAATAATTTTAAACGTTTAAATGTGAGCAAATGCCATTAGTAATTAACTATAGTTTTTTTATACTCATTTACCAACATTTGGTAACACCTTTTTATGGTTAAGTTGAAGTATGAAGCCGCCAAATAACAAAATATTTTGTTGTTTAATTTCATTGACGTGTGTTTTTGGTTAGAACAATATTAACTTTTGTTTCCAACTCCCTCCCTTTTTGTTGTTGTTGGACTTTTAGCTTTCTAAGTAAACACCATGTTTTTTAGCTTAATTGCAATTGTATAATTTTAGTTAGTTAAACGTAGTTAAGGTTTACTTAAGTTTAGACATGAAAGCATATATGTAGCCCCTTAGTAAAAGGCTGTTTGTTGTTGGTTTTAAATGTTTCAAACTAAATACTTGTTATATGGTCAACTATTTTTATTTTCAAAATTAATTAACTTAAGTTGATTTAGTGTCGTAAGTGGGTTGGGTCTTTTGTTCTGTAATGACATTCCATTTTATTTTCAGTTAGGTTCTCATATTGTTCACACACTTTCCTTTTTTGCGTAATTGGGGTGGGATATAAATTTTAGTAGTTTTTTCATTTATTTCTTTAATTGGGGTAATTTTTATTTTTTATAAGATTTCATTTAATATTTATGCCGGAATTTTAATGATGTATTAATGTAAATGACATTTAATTAAACAATTTTCTTTTTTTTTATTTCTTTACAGGTAAACTATTGTAGATCTTGGGAACCACTAATGAAAATATATTTTATAATTACTTGTAAGTAAAATATTTATAAGTTAGTGTATTTAGGGATGTTTAAAAGTCGTATATTAAATTAAGTAATTGTTTTTGACAGGGACTTGTTTTTCGTTGTGAAGGAATTTTTAACATGCATAAGAAATATGGCAAGACGAAAAAAAACGCGTAATTAATGCCTCATTTTATGGTCCTTCTAATCAGAAACACGCACTATTAAATTTTAGACCTTTAAAGAAGCTTTAATGAGAATTATGTTGACTCAGCAAAACATTCAAAATTTATCTTATTGACGATCCTGAAATGTAAAAATATCGAGCATAATATAAATTCGAAGTTAACAGCACTTCCATCGCAATAACGCAAACAACATTAAGGTTTTCCACAGAACGAACTCGACCGATTTTCTAAATTTGGATGCAATCTTTGTAGATTATACTCCCTTAAAAAAATCACAAAGTGCAGATTGTTTTGAATATTCATTTTCATAAAAAGAGTCAAAATTTTTAACTCATTCATAATTCCAAAATTTCCAACCAGATCTTTCTTTTATTTGAGAATCTTTTATTTGAGAAATCAATTTATTAATGTTTAATTTTCAATTTGTTATAAATATCAAATTACAAACTATTTAATATTTACACATAAATTAATTAATTTGTAATTTTTTATTTAATTCCATATAATTTTTATTACTACACACACATGTCATAGTCTGTTTAAACATTTTAATCCACTTTTAATTAAATTAAAAAAAATTTTATCAAACATTTTTCATCATTTTCAAATTAGAGTTTTTTTAATACAAACAACTATTGACACACACATACATACTATTTGAATTTTTTTATAACTCTATCAACAATCACACAAACATTTAGTCATACCGACAGTTTAGACAAACAATTTAACAAAAATAAAAGTGAGTTTTATTCATTTAAATTAATTTGAGAAAAAAAACTCTTAAAATTTTTAATTACAATTACGTGTTATTTTAATGACTTCATTTACTGCTTATTTTTTCTTTAATAACATTTGCGATACTTGAATTACAGACATATTTGCCCTATTAGCTTTAGAGTTGTTTTTTTTTTTGCTGTTTTTTTGCTGTTTTTTATGAAGCAATTAAATTCAGTTACTTTTGACTTATAAAAGGTACTTTAAACATTTAAAATAAATAAAAAACAACAACAAAAACATGTAATAAACTTGTGTGTAAATAGATGAAGAGAAAGATACATTTCAGCTATAACTTACTTAGAGCAATAAAACAAGGTTAATTACTAAATAACTCTAAAATAGATACTTTTTTCCCGATACTAAGTAACATTAAATGTTGTGTAATTGTGTTGTGTTAAACAAGACATTAAAAATTAAGTAATTTGTTTATTTGTCTAAATAAAATAAAAATTAAATCTATTTTACCTGACTTTAAGTTCAATTTCCAATTTTCGGAAAAAAGACAAAAGCGACCTTGATCTATTTAATAAACCGACATGCAAAAAAATTGGATGATGATGATGATGATGCAACCAACAATTGTTTTCTAAACTTTCTCTTGACTACAATAGATGCCACCTATTTTTCTATTCCTGTTGTTGTGTTAGTGTGTTAATATTATTAACACAAAATTAAAAATTGTATATTTGGAATACCTGCTGGGCAGGCGCAGTTGTCTATAGAATAAAGACTATTGTGGAAAAAATAAAAAGAATCCTAACAGCAACAGCAACAGCAGGTTTTGCAGGTTTCTAAAATTCATAGTCATGAAATACAGCTGTTCTATTATATACTAAATATGCATGTTTTACTGCAGTTTTAGTTAGTATTACAATAGATTCTATTCTATTTTAAAAAGGTAAAATTATTATGTAATATTATTCAGTCTTCAGGCTAAATGACAATTTTCCTGAAAAGTCATTGTGCGATTTCTTATTTTTCAATTTTTCGCATGGAATGAAATGGAAAGGAAAACTGTAACACCATGCAACAGATAGTTTTATACATTGAAACATTATATCGAGTTGGATTACCTTTTAAATCTTTATTAAAATTTAAAATTGAATTTCAGATGTAAATTAAATTAACATTATGATTAAAATTTATCAGAACTTGATTATTATTACAGCATTTTCATATTTATCACCATATGTGGAGATAGAGAGTGAATCAAGTTTATTATTACGTTATGTAATGCGAAGAAGGAATCATCTAAGACCCCATTAAGTATATGTAGTCTTACATCAAATCAAATCGATTTAGTGTAAAGTGTGTAAGGTGTGTTAGTGTATCTGATTATCTTAATGTTGTTAAAACTTCTTACACATATACATTATGTGGAGGATATTATAATTCGGAATAGACAAATATATCATTAATACATTGTGGATTTGTGCTGATGTTTTTGACAGGCAGGAAAAATAGTGCTAACAGAGAGAAAGAGGTAGAGGGAGAGTGTGGACTGTTCATGTCTACAATTTCCAATTGAGATATCAATGAATTTTGTTACAGCTGTGGACATTTGTCATGATAAGGTTAATATCTATAATAGCTCTCATAAAATGTTCCTACCTTTATATGGTGTTAACTTTGGTGTTAACAAATTTGGTATGAGCTTAAATCTATAAAACAATAAGTTTATTTTCTGCTTAAAAAATATTATTTAGAACATCATATATTCATATCTCACAGAACTTTTCAAAATTATCCAACAATCAAATTTGCGATTGTTGTTCACAAATTGTATGCCTCCCTTAAAGTGAAGGGTCTTATATAGTCAATATTGAATCTTATTTCTTTTTTTAGACGCAATACACGATTGTTCCTTTTCATGCTGTTTATTTTCATTTTTAGGTAAAACAAGAAAATGACATGTTTTTCAAGGAATTTTCTTCATTTTCTTTAAAACATGGAACAATTACTGTATTTTAGTTTTAATAATGAAATATTATCCTTAAAATATGAAATTCATAGTAAAGCATGAAATATGAAATATTTTAGAAAATTCAAACAGAACATTAGAAAAACATATATATTTTTTAAATAAATTTAAATCTGTGTCACACATGTCAGACAAATGCACTTGTTTACAAAAAATAAAAATTAAAACAAAAATCGATATTCGTTTTCCTTTAAATTTCAAGGAAAATTTTATTTTATTTTAAAAAATAATAAACTTTTTGTGTTGATATGAAATATCAACTCTCTGATATCAACGATAAAAAATAAATAAAAGACATAATAAAAATAATCCAAAAAAATTTTAAACCTACAGAAGATATAAACCAAAAAAAAAAAAAAAAAAAAATACGATGATGTTGATGATTTTTAAAGTAAATTCTAAAGATTTGTATTTTTAAGCACAATTTTGTTTTTCTTTTTCACTTTTTTATCCCCAAATACCCTTAAAAGTATAAAGAAAAAGTTTCAATTTTTCTTTTCGCAGTCAAGTTCAGTTTCACAATTTGTTTGGCGCGCGCATTAATTTCATTTATTTTATTTTAATCATCTTGTTTTTATTTTCCTTCTTTTTTCATCATATGTAAAGTATTTTTGTTGGTGTTTATATGGCTGCTGTTGATTTTTTATAGTCTCAGAAAAACAACAACACCGTAGTGTTATGAGAATATTGGTAAATAAAGGAAAATATAAGTGAAAAAATAACTCCCAACATTTTGAGAAAAAAAAACAAAATCAGATGAACAAAAAATTTTGGGGTATTTATGGTTTGTAGAAATATTTTTATTTATAGTAATTTTAGCACATCTGTTTTCAGGATATATTCTTCGATCGAAATCTTAATTGATTTCACTATATTCCCCACAGTTTTTTGACAGGAACAAATCCAGACTAATTGTGTTAACTCAATAAATTTGCCTAGAATATGCCTCGTTTTAGTCGAAGATCAAAAGCTATAGATCGATTTCTGAGACAAACTTAAATATTTTAGCTATAAACTTTTGTAAAATATTATATGAAAAAGCCAGTTTTAAGAAAAAGGATATAGACTATGTAATTATAATTACATAGTATATCACCTAATTGTTAGATAGGTCAATGGAGATAATGTCTTATGAGAGTTGATGGATGTGTTTAAGCTTTTAATTGCAATGTATATGTATGTTATATATTGCTGTATTGATTTTATTTAAAAAATCCACACTGCCGTATAAAACCTTTTACTTGTTATGTTATAGTTTTTGCTACTTTTACTTCTTCAATATAAGAATTAAATTTAATTATTCTTAAATTTTATTCATAAAACTTAAATTTTGTTTGAATTCAATTAAATTGTTGTTTAATCGATAAAACTTTCATTCATTACAACCAATTTGTTTTGTAAAACTTCTTCTATTTTTCGCTTTATAACTTCTTTGAAATCTGAAACCCCAATAAAAATCCCATATTCCTGTTATTTTTACCATTTAAGTGGAGAATTTATATTGTTGTTTTTTAACTGACAACAAAAATATCTCTAGGGAACGAAGAGAAAGAAACCATTAGAATGTTTTGTTAAGCAACAAAACGAAAAAAACCTTGACTATTTTTAGCTTTTTTAATATAATTTGGAATTTGTCAGTTTTTTTTTTTAACAGAAATTTAAATGAAAACTTTTCAAACTCTAAACGAAACTAAAAATTCTAATATTAATTCACCCATTTGGGATTTCATATTACAAATATAGGAGAACCTCAATAACTTCACAAGACTTAAAAGAAATTAAAAAATAATTTGGAAAGAAAACGAAAAAATATTTTAAAATTAAATTTATTCAAATATTACATAATAATTTACAAAAAAAAAAAAAGATTTATAAAAAAAGCCATTGAAACTAAACACTCCATTGTAGATAAGGAAGAGGGAGATTTCTTTTAAAATGTAAAAACTATTACATCTACAGCAATATATATTTCCATACATAAGTGTGTATGTATTTACATTTGATTACAAAAACTCAAAAACCTTTTTCATTAAATATCAGCAGTATTGGCAGACAGTGTTTTTAGAAGTCTGAATTAAAAAACAAAAAAAAAAAAAAGAAAAACTTTGAAAACATCCCCGACATATGTCGGTATACGATGGCAAATTCATTTCTTGTTCTTCTTTTCGTTTTTAGTTATATCGACGTTCACTCACTATTTTATACGATTAATCGCATTATATGAATATCAAATGTGGAAAAGGAAGAAAAACAAACAATTTACGTTTATATCAAAAAAAATGTGAGAAAATAACAAACTAAAACTGTTAGTTTCGATTTCAAACTAAAAACATACATACATACATACATACATACATACATACATACATACATACATACATATAATCACACAAACACAGACAAGGACGTATTTCAAAATAAACACATACATAAAATGTTCTAATGGGAACAGAATCTCAAAAGAATCAATTTTCGAAAAAGAAAACACCACAAAGGAAATTCTTAAAATTTATAAAAATATGTTTGTTTCCGCATTGCTTTACAACAAATGAAAATTAACATCTTACAATGTTAAATCAGTGTAATTGAATTTATTTTTATTTTACAATCATTTTCACACATAAGATATACTCACAGTAACTTACGCTTGTTAATATCTTGTCAGATTTATTTGTAAAAAGTTTTTTAATCTTCAATAGATATTTGATTTTAAAAAATGTATCAAAAAATAAATATAAAAATAATGAACATGAGTCAAAAATATGTATTAAAATTAAACATACTTTTGACTACAAATTTTTTATTCTTATCGGAGTTTTAGGAATTTTGAAATAGCAATGAGGTGAATTTAACTAAAATTCACCTCATTGCTTCGAGGTTGTCTCAGATATTGCTCTATAACATCTAATCAAATAGTAAACTGCTTGGGCAATAGCAACAATCTGATAATGTTTTCAACAGACAAAAGGACATATCTTAATTCACTCAGATTTTGAAATGATACAAGATTATATAACTTCTTGTATCATTCCCTACGTTTCATTTTGAATGACAAACTGAGTCTAAGAAATATTTTTCTCAAAGGGTACGAAACTATAGCATGAATACTGAAACAAGTTATTTTAATATATTTCAAAGATTTTTATCGAATTCTTAATCTAATTTCTTATTTATATTTTGAAAAATGTTTACATCCTTTCAAATTTAAAACTCAGACCCAACGTAGAAAAACTGAAAACTTATTAATGAATACATTCTTTTAACTGATTCCCATTCTTTCTTCCCCCAATTTTAACCATACACTCATACATATGTATGTAAAAATTTTTATAACTTTCATTTATATTCGATTGGATTCATTTTTCCTTTGGTTGTTGTTGTTCCTTTTATATTTCCCTACTCATTTTCTATATAGTATTTTGTTATCAATATTATTATATTTTTCGTTCTTCTTGTTAAAAGTTGTTTTGTCATTTTTGCTGATGTTGTTTTACAAAAACTACATAACTACATTTTAGTTTAAAAAAATACAGGAAAACAAAAACTTTTTTCTAACCCTCAAAAATAGTAAAAACAACTTACCAAACAAGTTTTTTACACTTTTCCACAGACATTTTCTTTTTCGTCTATGGAAATTCTTGAAAAGATTTAATTTTATGTAGATGAGATATTGTTTTTGGTGTTCGTCCTCAAAGTAAACACTTAAGGAATTATTGTTATTTTCTTAATTTTAGTTTTGCTCTTTGCTAACAGCATCATAATGTCCTGGAATAAAATTGATTTTTTACACTTAAATATTATTAATTTCGGATTTAAACAAAAAATAAAGTAGTTTGTTAATTTCTTACTTAAATCATAACACCGTGAAACAATTTAAATGTATAAATAGAAAAAATGTATATTTTCTATTTTTCTTGCTTTAGAGACGATTTAATAGGAAGCTTTACTAAATACGACTAATCTGAGAACGCACTCCTCAAATTTCATATGTATGCAATTGTTCTATGTGCAAAAGTAACTATTGCATGGTGTTGTAAGTAAATTCTACCTTAATTAAATACTTTTTGTCTTGTTTGATTTTAATGTCCTTATGGAATGAAAATCTCTAGGGGATTTCTAAACTAAAATTGTTTGTGTATTTGGTAAGGATTCTCACATTAATTTAATTGCAAATGTGTGTGTGTGTGTGTGTACTTTATGTACGTCCGCGTTATAATAATGAAGTTCTTTCTCCATTTAGTTGTATGTTTGTTAGTTAACACAAGGTTGACATTTTATTTAATCAGTGTAATTTTTGCATTAAGACTGATTATGTTTTTAGTTTAAGAAAAAAGTATGTTTAGGTTTTTCATAACATTTTTCTGTTTCTCGGTTTTAATGGGCGTGTTTGTTGTAATGTATGATAACCAAAAGTACATTTGAGTTAACTTCATTCATTTCACTTCATCATGTTGCCAGCTAAACAAATTTTATGAAAGTTGACAATAACACATACATACATCTACGTAAATTCTTACCACCCCCAACTTTACAAACGACTTTAACAGGACTGGACTCAGCCAATCCCCTCAGACAAACAAACAGGATGTTTTAATCCCTGTATGTGAACCAAACAAAAATGTAACAAAATAAAAACTATTTCAAACAATAATAACAACAAAAACTGAATCCTTTTTATTGTTAAAAAAAAAACATTTAGAAATATAAAAAACCACGACCATAACAACAGAACTACAACCAAAATCAAAAACCCGGTAGTTTGAGCTTTAGACTCTGAAATACTAAAGCAAACAACGAGCACAATACAAATGTATCTAAACATGTGTGTGTATTCACATAGTGTTTACATGGATATGAGTAAATGCCCCATGGAATTGCCCCATGGTTGCCTGCCTGCCTGCCTGCCTGCTTGCCTGTTCATTTATTTGTTAGTGTTTGTTGTTAAGTTTTATATATTTTATATATATATTTTTTTTGTTTTTTGCTTTTTTGACTGAATTAACATTGACGTGTGCTATTTGTGCAAGCTCTGGCCCAAAAACTAACAAACAAAAAAAAAAGAAAAAACACTCAGCAAAAAAACCAACTTAGGCAGGCTGAATATTTTATTTCTGTATTGTAGTTGTTACTGTTTTGGTTTTATTTTAGCCATGTTAGCAAATGAGTATAAATGTTGGTTTATATGTTTATTTTTCTTGTTGTTGTTCTATAGAGGAGTACATTACTTTTACATTACATTTTATTTTGTGTTAATATTTTGTAGGATCTTTCAGTGTGGAGTTGTTACATTTTGTTGTTGCTCATGTTATTGTTTATATATACATACTGCTTTTAATAGTATGTTTTGTTGTTATTATTTTTGTAAATGTTTTTTAAGGTTTACCACAACAAAACATAATTATCAAATTAGTGTGCAACCAATGGAGGCTAATGAGTTTGTGGTTAACACAATATATTTTAATAACAAAAATAAACAACACACATATACATCTACACATATATAAATATGACTAATAATATAATATTAATGTTTGTACTTTGAAATATACTTTATTATCAGGCTTTCACTCAATAAGAAGAAATTCAAATATTTTTCATTCACTGAGATGAGAGCAATTCGTCATATATTGATTTAAGTTCTATTAAGGCAAATTTTTAGGTCAATTATTTTACTACACCCCGACCAAAATGGATTTGTCTTTATAAGACAAAGAGAACTGTATACAGTATATTCCTTCATTTAATAAGATAAAAATATACATACAGTTTCTGATATAAAATATTTTGCAGAAGATTTTCTATAATATTTTTTCTATGATCTGACATTGCAGTTGCACAAAATGTCGTGTTCCCTACACGCAAGATTTACAATTATGATTTAAAACATACATTTACACATTTAAATTAACTTTATATAAAGCAAAAATAATATTGTTCAAAGTTAACTGCTAAAAATCTAAAATGTAGTTGCGCACCAATATTAAGCAAAGTAAAATTAATTTATTTAATATTACTAAGAGGCTACTTCGAATTAACGTCATATTTAAAGCTGATTTAACATGTTTTAATTATCATCTTAATATTATTACACTGGTGCCTGCATTTTTATACAAGAATAATCGTTATCATCACATAAATGGAAACTTCATAGAAATTTTATTTTTAGTTTTTTTATCGGATCAGATCACTTTTTAATTCGCTATATTTTTATAAAATAATTAAGAGAAATGTATGATCCATAAAGAAATTCTGAACTGACATGGAAGAACAGTTTCTTTTGAATGAACAATTTTCTTTGAGCGTAAAACAAAAAAACTGGAAACAAAATGAAAAACAAATATAGGAAAAACAATAGCGGTAGTAGCTAAGAAAAAAAAAAAAGAAATACAACAACAAAACTTTTTGCTTTAATTTTTTCTTATTCTTATTGGATTTTTCGTAAGAAAGTTTATATGAGTGTGTTTATGTGTTCTGTTTTCTGAACGTCATTTGTTCTTATTGTTGTTCATGGCCTGTCACAGAAATGTCAGCCTTCAGTAAGACAAGCACAAGCAAATCTTCTAGACTTGAGATATGTATAAATGTACATATAAACATATTTATAAACACACATTTTCTTACACACACCAAAGCAAAAAAATAAAATAAAACTAAAAAAATAAATATAGAAAAATTAAGCAAAAATAAAATAAATGAATTATTTAAGTCTTTAAATATGAAAAGAAAACAACAATAAAAAACATATACGAAACAATAACAGCAGCAACAACAAAAGTATTAAGTGACAAGAAAAAATTTTCTTTAAGTGGAGGAACAACAACAACGAAAATCTAAAGAAAAGTTGTGAAAAAAAAGCTAAAAACATGCAACAAAATATTTGTCAGTTTTGTTTTGTGAAATGGTGCCAAGAATATTATAATTTCTTTCAACTATTTTGTTGTTGTAGTTATTGTTGTTATTTGGTTTATTTGTCATTTTACTCAAAAAACAACAAAGACGACATGTTTTGAGTAGGCTTTCCTTTATTTCATTTTTCTTTTCCAGCGGAAAATAAAGAAAATTATTTTTATATATTTTTTTAAATGATTTTTAAAAAGTATGAGAGCAAAGAAAAAAAGACTGAGGAAAACTGAGGGAAAAAAGATGAAAAATTAATCTTTAATATAAAAACGACAAATGACAATTTCAAAATGTCTTAAAATGTTTGTTAATTTTAATCTTCTGATGAATTTAACAATAATTTTTTACGTTATCAAACATGTTTGCTGGTGGTTTTTGGCACCAAAATTAAAGATAACTTAGAATGGAATGTTATTGTATTGATGATATAAATGGTAGATCCATCTCAGATGGAGATAAAGTAACCCGATTCTTAACTTAAGATTATCTTCCGCTCTTGCTGCAATATAAGTATTTATCGATGTGTCAGGTAATAATTTGAAAAATTCTATTCCAGAATTTTTTCGTGATAATAACGTAACAAGATGGATCACTAGTTTCAAGACAATTAAATAGCCTTAATCGAGTAGACTAAAGATTTGCTTCCTTCCAGAATTTTATCATCACCGTTCTTTCCAGCTGAAATGCCAACCATGCCAAACTTGCAATCGGTTGAACACTGGTTGGTCGAAAAATACTCTTTAAAATATTTTGGGGTTGCTGCCCAAGTGCTCACTGAAACACAAATCTTTTTCTGGAAAAGGTTAGAGCCTGTTTTATTCATCTTGAAAAATGTTGTTAAGGAAAAACTAATACCATTCTTGCACTCTAAAATTTAGTCAGCTTTTTTCTATACCACCATCTTCATTCTATAATATTATCTTCCTTTAAAAGAAACTTCTGTTAATACTCATTAATAGTGCTGAAATTACAGTAAAATCATATTTTTATAAAATAGATCTCCCATTTTTAAATGATGTTATTACCGATGGATAATAGTGGGTTCGTGTTAAATTGATACTTTATTAGTCCTCATATCAACGTAAGTTGTTCGTCTCCTTCTAGCATCATTTCAACATTTTTTATAAGCTTCATTTTATGCACGAAAGTATAATAACTCTTTGTTGGTGTAAATGCAATCACTTCAGTAACTTTATTAAGAAAAATCTGCATTTATTGGTGTATCGTTTATAGTTTAAGAGTATTGAAAGTGAATTTAATTCGTACTGTTCTTTTCTCTAAGTGTACTCTCCACTCAATCATGTCTTTTTTATTTTTTTATTAAAAAAAGTTGTGTGAAATATATTTAATTTTTTGCTCTTTATTGTTATTGCTTCTCATATATCATTATTATTATTCTTATTATTTTGATTGCATTAAATCCCTTTCCATTTCTATTCTAAAAACATTTTCCAGCTATAATTGGCAAACAGTTTCAAAAAATTAGCATTTAAAAATGGTAAATATAATCAATCACCTTTAGGAAACTGCGGGAAATATATATTTTATTTTACTTAGTTTTTATTGCTGATGTTGTCTTTATAGTTATAGGAAAAATATACATGATTTTTATTTGATAATTGTATTAAATTATAAATAGTAAATGACACCAATAGTAGCATTAGCTATGTTACTGCTACTAAAAACTCTCTAAGAGAGAATTAAACAATAAAAAAAATAAAAGTAAAAATAAATAAATAAAATTGACAAAAAGGACACATTTCAACAACTTTTAAAGATTTTGTTTCTAGCTACAAAAAAAGTGCGTCATTGTCTGTCGTTTTGTAACCATAAACAGTATATGAAACTGCCACAAATGACGGACTTTAGCCAGCAACAACAGCACAACTATGAAAGTATTTCACGAAATATATAAGAAAAACATTTAAAAAAGCTATAAAAAATAAGTAGAAGAAGCTAAAGTAGAATAAAGTAAGTGTGTTGTGTTTGGTTGGGCTTATGGAATGGCAGACAATCTCTGCCATTGCACCTGTTTAAAAGTTCAACACCACTTCACACAATCAGTATGCGCTGTCAAAGTTTGACAGTTAATATACTTTAGCATTAATAGCTAAGAAGTATTAAAAGTAGTATGGAGTGGTTGGCTGAATGGCTGGTTGAATGGTTGGATTGTTTTAAAACTTCTTGTATGAGTTGCTTACTCTGGCTGGTCTCTATTGAGCTTAGAGCTGAGCAGTTAGCTAAAAACATTACAATTCATCTTTCTGCACTTTAATATGTGAAAAGTCTGTTTCAACGTATGTAACTATGTCTGTCCATCCATCCATCCATCTGTCCGTCCATCCGTTTGTCTGTTTTTATGTTTGTTTGCAAAAAAAAACTAAACATTTTAAAGTTAAGCTTTACTAAATGATTGCGTCAGGGGAGAAACAACTACAAAGTCTTGATTTTTTTCTTAACAATTTTAGCTGTTTTTGTATTCATTTTTTTCTTTATGATTTTTTGTTTTGTTTTTCTTTTAAATCAAGACGTGCATCTTAAAGATTGTTGAGTTGGTTTTATAGACAAATGTACGATGTAATATTATTACCATTGGGAATATCCATCACTACATAAAATATAGAGACATACAGACATACATTTTTATGAATTTTATAAATAAAGCTTTAGATGTATGTATGTATGTGTGTATGTATATTATTTAGTATATTATTTAACTTGTTTAAACATTTTATAACGCGTGCACAAAGTTATGAAAACAATACAAAAGATCCAGACCGGAGGAGAAAAAAATACTAAACTCACACGAAATATTGCAAATAACAAGGAGAAAAAAAGAAAGGAAAAACCAAAACTATCGACAAGTAACAGTCATTTGGACAGTTAAAGTTAAAAACTAAATAAAACTTAAGAAATAAAAAAAAGAATGGAGTAAATTGAACAGGAAAAAAAACAAATACACAAATCACATCAACAATTTTGATCTGTGATCATTTTTTATATTTTTACTTTATTTTTTTTTTTTGTACTTAAATCAGCGAACAAACTGCAATAAATATACAAACGAACAAACATTAAAAATACATCAGAATATCTTATCTTTGACAGTGAATCAGTTAAACAACATTTTCTGATAATAAATCTAATTGTCACATAACAATAACAACAGCAACAATGACTGCAATCAATGCTAAAGTAAAAACCCCCCAATTGTTTATCGATATCATTATAATGATCGATTAGTCAACTCCAAACAAAACTAACAAACAAACATGATCAGTAGGAAAGAGACAGAAGGAGAGAGGGTGTAACGGACAAGACCTGTCGGTGTAAAATATTATTTATTGTTTAAATCACAAGTAATTAAGTTAAAAGTAATACAATATTATCTGATTTTTAATTATATTATATGATTACAATCGTTTATTGTTAATATAATGTTTTTTTTTTCTTATAAATTTAAAATCTTGTAAAAATTAAACTGCGTGAGTAAATTTGTTAAATAGATATAAATTGAAAGGAAATTTCAGTTTTATTAAGTTTATTCTGTAAGATATTAAGAAGATCTAAATCAACCTTTCCATCAAAATCATACATTTAAAACGATCGTTTACATTTCCCACAAGATCATGATTGTTTTTGTTTTAAAGACCTAAACTCTGGCTTCAGCGACATTAACTACAATTTCAAATATTTTTACAATTGATGTGTTATTGTGTTTGCTGTCTGTTTTGTCCACACTCGCGTCTGTAGCGCCTGGGATGAGAGCAACATAGGAACCTGTGTACACAAACAAAACACAACAACAACTACAACAAACATTTAAAAAATTGTAACTTCATCATGGCATCTTTGATTGGCACATGAGCACGATTCAACCAAAAAATGCAACAAGAAATAAAAAAAGATTTAAAAAAGAGCCCAGTGTCTGCAAATAATATTGGCCACAATAATAAAGTTAATGCAAAAACTTCATTGAGCACGATCACAATTTGATTTGTGTGAGACTTTTTACATTTTACCACTAAAGACTCGTCTCAGCAATACTTTTTAACTGCACCAACAATACAAAATTTTAAATCCCAAATAAATACGTCAGCATCAACATCAGATGCAGCAGCATTTGCAGCAACAACAGATGAAGAATCAGCTACAGCAGCAATAAAATAAAAAGAAATAACATCATGATTTTTTTATTTAAGAAAGAAAAAAGTATGTTATATTTTAGGCAAAAAAGAAAAATGAACAGAAATGCGTAAAAACACGCATATTTTTGTTACTTCATGCCCATGCAACATAAAAGAGACACACAACAGATAATACGAATGCAACAATTTGAAGTTGAAGGCGATAAAATAAAAATGTTGCGAATTGAACAGGGAGTAAAAGATGCGAAAATTCAACATAAGATGATTTAGAGGATTTTAACTTTTATTTCGGTTAATAAGATATTGAATACTGTATAAAAGTTAGAACAGAATAATTCAATACAAACAAGGACAAAAATTGCTAAGAGCGAACCAACTATTACAACTAAATATTATGTTTTTGTAGCGTTTTTATTTGAAATTTCGATATTTAAGAAAACCCTTAGCGCGTTTAATGAAAACTTTGTTTTTTTATCATAATAATCGACCAACTCTATTCAAAATTTCAGCCCTCGAGGTTGTTTGGAATATGGATATATAAGGGCATACTTTTCCAGTTTTTTGCCGGTAGACCGACGAATAAACTCAAGCTGATTATAATTTAATAAAAATATATCACAATTAAGAGTGTAGTAGTCCGACAAATCCCAATTAAAAATACCCCCTCCATGGTTCAGGTGTGACTTGTAGAAATCTATACAATCTGAGACATATTCAGATATGTATGTATGTATATATGTATGTATGGGGACTATAGAAATTATAATCCGATCTAAAATAAATGAAACAGTATCACAATACAAAATTTCGATATAGGTGCAAATTTTAATTGTGGATTTGGACTAATACAAAATATTTGTATAAATTTAATTATAATGTATTTATATCTATGTATTTTATAAATTTAAAACTAAACTCCGGGAGGAGATATGTATGGGATCTACCAGAAATATACGTTCAAATCTAATTTATTTACTGTTTAAAATGCGTTTTTTAGGTTCACAACCAAAAAAAATGATCATCTTCAACTTTACTCAGAAGTGAAGTAAATCGATCGTTATGCTTTAAATTTGGAATCAGCATTTTATTTTCTGTGCGTCACAATCTTTTGGATAAACTCTCCTTTTGTAGTATAGAGTATAAAAATTTCTTTTTTAACTTATGAAATTTAGTTTCTTGCATAAAACACGCTACATTTGCCTTACTTTCTGGTACTGATAATATTTTTATTTGTGATTTTTTTTTAAATTTATCAATTTTTTTTATTGTCTACGAATATGCGTTTTCAAAAAAAGATTCCTGCCAATTTTCTTTATTAAATCTATCTAAAAATAATATAAGAAAATAAAGTCAATGCGAAAGTAAAAAAAAAATAAAGAAAAGCAACGTTTAAATCTAGTTAATGGCTTTTTAAGTGTTCTATCTAAAAGATGTTGCTGTTGCTGATGTCTTCTTTTGGTCACCAATTGAAATGTTTAATCATTATACAATTTCTTCCTTGTTGCTGCTTATTATTGTCGTTAGTAGTGGTTTTTTCATTATATTAGAACAACAACAAATAACATAATTGTTTTTGTAGTCTTTTTTTACTATTTGTTAAATTGAGGGGGGACAATGATTGCGTGTGAAAATTTATTTTGAATTGTGGCGCGTTTTATTATTATATTTCTTTTTTGTTAACAATAACTATGTTTTTTGTTGTTGTTGTTAAGTTTTATGTGTTGGTGATATTATTGGGTTTGTTAAATTTAATTTTTACAATTAAGTTTTGTGTTGCAAAATGAAAATAACGCTCAGATTACAAACAGCATAATAATGCTGCATGTTGGCATGAAAGTCTTGTAATTATTTTGATAATACGTGAAGTTAACACAACATGCAATAAATATTTGAGTGATTTTTTTAAATTTACAAAAATTATGTAAATGAAAAAGAAAAAAAGTAACAATTCAAATAAAATAAGGAAAATTTTGTAACAGACGAAAAATTTCTATATAAATTTTGTAATAATAACTAAATAATTTTAGATTCCAAATTTTGTTTCTAATTTATTTTAAGTATATGCATCTACTTTGTATCTTTTATCCATTAATATCTTTTTGCATTATTTAAATAATTTTTTGAATAAAAAAATTATATTTTCAATTAAATTTCAGTTTTAAATAAAATGAAATTATTAAATTCTTCTCTCCGTCGGCCATTATATTTCATACGATTTATATTTAGCTCAGACAAGAACCATTACTAGTTGTTAAAGCCCAACCCCTAAATAAGCAAATCAACAATACATACACTCTATTTAACAAATACCGTTACTATTTGATTTAAAAACTCTCACCTCACACAAGTAAAATTTAACTTAACAAACCCGTATTCTTAAAATTAAGCTCTTCTAATCTACTTTCAAAGCTTAAACACACTCTTCACAAAATTACACACTACTATCATCAAACACTATTAGCAACACCTTGATTTTAGAGCAACAACAACATCTTGTAGTTGAAAGTGGAAAAAATATTTTTAAAACGTTAAAGCAAAAGTTGTGAAATTAAAATTTTTATTTGTTTAAATTTTTAGTCTCCATCACATCGCAACACAAACAAATCATAAACATGAATCCAAGAAAAAAACACACAAACACAACAACAAATCATTAGTTGTGCAAAAGAGATAACAAACTTATTTAAAAATGAAAAAATGTTGCTCACTCTCTTAAAAACAATCAATCATTCTTCATTCACATGCATGCATATCAATACACACACACACACACAAAAACACATACATTCATTGATATGTGAGAATAATGGAGAAATATGGTGAGAAAAATTTTCAAAGTATACACATTCATTCATATACGTTTATAAGTACACATACTTAATGAGTGAGTATTTCGTTTTACATTTTATTCGGTTGAAAATTTGTTTGTGTAGTTAGTTTACTTAAAGAGTTTTTCGTTTGTTGTTTCTGTTGTTTTTGTTTGTAGTGTAGTTTTTGTCGATATTTCTGTTATTTTTACTATGGCCAATCTAAATTGTTTATCCAGCCATAGTTTCAAAACAGATGCGCAACATATTGGGAGGAGTTAAGGAGGGAACATTTAAGTTAAACACTGTAAAAATTTAGACACAATTTTCATGATAAAATAAAGGCTGTAAAATAAAAAAAACTGTATTTTGAGGTTTTGAGTCATACATTCTTAAAATGGGCTTTAGAATAATAACTGACATACAGTACAGATTCACAAAAGATGAGCAAAATTACATTGAAGTAACTGAATTTGTAATCAAAATTGTATGAAAATAAATTTATAACCAAGGAGTGACATTAAAAGATTTTTAACATACATATAAAAACGAAACAACAAAACTTACAGTTTTAATTAATATAATTTTAAAATTTGACTGTTTTGGGTCCTAAACTTTTTTTCAAGATTTCATCGAGCATTAGTTACACTAAATTTTTAACCAGAAAGTTGCGAAAAATTTGCCAGCATATATGTTTTGTCATGCATTATGCAGCAAAAATATTTTAAATAAAACTTGACTTCGATATCCGTGCTCTGGCTTTGGCTTCTAAATTTTTAGCAGTGTTACTGTCGGTAACTTTTTGAAACTTGTATGTTTTTTGAGAGCTTATTTTTAAATGTTTTCTATTTCTTATTATATTGATGAACCTTTAAATAACATTAGAAACAGTTTAACCGTTGAACGTTTGGCCAACTTTTTGTAGGACCAAGTTGGATTTTGTTGAAAATATTTCTGGTTACTCACTTTAATCAATTTTGATTTGTAATATCTTCAATCCATTTAGACAACTTTTTAGTAAGAGTTGTTCTAGCTAAACAAGTACTGCAAAAATTGTTCTATGTAACTCCTTGGTTTTATTTATTTAATATATGGTCCCACCAGGACCATATATTTTTCATATTTATTAAGGGTGTCCAAAAAATATGATTATGTAAGAAACGGTTTGCTGTACGGTTATTAAAGGCGCTATAGTGCATTTTAAATTAATGAAAATTTCATTAATTTAATTAACTTAATTTCATTTAGTTTGTTTTTATAATATACTAGCAGACCCGTCTAAACTTCGTTTTGCCAAACAAATGTTTAGGGCTTTGCTGTCCCTTAGGAAACATACGTGTTGTATTATCATACGATTTAAATAGATTCTTAGTAATTTAAATTTGCTTTGTATAAGCGGTATCACTCCACCTGATCCCATAATTTCTATGTTTTTTGCAGTGATGGTGTCTCACAGTAGCATAATTGCTGCAAAATTTTAAAACTCTCGCTATTAGTTATTTAAATAATCGATTATTAATATTTGTCCTACACGTTCAACATTTTGCCAAGTAAAACAGTTTACTGAGGATTTTGTTGGGAACAAATTTGAGAGCTCTCGCTGATGTAGTTTTTTAGGCATTCGTAAAACCAAAACATGCTTTGTATGGGGGGTATCGCTCCCTCTAGTACTATTTATGATACGTTTCGCCCAGTAAAACAGTTTCTTGAGGAACTTTTTGTGACCAATTTTAAAAACTCTTGCTGTTATATTTCTTTAGATATTCTATGACCAATATATTCAGGGGTACCTCTCCCTCGGTCCTATCGGAATTTATTATATTCTATGTTACTTTCGGATATATAAGTATCATTCTGTGAAAATTTCATAAAAATTAGCCTAATCGCTTTGATGTGTATACTTTAAATACATACATATACGTTAAATGTATACATAACTACATACATACATACATACATACATACATACATACATACATACATACATACATACATACATACATATATATACACACATCGTATTTTACATACATAAAGATTATTTATTTATATTATTTAATATTCAAGTATTCGGAAATTGCAAAATATCACAAAATAATGTTGATTTAAATTGAATCAACGTTGATCAATTTGCTTAGTTTGCTTTATGCTTTTTTTAAAGATTCCATATTCTACCACGATTGTTTATTTTCATTTTATTTTTCTTCTTAAAATCTTCTATTACATGCATTCTATAGTAATTGTTGTTGTATTTTTTCTCAAACATTTTGCTATCAACCATTTTGATTTACGAGTTTTATGTATTGTTGTTTTGAAAGCGTAGAAACTCAGTGATGCGTCGTCATCATCATCATCATTATTGCCATCATCAGCACCACCATCACTAGCAGCAGCAAAAAACAGCAAAAATATATATTCATCTTTAGTACAACACATGAATATTGTTTGTTGTTTAGAGTGTGTGATATTTTTTGTTGTTTTTTTTTCTTTGCCTATTGTTACATCTAATGTTTTATTCACAGCAACTTGGAGGTTATTGTATTTAACATTTTTGTCTGGTTTGAGTCAAATTTTGCTCCCCTTTTGTATCTGCATGTAAAAACCCTCCAAAAAAATTTAACAGCCAAAATAAGAATAAAAAATAAAAAAGTGACGGTGTATAAATGGTAAATCTCTTTGGTGACTTCCGTTTTACTTAAAGCTGATTTTGACAGTCTTGTTATTTCTGTTTTTGTTGCTTTTGTTTCTCGTAGACAAAACTTTTTAATTTCTGTATTCTTTCTTCATTATTTTAATATACATTTATCCACTTAAACTGAAGTGAGCTTAAAAACAGACCCATAATTAAAAATAGTCTAGTTTTGTGAGACTTAGGGAAAGAATATATTTATATATAAAACTCATACACACTCACTTCAAACAATTTAAAAGTCTTATTTTTATTTCCTTCGTGAAACAAAGACGCACGAAAAAAAAATTAAATTAAAATAAAACTGAAACTGAAACTACACACTTGAACGCACATTTCGTATGTCTTTCTGTTTTTCTTTTTGTTGCTTCAACTTATTGCCGGTGTTAGGGTAAATCTTTTTTGTGAGGAGGGTAAATAAGAATATTTTTTGTATTATTTCCTTGCTTTTGTTTTAGTAGTTTTATTGGAATATACCGCCATCACTTTTATATTATCATTATCATCAACATCGAAAATTGTAGGCGTTCTTTATTTTATTTTTTCTTTTTTTCTACGTGAACGGTACGGTCAAAACGTTTTTGCTAGCGATGCCATTTTATGGTTTGTGATTTCACAAAACGATTTTGTGACGTCGTCGCATCTTTGGTAATTTTGCTTGATGGGAGCGGTCGCATATGCTGTGTTTTATATGTTTCCAAAAAAACTTATACATTTAAGCGTATTATGAAAAGTGGTTGAATTTATGTTTCGAAATAATATACGATTAGTTGAACTTATTGATAATTTTATTGGTGATAATGATTTACTATGTTTTTAAAATTATTCAAATGTTTTAGACAAAAAAATTAAAAATTTCATGGTGAATTTCATAGTGAATCTATGAAATTATATTTTGGAAAAAATTGTTTGTTGTTTTTGGTTAAAATTTTACAAAAATAAAGATTTGAAACTGATGCTGAAATTCTATTTTATTAAAGTCATTAATTTCATATTAAAGGTCATGTATTTAAACCATGCTATTAGTCGAATATTAGTTTCATTCTAACAATTTGTTTAGACATTTTCGTATATTACTTAAAATGTATATGTAATTTTTGTGAGTGTAACAAAATATTGCCTACTAATGAGTAGGAAAAACTTTAACATTACTAAAGTCTACAACCACTTTGGTCTAATTAGTCAATCCAACAATGATTGACATTTTAGCAGTCAGCACTAGAGGGCAGTTTTGTACATGATTTTGTTTAAGGACACCCCTAAGATATGCTATGGTTTGTAACACATAGAACCTTATGAAAATGCCCAACAAACAACCATATTTGATCTTTAAAAAAAAAAACGTTTTAATATGTTCACTGCTCAATTCCATTAGTTAACATTATTATCTTAATTGTTCAACATGAGTGAATCTTTTAGTTTTGCGTTCAAATATGATGTAAAGAATACAACAAAAACCTTTGCATTGGAAAATATGTTGCTGCCTTATACAAAGTGTTAGTATGTGTAAAGGAAAAATGAAATATTTCTAAGGTAAAATATAAAGAAATAAAAGAAAGGAGCTGATAACTCGACAGACATTAACCAACATCCGTTTGTAAACAATTTTATTATAATTTCTATATAAATATATATACATACACTCTTTGTGCTTTCAAATGCCCTTGTCTAAGTACATCTCTTTGTATGTGTGTCTTCCTATTTATCTGTCTGTTTGTTGTGTCTGTTCCTTTGTCATTTTTACTTTAAAGAGCTGCCTTTTTGCAAAATGAATGCCTTTCCAACATTCTACTGTTGTTACTTATTTTCATGTTTGTTTTTGTATTGTTGTTGGTATTGTCGCATATTTGTTTCCGGTTCGGCATTGTTATGCCACAATGGTATTTCACTATAATTGAAACGGAAGCTTTGGTTTTGTCAGTTTTACTGTATATTTGACTTTCAATCTCCCACCACTTTAACACTCACTATTTTTAATCTAATTACACCAAGCAACAGCTTTTGCTAAAATGATTATCATGTTTTGCAGAATGATTCAGATTTTCGTTAATAATTACTTTATATATATATGAACTATTTCTACTTATATTGCCAGCTTCTTGTGTGTTTTTTAATTGTTACATGGTGTCATTACAATTATGGGCTGAATACGAGGGAAAAGTAGTAAAGAAAATCGTTTGCATTTTTGTGGATGGTTAAACATTTCTAAAGGCATTTTATTCTCACACTTGATCTCTAACTAAAAATATGAATAAATATGAGTACTAAATGATGAGTTTAAAAAAATGTATATTAAGAAAATTTTTACTTTTATTGCAATAAATATCTTTAATTTCATTTCTATTCAATACTTTATTCAAAAGAATTCCGATTTATATTTTTTAGGTATGTGACCAACAATCTTTACTCCTTCGGCAGGGAAGGGCTGAAATGTTTTTACAACATTTTTTTATTCATAAACTTTTTTATGTGAAATTCCTTTCATATGTTGGAGTCTGTAAAACAACATTCTAACATGTATGAGTATTGTTTGTAATTTTATGATTTATGAGGTCAAGTGTTATGTTAATAATACAAAGGTCTAGGAAATTAAATCAATTTTAACGGAAGGATAGTCGGGGGTTGAATTGATTATAATAGAAATAAAACATAAATACACAAATATTCATATATACATAATTTAAATAATATGATAATAACTTGTGTTGTATTATAATGAAACAATTGATAATGAATATGTAAAATGAAATGTTTTAATATAAATTCATAATAGAAATTAATATCAAAGAATAATTGTAATAATACTAATTGTTTAATTAAAATGAAAAGGGATTAGTGAATACCAATATAAAATAAAATATTATATTTTATAATTTAATAAATTAAAATATAATATTAAATAAATTTATTTAAACAATTCAATTATTTCTCTAATATTACATTAACTTTATTTAATATATGAATTTATTTTCTTCTATATTCCAGAGTTTCAAACACAAATCAAATTTTTTTGGATTAAAATATCACCTAAAAGCCTGAAATACAAACGACTCCTTTTAAAACTACAAAACTTCAAAAAAAAACTAATTTTTGGAAATATATTTTAGCTGCAAAGAATCTCTAATTTATTCTTTTACAAAAACTCACCTTTTACTCAAATTTATTGGATATTTTCTACAATTAACACAAAATTTCACTCAAATCTGAACTAATAAAGGACACACAAGAATTAAAATAAAACTGAAAATCAACAAAAACAAAAAGGAACATCAAATAAACGTAATAATTTTATACCTCAACTCTTAAACGCTAAGATCACTAAATTGTAAATTTGTACTTAAGTGTTTAAATTTTAAGGTAAGTATAATCAATTAGGATCACCAATTATTTCATACTTTAATAATAGTATTTATTCATTTTAGGTTTACACTGAGAAAATAGAAATACATAAATAAGGAATCTAGTAATTTATATTTTAAATATAAGTTGTATAGAAACAAATTTAGCTTCAAGCAATTTCAAGAAAAAAAAAAAAACAAAAAAATTTAGTAAAACAACCAACCACCCGGAACAATAATTAACGAGAAAAAACACAAATTTAAGCATATAAATTATTATATAATATATAAATTAAAGTCATTTGCTTTCTAGCAAAGAGTCACTAGATTTTTTAAGTTCAACAATAAAAAAAGCACTTACACCACCCAAAACCCACACTCAATCACTTTCACTCACACAAAAAAAAAAAAAAAAAAAGAAAACCTTCAAGATGACTATGAGTACAAATAATTGTGAAAGTATGACTTCATACTTTACCAACTCCTATATGGGTGCAGATATGCACCATGGTCACTATCCGGGTAATGGTGTTACCGATCTCGATGCCCAACAAATGCATCACTATAATCAGACACCAAATCATCAAGGCAATATGCCTTATCCACGTTTCCCGCCTTATGATCGTATGCCCTACTATAATGGTCAGGGTATGGACCAGCATGGTGTCTATTCCAGACCTGATAGCCCTTCAAGTCAGGTGGGTGGTATGCCACCTTCGCAGGCGAATGGTGGTCAAATGGTCGGTCAGCCACAACAGCAACAAGGACAACCTCAACAGCAACAACCATTAAATGATGCTCATCAGCAACATCATCCGCAAGTGACGCAACAAGTGACAACGCATCAACATCTGCAACAACAACAGCAACCTGTCGTCTATGCCAGTTGTAAATTACAAGCGGCTGTGGGCAGTTTAGGTATGGTGCCAGAAGGTGGTTCACCACCCCTAGTCGATCAAATGGTGGGGGCACATCAAATGAATCCACAAATGGGAATGCCACATCATATGCAACATACACAAGCTCAGGTTAGTTGAACGACTTAATAATAATTATTTTTAAGGTTAAAAATAAAGAAACAAATTTTCAATTCTTTGGATCATTTTCAATTTTTAGCAGTTCAATTATTTTAGTTTAGGTTTAGTTTTTTAGTTTTTTTTTAATTATATTATAACACCATTTAACTGCGATTTTACACTTGAAAAAAATTGACATACATATGGAACTGTAGATTTCAATGATAAAAAACTATACTTGCATGTTTGAAGCTTTGAAAACATGCGATTATAAAATAAAAATGGTTATTTATTTATGAACAATCAATACTTAAAAAAACTTGTCCGGGATCGTAAAACTAAAGGCACAGTTTTACTCAGTGTGATATTTATTTTGGCGGATAAACTGGGTTGTTCAATATGTATGACAATATTTACATAATGTTCGGTTAGTCAGTCTCCACATTTCTTTCAGTCTTTTATGTTTGTATTATCTCTTTTGTGTTATATAATTTTATATGTCAAAGATTAAGAGTTTTTAATTCATTTATGATTTGCGATCGGGTTTTTCATTTGAATTCTATATATATAATAAAAATAAATATAGAAATAGTTTGAAATCAATATAATTCATTACCCGATCTTATCTGTCCTATTTATTTTAGTTGGGTTACAATGATGTTGGAGTACCCGATGTTTCGGAGGTAAGATACAACAGATATTTTTCATTTAAATCTTTAATTGTCTATGTAATTGTAAATAACCCTTCTTAAGGTGTAAAGTAGCTAATTTTATCATAATTTATAACGGTTTTTAAAACGTATGATTTTGGTAGTGAATTATCTATTATTTTTTTAAGCATAATAATTAGTGTATGTTTTTGTCTAAAATTTCTTAACATCACTAATTTAATCTAAAATTATTACGTCTTAGGTACATCAAAATCATCATAATATGGGAATGTATGGTCAACAGCAAAGTGGCGTACCTCCTGTTGGTGGTGTACCACCACAGGGTATGGGTATGCATCAAGGTCAGGGACCACCTCAAATGCATCAAGGACATCCTGGTCAACATACACCACCATCACAAAATCCAAATTCGCAACCATCAGGGATGCCTTCGCCTCTGTATCCCTGGATGCGAAGTCAATTTGGTAAGTGTCAAGGAAAGTGATCGACAATTCCACGAAACGTATTAAGTGGAATTTTTTTCTTCTTCTACGTAGTTGTTTGAGTGTAGTTAGTGAGTTAGGGATGCCAATTAAACGTTTAATAAATACAGGGAACAAATATATAAAAAATATATAAAACATTGATATATTATACATATTTTTTCTCTGTATGCGTGAATTGCAAAACTATTTTGTTTAATAAAATTAACTATTAAATGATCAAGTATAAATTAATATATTTAAAATTTATTAGTGAGGAACATAATGATTTCTAAAATTTGTTCTCAATAATGCTTAGATCAATTTTTAAATAAGAATTCATAAAATAGAATTTGAATGTCGATTAAAGGTTCAATATTTCTTTGAAGTTTTAATAAAATGTTTTTCTCTAATATAACTAATTTTATTTAATAAATTATGAATTATAAATATATTTTTTATTATAAATTTTTAATAATATCAATATTAAAATTTTGAATAAAACATTAAACAGTGATCCAACCATAAGGCTAAATGTATACTTTAATCAATGAAGCCTTATAATCGCATAAATTCTTAATGCAAAATAATTCGAGAAAAATGTTGAGATGTCCAATGTTGATTGACGTCTCATAAACCTTGACTGAGAAAGTCATGCATAATGGTTGGGCCAAAGTTATATAAAAATATTTTAACTAAAATTTAATAATCATTGATTTTTTTGTTAGGAATTATTATTAAACTTTGGCATCCCTAAAGTAAATGTTGTTGTAAAGTAGTTTTGATTTGGAAAAAATGTAGTATTTTTAGTTTTATTTTTTATTAATTTTATTTGATTTTATTTTTTTATAAATTTTTAAAATTATAAAAACGGAAAATTTGTAGGAAGATTACAAAAAACTCAACATTTAGTCAGAGCAATTTTAAAATAACGTGAACAGTCTGTGATTAGCCTTAATTTTTTCCGGTGGATAACATGTATTTAACATAAAACAAAATTGATCTAATTGGAATAATTGTTAGTTTAAAAACAAGCTAAAGGTTGAAATATTTGCTAAATAACAATGTTCATACGATAAATGTACGTAAGAGGTCGTAGTTGGTCGATTTGAAAGTCAGGGATTGAAATTTATGTGATAGATAATTTTATGAATGTTATATTATTTATGAATAAGGGAATTACATATACAACAAAATCATTTCATATTTATTATGAATTATTTGATAATGGGGAAATATTTGAAATCCTTTAAATATGTCAGGATATAATTGTATATTGAATTTATGTTTAATAGGTTTTGATCTTTCTGAAGAATTAAATAATTTTAATTTAAATTCAAAATCATAGAATCGTCTTATTTTTTGTCCTCATTTTAATTTGTTTTAATTACAAAATTACTTTATTCTAAAGCTGTTTTTCAAATTATTTAATTGTAATGGAAAAGAGAAATATCCCTTTCAAATCATTTGTTCAATAACCTTGATTTTAACACAAAACCCTAATGACAGACAATAAAATTTATGGCCCTTTGCCAATCAATCAATAGATTTGCAAACTAAATTATCCTAAACATCCTTCCAAATACCTGACATTTGCTTAAACTCCAACAATGAAATAAAGAAACCAAATTGTAGCGTTTTATCAAAAAATGCCTTTTAAATCGGTTCAAAAACAAAAGTGAAACTGTTAGAGACTGGAACACACACACACCCAAAATATAAATGATTCTTAAGAAACAGGATTAAATTTATAAAAAGGATAAAATCAAACAAACAATCATACATAGACAAACAGACAGGATCTTTTGAATCTGTGCGAAAAAAATGCGGCCACACAACTAATTTAAATTGTCTACTTTTGGATTTTGCTTCAAATATATAAAATTAAAGCGTAACTAATGTCACAACTTTAGTTAACAGCATGCAATAGAAAAACAACAAACATTTTAAGAATTTTTAAAAATAAATTTCAACACCAAAAAAATTATGTAAAATTTTGTAAAATTTTGTAATGTTTACATATGTAAAAATTATATTTAATGAAAAATTCCAAAAAAATACTTGTTTTTACGAAAAAAAAAAACAGAATTATTAAAACAAAACATATGTTGACTAAGCATTCCTGAGTAAAGTTTTGAATATTTCTTTTTTTTAAGGAGATGGAATTAAAACATGATTTCGTTGTTGTTGTTGTTGTTTGTTAAAATCCTGGCTACAAATATTTGTTTTTGTATATTTTAGTTTTCGTGTTATATTTGGTGTTATTTTTATGGCTGTTTTTGTTGTTCTTGTAGTTGTTGTTATTATTGCTAGATTGAGATGTAAAGCAAAATTGATTACAGCCATTAGTTACACGTTATGTGCTGCAATGGATGCCATCAATTTATTAATCTTTGGAACACGACGGTTCGCGTTTTTATACAACAAATACAATATTTTCATTTTTGTTTTTTTTTCCACTCGTTTCATTTATTTGTTTGTTTGATTGTTGTCCAAATACAATTCCTTTCTTCCATTCATTCATGTTTTTGTAGTTTTTGTTATTATTGATGCAAAAAAAGGAAAACAGAAACAGCATTTTAGCATATTTCCAACTTAAGCAAAGACCAAAAACTCACGCATTGCAAAAATGGTTGGAAATTTTTAGGTTCAAAAACTAACAAACAGCCTCCTCTGGTTAAGCTTTAAGATGAGAGTTCACACTGGCAGCGAAAATGTTATTAAGTTAATTTTATCTAGTTCAGCTCTTGTTCAGTGTTAGTTCAGTTCTAATTCAGTTCCTGTTCAGTGGAACTCAACAATATCTCTTTTGAGAGTGTTTTTAAAAAACATTCGTTCCGGCTTAATAAGTTATTACAATAATTTCAAGCGTTTTCTTTGCCAGTGTAAATGTTGATTAATCTTGTATGGAATATATTTTATTATCAGTTAGTTTGTGAAAATGAAAAACAGTGCCTTTCAATTTTAGCCAATTCAAAAGCCAATCCTTTTGGTCCCACTGTATTTTGTCGTTTATAACCACTTAACGCCTGTTTAAGTTGCTTGTATCCATTAAAATTATAAATGACCATCTATGGACTCCAATATCACACAATCGAAATAATATAAAAAATACAGATACAAAGGAAAAAAAACAACACTAAAGTTCTATAAACGTGACTAAGTTCTAAAATATGTTTAGGCCAACAAAATGTTAAAGAAATAATACAACAAAATAAAAAATATCCCTTGAAAGAAAATTAAGCTTTACTTTGATCTAAGGTCACGATTTCAACTTAAGGAAGAAATCCAACAAAATTTTTGAATTAAGATGTTAAAGAGAATTAACAAAACCAAGATTAAGTTACATTAAGGAAATTAAAAAAAAATCAAAATTGTGACCAAGATAAAAAAGGAAATACTTAAAAAAGAATTTAATATACTCATACATATAATTTTTTATAAATGTATCCTTTGATTTTAAATATTTTATCCTTGTATGTATGTTTTTCTCTTCACATGTTAAGGTCATAAATTTGTTTTTCTTCCTTAAGCGACATTCAACAAATTTAGCGCAACAAGTGTCTTCTGATTTAATACAACATTTTTCTTATATTTTATAATAATTTTCAAGAGTACAACAGGATTCGTTTTTTTTTTTTGTTGTTAGTGGCATAAAGTACGAAATAAAATTTGTATGCAACACTTAGTATACAAATATTGCGAAATTGTTACATGCAGTTTATATAATTTTCTTTCTTCTCATATTCCAACGAATTTTAGCTGATAACATGCACATGTTTCACATATTAAAATAGAAAAAAATATTCACTTGTAGTCAGCCAACCATATGTGAATTTAAAGAAAAAAACGATTTCATAATGGAGTCATATTTTGTCCTTAGAAGAAACATTTTTTCTTAAAGGTATATAATATGAAAATCCTAAATATTATTTTAATAAATATAAAAATGTTGAAAAACGTCTTAATTCCAGTAATTTTAAAAATTTTCTTAAAATTTCATATTTTTTATATAAAACGATGAAAATAACTGTATATTCCACTTATTGTTCTTCAAATCTTCTTCCTGACTCCTTTAACGGGATTTATATGCTTTTCAAAAAACTGTTCAAAGTCAACTTAAACTTAAACTTTTACTTAAAGTTTTCAGCGCATTAATTATACTGCAACAACAAAAATCATAAACCAAATAAAAGTTTCTTTTTTACAGTTTTGTAAGCATTTTTACTTCCTTTTTTCTACTGTTTTCACTTTGTCTGTCCTTTCATTTTCTTTTGTTTTTTTTCTAATCTGTTTGGCGAAAAAAGTTTTCTTCTTTAAGGTTTTTCTTGAGCGCGCCCTAACGTCAAGGATCTGTACAATGAAGAGACAATAACTACTTAAAAGGACGATTTTCTAAGCTTAAAACTATAAAAAAGAAAACTAAAGTGGCGTAAATGTCTTAAGGAAATTGTATTTTAAAATAGTAGAGGGAGCTTTAAGAATATGAACAAAAGAAAAAAAGCGAAACAATAGAAATGAATAAAATATTTAAAGGGAAAAGTTTCACATAAAAAGCTTAACAAACTCAAAATGGTTAAATTGATCCTTAATTTAAGACATTGAGGACCATTAAAATTGAAACAAAATTCTGATGAAAATAAAATAATAGAGACAGAATATTTAGTCATTATGCGGATTCCACATACGAAGTTAGACTCAACGAAATTTAAATTAAGTTAATCCAAAGGTTAGACAAATATTTAGAATTGCATCATAATTGCAATGATGTTATTAAAAACTTTAACATTTTGTAAAGAGCAAAAACAATAGAAACACGGATTGAAACATTCAAATGAAAAACAAAAAAAGGTTTAGTTAAACTTACAGTAAAAATTTCTTTAGAACTGTGACTCTAAAGATACTTCAGTTAAATAAATGATAATTAAAATTTTGACTCATCAGGAAGTCTCACATTTAAGATTAGACTTTGTTTAAACTGAAGATTAAATAAATTATAAAAGAAATCTCAAATTTGTCATTAAAAACAAATCATAAACATGGATATTAAAAGAAATAGTTTAACATTAAAAGTTTAACCGAAACATTAAGTTAAGTTAACTACAAGATTAAAATAAAATGTTACTTGCGAAATTTTTAAGAATGCAAATATTTAAGATGCAAAGCGGAAGACTTTCAAAGTAGAATTTTGACCAAAAATTGTAAAATATGATATGAAATAGAAGTTGAAAATATCAAAATTTCTGATTATAAATTAAATAATAAATATATTTAAAAGTTTTTAAATTTAAGTTCCCAATAGTGTTTATTTAAACTTATTTTAGTAATTTAATCTCTTCAAAGTTTAACTAAAAAACAGTGAAATACTTCACCTTTTCTACTAACTTTTTGCAACTGTTCAGAACTCTTCAAGTTTATTTGAAAACTTTTTCTTTATTGTTGTTTATTTTACTTAGACAAAATATTAAGTAAAATTATTAAGAAGCCATTAAATATAGAACAGCTAGAGAGAGAGAGAGGATGGAGTGGAACAGATTTAGGGAACCATTATTATGGTTTTAAAAAATGTATAAAATGATTTTAAAATTATTCGCTATTTGATGATGATATTTTGAAAACAATAAAAGTCACCATATGGCTATTAGAGAAAATGTTTTGAAATTTAAGTTTAGCCATTTTTATTTACATTTATTTCCGTTTCCTTTGACTCTTCTGCTGACTTAAACTTAAGCAGGCGGATTAAAAGATAATTTTCAAGTTGCGTAAAGTTGTTTTTTTTAATTTTTTTTGTTTTGTTGCTGAATGTTTTTTTTTGTTATTTTTGTAAGACATTCAATGAATAACAAATAGTTGAGACTTCCAAGGAAAAATGGAGAGATAAAGTTAAAAAATATAGAAGAAAATATTTTGTGCTGAAGTTTAAATCTAAAAGAAATATTTAGAATACAAAAATTATAAACAAAAATAAATTTTTTAAAATTAAATAACTTTATTTATATTAATTTTTTAATTTCTTAATATTTTCAAGAACAACAAACACACCCTTTCAAAATTTGTAATAAAATGGTATTTCTTTGAGACCTGGCCAATACCAACCGAAGCCATCTTCATTTGGCTAAAAGACAAACAACAACATTCATAACACTATTATTAAGCAACAACAATTATATTCTCCTCTATTTTGGTATTTATTTAATTTTTATTTGTATTTTTTCACTAATACACCAAAAACATATTTGAATTGTTGTTATTTTTATTTTTCACATACAATATTTTTGTTTGTGCTTCACTGGACGCTTCGCAATGGGACATGGGCTTCACATGGCATGTTTTAGTCAGCTGTCAAATATTTTGACATGGGTTCCAAGCTGAAAATTCCAAAATGGTTTAAAATATTCTTAATATTGTTTTTGTTCTCTGTACTTGGTTTGTTTGGTTACTGACATTCATCAGAAAATCGAGAAAAATGAAATAAAGAAATTAAAAAGGAATTGAAAAAGAAAAGAGAGAGAGAGAATAGGAACCTGAAAAACAAAATTATATACTTCATTAACTAAGAATTTGATAGCAAATAAAATAAAAAACTCTAAACAATTAGTAAGTTTTTTGGTAACAAAAAAAGTAAACGATATTTTCAAACAGGTTTAATTCAAAACTTAACCCCTTGTTTTTTTAACAAAATTAAAGATCTATTGAATGCCCTATAGATTTGTAAATTGGTTAAGTCTTGTTTGGAAAAAAGATACATATGAATAATTTTCTTTATAAAAAGGGAAAAATTTGTTAATTAAAAAAATACTTTTTAGTTGTTTAATCACAATTTCAAACCATTTTTTTCTCTTTTGTTTCAACAAATGTTTCTAACAAACCACTAAATCCCTGGAAATGGTTTGAAAACTCAACAATATGTTTGTTATATTTTTTATTTTCTATTTTTTACTTTTAACCCTTCATTATATTTTTATCCTCCATTTTTTATTTTTACTTGCGTTTGACTGACTGACAAACTTCCTTTTTTATGAAAAAAATCTACTGTATTTTCTAATATAAAGTTTTTGACAGTTTTTTTTTTTTTTTGTAATTTTCATTTTTTTTCATAGATATTGTATGGTCAGACACTGTCAAGAGCCATCAAACCATTTTTGCATTTGTTACAAAAATACATATATATTTTTGTTCAGATGTGCAAACAAATTTGTTATATTAAAAAATATGTGGCAAAATTCAGGGATGTACAATATTGAAACCTTAAGGGGCCACAAATGAAAATTTAAAATGACAACCTGGTAAAGTGTTATACTGAAGAAGAGTTTTACAAAAATAAAACTAACGTTTGGAGTAGTTTTCATTTGTTGAATTATTATTTCACAAGCCCTCAGTATTATTTTTCTTGTAAATTTCAAATAATTTCTATTGTTTAGTAAAATTTCATTAAAAATACTTTATTAAAATTTATAAGAAATATATTTTTGTAAAGCACACTTCTGAATATATATTTGATATCTATTATTTGATATCTATCTTGCAATTATTTTTATTTGATGTTCCTTCTTTTCAAATTTTAAAGTCCATTTTATACAAATTTCGTCGCGATGTGAATCTGTATAGTTTACTCAGTAGTCTAAAGCTTTGTTCTGTATGAAAGAGAACAAAAAAGGTTATCTACCTGGGCAAATCAATTTCATATATTTATCAGAGATGTCAAATTAGTATTAATTTCCATTGTGTATTTTGGTTGGACCATCTTAAATAGTTGAGTTCTTTATGGGTTTTTAATTTCCATATTTTCTTTATTTACTTTTTTTGAAAATCTATTTTCTAAAATCTTGTGCACCTTAAGTTTCCGCTTTCCTGCTCTCAGTTAAAAATATTCAGTAGTAGTAGATGGGATACAACAAAAAGGTTAACATAACAGCTGAAATGTGTCAAAAACTAAAATGAAAGTTTTTTTAAGAAGTTGACTTTTGGGAATATCATTCGGTTTGCTATCACTCGCTCAAAATGAAAAACAAAAAAAAAGAAAATTAAACTAAAAAATATGAAAAAATATTAGAATATTATTTGGGTCCATCCTAAGAGAATTAAAATGATGTTTTCATTTATTTTTGCATTTTTAACATTCTTATTTTTTATTTTTTTTTCTTTTCTTTATTGCCAAACAAAATGTGTGGTCTTTTCTTGTTTTTTGCCTTAAGTCCCCAAAGGCTTAAGAAACATTTTTCACTGGCCAATATATTCATTTTTGTTTTCTGTTGTTGTTTTATCTTCAGTTATTTCTAAATAAAATTGATAAATTTGTTAGTGATTTTTTTTAACTGGCAAAATGTTTTTTTTCTTTTTGTTTCTTATTATTTTGTAATCAGTGTAAATGCAGACCAAAAGAAAAAAAAAACTTTATTACATTTTAATTTCTTACTTTTGTAAAGACTTTTTTTATTTTTTTATTAATTTATTAAAAAAGGAATCCCCTTCTATAGCTTTTTATTTCCACAAGTCATTTCATGATGATTTCGCAGATTTTTTCGTGATTTTATGTTGCATTAAACATAAGAAAAATATCTTAAAGATGATTTTTTTATTGTTATTTTTTCAAGTTGTTACACCAGAGGTGTGAGTAAAAGATGTGTGTCTTTTTGGTTTCATTGTTGGGTTGTTTCTCTTGATGACATTACAAATGCCACACACGATTTTTCTATATATATTTTTTGTTTTTTATTTTTTGCAAATAAAAAAAGTATAAAATTTTGCGTTGTTGTTGGTATAATAAATTTATAAACATTAATAATGTGTGGTTTCTTGTGACCATTTTGGTATAAATGTATAAAAATTTTACAATCATTTACACATATTAAATAAAAATATGAAAAATTAAAAAAATATATTTATATATGTGTATTCATACATACAAAAGTCTTAATAGAAGGTTTTTCATATACATATACACATGTTCAAATGTACATATGTAAGTTCATAAGTTTTTGTTCGGTATGACAAAAGAATTGTGTCTGTATTTAGCAGGCATTTCTTTGATATTTGTATTGTTTTTTTTTTGTGTTTTCGCTTTGTGTTCACAAAAACAAAAAGAGAATGATTTTGTTTCTTAAGTTTGTAATTTCCGCAATTATAAAAACATTTAGTGAATTCTTTAAGAGGTATTTTAGCGTTTTATTTTCATTCTTTTAATTTCATTTTGGGCCACAAATCATTTTGATTGATTTCAGTTTTAATGTTAAGAAAAAAGTGTTTTATTGCATACAAATGCAATGAAATCGGATCACATGTATACTATTTTATAATACATGAAATTAAATTTACCTTTTCTTAATTAAATAGGTAATCAATTTATCAGTTTTTTTGTCCATTTATCAGTTTTTTTTTTGGCTCAGTCACTTCTATAATAATTGGCGAATTTGAATTGTCCAAGGAAACTTAATAAATTTTCATAAAATTTGGCAGGCTTATATTTCGTTTAGTATATTTTATATCGTTGTATAAAGTATGGCTCGTAGATAAACCATTGATAACAAAATTTTGCATAACTCTAAAACTTTTTCATTAAACTATTATAAGTACGTTAATAGTCTAAAATTCTGTATTTTTAACAAATCTGAAATTTAAAAAAAAAAAAATATCTGCTTTAGGAATTTAAATATGTCCTTTACCAGATTTTACCTCTCTTTTAATTCCTCAGACTCTTATAAAAATGAAAAAAGTTTCAAGCTTGAACAGAAAAGTCCTTTCACATCTTTTATCACTGAAAATTTCACATACATTTTCACGAATTTCATTCAAAAAATTTTATTTAAAAATTATCGAATCAGTTTAATATATATTGACAAGATTAAAAAATTAGAAAAAAAATTTTGAACAGAGTCTAACTCAGTATAGTTCATTAGTAAAAAATTTTCTCATATGTCCAATGGATAAACACTCAGGAAGTCATATGTTGACAAGACTTTCTACGCCATGTTTTTTATGTACTACTCTCACTAACCCGCCATTTTTATAATGAAAGTTTAAAAACGTTTATATAATTTAATTTATAATCTAGATAAACAAAAATTATAATTTCCATTGTAACATCAACTAACTTAAACATTTTATTTCATTAATTTTTTTATTATTTATTTTTTTTTCGGCTTATGGAAAAAAATAATTACTCTAATGATAAAAAGATGAAATTTGATAAAATTTCTAAATATTTAAATTACCCTAACAAAAAAAAAAACAAGAATTAAATACGTAGAAAACAATTATATTTACGGGAAGTAAATAATTACAATTTTTTTTTGTTTTTGGAAATACAACAAAATATAAAAATCGACATAAGACATATGAAAAAAAAAAATGTCAAGCGTGAGATTATTTTTATAAGCAAATAAAATGGATCTTAAAATAATCCAAAAATTAAAAAAAAAGGTTAATTAGTGGAAATTTTTGAAACCACAACTTATAATTTTGAAAATCGCAGTCTCACCACAAGAGAAAATAAATAAAGAAATATAAATATTATGACTTAAATTCTTTTGATATTTGAACGAAATCAAAAATGACCACGCCAAAATGTAATCAACTGTAAATGTAACAAAGATTCCAGATATTTTTTTCCAAAAACCACTTCCTGTTTGATAAAAGTTTAGTGAGTGAATGAAAAAAAACCTCAAAGAAATTATAAAAATGTTCAATTTTCTTTATTTCCATGATTTTTCTCTGGGTTTCTGAGATATTTTCTTTTATGATGTTAATGACATGACCAACCAAAGTTTTAGCTATTTTAATTTTTTTGGTTGCTCTGAATGTCTGTCTCTTTAAAGTCCATGACTGACTGTTGTTGTGTCTGTCCGTTTATCCGTCTCTAACCTAAGGCGGCCATATTAAATCATTGGTTGATGTAAAAAAATGAGATTTGTAGCAAAGTTTGTGTATTTATTTCTTGTTTGATTTCATTTGGCGTTTTTTGTCTTCTTGTTTTAGCTGCTTTTATTCATTATGTGATTGTAAGATGAGAATTAAAGGTGTGTTTTCTAAAGTCAAGGTCTTGAAGAATTGTATGATTTTAACAAACATATTATAAATGTTATAAAAAAACGATATTTGAAATGATTAGTAAACTTAAGCTCTTAAATCATTTTACCCATAGAAGAGATTAAATTCAAGTCTTTATTAAAAAATTGTTTTGAAGGCACTCTAGAAACCTTAGTTGTTATATACAAACGAAATCGAGGTTGATCGTTCTGTAAAATTATATTTTTGTTTCCGCAAGTGGTTTTACGTTTCCTTCACACTGTGTTTGCTGAAATTTGTTCACATTCCTCCCGTGAATTTACCAGACGATTTTGCACGAAATAGATTTGGATTTATCCTCTCATTGTGGAAAAAATCTTCAACAATCTGTTCAATTGCGTAATCTGGTCGAACATGGTAAACAGTTAAAAGAAGAAAAGTCAAATTAAGATATTTAAATCCCTTGACAGTTAGACTTGAGACACGTTTTAGACCAAATTAGTAACTTAAGAAAAAAGTATATGTTTGTGTTTTCAGTTTTTCCTCATCGGCTCAGATTTTATCTTCTATTATGGGTACCAAAAATTATATAAGCCAATCATCAATATTTTAATTTTCAGTGCAGGATAATATAAAAAGTCCTTTTAAAATGTTATCCGTAATACCCTCGTAAATCTTATATTCATTCTTTAAAGTCACTGGTTTTTGTGAAACTGTATTTGGTCTATGATTTTTTTGAGTTTATATTTTTGTTAAATTTAATATATATTTTTTGATATATAGTTAAAGTCGATCTCCCATGGTGATGGGTGCTGTATATGATTTGGATTTTTTGTTATCGTTGTTTTTCTTATTTCTTCTTTTTTGGTTTATTTGCAATTTTTTTTTCTTCTCTTGAATGAAAGCATGCCTGCCTTAAATACAGTTGATAAATTACGCAAAATCTTAAGAAAAAACAAATATATATATATATATATATATATATATATATATATATATATATATATATATATATATATATATATATATATATATATATATATATATATATATATATATATATATATATATATATATATATATATATATATATATATATATATATATATATATATATATATATATATATATATATATATATATATAAAACAACTACAACAGCAGCATTATAAATATGAGTTTTACACCTTGAATGATTTTTTTGTTAAATATGAAATCGTTGTGTCTTCTGTTTATGGAAATATTCGACTTAAACCTCGGTAATGGTAATAGTGGTAGTTGAGAAGCTTTGTTTTAAGCGCACAGGGGGAAGGACCGTCATAAGCAAAATTACATTTTAATGACTTTGGTTTTGAAGATGACCTGTAAGAAGAAAAATAATCTTGTATAAAAAAATTATGAAGAAAAAAACTTAAATATATTTCCACATGGCGCAAGGCACCTTTAACGCGTTTATCATTCTGCTGTTTCGTTATTTTTTACTGTTTTTACTTTTTTTAAACAGTTACCATCACAAAGTGATAAATTTGATTAAATTGATATTGTTCATCAAACTTCAAAAGATGTGTATGAAAGAAAAAAAGGCGGCCTTAATTCTTTTTGAACATTAGAAATGTTGATTATAAAACAAACCAACAACAACAAAAAAATTATTAATGAAAAATTGTACAAATCATATAGACAAGATCTTTTTGGCCAACAACTCACACGCATTTAGCTAATAAATGTTATTTTTTTATATAAAAAGATTAAATTCAAACTTGAAAAAATTCTATTAAATAAAAGACTTATGAAAATTGTTATTAGAAAGAACAACAACACTTTTACAAACATACATGCATACATGTGAATATATAAAAAAATAAAAAAAAATTATATAAATTATTTTATTATATATTTTTTTATTTTTATACATGTAATGTTGTTTTTTATTGTATGTATTTTGATATGAAAGCATATTGTAATTAAATAGCGATTAGGCCACCATTTTTTATTAAAGTAAAAATAAAAAAATAATAAAATAATTTTTACCAGTAGTTCATTTTTTCCCTCTTCACAAATAACATTTTGATATTCTTTCATATTAAATAAAGTTGGCCATTGGCCATGTTTGATTATAACCAAACCACCACCAACAAGTCTGTGAATGAGCCAGCGAGCAGCTCTTGCCACAGGTTTTGATAATGAAAGTCTGGCAAATGGGTGCGTTTTATAGTTTGTTTCCAACTTAAACTCAAAGGAAATCATTAAAAATAATTATATTTTATGGGTTTTGCAGTATAAATTAATATTACTTTTTAATTATGGTAAAATGAAATAAAAAATAATAAAATTAAAGAAATATGAGAGTTAAGAAAAGCCATCAAATGTTAGAAGGAGTCATTTAGAGGAATATATAATTTTAGAAAGATTTCCGATATATATATATATATATATATATATATATATATATATATATATATATATATATATATATATATATATATATATATATATATATATATATATATATATATATATATATATATACACATAATCATTACATTATTGCAACAAATTTGCTTTTATTTACCCCAGGATTTGTAACAAAATTAATTATAATCACATTATAAAATAAATTTTCAGCAATTTTCCGCCTCAACCTCTTAAAAATTTTAAGCTTTTGAACACCCATAAATACAAGAAAAATCCCGAAATTATAACGTTTTTCAAATATATCACCTTGTTTTGATGATTGAAAAATACACTCACAAATCTTCAATTCATTTAAAGGTGACACTTGGATTCAATCTTGATTGATAGCACTTGTCTAGTAAACGTGCAAAGTGCATCATATATTTATGTTCTTTTTTGTTCCCTCTCTCTTCTTATGCCTTCATTTATGTTTTTTTGTTTTCTTCTGTTGTCTAAGAGATTTAATATAGTTGAGGTAACATCAAAAAGAAAGAAATCTTTTGATAATCATGTTGCAAGCAAACAAATACACATGCATAAATACAACAGCATTTGGTATCTTCTTCTTATTATTCGTCGTCTAATTCTAGCAGTGATGGTTTAATGTGCAGCAGCAAGTCGTTTTTAATAAATGTTTCTTAAGGCAGTGCGTATAATTATTTAACATTTTTTGATTTAAAATGAATTTAAACAAATTAAAATTGAATAAAAAACAAGGTTGATTTTATATGGGTTTTTATACAAATAAAAAAAGGAGATTTTAGTTTTTTTCTTCTTGATTTTAAAAATGTTTTATCATGCCAACTCAAAATTTGGGTATGATGTTTGATAATGAGCATAAAATACCATTTTGGATCTGAAAAAATAACAAAAAAATAATAAGACGACGACCATACACAACACATGTTGAGAATTTGACAAGTACAAATAACAGAAAAGTCTTATAAAATTAAGGGGATTCATTTTTTTTTTTTGGTTTTACTGGTTTACATTTTTTATTTAATTTTTTTCTTGATTTGAAAAAAGCATGTTGTTGTGAAAAAAAATTATAAAGAAAAATTAAAATAACTTTCCACTTTTTTCTTTTCTTTTAACAACCAACAGAACGCAAACGTGGCCGTCAAACTTATACTCGGTATCAAACTTTGGAACTGGAGAAAGAATTTCATTTCAATCGTTATTTAACCCGAAGAAGACGTATTGAAATTGCTCATGCTTTATGTTTGACCGAAAGACAAATAAAAATTTGGTTCCAAAATAGACGCATGAAATGGAAAAAGGAAAACAAGACCAAGGGTGAACCTGGTTCAGGAGGTGAAGGTGATGAAATTACACCGCCAAATAGTCCACAATAAAATTGCTAACACACACAACTACAGAAATTATAATAATGAAAAAAATCTAAAAATTATAATAAATTAATTAAAAATAAAGTTAAAATAGTCTAAATTTTTATGTTTTTTAAAGGGTTTTATTATATAAGAATAAAAATTATGTATTTTATTTAATTCAAATTTAAATCATTAAGAATAATTAAAAAATGATCAACAAAATTTAAACAAGTTTGAAAAATTTTATAAAAAAATAAATACTGTTTTTTTAAATAATTTGTTTAATTTTTTTTAAGAAACTTGTTTAATTTTTTATTGTTTTGAAATTTCTCTTTCTGTAATTATTATTTTTATTATTATTTTTTTAATAATTTTTTTCTATTTCCTATAATTTTGCAAAATTTTTTACTTTGACTGCAATAAAAAGTGAATTTGTTTTAATTTTTTTTAATAATTTAAATATTTGTAAAATAATTAAGAAAATAATTATAATAGTAAATAAAGTAAACTCAAACAAAACCAACTCATGTGACCTCAAATTTAAATAAGTTATTTAATATAAAAAAATAAAACAAAAAAGAAAAAATAATAATAAAAAATTAAAAATTAAAAAAAAATAATTTTATTTTATTAATAAGTAAACAATATTATTACAATATATTAATAACATAAAAAACCCTTAGAACTAAAATTATATTAAATTATAAAAACGTTACTTATAAAAAATAAAAAAAGTTGCAATGTATAAAATTTAATTATTAATGGTGTATTATTAAATAAAACAAAAACAAAAAAATTATTTATATTTATAAACAAAAACTAATTAAATAACAATTAAAATGTATTAAATTAAATTAAAAATAAAATTATAACAAAAAATTGCATGTTTTAGCAAAAACAAAAAATGAAACATGTAAATTTTTTATTATTGTTTTTAAATCTTTTTTTGTAATTAATTTTACATACAAAGAATTGAATTAAAAAACACATAAAATTAGACAAAGATATACCAAACGATATACAATAAATAATTATTATTAATAAATTAAAAAAGTAATTAACTAAAAATAAAAACATGTTTTTAACTTACACTTTACACAGAAAACACACACATATATACAAACAAACCGGAAGAGAAATTATTGAATAAATTGAAAATATTTAAAAAAATCAAACTTAAAAAAATATTAAACAAAAAACTGATACAAAAAAAAGTAAAAAAAAATCTAAAAACACAAAAATTCAAAATTTCTTTTCAAAAAAATTCTAATTTGTTTTAAGCTTAAAGAAGTTTAAAATATTTCGAAATTTTATTTTGAAACAGGATATTATGTATAACGATTTATATGAATATTAATTGATAAACTAAATATTAACACGTTTTTTCGTCAAATTTTTTGAAATTGAAAGTTACTAACATCTACAAACAAACACACACAGACACATTTTTTTAAAGATTTTATATTTTGAATTTCAATTTTAAATCTCCTTTTTATTTTGTTTCTTTTTTCAATAACTGAAATATCTTGTATGAAAATAATGTAAATTAGTTAAATTTTGTAGAATTCAAAGGATTTTTTTTAATGAAAATTATTATTAAAAATACCTTTTTTTAAATACCAAAGTCCCATAAATGTAATTGTGAATAAAATAATATAATTCACTCTTTTTTGAAATCTAATTTAATAAGGATTAAAAGACTTAATAAAAATGTGGCGGAAATCATAATCAATTCAAGTGATTTTTTTAATTAAATAAATTCACATTCTGTGAAAAAAAATTTATAACAAAGTCGATACACACAAAAAAACTTGAAGCAAAATCATTGTTGAATGAAGGTTTATTGATTTCACATTGACTATTTTTTTTGTTTATGGAGCAATATCATAACTGCATAAATTTTAAATAAATCTTCACAGATAAAAAGTGTTGATTTAACATTGTTTCACAGTGAATGGGGATTTTTCCTCTACTTAAAAGTAATTTAAACAATTATTGCTCTATAATCTTATAAATTAGTATCGATATATTCTAATATGTACAATATTTTTTCAACCCAAACCTAAAAAAAATTTCCACTGTCTAATATAAATTTATATAAAATTTATAATCTAAATGAATTTGTCTTGTGAAATCTACTGTTGAAGAGTAAATTTTAAAAAATCTGTTTGTAGGTTGAAAGATTAAAAAAATATTCAAGTTTTTTTCATGGTGACAAATTTTCCATGTTTGATTCTTAAAATTTCTTATTTTTTTAATCTTTAAAGTTTATTTTAAATAGCGGTGCTCAAAATATAGATTTCTTGACTGGCGATGTTAGGCAACAAATTTAGTTTACTTCACAAGTATGCCATAAACGACTGCTACCCTCACATCAATATGCTGCTTTACTCCATCAAAGACAAAGGTGTAGTAGTGTTGGTAATGGCCTCTGGATATCTGAGTAGATATGAACAAAGAAGAAAATATACTTTTATCACTGTAATTGAGTAAAATTCTAAAAATTACCGATCATAGAGGATAACTGAGGAATAAACTTGTTTTGCTAGCTCGGCAAAAAATTCGATCTTCACGCGGAAATTTGTTTTGAACAAAAAATTACAAATTTATTTTTATCAAAAAGAAACAAATATGTGGATATGGATTGGAAATCCCATTTCCATAAAATACTGAAACTAGGATAGGCCATATTAAATTTGGACGAATTTTTTATTTTCCGTTTATGTTTAGTAAACAAAGTAAATAAATCCATCTAATATGGACCTCACATTAAGTATTAAAATATTACATTTACAACTAAAGCTGTAATCTTTCTAAAGCATTTAAAAGTGTTTGCGGTTTAAATTTTTATGTAACATGGCGTTCCCGTTATCGGTGTAAAATCTTTTTGAAGAAGATGCATACTTCTAACGCTTCTAACGGATGAATACTAAAAATCATGATAGGTTTCAGATTATTTTACACATTCAAAGTTTGAGTTTATTTGAATTTTGTCAATGTCAGAGAAATTATTATTTGGTTAAAGTTTTTATTCGCTCATACCTTTTCCCCATTTCCTTATCGGAAATTGAATGATGTCTTGTCCGGTTCCATAAACTCTAACTTGATTTCATGAAACTATTCCATTCACATTATTATTATTTTTTTCAAATTCAATTGATCTATTAGGATTTCTTGTTTAAAGTCTTAAAGCTTTTAAGGTCTTGATATTTAAACTTTAAATTCTTCTACTTCTCCATCCATGTACTATTTGAAAATAGGTTTCATATTTTTTCATATCGGATTTAATATTACAATTATATACCAAAGCGATGGAAAGCAAATAAATTCAACTAGAATGACAACTCTTTAAAAAAAAGTTATAAATTCGTTAACAGAATTAATTTATATGTTTCAAAGTCAAAGTCATTTTATTTTGACTTGCGATTAAAAATAATCGATTCTCTTCTTGATCGCTATGATTAGAAAACCATACATCTACTGTTTATCCATTGAAACCACATTTTATAAGTTTTTCCTTAAAATTGAAGTGTTATAAATATTATTTTATTGTAAATAAATTTATTTAAAAAAGCTTGAAGTCAGAGTTTGTTTATTTTGCTTTTTTAAAAATAATCAAATAATAAAAAATATAAATAATAACAAAAAGAAAAAAACATTTAAAAAATAAATAACTGATTGTGATTGTTTTTCTCCCAAAAAAAAAAAAAATATGTGAAAATTATTATAATTCAAATAGTAAAATAAAATTAATTAAAAAACTTAATTTTTTTATTTAAAATTTCTTTTAAATGTGATGATTATAAAAAAATCGAAAAATATGCATTACATTTATTGGAAATTGAATTGAAAATTATTTATAACTGATTGGTATTAAATTAATAAAAAATTATTTTTCAACTTTAAAAAAAAATATGAACAAATTTAAAAAATATATTAAATAAATATTTGAAAATGGTAGTTGGCACAAAAGAAAAATAAATATATGAAAAGAAACCTCCCATGATACGTAAATTTAGGCCTGTTTCTGTAAGAAATTATCAAAATAATAAAAATAAATTTATTAAACATTTTACAAAAACAATAATAATAATAATAATAATAATAATAATAATAATAATAATAATAATAATAATAATAATAAAACTAAAAAATAATAAATAAACTTTAAATGTATTTACATACAATAAATTATATTAAAATAAAAATAAAAAAATTGAAAAAAAAAAACAAAATATTTGTAATATTATTAACAAAACGAAAAAAAACGATTATTGTAAATAAATTAATTATTATAAATATATACTTTTTAGAGTAAAGAAATCTGAAATAAAATAATAAAAAACACAAAATATTAAAAAAAGAAAATGATTTTTTATTTTCTATTAATATTTTAGAGCAAAACTCGTAAATTACTTGTTCAGTAAAATTCTCATATATAACGCCATGAATATTTCAGAATACACACAAAGGAAATCCTTCAATATTTTTTGTCCTGTGATAAATTCTTGTAAAAACAAGTAAAATTGTTTATTATTTATGTGAAATTTATGCGTTTTAAAGGGAATTTTTTCTGTAGGGTTTTATTAGAGTTAGAAAAATTATGTACCGACCCTCATTTAATTCGCACAGCTATTATATTTATCTCATATATTACTTAATATTTCACAATACCTACGTATATGTGCGATTTATGAGTTCCAAAGTGACATTTGGGAGGGTGGTTGCATGGGACCTAAGAGAAATAATGGACCAATCCCGCATAATTTGGTATATCTTTAAGAATATAATATGACTTATTTTTGCAAAATTTGGATAAAATTGTTTTACATTTAGGAATTTTATGGGCTAAAAGACACATTCCGGGGGACATTTGTATGGGACCTATATGAAATAATAGGCCAATCATTTTTTGGCTAAAATAACAGTATGTGCTAAATTTCATTAAGATATATTCAAAACTGCGACCAGTATTTTGCGAAAAAGCTTTATATGAACTGCCAGGCGGACGGAAGGAAGGACTTGCTTACATTGACTCAGATAGTGATTCTGAGTCGAACGGTATGCCTAAAAGTGGTAGGACTATTTTTATGCCCGTCACAAACATCTGCACTAATACATAACACCCTCAACACCTACGGCGGTGTAGGGTATATTATTTAATAAATATGTTACTTGAAATAAACAAGGTTATTAAATGATATAACTTTATCTTATATTTGATATCCATATTGTAATTACAAATATTTTTTAAGATTTATGTTCTTTATTTCTTAATAAAGATCTGTATGTGAAGATATGAAATATACTAAAAAAGTAAGTAATTTTACAGGGACGATACCTATTGAAATTGTTGATAATGGGTCCATTATTTCACCTAGGCCCCATACAAATGTTCCTCCCGATAATAAAAGTTACAAATATAATTAACGAAATTTGGCGCAAATAAGTCTTATAATATTCTTTAATTATTTAGGAGAGGACCGGTCCATACAATCCACTTTCCAAGTATCACTTTAAAGGGATTGAATTTGACAGATATGTTGGTATTATGATAAGAACTTGTCAAATTAAGATAAACATAACCAAAAATAATAATTTCTTCTGGCTCCCATACAATCCCCCCAGAAAAATAATCAAAAAAAGTACAAGAAAAAACACCCTTAAGCATTAATTAGAAAATAAATTTATACAATAGTCGTTCATTTTTTGTTGGCAGTTACCATTTATATCCAACAATGTGGTGTAGGGTATTAAACAGTCAGTCTTAAACAACTTTAACTTTCTAATTTTTATAAGTGGATTTTTGAAAATAACCCCAACAGTTTGGTGACTGTCCCGAATCAGTCTTTCGATAGTCTTAAAAGCCGCATCGATATTCACGTTGCTTATCTCCTCAATGGTTATTTTACAATAGATAAATTTATGAGAAAACCTATTGTCTCCACTATAGTCTCTTTACGATACTCAAAACGAATACTTGTGCTCCCTAAAAATACGCTTTAAGACGATGAAGAGGTCGCATTGTTTCTTATCATTGGAATAACTTCACTTCCTTTCTACACACTCGATAACGGTAAAGTGCATCGTAGAAATAGAAAATATATGCACATGATAACGCCTATTGAAAATGAAATGGTCAAATACTTTACAGTGTGTCCTCTGATAGTATCCGGAGGGAACAATCAGGTAAATAATTGATGATTTTTTTACTTAAAATTGTGGAGAAAGTTCAAAGGAAAATTATGTTTTTCTTCTGAAAATTTCAAGAACTGATGTGGAGAATGTAAATTCTTTCAATATTTCTAAGAAAATTTACGATAAGAGATATCACTGTAAATTTCTACTGTCGGCAATATTTAATATTCTGTTAAAAGGTAACTGTAGTTTCACTATTTTGTAATATTTCTTCAAATGTCTAAATAATTACTTTTTCATATTTTTCTCCTCTTTCAGAAATCTATCATGCGAAATCAAACATAATTCTCTATCAAGTAAAATCACCATCACCATTAATCACCTACATAAAATTGTTGCATTTTAAATTAACTTATTACGAGATTAAAACATATTTAGTTAATTACATTTTAATTGATATAATATTTTTTTAATTTAGTTTTTAGATAAAATTTTTATTTATTTTAAAGTCAAGAAATCAAAATGTATTTTTAATTATATTGAAATTTATTATAGAAAAATTAGTACCAACATTGATTTTCACAAAACCATGAATATCGCAAATTCTAAGCATTTTATCAAAAGAACTCTATAATAAATTAAGAAACCGAAAAAGAAAGATAAATAACAGAAAAATGAGGAAAAAGTGAAAATTTTTTTATGAAAATATTTTTATAATTGTGAATGATTTAATTAAATTTCTATTCGTTACAGATCGTTTATTTAAACAAGAATTTTAAATTAATTTCAACAGACCGAAAATATAACATTCTTCATCAACTTTGCAAAAATAAACATGAAAGAAAATGCCATTACATCATATATTTTGATCATATATTTTGAGCAGACTCAACGACTCTTAACATAACCTATAAAATAACAAAATAAAATGATTTTTTAATGAATAATAAAGTTTCTGAAATTAATAAATAATCAAAATCCAATACTTTTTAATTAAAGTATTTTATATATCATAATTATATTATTTTAGTTTTCAAGTTAAGATCGGATTTAAGTTCGAAAGTTCTTAATTGTTTCCTAATTTTTAAATTTAAAATATCTGTAACCATATTTTGTAGTGACATTTTGAAAAGAATTTAATTTTCTTTAAAGTATTTAAATTGGCTTCAGTTCAATTTTTGATTATTTTTCTAAATAATTTTTTTCTAAATAATTTTTTCTAGTTTTAAAAATAGTTTTGTGTTTATAAAAATATTATTATCAACTGTAAAAACAAATTTTAAGTACACTGTGACAAAAATGTTAATTTAAATTTGCAGGTGTTTAAATTAAAGCGAAGAATTATATGCTTTTGCATTAGTTATAAATGTATAAAAAAATTTCTATATGCACGGTGGGACTCATATGCCAAAAATAGTTATAAATAAAAAATTACGCTTATAACCTTATTCTTAGATTAAACTTATAATATCACTACACTTCCACGTATTTCACATTCAGTCAATGTTTAACCAAATAATTTTTACGATTTTATTGAAATTCAGCGTAATTATATTCTAACTTTAATAAGCATTTCTAACTAACTTTTCGAATAATGGTCTATATATTCTTATAGTTCCAAAATAAAGTTCCTTCTCTATTGAAATTTGACAGAATTGTTTTCCCAATTATTTCTAATTTATTTTATTAATTTCGTTTCATGTTTTGTTATAACTTCCTTATTTGCTCAGTTCTTTGATCACTGGAGCACTAGGATCCACGTCAAATGACCTATAGACTTCCGAATGAATTCAATATTTTTTGCAGGCTGAGATTTTAGCTATTCAGAGAGAGAGACCAATTTGTTTAAGACATCAAGGTTTTTGTCAACAACAAAGCCGCGATTTGGTGTTTAACGCACATCATTAAGTGAGTATTCAAATGTTGCACTGGTATGAGTGCATGAACTTGGGACTAATCGGGCCAACATAGAGACAGTCGAAAACACTGATTTTTATGTTGTTACCACTCAACGCCTATAAAAAGGTATAAATGATAAGTTCTGTGCTAATGCAAAATGGAATAATAAGCGTACAGATGGAAAAAAGAACTTACCTATTTGCTTACAAGGATGATATGATCAATATTGATTGGGATCAGAAGAGACACATGCATAAAGAATGGCTCTCTTTTCAAAGGACTTTTTCTAGATTTGCCGCATCTCTTTCTCTCATTTGACGGCCTGCGTATGCGCTTCTTTGGTGATGTTCGTTGAAATCTCTGATGGAATTGGCGAATACTGGTTTGAGGATATTTGAGGTATTATTCGTTACTGCGGATGGTTCCATGACGTGATCAGTCCTTCAATATTGGCTACTCTCTACATATAATACAAAAGGACCAAAGTGAGCCACATAAACCTACTTCAGGTTCCTCTCAATGAAAATAATATTATTTTTAATATAAGATTCAAATGCACCAGTCGGTCATATCTATGTCGGAGAATATAATATACAATATCCCCGCAGTTATCTTCTTAAACAAACCTTTGCTAATACGACTAGTTAGCAAATTAGTAAAGTGAAGAGGGTTGTCCCTTTTTAGACTGTCGTATGATAAATTCGAGACAGTTGGAATTTGTCCTACTACAATATAAATGAATCTATGGATAACACTATTTACTTTACAAATCGTCCAACTAGTAATTTTAAAAAGTGCTTGTAATGGGAGATAAGCTCTTCACAATATACAATAGTGATACTTGTATGTACCTAATGTATTCCTACTGTTTATATTTGGGGCGTATTGTATTTTTTCACTTTATACTTTATGGTCGTTGAGGGACGATTACTTGAAGATATTTGAATGTTTTTCCAAAAAAAAAAAAAAAAAAAAAAAAACTTTTTAAATTAAGCGAATTTTCCCAATTAATTTAACCCTTCAGGATCTTGACTTTGTTCTTAATAAGTTTTTAATTAATTAAATTTCAATAAGACACACTGTGCACACAGTCTATTATTCGTAATCATATTTAAGTGGTTACACCTAAATATATATTTTTTACTCGTTAAATTAAAATAAATTTTTAAATCAAAAGTTTTAGTTGGTGGATGTGTTTATTAAACATTTAAATTTTCTTATGATTTTGCAAAACAAGATGTCTAGTGTAAATGTATAAGTAGATTTTTATGTATAGAAGTATTTTCATATGTGTGTAGTTATGCATTTATGACAAATGTCTTAAGAAATTTATCATTTTATTTCATGTCACACTGCAGTTAACAAAATGCTGAACATAAGAAAACAACAGCAGCTACAATAACAACAAAAAACAAAATATAGTCAAAGAATTAAAAAAAAAATACATGAAAAAAATTGCATACGAACGGATACTTTTGGATACTTGTCGACTCACAGTTGGTATCTTTATTAATTGAATGTGTTTGAGTTTATAATAAATATGAGTACATACATTAATACATTAATGCACACATACTTATTTGTAAATTATTATTATTTTGCATATGCGTGTAAACAGTGGGGAATATTTAATTAGATACATTTTGTTAAGAAAAACATTTAGAAACAATGAAAATGCATCTAGTTGAAAAGCAGTCAAGATAGATCACAGTGCCAATGCAAACTAAGGCTTCATTCGGACAAAACTTCTACATATATCGTAAGTGTATACATTTTTGTCTACTCAAGACATTATATCTCAGAATTGCAAGAAACAAAGCGCAATGAAGAATTGTTGAACTTGTTTGAAAAGGGAATTGCAGAACAATAGTAAAGCAAATTGGTTTTATTGGAGGATCTTGAAGATTGAGTTAAAAAGCAGTTACTGTAGTCTCAAGTAGTGAATTGGAATTGACCAAATTTTTTCCGTTCAGTATAAATCAAACCTTTAAATTTTTTGGGATATATATATATATATATATATATATATATATATATATATATATATATATATATACATATATATATATATATATATATATATATATATATATATATATATATATATATATATATATATATATATATATATATATATATATTTATATATATATATATATATATATATATATATATATATATATATATATATATATATTCTTTTCAAATCTACCACACTTTTATATATCTTTTTGGTTTTCTTCAAATTTTGAACTTCAGGCAGTTTTGAGGATTTGCCTCTCTTAGTACAAATATCACATTATTGTATTGTGTTAAGACTGGCCAAAAAATAAAGGGACACATTATGAAGTTTTATGAATGGAAGCAGCATTTGTAAAAGTTATTTGATGTAAAATTCGAAATTAATAGAGCCTGTTGTAATAAATGATTGGCTTTTTTGCCACAATTGCATATTGCTTATCATACCAAATACTTTTTTGTTAAATAATAATTTACGACCAGGATTAGCCAGCCAACCATTATACAGCACGGAATTTTTTTTAGGAAACCTGACTTTAATTCACATGCTATGTTTTTGATCTTTAAATTTTTAACAGCGTTCATGTCAGGAACTTTATGATCCAACTAGTTTGAGCATTGAGCTTATCGGGTTACTTTTTTCAAACTTTTTTAATTCATTCTTAAAGAAGAGTATTTTATTATAATAACATTTATGTGGGATTAGAGCGTATGAAAAGAATGTTTCTGGGGGCATTATACGGAAGCTACAGGACATTATAAACCGACCTTCGTAAAAATTCGTACATCAATTTTTGCTTATGATTATCCTCACTTGAACAATTTTTATTAAGATTTCATCGTATATATGTTATATAATCCCTTTAAAATGATATTAATGGGGTTTAATGGGACCCAAGAAAAATAGTGGATCGATCCTCGTATAACTTGTTGCATTATTTAAAAAAATTATTAAAATCGCTTTGAATTTAGAACTTTTATGACATTTAAAAACCCATTCCGGATCATCAGCAGTTTCAACAGGTATCGTGCCAAGTTTAATCAAGATATCTTTAAAATTGCGAGCTGCATTTGGTTCACAAGGTTTTCAAATTAGACGGATGGACGTTGTTAAATGGACTCAGAAAGTAATTCTGAGACGAACGGTGCTCTTAAAAGTGGTGGTAGCAATATTATCCCCCTTTTAAACTTTTACAAAAATCAAATAATATATTGTGAAACAATATTGAATTAACATTTTTTATCTATGAAGTAAAATTATAACTTAACAATTATTCAATTATGTTTCAAAGATAAAAATGTTAATTCATCATTCTTTCATAGTTAAAATCTTAATTAAATACTCCGGAATGTAGTTGTGTCTGCATCAGTGGTAACTCAATTATATTTAGATTTTCATACAGTCTGACTTCTAACAATAAGAACAACAGTGATCACAAATGTTAGCTGGTTGGTTGTGATTTTATTTTTACTTTTTTTAGATATTTTGCCCTTGTTGATCTCGCAGTCATATTTGAGCTTCTAGAAGTTGCGAGTTGTTGTATTATTGGTCAACTTTTGGTTTCTTTATTACGAAATACACAAAATCCGGCACAATACGCATAAAAAACATAATATGAAAAATACAAGAGTAAAATGAAAAATAATTTGATTATAATACCGATTGATTAATGACTTATTATGATGTCAGATTATTGAGATCGTTTTTAAGAAGGACATACCAGTAATCAATTTGGTTTATGTATTTATGAAATTGTTATTTCTTTAAGTTGTTTTTATTGTGGTTTCATGTTTTATGTTGCAAGTTGTCAATAGATACAAAATGAAACTTAGAGACAAACAATTCGTAGAAGTGAAATATTTTTTAAACTTCGTTTTCAATGTTTTATTCGGGATATGAGTTTTTTTGTAATATTTCTTTATATGAATCATTGTTATAGGTTGAGGTGTTCACAGAAGTCTAAACTGAATGTCTCAATTAATAAAAAATTATATAATGAGGTGTTTTTAATAGTTTTACAAGGTTTTCTTTATTTCTTAACAAGTTAATATTTATAATTTATAATTTATAATAAATATTATTATAATTTATAATAAATATTATATAGAAAAATTGGGATTAATTTCTTTATATATGTACACATATTGCTTAAAATTATTGATTTGTTTAACATAAATTTATGTTGAAATAAAATTGTTTATATTTAATTTTTAATTTCAATGGCACATGATATTATTTTAACAATTATTCCAATTTTGATCCTGAAAATGTTCGTAACTAATAACACGATTGGTACATATAGTGAGAGTCAAAAGAAATTGTATACATAAAATTTTTATTTATTCATTTTATGATTTTTGAAAAATATAATTCTATTGTTTCATCATATCATATTGATATTTACAGACAGGAAACAAAAACTTTGAATATGTTTCTTATTCATTTGGTTTATACGTGGGGAAATAATATTGTACAGATTAGAATTTTTCGATATTAATATATTAAATTATAAAACGTCTAAACTTCGTGAAAATTTAGACAGAAGATATTCATAGCAATCACAATGGGCCCGGCATCTTTATATAGATTTTTTGTTGCTGTAGTTTATGATATTGTTTTTTCTTTATCCTTACTATTAATAGAACGTAGACATAATGAGGAAAAGTTATGTAGGTTGCGAACAATACGGTATATATATATATATATATATATATATATATATATATATATATATATATATATATATATATATATATATATATATATATATATATATATATATATATATATATATATATATATATATATATATATATATATATATATATATATATATATATATATATATATATATATATATATATATATATATATATGTGTGTATATATATATATGTGTGTTTATTTGTCTGTTTTTGGTTTGTTTGGGACTTATAGACAGCTAAGCTGTTTATTGATTATCGAATATCTAAAGAAAATGTTGTTTCAAGGAACTATCTTACAAGACAAAATGTGGGCTGATAAACTCAGAGGCAGAGGTAGAACCCATACAAAACAAATTTTGATCATCGAATATTTAAAGAACTATAACTGCGAGAATTTTCGAAATTGGTCCCAACCAGTTTATTAAGGATTTGTTTTACTAGACAAAATGAAGGATAGATAGGATCAGGGTGAGAGGTAGCCTCCATGCAAAGAAAATGTTCATAGTCGAATATCTAAAAAACCACTACACCGAGAGTTTTAAGATTTGGTCCCAATTAATTTTTCAAATAACTGTTTTACTGGACAGAATGAATGGCGAAAATGTTCATAGAGAGAGGAGTCTAAAAATGATAACAGCAAAAGTTCTCAAATCTGATCAAATTATAGAACGGTTAGGATCAAGGGGAAAGGTACCTCCATAAAAATAATGATAATGAAATATCTAAAGAACTATAACAGCGAGAGTTCTCAAATTTGGTCCCAATTATAGTGAATAAACTGTAGAGCCGATAGGACCATTAAATTGTGAAATTTCTTTCGAGATTTTGGACTAAGGAGAATATATATGCTGCATAGCGCAATGTGTAAAATCTTGAGTTTAATATTTTTAAAATTATTTTAAGTTAAAAATAAATTCTTAATATTTTAAAGCCTGGAAGTGAAGTGTAATAAACTTTTTTTTTTTTTTTAATTTTAATTAAAATTAAAGCAAACAAATGATAATCAGTTTCAAAAATTATACATAGTGAAAACTATGTATTTTCATATTTTTTCCATGTGTTTGTTTGTGTTTAAAATTTTAGTCAAGTGTCAAGTGTATTTCAAGTGTTATTGATGTAATGAAAAATATCTTCCTTTTCCTATACTCCTCCTTTCTACTCCTCTTTTAGCATCTCGTAACACATCATCAACACCATCATCATTGTAATCATCGTATCATCTCTATTATCTTTATCATTGACATCCATGTTGAATTGTTTTTGTTTTAGCGTTTTTTCTCTTTATTATTTTGTTTTCAGTTTTATTTTTTTCTTAATTTTTAAGTTAAAATTTTACTTCATCTCATTGTTGGTTGATTAATGATTTATGGGAATTCTATGTCGTGTTGTGATGTGTTGCGTTGCGTTGTATGTTTGTTTTTTTTTTTAATTTTTCTCTGAATCACCATTAGTAGATTACTTAATTATAATTTTTTAAAAAGAAGAAAAAAACACAAATAAAGTTAAACAAGTCAGAATGCTATATTCGGCTATGCCGATTCTTCAATGCCCTCCACCACAAATTTGTATGAAATACATACGTTATTACACAAACACATACATACTTACACATTCACTAATAGATGTATACAATATATACAATAAAGTACATTAGTACAATGTTATGACAAAAAGGATGCTGGTTTTAAGTAGAGAACTACTCAGGATTTTAGCAAATACTTAGACCAAATTTCTACTCAAAATTTTGATATGATGCAAGAATATATATGATTTATGGGGTCTGAGATGATTCCTTCTTAGTGTTACACACGGAATGACAAAGTTAATATACCCCTCTTTACCACCTGTTGTGGTGGAGGGTATGAAAACTAAATAAATTTGTATTTTGTTGTCTTATGATGTTTCTACGATTATTGTTAATAATAATTGGAGGTTTCTATATAACAAATCAATAATGAATTAACGATTGTCTATTAAATTTAAATTTGTTGAAACATTAATATTCTTTTCTCTCTAAGAGGAGACATTTTGGATCATGCTGGGTTAGAAATTTTTTCTTATTTTGTTAAAAATAGTAAAATATATATTTTATAGCTTAAAAACTATTGATAAATTTCTAATTTGTAGATTTATTGGAAACGGGGCAATAGTTTTTATAATATTTATTTAAAAAAAAGGTGAAGATGACGAAATCAGAGTGATTTACATCAATTTCAAACAGATACATTCGAAATCTCCTTCGAACTTAAGTCGAGTTAAATGATATCTGATAAATGTTGATAAAACTTAAAAAAATATGTTTGACATAAATACTTTAATATAAATATATATTTTATATATTTAGTAGTATTTGAACAATTATTTCGTGTCATATTGAATAGTTTTTCAAATTCTGTTGGGTATGATAATAGTAGAACCATTTTATCTAATTTTAATATAAATATGAGTTTTAGGTTGGAAGCTTTGGTGTGACCTTTCCCTTAAAGCAAAATTTAGCAGGTCAAACACACATCCGAATATATCAATAAAATTCATTAAATATTTTCAAGAAGACCTTTATTTTTAAAATACTCAAACGCTTAAAATGACATAAAATTTTAACTCTAATCGATTTAAGAACGGTTTCTTAGAAGATGACTGATTTTGCCATAGCAAAATTTTGATTATCTTTTAATAGAGACATAACTCCCGAAATCATAAATTAAATAACTCCCCAAAATATTGTGTGGCCCAACAACAACGACAATTTGGAAAATATTAAATAAGCTTTTAGCCGGTGCGCTGTAATGTAGAAACCTTTCCTTAGTTCTTGATCTGAAAACGAGTTTCAATTTTCTTATAAAACCGTTTAATAGGAAACTCACAAATTTGGACCAGGTATAAAAAAGTGATTCTACTACTTGAAAAAGTAATTAGTATGGACTATAACTTCGATAGTATTTTAGATATTTGATAACTAATATTTATTTTTTATTAGGGCTTCTCTTTCCCTGTTTCTATTCGTTCTAAATTTTGTCCATTGGCAAAGTAATTGTAATGAAATGTAATTGGGATGAAGTCAATTCGATAGTTCTTTAGATATTCCATAATCAATATTATCTAGTAATGGGGGCTACCTCTCTCCTATAGTTTGTCCAGTAAAATAATCCTAGAGAAAATAATTTGATAATTGCTCTAGAGGTTACTCTTCCTTGAGTTACGTACAAACACACATCATATTTTATATTTATATAACTCCATAATATTAAACAATCGGTCTTCGCTTAAATATTTTTTGTGTTTTAGTTTTTCTTTGGCCTTAGTTAGTTAGTTAGTTAGTTCAGTGCCAGTCATATAGAAAATCCAGCTTTAATAGGAATAACAAAAATTTTTTAAATTCTCTTTTAATACATTTTTCCTTAGGGGATTTAACTGGAGTTATATTTTTAAATTGGGAAACTATTTCAAACTTTTGATATAAGGAGTGGAATCGAAAAATTCTTATCATACGTATGTGTTAATAAAAACGAAACCATTAAACATACAATTTTAATTTTTTTGATTGAACTTATTATTACAATTTCTAAAAAAAAACAAAAAACACATTTTTATGGCTTTTGTCACTAGTAATGAAATTTTGAACCCTTTTCGGAAATACACCACAGCTTTGGACCCCTTATTGTGCACTTCAGTCTCCTTTTAACTACTAGCCATAGCTCCTAGTAACAGGATGCCAAGTCAGATTAAAAATATGTGAACATTCCATTTTTGTTAAAGTTCCTTAATGTAAACTTCGTTAATAATGCATATTGATTGCCATACCAAGATTTTTTGAGAAATTTGGCTACTTTAACAAATATTTAATTATTTTTGATCACTCATTTTAATCAGACGAACAATTTGTTTCATTTGTTTTTAACATTAAACAAAATAACTGACATGTTTTACATGGGTTACTTGATTTAAAAATATCAAATAATACATGAGTTAGAAGTTTTAATGAAAAATGTGTATTAAGAATTTTCGATCTCACTCCCTATACATGTACCAATTTTTTGTCCTAAATCATCCCCTGATCGACTTGAATGACATCATATTTCAATGTCCATATTGCAAATATGATCCAAACAATTCAAATATTCACTAAATCTTTAAAATATATTCCCTCCATTAAAAGTAGCATGTTATTTTCGAATGTAAGAATAATTTAATTTTAGGATATATTCAAGAATCACTAAGTACTTTTATTTTCTTTGGCAGTATGAGATATTTTTTATTTATTTATTATTATTATTATTATTATTATTATTATTATTATTATTATTATTTATTTATTATTATTATTATTATTATTATATTTTTTTGACACAGATTCCAATGTGTACTTCTAAAGAAAAATAGTCTATTCTATTTTCCTTAAAATTATTTGTCATGAAAACTTCGTTAAACATTTTGAAAATTTTATATCCAGATTAAAAATCAAGTAATTGTTATATTAAGATCAAGATATGCGACTTCTTTTTATTATAATAATCATTTGCCTTTGGAATGCACTCTACATATTTTAAGTTATTTAAATTTCATTTAATTTACTTTATGTATATATTTGACGCAAATTGTCAAATTTACATACATACATACATACATACATACATACATACATACATACATACATACATACATACATACATATATACATACATACATACATGCATACATACCAACATACATATATAAGTACATACATACTAAATATTTTATATAAAAACATTCTTTTCATAATTTAAAATTCATTTATTTTTTACGTATTTATTTAAAAATTCATACATCATTTTAGAAGATTGTTTATGTATATATGTATTTATGTATATATATGTACTAATACATATTAGGAATTACGTAAATATAAGTAAATAATATATTGAATGTAAATGTTGTATATAAAACAAATGCAAAAGAATATTTACATTGTTGTCGATGTTGTTATTATTATTGTTGTTGTTGTTGTTATAATGTGTGGTTGAAATAAAAAATTGCATTATCATTAAACTAAATTACTAAAATGGCAGAGCAAAACGACAAAATAGAAATTCAGACATAATTACTAAGAACATTAGTATACATTACAGTCACTAACATACATTTTAACATACAACGAACTGACATACATACATCCATATACACCCATACGAATACATCAAGTCAGAGAGTAAAATTGTATAAAAAAAATTTGTATTTAGCAGGAAATAAAACCTACAGAACGATATCCTTGTATATTTGATGGCAATCGCCACAAATGAACCTCTAATAGAATATTAACTTCAAAAACGCAGTTTTGGTATTGTGGTTTTTTCAGCGTTAATACACTACTCATACCTCTCGGTCTTAGGCTCATCGAAAACGAGAAGACACAGGAATCATCAAACAAATGAGAACAAGTAGCAGTGACAAGAGCAGTGAATAGAGAACAGGTAGGTGTCATACTCAGTTGATATTCTTCCTTAATTCGAAAGCGTATGATAATATTTGAAAATATTTTTTTTCGAACTCTGTTTGGATTTTAAAAACAAGAGTTTCGAAATATTTCAAATTTAATTGTCATAGTATGAGTGAGATTTTAAGAGGAAACTAATACATTTACATTGTACATACAATTTTTTCGAAAATTTTGTATTACCACTACAAATGTAAAAATGCATCCATACACTCACAAACAATAACAAATTTTCGACATTCAGTTTTAGTTAAATTCGAAATTTTATGTCAGTTGTTAAAAAGTCCTGCTACAGGCAACTACAAATTTTCGAAGCATGCGCATGATAACACACACACAAAATAAGAAAACTACAAACACCACATGAGTTTGCCACCTTTAGACACTATAGTGCTGAACTCTTCACTCGCAAGTATAACAGCCATAATGATTTTCAACCATGCTGAACTAATAATATCTATGGCTGGCAATACACACTTGTATCTTAAAGATACACTTGCTGTAGTTGTGTGTGCTGCTGCTACTAGAGTAACTGAAAAAAGAGAGAAAAACTCCGCCTACGTTTTTCGAAATACTTGAATGAATTTCAATATGGCTGATTTCAGAGTGTGTGATAACTGAAAATGTGTGTAACTTTGAAAAAAGAACTAGAAAAGTTGAAGCGCCATCATTTCCTTTGTAAACATACATATCTACACTTACACACTCATGCACACACATGTGAATACAATGCAATCAAATCAGTAGCTGTTTTAACTAAATGAATGTTTGTGTTGTGTTGTTTTGTTTTGTATTCTTTTTTTTTGTTTATTATAATTTTTTTGTTTCTTGTTGGGGATCCCCAACTCAAACATTTCTGTTTGTGTTCCAAAACATCTACAACAACAAAAAATAAATTGTATAAACATGTGTGAGAAATGTGTTTATCAACCATATACTACCGGTGATGTTGTTGTTTATACAACATTTTAATGTATATGTACTCGTTTATAGATTTGAGAATGAACTTTGTATGAAGAATTTCAATAAAAAATATTTTTGTTACGCTGTTTTTGTAAGGAATATTGTAGAAAGAGAGTATGCGTGAGTATTAACTGCTATTTATACATATGTATGTGTCTGTGTGTGTGTATGTTCAAGAACAAATGTTCATACATATTAAAATGTTTTGAAATTTGAAACTGTCAGCCGGCGCGCGCCTCATTTACTTTGTCATTTGTTTAGATGATTTTTTTCTTATTAAATATTGTATATTTCTTCTCTTATTTTTCTTTGATATTTTTTCTCATTGTTGTTGTCTTTCCGTTGGCTATTTCCATTTCCATTACCTTTAAATACTAAACATTTTTTATATAGAAGAGAATAGAAGGAGGAAGAAAAGGAATGGAACCAAAGCCAAACCAAAGAATAGAAAACAGCAACACAATGGACAAAGTTATTAAGTGTTGACATTGATTTGAATATATTAATTTGGTTTTTGTTCGTTTTTTCTCTTTAAATAAATAAATTTTTATTAAAGTAAGTTGTTGTTTGTGTGTTTGTTTCTTCTTTTATTGTTAAACAAATGTTCAAACATTATTTTTAATTTCTATGAACATTCTACACATTCGCTTAACATTCATTTTTCTAATATAAACAAATGTATTTTATTTGAAAACAAAAAAAATTATTTAGATGTTTTCTCATTTACCGTCGCCTTATTTCCCAATAAAAATATTTAATAAATTTTTTAAATTAATGGATATTGAGAAGAAATTTAAAATACTAAACAAATAGAATTTTCAGTTTAATGAGATTTTTCCATAGTTGTTTCCAACTTGCCACTGTTTTATTGCTACGCCCAACTTTACTTTTCATATGAACCCAACAAAATAATCCAACCCACCGTAGGACTTTTAAGAAAAATTATAAAAATTATTTTTGTAGTCACTGAACTGATTTTTTTTTAATTCGCAAAAAAAAACACATTTTTGAATTGAGACAAAATATAGTTTGTATATATACACACAGAAATAAATATGAAGCAAAATCGATGTTGAACATAGTTGATATGAGATTGATTTTTTTTCAATTAATTTAAATTAATTATTTTTACGTTTGTAGTGAAACAATATTGCACATATTGGCACGTATTAATATATAAACTCATACAACGATAAATTAAAAAAAAAATAAGTACTAAAATTTCAAGTAATAAAAAATCAAGACTATTCTCAGTAAACAGTATTTACTGTGAAACAATTTTATCAATATTTTGTCTATTAAGCAAAATCATAACTGAAAAAATTTAATTATTTCTATTTCTCTTAAATTTTTTCCCAATTTACATTGATACACTGTTTTTTTCACTAGAGAAGCTAGAGAGCTTCTACCGAAGCTGATTATGATTGGTCCATTATTTTATAGGCCCCATACAAATGTCGATAAAATTCCTTAATATAAAATTATGTAAACCAAATTTGGCAAAAATGCAGAAAAAAATTCCACGAATTTCACATAAATATTGGTGTCATAATAATCTATTACACTTATAAGCATAAATAAGAAAAGCAAATTATACGGGGGTCGTACATTTACAATCAATAATGTTCATAGATATATATCCAAACCGTGTTCAAAAATTATTTTTTTGCTTAATGCCAGTATAATGGCCGTCTGACAAAAAGTACCTTCATAAGTAAATAACTTTATATATGACATAATTTAAAGATGATTCCAGTTTTGAGATTTGAGAACTGGATAAAACTAAAATCGATATTTATTTTCAAAATTTTAAATTCAAATTTAAATGTATATACTATTTTATTTTTATATTTATGTAGTTATGAAACAAAATATTTTCAGAATTAAAAAAAAATCTTTGCTAAATAAAGCCCGCTTTTATTCCAATTATTCATGTATAAACTTCTTTTCAATAAAACCAAAAGGAAAATATTCAAATTACCTAGAATCCTCGTCAACCACGTGGAATTTTATTAAGATATCTCCAATCATTATTTAAAAAAATAATTATCAAATCACAGTTACACTTTTTTTGAAAAAATGTGAAATTTTGTTAAAACACTCACAAAGAAAAGAAAGATTTACACTTTCAGACGATAGAAAAGGTACCAGAAAGTTTGAACACTGCATATTTTACAATTAATCAATTTTTCATTCTCAATTAATTTCAACTTTAGGAAGATTATTCGTTTAGATCATATTATGTTTAAATTGATCGTAGTTATTGTTTAAAATATATGAAATAAAATTGTCTTTAATGACGAAAATGTAAATTTGTAGCAATAACAAGTGTACATTTTGGATCGAAACAAATTACATTCTTAAAATTATCACTGTTTGTTAACTGTTTATTATAATTTAGATTCTAATATTTCCGTGATGATTCTAGATTTAGATGTATATTATGAACAATATTATAAAACAATATGTAGATTGATATTTTGAAATTGTTACAGTTTTGCAACAGACGAATGTTTATATTTATCCAAAAGTATATCCGATCTTGTTCCAATATTTTCGTCTAGCTACAAAAAACTTTGAGATCGATATCATAAAAATTAAAAATAAGAAGTTTTTGTTTAAATTCTGCAAAGTCCTTATACAGCCATGTTCTAACTAATTAAAAATCCACTCTTTTATTGTCAATGTTTTGACTTTGATCTTCATGTTATAAAGTCAAAATTTTAAAATAGAATACATTTTGGAAACTCTAACGTGTCTTTAAACATCTGCTAATGATTTTTTTTGAGGACTATTGTAAAAATAAGGAAAATGAAGAAAACAGGGAAACAGGGAATTCCTTTTATAAAATGTAAACTTTTTTCAACTCTTTTTTTTAGAATAATAGTTCCACTTATCCTTAAATTAAATTAATTTTTATTTAATATTTTTTTTGCATTCCATCAGAAACTGTTCAAAAAGAGCTCAGGTCAATATCTTTCTAAAAAAAATATTAATTGTGACATGAGAATTAGATTAAGACATGTAACTTCGAAACAGTATCGTGGACAAGCCGCCAACAGGGGACATTATTAAATGTTGTTATCTTTTATGAAAGGATTTTTTCCGATATTCATGTGAAAAAACTTTGTATTCTAATTATAAATTCAAATTCAAAGTGCTGAAATACACATTTATTAAAACGTTGTTTTAAATTTTTTCTTTAGCGAATGCAAACTTGAATTCAAGTCGCGTATGACAATGTTAGAAATTCAATCCTTAGATTAGAGTAAAATTAAATGGAAAAATAATTTAACCCTCTACAACTCACGTGGTAGTCCAGCAGACACCAATGTTGTCAGAAAATTCATTCTAATATGATTTATTGGTCCAAATTTTTAAAAATGTCATAATATTTAACAATTTATGACCTTAAAGTGCAAATATTAATAGTAGAGCTGAGTTAAAAAAAATTCAGCGAAATTTAGCAGAAAAATGTGAGTGAAAAAATCATATGAAATTACATGAATTACAAAGTGTTAAATAAATCTTATTCAAGTAATCGAAATAATAAAATTTAAAATAAAAATAAAATAAATTACAACTGTGAATGCTACATTCGCCTATGCCCCATTATTAATACCTTCCACCACATGTATTTTTTACTGTTCACTATTGTATTTTATACTTTTTATATTTATGATTTCAGTATAGAAATGAAAAGCTTTAAAATGTTAAATTTTTAGCTTTAAATTACATTTTTATCTTAATTCATCCTGATAATTAGTTTTTGCAAAATTGACAAAAGTTTTTTTCTCTAAATTTGAAGGTTATCTAAAATATGGATTTATAACTTCTTTTTTACTGGAACAATTTTGTTGTCTTTTAGCAGTTCAATGGCAAATAATAAAGCGACATTTTATTGAATTTGGATTATTATTGAAGGACATGGCTAAATTGATTTCGATCTTAATAAGATGCAAGAATATTTTCATACTTTATGTGGTCTCATACTGAGTGAAAAAGTCAATAAATTTATGAACTGAAAAGATTTTAAATAATCGTGATTGTACTTCATAATTGAACTCAAACAACTCTTAATTAATTCTAAAGAATATCAACAGTTTTTTAGTTCAGCAATATGGTATTATGGTATGGTGTAAATACAGTTAACAAAATATTTTCAAATTAACATACAATTTAAAAGCATTTTAACTTTAATTTTTGGACGTTTTAAAAGTGTTGGCAATATGTTGAACTGTCCGCAGATCAAAAAAAAATCTTATCTCGCTCTAATTTCCTATTTAGTTTTTCAACGACAAATAAACAAAATAAATATTGAAATTTGATAATACAAATAAAATATTTAAAATCTACATACATCAAGAGTCTAATTTTTTTAGATTTAAACACTAAATGTTTTTTACTGATTTAAAAAAATAATTTTATTATCTGATTTTCATCACATTCGGAGAGAGTTATTAAATATGTTGAATCTGTGGTTTAAAGTGTTAATGAGAATGTTGCTGTGTCTTTTTGGCCATTTGATAAGCGGTTTTAAGTAACTACTTCAAATCGACATACAAGTAGAACAAAAACATTGTAACTATTTCCAACCATAAAGTCTAATCCAATGTCATTTTTTTGATTTGAGACTAGAGATGTGAACAGAGAAGATGTATATAAAAATGGGGTGAAATCAGAGCAGTAGATTGAAGCTAATGCGAAGACACTTAACAGTTTTTAGATTTAATATAGTTATTATTATATTCAGTTAGTTCCTATGTGTGGACACTATTAAAGGGAGATGATTTTTTTTCTAAAAATAACAAAAAAGTTAAAATAAAAGCAAATGAAAAAGCACTTGTTACTGGTAACTAACCCTATTTTTATCCTTATTACCAGGAGTGAAATTTTCATTATTATGATTTCAGGATACATAATATGCATTTATGTACATCTGTATGTGTATAGATGTATATGTGAAATATTACAAATAAAAGTTAAAATGATGTGAATGCCATATTGCATTTTACACTTTATCATCATCATACAGTATAACAAATATATTTGTGTTATCTGGTATACAAGATTATTGTATTAAGAGAGAATATTACAACAACTACAACACTGAGCAAAAAGGAACTATTTTTTTCGAAAAATCTTTAATACAATAAAAGTACAACATCAAATTGCTTGAGGTTTTTTTCAGTTTTGTTTTTTATACCCTCCAATACTACAAGTGGTGAGAGTATATTAAGTTTGTGATTCCGTGTGTAACGCCAAGAAGGAATCATCTCAGACCCAACAATTTATATATATTATTGCATCAAATCAAAAACTGAGTGCTACGTCCGTCTGTCTGCCTGTTGGAAACATTCTCACGCCTAGAATAATTGTCCGAATTCAATAAAACTTGGCCACATTGTTTGTTATGTTTGTTTGTCCTAAGCAGTTTGCTATTTAAAACCAGCTATATCGGTTTATAAGCAAGGAAGTTATAGACCGATATCTGAAACAACCTCAAAATTTCGAAAATGAACTCTTATAATTTCTTATAAAAATGTTATTGGACTTAAAAAAAAATTAACTTTAGCATACAATTGCACATGCTTCATCATCGTGCAAAAAATTATCAAAATCTGATTAACAGGAAAAAAGTTATAGGTTATAATATGTAAAATTTTGATACACCCTAAACTTTTTGTGTCATATGGGCCGCAATTTTTAAGATAATTTACTTGTTACATATACTTACTTTGATAAAATAATAAATCCAAAGAAGTTATATTGTTCTTGGATCATTAATTGACCCAGCTCCCATGTAAGGCCCCTTCCTAAGGGAATATGATTTATTGCTTATAAAACTTTTAAATTTGAATCAATTCTATTGAAATTTGGCACAATTAATTTTTTAACTATTTTAAATATATGTTATAAATTTTATTAACATGGGTCCATATTTTGATATAGCTCCCATATAACAGGAAACCCGGTTTGTGCTTATTAAACAATCAAATAAAGACTAATTCCATTGGAACTCGGTACAATTAATTTTTTAATGTATATTTTAAATTAGAACAATCTCGGTCCATATTTTGATGTAGCTCCCATATCAGGGCCCTCACCGAAAATAGTTTTCAGCTTTTAAAACGAGTAAATAAAGAAAGTAAATAAAGACTATTGAAATTCGACACAATTATTTTGCTAACTGTTCTGAAGATATTATATTAATTTGCCCTATATCAGTCCAAATTTTCCTATAGCTCCCTTATAACGGAATTTCCCGGAAAACGGGTTTGAGTTTATAAAACATTTAAATAAAGATCAATTCCATTAAAATTGGGCACAATCTTGGTCCAAATTTTGCTGTAGCTCCCATATAAGACACTTTCCCGGAAAACAGTTTTGACCTTATAACAAGCATATTTTTTGTGTTCATACGCTCCACAATACAAGTGGTAGAGAGATAATATTAACTTTGTCATTCTGTGTGTAACGCTATATTCTTGCATCAAATCAAAATCTCAATCGATTTTCGTCAATCTCTCTGTCTGCTCACATCCACAAAAATATACAGAGCTCAATGAAATTTGGTGGAAAAAAGGCAGTTGAGTAGAAAAAAAAAGTTATTGCCAAAATGATTACTAATTTAATGACTCTTTAAGTGTTTCTGTGTTATATACTATATACATTTGTGAGTGTATGTGTACCTATGGAATATATGTATATCTATGGAACCTAACGTATCAACTTCACACGAATTTGTGGTGGAGGGTATTGAAGATTCGGCATAGCCGAATATAGCATTCTTACTTGTTTTTTTTTTTTTTGTAGTTGAATTTTATATTTGGTTTTGGTTTGAGTGTTTTTGAAACAAATCGACAACAATTTCATTAAATGAGTATGATATTAAATTTAATGATGCAACAGTATTTCAGTTTTGTTCTACTTGTATTTTTTTTTTTTGTATTTTTTGATATTTGCCCCCCTTTTTTGTCCCTCATCTCATAGTTTTATATGTTGATGATATTAGCAACAGTAGCTAAAGTATAAACAGACCTTTAAATATGAAATTTATTGATTTAAATTAAAATGTTACTAAATTAAATATTTTACACTTTTTATGGTTGATTAATTGATAAGAAAATATGAGATATTTCAGTAACGTTTAAAAATTACATTTTCAGTTATAATTAATTAATTAATAAAATTTGATTTTATTATTTTTTATGTGTTTAACAATATTATATGAAGTATTTTACAAATGTATAAACTAGACATTATTTATAAAAAAATTACAATATTTTTACTATTCATTGCAGAAAAATATAATATAATAAATATAATTTATTAATATTTTGTTAATATAAATCATACTAAAACCAAACACAATATGATTCTGTATTACATTTTCAATGGAAATGCAACTTTTTTTCCTAAATTCCGTTTTCCTATTAAGTTCTATACATTTTTTACACATTTTTGTTATTATTGGAAAATAGAATTAGGTCTCATAGATTCAAAAGTACAAAGTTTAAGATATAAATATGCTTTTGGAAAGTTTAATTCAAACTAAAATGTTGTTTTAAAAATCTTGTTGTTCAAATTATTTGAAATTGTTCATTTATTTTTTATTTATTTATTTATTTATTTATTTATTTATTTTATGATATTTGGATTTAGTTTTAATTATACATAGTATCCTTCATCAGATTTATTAAGTTTTAGTTAAATATATTAATTGCATCTTTTTTAAAATTTGTAATATATACCGGAAAACGGTTAACCTATTTTTTTTTTTTTTTTTGCATTTCAGAAAAACGACCGGTTTCGAATAATTTCTATTTTCGAATTTTTCGACATGCTGTTTTTTAGTCGGTTAAACCGGGTTTTTGTGAAGATACTTTTAAGCACTTTACTAAAATATTCAGCAACATTTTCGTATATTCGACAATGGCTAAGAATATATAAAATTTTTCATTCCGTGTGTAATATGAGTAAAATACAATATGTATATTAGACATCATATGTCAATAATATCAATTTAATGATATTCAGCAGACCTTTTTATTCAAGTATTAACCTAAAATTTAAATATATTCAGAAATGGTTATGTTGGAACCATTACAAATGGTTATGTTGGAACCATTATTTCAACTTCATTTCATATAAACTCTAAATTTCTATTAAATAATATTTATTATAGATTTATAATAATCAATCAAAAACCGGTTAACCAGTTTTTGACATAAAACCGTTTCGATTTTTTAATGAATATCTCATTTTTCGAATATGTCTGTTACACACTGGTGTCCTCTTAAGGGTTAAATTTAAAATTAAAACTATATTGCTATATCATAGACCGATACAAGTTGTAAATGTCAATATATATTAAGACGTACATAGCTAAATGGTGGGGAATATGCAAATATGAAAGACTTAATTTAAGATTTCAGACGAAAAGTAAAATAATACCAAATATAATTTTAGATTAAGGAATTTATTCCTTTATAATCTTCTAGATGCCAAACAAATAATCGTACTTGTGGTGTGTTTAATGATTTTAGAAATTAAAAAGGTAATTTTTACTTTAAGCTTCTTCTATATACAAACAATTTTTGGTTAAAAAAAAGTGTTTCCAAAGTTGCACTTAATATTTATTACATTTTCTTCTTCTTTTTTCACAAAATTTCTATTAAAATATTTTTCAACTTCAAGACAAAGAATTCAAATTGAACCTTTAAGTGTCGAAAAAGTATTTGGTAATTTTTTAAAAACTGCCTCATTCTTGAACGTGTAGAGTTTATTAGAATGATTTTTTTCTTTTTTTTGAAGATCGATGTTATATTATATATACACATTCATATATATAATTTGTAAATGTATATGTATATGAGTGAGTGTGCGTGCTTTTGTCAATGTATAAATTACTCTAAATAGCAGAAGGAAGAAGTAAATGAAAAAAAGGAGGAGTGAAATGTAGAGTAACAGAAGCAGAAACAGAAGTATATTAATAAGTTTAGTCCATTACAAGTTTGTGAGAAGGCATCGATTGATGGGTGCACAACAATGACGAGGGGAAATTAACCAATTTATCTTAGTTTTCTATGCAGGAACAAAACAATTTAACATTTGCCAACATTCATACAAACTTATAATACATTCTCATTCATACACAAAGATATATATTGGCAAAAAAAGATTATTTTACACACACACATACACACACTCATTCATAAAGATCTAACATTTACTGAGAAATAAACGGATAAAGTAGACAAAAATATAAGAAATAAAAAAAACTTTACAAAGATAGAAAAATAGAAAAAGCACAACCACAACCAGCTACGACGATGATGATGAGATGCTTGAAATCGAAAAGAATGAACAACAGAAACTCTCTAACATTAGAGACAATGATAAAGAAAGCTTTGGCACAAAAAGGAAACAAAATTTTAGAAAAACGGATTCAGCCAGAGTACTTGTATATATGTACAGACATTTGTTGTCGATCACTGTTCCAGATTTGTTATTCGATAATCATAAAAGCTACACCACTATTCAATTTACAAATACTACGAATTATTTCAACATCGGTTTGTCCTAGAAGGTAACGTATCTCTTCGCGATACACAACAGTGGCACTTATGTGTCCTTTTTTGATATACTTTGTGGAAATTAATATTGTGGTAATGGAAGGCCTTTGTTTGCGCACATAAAAATTCTTGGCTTTCTCCATTCTCAGATGATCGAACACATTACAGTCTGTCATCAGATTATAATATAAGGAAATTCAAAATCTATGACCTCTTAAAAAACTGTAGTGCTGCCATTTATATAAATATCAGAACATACGAGTATGTATATTATTTTTATTATCATAGTGTATGTGAAGTAAATGCGAATTTTTCCAACACTTCGTTCTTTTAAGTGTTACCTATGTAAAGTACTAAAATTTAATCACAATTATTAAAAATTTTGATTTTTCGTTTTAATATCAATAAAATTTTCTTCAAAGTTCTTCACAATTAAAGATCTTAATTGTCAAGTATTTTATAGGGAATTTCTAAAAACGTTCTACAAGTTTTCAAGTTCTGATTTAAATTTTGGGAAATGTTATTATTGGTAAACATCAGCAAATAGGTGCTTGCGTGTCTAAATAATTTTTAATCCCAAATTATGAAATAAACGTGGGGCGGTAGCGCTTTATCTAGAAATATGACTGTTACAACGCAAAAATTTACTTAATGAACATTTTGGGCAACATTTTATGAATTTCGGTAAAAAAATAAACTGAAAATAAAATGTTTAGTATTAAAAATATCTTTTTGAAATTTTCAGGAAATGTAGGAAATTTTATGTAAGAATTTCCTATTATATTTTTGAGTTATTTTGTATATAGGCCTATAGAGTTCACAATTAAGGTTAAGAAAAAGCCACATCCATATGATAGAAACCCAATAGGGGTTTTTAACCTGCTTTCTGGCATAAGAGTCAGACTTTGGGATTTTACAACATATAGAGAGGTTTTAGGCTTAGCCTAATACGGTTTTTGGATATAAAATTTAAATAAGAACTTACTGTTTTAGAAGAATATTAATTTTATTTTTTCCTGTTTCAGTCAAAAACAAATTTTTTCGCCCAAAAATGACAAATTCATAATTTTTTTGAATTACTCGTTATGCAAACATTCAAGTCCGACTAGATTGTTTGTTATAAATGGCTGATACGAAAAAATTGTGTACGACCGTTGTATAAATTTCTTAAGTTTGAAGTATATTATTAGTAAAATGACATTAATGTGAAATAATTTTGTTTTAAAATGGACCGGCCCTCGTATAATTTCACACACCGTTGTTGCTTATGTGTAGCTTAATTTGATCAAAAATGTTTACAATACGCACGTATACGTGCCCATACCAGGGGAAATTTTTATGGGGCCTGTATGAAATACATAAACAAATTCAATAGACATCGTCCTTAGGCCAAAATAATACCATGTGCCAAATTTAATTAAAAATTTGCAAAACTACGTCCTGTTCTTTGCGTACAAGCTTTACATGGACAGATATGGTTAAATACACTTAAGAAGTGATTCCGGGTCGAACGGTATACTGTCACAAACGCATAATATCTCAACCAACTATGGTGGTGTAGGGTATAAAAAGAAAAAGATCGAAGCAATACTTTTGGATATATTATAAAACTGACTTCAGATCCAGCAAAAATTGAAAATTCACATGCTTATAGAGATTAACAGTAGATACCCTAAAACTTACGATATGTTGGATGATTAATATCAAAAAAGAATATTGGTACTGTAAAGAAATTCTTCCTAGGTAGAATTCTCGGGGATTAAAAAACTGGCGTTTAAAAAACTTCATATGCACTTATTAAGGGTAAAAGAACTATTTTTTGGAAGATTAACAAATAAGCAGTTTTATTAAGAAACAATTTTAATAAGATATATAACATACTATGGCAACCCTTTTTTGATAGAACCAGCGATAGTAAATGTCATAGTAGTGGTAATAACAGTGTGTGACACATTTCTGCTTTTAAAGACGAGTGCATTTGTTAAGTATTTTTTTATTTTGAGCTTTTAACTCTTGTGTAATCGATCAAGCATTTGATTAAGAGCTATTTTTTTCACTGCCAGTGTTGTTATTTTTTCAGGGCTTTAAATTTTTTACGTCTTCAAGACATATTTACCCTACATGACAATAGTTGGCATTTTAGAATATTTAGTACATTTATAACATAAACATTTCAATGTAAAGATATCATCAATCTAAATATTGCTGTTAGTTCTTGTTTTAAATATATATAAAGTTGGACTTCCGATTTTTAACTAAATTAATAGCAGTCACCTAAAGTTCAGCTATAATATATACTAAAACTTTTAGTCCTTCTAACTTGGACCATTTTATTTTTACTATTTTAAAGGTTCAATGGTATTTTTGTTTATTATGCCCTCCACCACCGTAAGTGGTGAAGAGGGTATATTAATTTTGTCATTACATGTGTAACGCTAAGAAGGAATCACCTCAGACCCCATAATGTATATATATTCATTCATCTAGTCAAAATCTGGGTCGATTTAGCTATGACCGCCTGTGTAACAGAGCTCGATGGAGTTCTATATTAAGTATTTGCTATAGTACTGCGAACTTTCCTATTTAAAATCAGCAGAATCGGTTCTGTGTATTATAAGATATAGACCGATATATGAAGCATCCTTTAAATTTAAGCAAAATTTGTTGCTAAAATTGTTATTTATAAATCGTCAAATTAGTATATAAGTTTGCCATAATATTAAGCTATAAGTTATAGAAGATTCAGCATAGCCGAATATAGCATTCTTACTTGTTTTTATATTCGCTTTGTTCTTATAAAGACATTCATTCATTCATTCATTCATTCATTCATTTGCACATAAATGCGAAAAATTGGTTCCTTTTTTGTATTCTTTGCAGTTTTTTTATTACTCCTTCCATTCTTCTATAAAAGTTAAAAGGTTTCAAAAAGGAAATAAAAAAAGAATGAATAAAATAAAAGCAAAGAAAACGAAAAAATTATATATAAAAAATAGAGAGCAATACAATACTTCTAATGTATATAATAAAAACCTTAATGGGAACTCATTTATTAAAACCATAATGTAGATTCTATGTAATGTTATCCTTCCTCCTCATGTTTATTTTTTTCTTATTTTTTATAAATTTTTGTTTTTAGCATGAGTTCTACATTTTTATTTTATTTTATTTTTTGATTGCTTTTTATTTCAAATGTTGTTAAATACTAAAAATATTTTAAAGGTAAAATAAATAAATAATTAATTAATAAATGGAAATATTTTAGTAAATTCTTTAAAATGTGCGTAATGTTTGTTTCTTCTAATTTTCAGATTGTTTTTATTTCGAAACAGTAGTTGGAACTAAAACTATCTGCTCGTGTCTCATTGTTAAAATATTTATTTCTGAATTTAAATATAACTTTCACTTTTACAATTGTTTTGTGACATGTCAGTTAATCCCTGTTTGTTGTGTCATGGTGACTGACGATTGGCACGCTTCTCATTGTGCAACGTTTTAATGTATGTAGTTTTAATGTATGTAGATCAATGACAATTATGTACATAGTTAAAATTGCATAATCCAGCGTGAAGGAATTAAATGAGGACGATTTTTTGTTTACTTTTGCTACCTAAGAAGAAAAGGCGTCATTGGCAAAGAATCTTCAATTGATGTAGTCGTTATGCAATGAAATATTTTTCATAAATTTTAAATATTAAAAATATTGTTTAAAACAACGTGGATTTATAATATGTATCCGATTTAAATCGAACATAAACAACAAAATTAATATATTAATTTTCTTTAATATATTAATCTTTCAAAGTGGATAAAAAAATTCGCTGCTCAAAACTTAAGTAACTTTTAATATCTCGTATGATTATACTTTGTTTCTAAAATTCGTTAGAATATATGTTGTCATACCTTCCCTATTTGATTTGATTCATGTACATAAATGGATGTGTGAAATTGAAACCATTATTTCTAATTTCAATGGGACTTAAAGATTTTAAATCTCACTGATATTTAAATAAATTTAATTTTTAATGTGAATTCTCGGTCTAATCCGGTCGGATCTGTTCACAATACACACACATATATATATATATATATATATATATATATATATATATATATATATATATATATATATATATATATATATATATATATATATATATATATATATATATATATATATATATATATATATATATATATATATATATATATATATATATATATATATATATATATATATATGTAGATCAATGACAATTATGTACATAGTTAAAATTGCATAATCCAGCGTGAAGGAATTTAATGTATATATATATATATATATATATATATATATATATATATATATATATATATATATATATATATATATATATATATATATATATACGGATTAAGATATTGGGTATAAGGGGTGCAAAATTAAAAGAAATAATGAAATAAATTTCAACTCGAATGTCTTTGAAACTATAGAAGACTATATCAGAGTCAGATTAACTTTAAATCATCTCAGCTCTAACTATGTGAATTTATATATTTATTATACATTCAGAAATCTCTATCGATTCAAATGGTACAGAATTATAAAAAATAACTGTGCCACGAAATGGACTTTAGTGCACATTATACGATTCGATTAATTTAACTCAAAATAATTGGAATTAAAATAATAAATAATGCACAAAAATTTATTATTTTTATATGTAAAATTACTGACTGAAAATGGTCATGTTTACTGTTGACGATGCATGAAATTTTTACAATTAAAATAATTATTTTGATGAATATAATTATAAATAAATGTAGTAAAATATAGTCTCATTATTAATATGCTTGTAAATATTGCTTCAATTCAAATATAAGAAACTGGAAAATAATAAAACTAAATAATACTTTCACTTTTATATTCCAAATTTTAATATAATTTTTGGTAGAATTTGAAGTACAAAATTTTATTTTATTCTTAAAAAATTTTTTCAGTGTACAATATTAACTGAGTAGAGTCCAGCAAAGGTCTAGCTTCAATTAAATTTCATGAATTATAAACTAATTTTTAAAGTTAACGAAAAGTGTTGAACTAATTACATATCACATCAAAATATATATGTTTTCTTTTTTCAGTGTAACATAAGGACCATAACTTAATTATAAAATGAGAAACATTGTATAAGATAATTCTGTTTAAATTAAAATCATAAATAATTATTTCAACATGTTATTTTAAATGAATTCTAAATGAATATGTTTGTCATGACCATAAAAACAAAAATATGTATAATTTAGTAGATCGATGGATGGATGGATGGATGGATGGATGGATGGATGGATGGATGGAAGGGAAAATATATCGTTCATAATCTCGTCATGCACGTGGGGGTAAGTGAAAAGTGTATGATTATTAAGAATGTTAGCAATTATTTCAAATTGCTTCCTTGCACCTTATAAATTTTTTTCTCTTCATATTTACTGCGATTTTTATTTTCAACCTTTTCCAAAGAATGAATTTAAATTTATTTAATAATAATTTTATTCGTTTTACTTGTACCTGTGTTTATGAATATATATTAAATAAAATATTATTATTATTTTAATATGAACACACTCTTTAGTTAAACTTTTTAGTTTTTTTTTACTTAAAAAGGCGCATATGAAATGAAGACATTTTCAAAAGTCAATCAACATCAAGACACACGAACATGGAGTTGCATCATAAAAGTGATGGTGATGATTATTTTCATATTTATTTATTATTATATTTTTTTTTTGTTTTTAATATTTTCAGAATACAACAGGTTGGAATGGTGAAACTTTCACGCAATGCAGCTGATATGAAAACGTGCGAATATTGAAGCCTTAGTTGATTTTAGTGAAGAAATAATGAATGTTGACCAGAGAATGAAAGAGTGAGAGGGCACACACAATGTCCACGCTTAATATCTTTGCAATCACTTTTAATATTGTAATAAGGGTGATATTTTAATGGCTTCATTAAAATGGTCATGTTCCTTTTAGTGGTTGGATGTCCTGCTAGTAGTTAGATTCAGTTGCGTGTTAATAAGTATATATGTTTTAATTTTTTTGCTACAACTGGATCGATTTGAAAGGCCTATTAACTACTGTTGGTTCTGATGTTTAATAAAGTTTATTTTATAAATTCAAGTATTGAGAATATCGATGAACTTGTTCTTTAGCAAAGAACTAATTTTGCGTTTAAGAAAATTATAATGGCCACTTCCTTTAAGTGACTCCTTGTTTTGATCAAATTTAAAATTATTTTGCAGAAAAATCAATTGACAATTTTGTTGATATTTTAAACGTTTTTTAATAAAAACCCCTTAATATTTACCAAACCTGATTTTCATTACAATTATGTACATATTTTTATAAAAACTTGAATTAATGTTGACATCTTTACATACAGTATGTTATTTTAAATCTTAATGCTAAAATAAGTTCATAATTTCACCTGTTGTGTTAGGAACAAACCATGTACATGCAGAAAAAAGACATTCTCCAATATGTTCGTTGCAACATTTCTATTTTCGTGACAAACATTTATTGCTTTCGTATGCTTTCAATTTCATAAAACTATTTCTATTTGTTTAAAATAACATTTTAAATTAATTTTGATAAAAATAAAATTATTAGCGGTACAATATGGAGATATTTTTATTTCAGTTAAGCGTGTTTAATGTTAGCGTCGCACAGTGGTTCTAAATCATTTTTCAAAATATTTTTGTAACTTAAGAACTATTAAATACTTTTAAATTAAATTCTTGAGGTATTTTCCAATTGATTGGAGAAGGACATATTCCTAGTATGTCCTGGGATCGGAAAATGGATTTCCAAAATTTATCCAATGTTATTTTTAGTAAAGCTTAAGTTTCTACCTCTTCTTGGGGCCGGGAGATTACCAGCCTCAAGATCATATTCGCTTGTACTCCAGCGGGAGCTAGAAACTTATGCTCGACCAAAACATGATTTTCTAATTTTTATGCTGGGGCCTAGTTTCAGCTAATTTTAAGAGGGTGGTGTAATACTTTGTTATGATAACTTAATGTCTTTGGAAAATTAAATAATTGACAAATAGTAATATGTACATAAAAACTACTTAAGCTAAATTCCTTTAATACATTTTTCAAAAAATCTTAATTAAGTGAATTTCATTAGAATTAAAAATTTATTATGAAATTTAGATAAAACATGGATAAAGTTATTCTTATTGTAGAACTATAAAAACTAACTAAACTTTCTTATATGTTTCACTAAATTGCTCACATGCCGTTTGGCAACTTACAGATTTTCTGATTTTTTTATTTCAAAACATTATGATGCAGCGACAACCATAATAGTTAATCATAGTATATTGCCTCTCTATTATGGTTATCACAATCATATTTTTTCTCTGCGTGTAATATCCCTTTATTTATAGATTGTTGCCTCATTTTAAGGTCTGAATTTTGCTAAGACCTCTAAAGTTAAATAATATTTTTATGAAACTTTAGGAATAATAATGGAACGAAAAAAATCGGTTCTAAGCTCCATGTACAGTGTAACTGCAGGTAAAATAGATAATAATCGTCAGAATTGATTATTCAATCATTGTGAAATAGAATAAAATATATTTTTGTTTTCTTGTCGATGAGACGATCCGAACACGGTCAATCCATGAGTTTACAAAATGACCTTTGTAATAGTTGATTAATTATTTGATTACAGTGCTTACAGTATTTGCGTTAAAAAAATAAGGGATTATCAACATATTTTAATTTCATAAGAAAATTAAATTAATTCTCAAGAGTTGACAGTGTTGCCAATTACTGAGAGGCACAAGTTGCTAAATCTTTATAAAATGTGTAAAAATAGCTAAAAAGTGACTAGAGAAATTAGTGAAAAATTTACCAAAAATTTTAAGTAAAATAATAATTCATTTATTTTAGTATTTGTTAAAACAAATTTGTTGAAAAGAAATAAATATTCTTAATAATTAATTATTAAATAAAAAATACCATTATTTTCTCATAAATAATTAATTCATATTTTTAAACTAAACTGATTAGGATCATTTTTAGAATAGTAATGATGTACATATATCTTAATTTTACGGCAAAATGGAAGACCATAAATACATTAAGGGGACTAAGATGATTTCTTTTGAGTGTAACACACGGAATGATAAAGTTAATATACCCGTCAAATATAATCGATTCGTCAAATATAATCGAATACATTAGTATTTATACATTTCCTAAATAACATAAGCTTTATGGCATTATCATTATCCTTAAGTATATCTTATTAATCCAAAATTCTGGAACTGACTTTTCAATTCATAGTTATCTTGTTTTTGTAAACTTATAAAATCCTTTTAAAACTGATTTACCGCTAGTCATTACTTCAATGTGTCCTCCTAGACATTTGAGAATTGGCTACAAAAAAAAAAAATTAAAGACAAACTAAATTATCGGTGGCTAAATAAGACTGATAATTTTGATTAATTTAGCCACTAAATGGCTAATGATGGCATTGCAGACAAATAGTAATGTTTTTTCTCTCCTGGAAAATTAAATAAATTTAAATATATATTTTATTTATCAAAAATTTACAATGAACTTAAAATTCGAAAAATATTTCTTTGAGAGATAAATATTAAATGTATTTAAACTCTAATAAAATTACAACCTATAGCGAGATTTAATTGAAAAATCAGCATAATGTATACAGTAGAATCTCAGAAATCATAACGGCGTTTTCCAGGTGTGGTTCCAATTTTGAAATGCTCTAATTTTTGGAAGTTTCATTTACGTAAAACCTGAAAACAGAAAAAATGAACTAAAAAAATTAGTTTGTGTTAATTAAATATTTTTTACTTAAATAATTTTTTTATTAAAGAATATTTCAAGTCTTATATGCTTCAACAGACTTTTTAGTGAAAGACAAAGATCGATATATCTTAAATCGATCTAAAACCTTATTCTACACTGTAGACAATCCAAATTTCCATAATTTGATTTTATATTAAAATTCTATTAACAGTTACATTTAACATAATAATTACAATTTATTACACCAACTTTGTTATTTCGAATGACTTTTTGATTATGTATTAGTGCTATAAAATATGTACACAATTAATTTTAGTATTTTGATATAGAAACAGAGACAATAAAATGAAGTATTATTTACTGAAAGTTCTTTAAAAAAAACAATACTCTTTACTGAAATTGATCAAAAAAGTTAAGTCAACATAAATTTCGTTTTAAATTTTATTCTATTTATTTATATTTGGCATAATTTCAGCCGAAATATGTTTTTTTTTCAACTGGCCCAACTGGAACTGGTCAACTTTTCTTTGGAAATTTTTCTGAGCAGAAATTGAATTTTGAACCATAAGTTTAGAATTTAGAGCGTTCAATTGGAATGAACTATTAATTTTTATTTTCTGATTATGCCATTTAATTTGACCTTTTTAATAACTTTCACTTAAATAGACTATATTTATGTATTTATATAGTAAATTGATTTTTTTTCTGAATTTTCTTATAAGAAAATATAAAACATATTTGTTTGAAAATGATTGGCCAATTTAGATTTTGGAATTATTTTTTTCAATTACAGACATTTTTTGTGTGACCTACAGAATGAAAAGCTCGAAATTCTCTCAGTCGTCACTTATACGAAATATACGTTTCGTTATCAATATTACTTTATGAGGTAAATTATTTTAATAAATTTTAAAATGTATTTTCACAATTTCAAAAATGTTTACAAAATTATAGTGTTAGTGCCTCCATTTTATTTAAATATTAAAAGAAATTTAGTTTATTTTTACAGCAAACAGAATTCATCCTTATTTTAGTTCTTCTGCGGCACCATTGTAAAAGTCATTGTAAAAAACACAAATAACAACAACAATTATCATAGAAATAACAACAAAAACAATAATGGTTAACAACTATTTGATCAACCGACCGACCGATAAATAGACAGACAGACATAGAGAAAGAAAATAAACCGATCGACATGTTCTCTTGACTGGATCTTTTGCGTACATTAAACACAAGTAATTTTAACTTAATTTTCGTTTATCTAAATTTTAAATTTTGTTCATCTTTCATCTCATTAAGGTGAAAAAGTCTTGTAGTAGTGGTTGCAGTTGGTTGCCATCGACAGGTAGAAAATTTATATCTTTTGTGTTTCTTAAATGGTGTGTGCAAGTCAGTATGGTTGTATGTTAGTATCTAGATACAAATTAAATCTACAAAATATTTAATACGCAAATATGAACAAAAAAGAAAACTGGTTAAAGGTTGATCACCATCATCATACTTGTCCGCTTGTGTATAACTTGGGTGCTCTAATGCCGGTTCTTCTATTTTGCTTTCATATGTTTCAGCCTTTCAGGTCAATGGCTGATCTGATCAAGGTATTTATAATGTTGTTAGATATTTATATGTTGTTGTTAGTTTAATTGTTATTTGAATGCCGCTGATTTCATATTGGATGCAGGTAGATTAAATATGGGAAATCTCTTTCCCAGATAGATTATTTTTAGAGTATTGTAATGTTTGAATTAATTGGTCATGTTATTTGCATATATAATAAATCAAGTCTCTGAAATTTTTGAGAATAAAATAAAATACTACTGAAGGAATTTTCAATAGTTTTTTAAACTATAAAAAGTAAAATTTATAAATGTAAAATAAGTGAAATGAATGTAAAACTCTAACAAAATTAATCTAAAAAAGTTAATGAATTTGTTTTCTTATTAATTATTAAGAGTGTAGTATATTATTGTTGTACGAATAATTATGTAGGATATGTGCCTAGGGAAAATTATAAACCGACATCGAAAAATTTCTCACTTCGATTTTTGTTTATGTTTATCCTAATTTGACCAATTATGTGAGATTTAAGACCTTCCAAGTGACATTTGGAAGGGAGTTGTATAGGACTTATAAATAATAGACCGAGAATTTATCACTTCGTTTTAGAATATTATAAGGAATATTTGTGTCAAATTTCGCTAAAATCACTTAATAACGCTTATGACTTTAAATCTACATTCCTGGAGGAATATTTGTATAGGCGCTAGGTGCAATATCTGACCTATCATTACCAATTTCAATAGGCTTCGACACCAAATAAAATAATAACTGATGGACATCGTAAAATATACTCAAAACTGTATACTTCTGATTCGAAGGGTATACTCAATAGTGATGGTAGAAATATTTTTTCTGCCCGTTCCAAACCACCTGTGGTAGTGTAGGGTACAAAAGAGAAACATAATTTAATTGTTTAAAATTGTTTCACATCAAATTAGTCTCTAATGACTTTATCTTTAAAAAATGCGAACTTTCAATTTCTATCGTTTTCGTCAATACAAATTATCTTCTTAAGAAATGCATACTTTGGCTGAACATCTCACCTAAATTGTGCTTTTCCTAGTCAAATTTGCCATTGTTTATTGCATTTCAAGCCGAACCCATTTGACATTACGATTTCTAAATAAGACAGAAAAAAATTGAGATCAAAAAATTGTTATATTACTTAATAGATATTGCCACCTTTTAAGAAAAAAATCTATAAATGTCCTTTTTTCAAAGTTTTTATTTCAGATTAATATAACATTTTAAAGGATTCATATATTTTTATGGTTATTGCATCATAACGCCAATATCAAACTGGTTTGTTTAAATATCGTTCCAGAATATTGGTTATATTCGCATTATAATTTGCTTCATTCATTTCCAAATGTGCAATTTTTTTACAAATTCAAATTTTATACAAAATTAAAATTTTACACAAGTTCTCCGCCATTTTTATTGATGTTGACATATCCGATTAAGTTAATACAACTTAGTGAAAAAAACTTCACATTATGGATGAAATCTATATAAATTCACATTTAGTTCTAATAATTTATTATACTTCCACCAAACTCTCGTCTCGTTTGAAATTAAATATAAGTAATATTTCCTCTCTCAGGTGAGAGTAATCAAATGTTAATTATTCCGCATTCGTTAGTTCACACAACAAACGAATATTTCAATTCAAATCGAAGAAAATCTTCTAAGTAAAAACGCATTAACGTGTTAAATGCGCATAAATATGGAATGGCAAAAGAGTGCCTTTGTAATTATTGTAATTTATATTTAATTATTTTTAATCAAGTGGAAAAGTAAATGTTTTCACAATAATTTTTATGCATGAAAAAAAAAAAAAAACAATAAAAAAACGTAAACTTTAAAAAGTCTAAACATTCACCAAATTGCATAAACCATCATCAACATACGTGTTCGCAAATATTTAAAGTTAAAGTTTGCATGTTAATGCCTGAAATGCTGGATGAAAGAGTGAAATAAAAAATCTATAGAAAGATTAAACAAAATATATAAATTTGAAAAAATGTGAACAAAACATCAAAAATTACTTAAGTTTTTGATCGTGTTGCAAGTTTAAGTTGCGCACTAAAAGAAGAATAATTTAAATTTCTAATGATGATGACCATGAAAAAGAAATGTTTGTGTGTGGCCAATAGCGAATATATTTTTATGAATGTAAATGAACTTTTGAATTGATGAAGAAAATTAGTAAATAAAGTCAAATTAAACTTACTAAAAGTTAAAATATAAAACAATTAAACTTAGGCATATTTAAATACAATATACAGTATTATCTTTGTCCTTGGGATTCACTTTTAAAGCGATGATATTCGTACTATACATTTAGACATTGACAGCCATCAATGACATTGGTGCGTGATGGTTCTTTAAAAAAATGCAATTTAAAAATCTGCACTTTTTGCTTAGAATAGTTCTCATAAATTTTTTAAAAGCTAAAGCTTTTTACTTAGGACTGAGGTCGAAAAATTCTTACCACACGCTCTGTATTAAAGCTCTTATTTCATGTAATATTTGATATTTTTAAATCAAGTTACCTTCAAAAGATCAAAAAGAGGTTCGTTTTAAAATAATAAAATATTTTCAATAAAATCTCACTTGATCCTGTAAAAGATTGGCCAAGCATTCGAAGATCCGCCATCAAACTCAAATATTATTAAACAGTACCGGGAGAACTTGTCCATTGAAAAAAACTTTCTTCAAATAAAAGGAATCGTCCACACGATGTCTCTAAAGCCATAAAATAGGAAGTACTTTCAAAAGAGCTCTCAACACATCCGGTAGAAAAGAAGCCAAGTTACCTTAGTACTCGTACTATTTGGTACGAAAAGTACCAAATAGTGGCCTAAAATAGAAAACGGAAACTGAAGTCAAGTTTTTTTAAAAATTCTTATTGCATAATGGATGACGAAACGTCTATACTCTGGTATATTTCTTCCTGATCAAAAATATTATGTCGCTGAAGCTTGAGTTGAAGAAAAGTTTTAGCAGTAAAATTTTATCGAAAAGTTCTTGGCATCGCAAATAATAAGCATTTGCAGCAAAATAAGCCAATCATTTATCACAACGGGCTTTATAAATACCAAGATTTATTTCATCAAAGAATGTTGACAAAAAGGGGTGCCCATTGATAAGTCTTCATGATGTGCCCACTGACTTTACATCCCGTCACTATTGCCCTTAAGTGGTACAGAAACAATAATGTGGTATTTGTACCAAGAGAGGCAAATCCTCAAAACTAGCCGGAGCTAAGTCCAGTGGAGAGATATTGGGCTTTTATTAAGAAAGAACTGAAAAGCACAAAAAATGTGTCCACAAGTGTGGATTTTAAACGGAAGCGGACTTCTTGTTCGAGCAAAGTGTAAGAAAGCGCTATAAAAACGTTGATGGAAGACATTCCGAAAAAAATTCAAAAATTCATCACTAGTTATTATTTAAAAAAATAATCGATACGAGGTGTGAAATATAACATGAGTAAACAATTTTATATATTAAAAAATCAATAAATAAATAAAAATAGCTATAACTCTTATACACAAAAGTTTAGGTTTCCCTAAAATATTTAAATGAAATAATTGTTATAAAATCTTAGTAGCCCCACTTTAATAGTTCTTTAGATATCTCATAATTAATATTTGCTTTGTATGGGGGCAACCTCTCCCCCTGATCCAGTTGAAATTTCTATATATATCACTTCGTGAAAATTTCAGCAAAATCGGTCCAGTAGCTTAGATGCTATAAGTCCAAAAATAACAAACGCAGATTCATTTCACTATGTAAAGATGTATACAATTTCTCGACCAGATAAAAGTAACACTGATTGTCTGTCTATTGCAATTTCTGTCATAATACTTTTCACTTTCCATTTTACTCACGCACATACGGACAAAATGTGGAAGTAAATCAAAAGCAATAAATTGACCTGTATTGAATTTACATACAATCCGCCTACAAACAATTGACTTTAATCCAAGTAATCCTCCTGTTGTCCTTGATATTTATTACATTTTAAAAAGTAAAATGTGTGAATACGTCAGTTTAGAGCTGAAATAAAAAGAAATGCAAATATTTACTTTAGATATAAATCCTGACATAAAGAAACAATACATTGAAGAAGTTAATCTCTTACCAGTTAAATCCTTTTAGAGTTTGCTCTACTTTCATTACACACTGCTTCTGCCAAAAGATCGGATTAGACCCACTGTTGAGTGTCATAAAAGTCAAAGAGTCAATCGTTTGGGATTATTTGTTGACCTTTTTGATTGTCTGAATTTATTTGTTTGTTTTAAAATCAATGTATGGATGGATGGATGTATTGGTGGGCAGTGGTGTGTTCAACGGATTTTATTTTGCAGTTTATTGCATGTTTATTTTTATTGTCTGTCCATTAGTCTGTTCGTTTGTTTGTTTTTACAATTTGTCGCTGGTTTTGTTTTTAAGCGGCATTTGTTGCAACAATTGAATTTGATTTACGACATTTACATACACAAAAAAGTAAAGAACAAAAACAATGAACTATATTTGTCATTTACTTACGATTTAGGTAGTTTTGTAGATTTTTCTTTTGTGAATAATTTCACATGTGTGTGAAAGTGAATTCAGAAGTTATTGCGGCTTGTGAGAGGTCATGTACTGATTTCACTTTCAGTTTTATTTAACTGTTTTTAAGATCAACATGCAGATTTTTGGGAATTTCAAAAATTCTAAGTTAAATTTGTTTATTTAAAATCAAGTGAAACGTGTGTAGAGAATAAAATTTTCAAAATGAAAAAATATATGCAGATATCTGCACAAAAAAAAAAAAAAAAACATCAAGAATTTTTTAATACAATGGTCTGTTTAATATTTAGTACTAAAAAAGTTGATTTAAATAAAACTTTTATTTATTTAACTATTTCTTTCGTCAAATAATTTTTTATATTTCCTTTGTCATATAAAATGAAATATGACAAAGAAAAGGTTAACTGAATATAGATATACATACAGGAGGAAAATATTTTATATAGTATTCTAATTAATATGATTAAAATTAAAGGAATATTTTGCATAAATTCTTGAAAGTGCAAATTGAAGATCAGCTGATCAACAAACATGTAAGTAACTTTTCATCAGAAATACAGTCGGCTCACCATCATCCTATTGACATTGCACAATTTTTAGTTGTTTATTACGTTTTTTTACAATACTTAATTTATGTTAAACCTTTACCTTTAAGCTTTTACTCGGTGCCCTTTGCTGCACAAAAATTTTTCCTTACTTTTTGATCTCAAAAGAAATTTCACCGATCGACGTGTATTAAAAGAAGTAATAGGAACCACAATCTTGCTGTAGTGGATCTTTAGATATTCGATAATCAATATTTGCTTTGTATGGGGGCTACTTCTCCCACTGATCCCATCCGTCTTACATTTTGTCCAGTAGAACAGTTCCTCGAGGAAGTCATTGAGACCAAATTTACTTTGTATGGGTAGTACTCCTTCTATTAACTTTTACGAAAACAATTAATAAATTAATAAAGTTAATAAATTAGTGAACACGAACAAATTCAGAATGCACTACAAATAGCTGAACAAACCTTTTGGCATAATTCATAGTTCGGGATCGGTAAGATTAAATCCAAGTTGCTAGATTCACTATGTCCCGATTATTACAAAGTTTTATTTTAACTTTAAAAAATTTGCAAAATGGAGGCGTCTCAAATACCTTTAGAATATTTTAAAGTTAAATTTTCTTTTAAATAGTTTTTGCCGGCAACCTCAACCTTTTCCATCAATCTCATAGCTTATGGACTCTTCTTCAAAGTAAGTGTCCTGGATTTGAAAAAAAATTGTTTCGTATCAATTTCTATTTTCTAGTTTCTAGTTTCAAAAAGAGTGTTCTGCATCGAATGAAACAAATGACATGTTTTAGAATGTAGGTTCCACTTCGATCGAGCTTTTAATCGAATTTGCACATTGACAAGATTTCATTTAATGGCCTTGTATCCGATCGAATTCTAATCGTCGATGGCTTAATTCAAACGAACTAATTGTTCTTGGTAAACATTCCGTAAACACTCGATTTCATTAGCTTAAATTCACATTTTTTTAAGTTTATGTGTTCATCGCCAGTAAAATACAATGCAGAAGTGGCTTTCTGGCATTGTTCAATCTTCGAGGTTTTTGACGACTCTTAGCTTCAATTAAAGAAGGACTCAATTTCCACTTGTTATGGATATACACCAAGATTTTAAAGGTTTTGACATGACTTGTGATTGAGTAAGGTCTTTCTAGTGATGGGAAAAGTGTTAACAATTTATTTCATTTTTTAAGAAAAACTTCTGACAATTTTCGATAAAATAATGATGCCTTGTCATCTTTGAAAAACATTTTAATTAATTTAGTCGTCCTGATAATAACTAGTTCCGTGCCGGCCGAAAAAAAATAATTTTTAAGTTACTGGTCGATGAAACATCTATTCGAATTTATAACTCATACTCTCAGGATTTAAATATTCATATAGTTCTATTATTGAATTGTAATAATGTAATAATAATTGTAATAATATAATTGAATTGTTTGTTTGGAAAAGTTATCACTTTTGATTATCGTAACGAAGTATTTGAAAATATACATATTTTACATAATTATTTTGACAACATCTTGTTTCGAATTCTACTAATATATTTTGTTTTTTAAGGTGCGAAATACTAAATTCCAGTTGAATTAAATAAAACTCTGCAGACCAAAGTTGTGCATTAAAACTTTGTCAAACGCTACGAAAACCGAAAAATTTATTACCATAAATGTATTATAGTTATACTTCACTTCTGAAATTCCGAGTTTAATAATTTCGGAAATAGCTAAGAACATCTTGTCCATTTTGACTATTATTTATTGCATTTGAATTATTAATCCAATTTGAATTTTGTAAATACAAATTAATTTAAATCTAAATAGTAACATTTTTTTATTAGAAATGTTTAAATATTGTGACAATTCAGTTAAATAAAATGTTTAACAATTTGTCAAAACAACTTTGCAATAATTTATGCATTTGAAGTGTTTTAAAGTGAAAAAGATACTTAATATAAATATAATAATAAATTGTTTAAAATGCGAACAAATAACATTAATCAATAATTTTTTAAGACGAAAATACCACTGCGCACCTGTTGGATAAACAAAATATTTAAAACAAAAAAATATGAAATGCAAAATGAAAAAGAAGATAAAAGAGAAAGAAAAATAAAAGCTATAAATAAAATTTATAACCACTGAACAGCAAGAATAAACATGAAAATCTCAAATATAACTATTTCAACGAATTTTGAAAAAGAAACATATTTTACATCACATACATAAATGTATATATACATATTCATACAAACATATTTTAAGGATAATTAATGATACGCGATCAATGCAACAGCGATCGATCGAACGATCCAATTGATAGATCGGTTTATATGTGGAGAGTGTGTTTTATGTAGTTTGTGTGTTTGAGAGTGAACAAAATGTTGCTTCTAGGCATAATTTCATATCTCTTGTTGTTGTTGCTTGAATTTTATGGTAGAAAAATCAGCAAGTAAGACAACATAAGTTAATGGATCGGTTAAGGCAAGTGCGAGGGGCGTTTGTAGTTAGTGGGTATTGTGATCGTCATCAAACTGAACCTGAACATGATCATAACCATAATCATAAAAGTAGTGTAAAAGTTAATGATCAAAAATATTTTTTGTTGGTTGGTAGCATGAGGCGTTTAGCGTTAAGCGTCAAATCAATCGATCTGTCATTTGTTACTTACCACTTGTTCTTTGGTTTTTTTTTTTTTGTAAATATTCTGTTCGCATTTAGCCTTTAGTTTGTCTGCCACTACAACTTTGAAAACATAAATTGTTTAGCACATCATTTATCAAAAATTTATTAGGTTTTTGCTATATTATTTTTTAAACAGATGTGATCAACTTAAGGCCCAACTTTAGGACTAATTAACCTTGGTCTAATTCATTGATAAAATTGTATGATGTATCTTTAACAAAATATAATTTATATACGACTAAGAAAAATGTTTTTCAACTTTATCTTTGTTAGAACTATGTAAAGTTATTTGTTCTGTGTATTAAAAACATTGACAAAAGCAATGGAGCAATTGACATCAAAGCGAATTTTAGGAATATTGCATTTATAAATAATGATATTAAATTGAAGTTTGTTAGACCTAATAATTAAATGGAATCATTTATATCATATGATCCTAAACCACATGTACGATCTATGCGTAAACAGTAGATATTTAGTCCGATGTTCAATTCTTTCTCCAAGTTCAGCATTCATTTGATAACTTGATTACACAGAATTTGTGGCGTCTCTGTGATTTCCGGCCAAAGTGTCTGTATAAAATTTGCTATAAGAAAGAACCAGCACCTATTTTATTATGATCTGTTCGTGAAGTTGAAGTTGATATGATTCATCCGCTGATATTGCAAAAAAAACTAAGGTATGCACAACATGATGTGTTATTTACCTGAACAATTTTCATTTTCTGTTTTATGACTTGGTGAGAACAAATGAACGCAGTCTTTTTAGTTCTTAGGAATGCAAATGGACAACTTTTTTTCATTGCGCCGATCAATCGTTTTTTATGTAGTAAAATAGGTTTCTTTTTCAATACTAAAAACATTGCCGTTAAGGGTCTTTCCGCGTGATCAGACTCCACAATGAAAAATTAAAAATTACAATCAGACACTTAACTGACGTCTGACCAAGGATCTTCAGTACCAGTGTGCAAATTTCTGCGGTACCAATTGCCTTAGTCTCTGCCACTTCAAATGGATGATATTGTTGTGGTAATACGCTTACTTGTATATTGTGAAATTTCAAAAGAATTCTTCCATATAAAATGGTTTTATATGCTTTAATCCATTATCCGTAATGGTGCCTTAATTGAAATTATAGTGAATCTGTCATAAATTCACCATTGTCAATTGTTATTCCTTCTAAAATATATTAAGACAATTCGCTTGAAGTTTGAGTTAAACGCCTTTAAGATTTTACATACTAAATTTATTTGTTGGTCTTAAAATTTTTTAGGACGTCAACAAATGATATGAGATCATGCTTGGAGAAATGTTTAGAAATGTGAAATGAAAAGGTTGGACATTTCTGCTGTACATTTATGTATATGTATTTTTTGCTTTGAGAATACATATTTATTTATTTATCAAATCATAATGAAGAGTGTATAATAAATAAATTCCAAAAATTACAAGTGGATCAATCCATTAAACAATTTGTCAAGTACTTGTATTGATCATTAACAAGTTTCAATTAATTTCAGAATGATTAAAAACAAAGAAAATTAATTAAAAAACTGAAAACAACAATTTGGAATTTACGGAAAAAATACAAAAATTACAAAATGTAGCAACATGCAGTCTAAGAATACGTTTAAGAACTATTTTATGTTAGACACTGTGACTCTAGAATGCAGCATCCACCCACTTTAATGCAAATGTATTGTAAACAAAATTTTAAAGACATGCAGACTGCTAACTAGAGTTTTGGAGTCAATAATTAACTACATAAATATTTACAAAATTTAATTATTGTTTTCTATAGCTTTTACACGTTACAATTCAAAATTTCATTCTCTTGTTAATTACGATTTCTTTTTTTGGGTACTCAAGTGAATTGTGAATATATTTTAAAAACAAAAAATTCATTAATTTTCCTCTTAAGGATCCATCGTTTAGACAATTTGTTCATTGCAATATTTTCGTGGGCCTTATCCAGTGGTGTGGCCGGCTAAATACTTATTTAGCACGCATTATTACAATTTGGATTTTAATTTGAAATTCTAACTACTGGCAGACTTCTTGGCAAAAATTGAAAATTTTATTTCAGAGTTTAGTTTGTTCCCAATTAATTTATCATCATAAGTGGTAAATGATGGAAGGTGTTTTGGAAATATTTTAGCAGGAGTTTTGTTTTATTTATTCTCAAACTTAAGTTGAAATCATTAATTTTTCTGCGTTTTGAGGAAAATATTTTTGTTGCATTTTGTTATTAATGATGTTCGACAAAATGTTTATTTTCGAGAGAAATACTAAAGTATTATTTGTTGGTTGTATTCTTTTAATCATAATAAAATATACATAAATACTAATGATTATTTTATTGCCTTCAGATACTTCATCATATTTATATGTTTGTTTGTCTGTCTGTCTTTTGTCTGTTTTGTATATTTAGATCTGTAAAGACATTTTCAGTTAATTTATTTTATATTTATTGTTTTATATTCTTGTTGCATTCGTGTGTCATGTTTCCTTGGATCTGTTGGTTTTGGTGTTGAGAATCCTTTTTAATGATCTCCTTTTCCTTCATGTTCATTTTGCATTATTATTGTTGTTTTGAAAAAGTTGAATGGTGTCGTGGTAATGTTTTGACAGTTCCAGTTGTCTTAAACTGTTACATTCGTCATATAGTTTTCTTTTTTCATGATTAATGATTCAATTGTTTTATGGTTTGATATGTGTTAAATTAAATAGTTCCTAATAATGTAATTAAATGAATATTTTTAAGATGAATCTAGTTAAAGATTAATGATCTTTTAAATATCTGGAGTCACAATGGAATCTTTAAAAATAGTATGCGAAGAATTGTTAGTAACGATAGCCGGCGATACAATATTTGATAGTAAATAACTTAAATGAACTAAAGATATGGAATTAGTGAAACATGATAGAGGGATATAAGAAGTAACATCGAAATTATGTACAAAAAAATAAAAACTTTTCTTTAATATGGCTTTTTTCCAGAAGAAAAAATTGGAAATCGATTATGCTTTTCGGCACGAAAATTGGAATAGATCCATTAACAATTTCTGAAAATATTTTAAAAAAATATCATTATCAAAAATTACTTTAATACAAATATTGGTGTTAACGAAATGAATATTACTGACTCCAGCCAGAGCACAATTTAATAGCAGAATTTTATTACGTAGAGGCTTCTATTTCACTGGATCTATCTATTCTATAAATTTCCTAATAATGCAGTTTCAATACTTTTGGTACGAAGTCTCAAAGTATTTCATTTATCTAAAGTATGTTTTTTTACTATCTAATCCAAATTTTTATCTATTTCTACAACAAGAATAACTTTCACAGAGATTGGAATTTTGGATATCTCCATAGGTAAAAGTAGGAATGTTTTTAATTTCCTTCTTCATGGACAAATATTGTTATTCTTTTAAATTTTTAGCTGAGGATCTGTAACATTATTAAGTCATGTTTGGAGTATCCTTTCAACGAAATATAAAACAATTCTATATATTGAAAGTACAAAGCATTGATCGGGCTTATATCTATCAAAAAAATACAACTTTTCGCTTCTCGATAAAAATTAAAAAAAAAATAATAATAATTATGTACGTGAAAAAAGTAATTTCCTCCACTCCAACAATGTCTTGTGCTATAGAATGAGACATTTGCAGGGGAAAATGGAAGGAAAATCACCTCTATAGTGAAAGAATAGTTGAATAAAGATTAATCATATGGGCAGATTAGCTATCTAACAGTTGTTGTATCGAGAGAAACGAGAAAAAATCAATGCGCAATAAAGATCCTTTCACAGTTGAATGATTTTTAACTTAATAAAATAGAAATCCCAAAGCGAAATAAAAGTACGAAATTATCAAAAATTCCTAGATCCTTTATATAACATCCAATACATCGTTATCATAATTCTAGTATTAAATTTTAATTAGAAACAAAACATGTTTTAAACATTTTCTGACAAGCGTATAGAAAATTTATATTATTTTTTTTATTTACCTTTCTCCACCATGCAATTAATAAGACACGTTAAAACTTTTGTCAACATATAGACTAAATGAATCTACTTAAAACAACTACAAAAATACTTTATTATTTTTGTTGTTGTTGTTGTTGTGCTTTAAATGATTAATGTTTTTATCACCGCTCAGAGTTCATTCAGTCATTGCCAGAAGCTTAATCTGACTACCATCTCGTCAACTGATGGCATCACATTAGTTTTTCGCCAAACATTTCCACTGGCATTAAAGACAAAAGAATGTGGGTGTAGTGACTTTGTTTGACAAGCAAACACAAATAACAACTACATACTGAATACGTTACCATAATGTAACTTATAAGTGAAAAGGTATTTTATATAACACACACTTTGGTATAAACCGGAAGTTTTTTTATAATACCGAAAGGAAATGTAACTAACTACCACTGCCTCAACTGCGAAATTTTATTTCTGTTACATGTTTTATATGTGTATTTTGCTAACTTCCGCCTCCTTGAGTGGGACGATATCGATGAATGTCTTGTATGATAATTTGTGGCATGATGTCATTGAAAAGAAGACAATAAGAACATTAAATATAAAATAAAGCAAAAGTATTAAATGAGTAAACTTTTGAAAACCATAAAATAATTATCACTTGATTATTATTTTGGGAATTTTCAACACTTTGTAGAATGACTAACGACTTGAAAGAATTTAAATTATTTCTTTAGCTCAACAAACGATAAACTTTTAACAAAAACATTGTTTTTCTTCAATGTATCCAATATATATAACATGCATGTGTATGTTAAGACAATAAGTTTCGATCATCTGAATAATTTTGCTATGGATTTACATAAAATGATATGGTAAAAGTCGAAATGCTTCTTACTTTTTAATTTTATGAATTCCTAACTAATGAATTATTGATTTTATAAATCTCTAAGAATCTTTCCTGTACATTTCTTCAGAGGTACAAAGTGGTAACTGGAAAAGTAATTCATTTTTAAAACATTTATATCAATTCTATATGCGATATCTATGCAGTGAACTCTACGGACAACACCATATAGAAAAAACTTTCACAACATTTAGGTACACCGCTCGACTCATAATCGCTGCCTGAGTCCATTTAACTATATCCATAGAGCAAGCTTACTCATGTCCCCACTGAATGGAGTTTTTGTCTATATATATACAAAAAGATAGTCAGACATGCAGATAGACGACTTTTGGAATAAGTTATAAAAATTACGAAGAATATTTAATGCAGTTCAATTACAAACAATTCAACCGATATCTGGTAACATAATAGAAGCAATAGCATTTCCTAAAAATATAAAACTCTTCTGTCGACCATACCTTTTTCTAATAAGATTAAGACCTTCAAAGTAACGTGACCGTTACTCGTTTTTTGGTAACTAAGATAGAGAGGCAACATACTTTTAGCTGGTAAATGGCTGTCGCATTACGAAAAATTACATTGTTTCACATAAATATGTAATTGTAGCAAACCATATTCTTACGGTCAACATATTATTGTTAATTTATTGAAAATACTTATTTTGCAGACAAAAAAGTAACTTCAACATTTTACATGTTGATGATAACAATAAATATTTTCAGGAGAATTGTAATGCAGCGATTATATTGTTATCATTTCTTCCTCTGTATTATATTATAGTTAATTCAAAAGATTTAAATGCTAAGTAGGTTTATTGAAAAATATCTAGAAGAAATATCTTGATTTCCAAGTCAAAATGAGTTTATTGAATATTTACTTTTGATAAAAAGTGAAATATGAGAAAATTTCTTCCTTTTCCTTTAAATTCTTAAGTCGTTTTTGAAATAACAATAGAAATAAAATAGAACTTAGGGGTGAAGTGATGGACAAACGTCATAAGAGACGAATTGAAACGATGTATTGTCATTTACGCTTATTGTACGCACTATTAGAATCTATATAATTGTCTTTGAAGGTGTGTGTATATTCACTGCCCTCCATTGTATATCAATTTTATGCAGAATGTTGTTTTTTTTTGTCGAGTTCACTTTTCATAAGGCTGCCAATGATTATAGAAGCGATGATTACGTTCATGTTGCCTATAATGATGATGATGGTGGTTGTTACCATTGCTTATGTATTAGTATATTTTTTTGTTATTTGTGCGTAGTTTTTTTTTGTCAGTGTGTGTCGCATTCCAATCTATATCAATCTTATGTTCGCAATGACGGATGACATTTGTCAATGTCAGACATTTTTGTTTTTCCATTTCTTTGTGTAAAGAAAATTTCTAATGGCAGGACTGTGTGAAGAAGAAGTAGACAAAATACACACACAAAATACAATCAAGTTAAAAGTATCATTGGGGGTTGTTATTGCGAGAACGATCTTAAAATTATTTAGAAAAAAATTTTATTTATTCACACATATAAATTGTACTGGGTTGTGTTGGATTTTAATATTAAGCAAGTAGACCGATTTTTAAGAAAATTTCACCGAGTGATCCTAATAACGACAGAGGTAATATAGGATGGACTACACATAAAGCATAAATTACGAACATTGAGGAGATTTTGTTAAATTCTTCAACAATTTAATTTAAAAAATTATCGGAACACTGGTACCTGTTATTTTAGGCAAATTTTATTTATCGCTTATCTATATAACATTTACAATTAAACGAGTTTCCATTGATGTGGAGTGAGAGATGTATAATTCTAATAAAAGTACAGTGTATTTGCTACTTTATATAGAGTTCAACGGCCGAGTGCAAAAAAATCGCTTTATAAACGAATTTTAACTAAAGTTCTTTCCAAAAAACAATTTTTGACTTGAACATTTTAAATATTTAAAGTGGATTTGTTGAAAGTAGATATGTTAGATCAACTTTAAGTATTATTTTTTATTTTTTTCAGACTTGATTTTAAGATTTCTGTAAACTACCTAATTGATTCTTTAAGTTTAATTACATTTTCATTGTTCCTTGATTCTCCTTTATTACGAATTCGCATATCTCATTCTAGTTCCATAGTTAGTTAAAACACAAAAAAGTGTTATAAAAATTTACATTGCAATAAAAACAGATAAAACAAGGTTATTCGACCTTAATTGATAAGATTTACTCCATTGTTATTTTTATGTGCTTGATAGTAAGAACAACTTTTCACCAAAAATTTATCTTCGTTTAAAAACATAAATATTTGAAAAATTTTAATACTCGATTGAATTTACATTCGAAATTTTAAATTACTATCAACAATAAAATAAAATAAATAAATAGTTTGTATATTAAAATGTGTTTTTGGATAAATAATCATTGAACTGAATTTGGTCAAAGTAGTTTTAAGATCTAAAATATCATAAATACTTATTCCAGGAAATTTCCTCTTACAGGAGTAAAATATAGGCCAATTTTTTATTTTCTATTATATCCGATTTAAAACTTCATCGTCATTGCTATTTCGAAATAAGAAACGTTCAGACGTATATCGGTAAAATGTTTTAAATCTCGATCTGGTCTGTAAGTATGTGTAATCATTGGTTCTTAGTGGTGACACACTTAATATATTAATTAAATATTAATCTCTACGGTCGAACTTATCCACTAAAAGTTTTCTTTATCGAAATACATTAATATCATTTTAATCAATATAAATTCCTTATATAAAACAAAATAAACGTCTCTTAATTTGAGGTAAAATATAAAGTAATTTCTATAATGATCTCGTATTTTTGTTATATTTAAAGTGATATTAAAGTGTCGTGTCTAACTGTATAGGACAACTTCAGTTAGTCAATAATTTAGAATTCATCAAAAATGCTTTTACCGTGTGTTTGTCAACAACAAACATTTAGACAAACAAACATCACAACCACTATCAACAGCACCATCACATTATTAAAAAAACAACTACAAACGATCACACATACAATCACACGTAAAGTGACTGCTGCTACCACCATTCACCACCCTTTTTTCCTTTTCTTTTTTTCTTTCACTTCATGAATTTGACGAATTTCTTGTCAAATATTTTTTTGTCATGTTTTATATTTTTTCGTTATTTTTTTTATTAAAATTATTTCCCAGAATTAGCTCGACTGACTTCTGTATTTGTGTGCATTTGGGAGTGTCATTCAGTCAGTGTTTCTGTTTTTCTTTGGAAATTCTCCTGGGGAAAAGAAATCGCTGGATTGTATTTACTTTAAGTGCTGTTTTTCATTTTTTCAGCTTTTGTTTATTTCCTAAACAAATATTTGCATTCTTGTGGGCATAAAATCCAAATATCCTCCCCCGCTTATGAACCACTTTCCTACATTCTTTCATTGTACTTTCGAATATTGACTTAAAGGGGGTCCTTGACATGTGTGCGGTATTTGTCATTGATTTCCTTTGAAACTATTTTGAGATTCTAAGATGTAATTTCACGTTTTCTTCCCCATTTCATATTTATTGATGTCTGAGCAGTTGTTTTTTTTAATAAGTGTAACTATTGACTCACACAGATACTTCAGTGGTAAAATTGGCATAAGAATGATTATGGAGAAGGAAATTGGATTAGAAAATTGTAATTGATGCGTAAAGTGCATCATTTTGTTACTTATATTTTGAAAAATTGGAACTGTCAATCCAAAAAATTGAACAACTGTTGTAATTTTATCAATAGAATGTCAGAATATTTTGATGTAACGTGATAGTCGTTGGAACTAAAAGTTGTACATTTTTCTGATATGCACAATGTTTAGTTATTTTTTTATAAAAGCACAAAATCATTCCAAAGATCTTAACTTCTTACAATTTGAATAATTTTGCCACACATGGTTAATGTTTAAAATGGTGAAATATAATGGAATCATGTGTGATAAAATATGCTTGTAATTTTTTGGCTCAATCCAAACAATCGTCCTTAGTATTGATCCTCCTCGAAAGATGATAATAATCTTGGGATTCTGCCACATATTGAGCATTACCTTGAAATCGATTTGAAGTTATTGTAATTTCCCAATCCAAAAACAACTTTTTTGGAATCTTCAAGCATCACGCCGACATGCAAAATCAAATTTCAACGTGTGTTCACACTATGTCATCTTTGAAATACAAACCGAAATTTTAATAACTTTAGAATTTCTGAAATTTTGGAGACTTTGAACAAACTGCAACTTGTCATTAGAATGAATACCGCAAAGTGCAATGTAACAACACAATATTGACCATCGTTGTTATATATAGAGCCATATGACACTACTGTTCTGCACGCAAGAAAGAATAACGCTGTAACCATAATCGAGTGGCAACATATTAGGTTAACGCGTTATAATATTAATAACAAACATACACAATCTGTTTGCCTCTTAACCAAATTATAGTTGTGAACGCCGAAATTTATTCATAATATATAAAGTTCTTGAAAATTTTTAAAAATATGCTCCAGTTATCTCTAAGGTTTTATATAACTTCTTACTACTTTTGTATAACTCTTAATAATTTTACTTTATTTTTTTTTTTGGTTGGGTAGCGGCAAACAAATACACTGGTGCATATTCCTATTAACGCACATAATCTTTTTTAAAATTCATTATCTTTCGTTTAGGGCATTATTTTTTTCCAGAGAAAATTACCTTTTTTACTTTTCTCCAATCCTCTTTATGCTTTTTTGATGATTGGCTTATACTTTGGATTCTTTCTTTCTACGTTTTTATCTCTATAAGAAAATATGTCCAACGTGTTGGAAGTCACAGGAAGATTTAGTTTATTCTTCTTTATATTTAGTTGATTTTACTTTGTATTTCTCGTGGTAGGTCTCTGAACACCATAATCTTTTCTTAAAAAACTGAACTTTAGGAACGTTTATTTAAATTACCAAATTCTTTATTGGAATATCTCTGGTGATAAAAAAATAAATTTTTATATTTTCTTTATCATGCAGAAGAGTTATCCCGGCTTACTCTAGGCGTTTTAAAATTCATGTATTTAAAATCAAAAAAATCATACATTCATTTATTAGAATTAGAAATTTATAATAGGTTATTATTGGCAATTTTTTATACCCAAATTTCTCATCTACGTTTATAGAAATATTCAACAAAAAATATAATAAAAAATATATTTAATCCCAGCAAGACTAAGAAAAAATCTTGTTTAAAATAAAAAAGTGCCATTAAGTCGCCTCTCATTAAAAAAATCAACTATAGAGTAAATAGTTAAATACGTTTATAGAATTATGCATCAGTGTACTGTTTCCAGCAGCTTTAAATATAATTGATTTTGAAGGGAAGAACTAAAATGCTACTTTAAAACTTAAAAACGAAGTTCTAAGATAATAATCCTAAGTTAAACTAAGTTATAAAAATAATATGGCTGTTAAAAAAATCTGAATTTTTTAAATATCATTTATTTACATTATTAAATAAATTATATTAAAATACTAAACCCAGTGACTCAGAATATACATAGAGCTGCGGTCAAAATAATAGTACCACCGACATCTAACATATTTGTAGTCCCAATATTCAAAGTATATTCTCTGAGAAAATGAATGCATTTATTTTAAATTAACACGAGTATTCCAATAAATTTACACTTAGAAAAAATAGAAACAGCTCAAACAGTTCTTATAACAAAAGATTGTATAGTTGCTTCTGTAATTTCTAATTAACAAAGTTTGCAAGAAGGGTGTAAGTAGAATTTAAATAATGGATTGGTCTAAACACTGTACTTCAGAAAAGCGTTATCTCAGTAGAAAGCATGGTTCTTATGAAGAATCTAATGCCACAATAAGAAATATTATTAGATAATAAAATAAAATGTTTAGAAATACCACAACCTACAAATTAAAAGTATGAAGTCGTGGACGAAAAATTGTGGCGACACCTTCAATGGTTTATCGTATATTAAATCAAATAAGGAAAGCGACATTTATCTCTGATACGGGGATTAAAAAAAATTAAATCTGTCAATAAGCACTGAAACTGTATCAAAAGATTTAGGGAATATAATTTGAAAGCCCATAGACCATTAAAAGTCGCCTTGTTAAAATACATTAAAGTTTGCTAAAACTTACTTGGTTTGACATATTGTAAAGTGTAGTAGTATTTTGTGGACCAATGAGTCTAAAATAATTTTATTTGCAAAGAGGCCTCCTAGCAAGGAATATAATCAAAATTCTCAACAAAATCTTTCAAACACGTCGGTTCTAGTCGAATTGTATGGAGGTACTTTTCTTTGGTGTTAGACAAATTTACCGAATTAAAACTATTATGGATGTGTCAGAATATATGAAAATATCAGACAAAGTAATGTTACTCCATATGTCTGAAGAAATGCCACTGAGTTGGATCATGCAACAAGACAGCAACCCGAAACATACCAGTAAAATAGATAAAAATAGGTTTTCGGAATAATTGTAATAAAATGCCCAGTCTCCCAATGTAAATCCACTCGATAATTTGAATACATACATATAAAAGAAGGGATGAACCACTATAAAGCTGGCATTATTTACCATTATCTATTATCCTGGAAAGGTGCCAGTATATAGTAAATTTAATGGGAAAGCGATATTCAGCTGTTAGTTCCAGAAAGGGAAATACTACAAAAGTTAAAAATATATAGTAAGTATATATAGTAAGTTCAATTAAAATACCAAAATAGAAAATTAAACAACAATTATTAATGTTTTGTTTTTTGTTTTTTGTTATAGTCGAAACATTGTAGATCTATTATTTTGACCCTAATTTTTATAAATACTTCTTAAAAAATTAATTTCAAGGAAGATAAAACTTATTAAATAAAACGTCCGTATGTGGTGCTATTATTTTGACCGCAGCTGTACATATTTCTGTAGGTTTGTAAATATTTAAATAACAAAGAATTTAGAAAACGATGTCCGGTCAACACCAATCCACATACTACCCTTCAAAACTAAATATTGCCTGTTGTCAATTACGGGCCAATATTTATATTTACACGATTTTCGAAAGTTAATCATATATAACAGATACGAACAATATAAAAAGTTTGGATTTTTTTTTAGAGTCGAATACTAAAATCATTTGAATATTATTTGATGCAGATTTCGTAAAAAGTTTTTGAAAATCTTTCTCTGAGCTCTGAGCGCTCTAGAAATTATTCCAAATTGTTTCATATGCATAAAACATATAGTAACGGCATTTAACGGTGATAGTGTAGGGCAATACAGATCTAAATACAAAATAAAAATTTAACCAAAAAACAATTCTGGCACATTTTCTTCCCTTGAAAACGTTTTCCTGTTCTTTCTGTTTATTTTACATTTTTTCATTTTTCATTATATTCTTCTTTTTTGTGTGTTCACTTTGTTCTCGTCATGTCCATCGAGTGATTTTGATGAATTGCTGTCATTAATCTATGACGTACACAGCTCAAATACTACAAAAAAGTATAAAAGGATACACGTAGATACTTTTACATACATACAGATGTACGTAAATATATACACAAACATTCCTACCATCATCTTTTGGGTGCTGGCTGGGTCTTTGCAACATTTTGCTCTTCACATAAATAAATAAAATTAAAATGAAATGAAACCAAAAAAAATCGAAATATGAAAAAGAAAAAATAAATCTCTTATTATGACCAAACTGCTATTTATGTTTTGGCTACCAATAACGAATAAAAATAACTGAGAGAACAAAAACTACAACAAATACAAAAAAAAACTTATTTGAAAATTCAATGGTAGAAAATTGTTACAATAATATCAAGGGATTACAATGAAATAAAACAAATAACCAACGAAGATCTCATCGGGGTTGGTTTTGGTTAAACATTAAAGCTGAATTTTATTCCATCATATCTATCTTATTTCGTTTTGGAAGTGATTCTGTAGGCTTTAATGTAGTTTTTTGGTTTAATATAAATTTTCAGAGGAATTCATAGGTTTTTCTTTCTCGTTATTATAAAAGTTGAAATAACAAATTCATAATGATTGTTTTTAATTACAATAACAACGTGTGAAAATAATCATATACCATATGAACGTACTTTAGTAGATAGGTATCCATTACAATCGATGAGTAATTTGAAGAAGAAGGAAACAAGTAACGTTTTAATTAATATGTAACTTTTTTAGAAATATAAATAAAAGCCATCACAAATTACATCGGTTTATAACTGAACAACAAAGTTGTAGACCGATATGTGAACAGTCTCCCAATTCAAATAAAGAATTTTAAACATTTTTGATGTCAACAAATCGCAATGATGTCCGAGAAAAAATATGATCTCATATGACATTATAAAATATTGGAATAGAGTATGGGAAATTAGTATTGCATTTACAAACAAAATTTTTAATATCGCATTTTTTTGAAACAGTTCCAGAAAGATTTATGAAATTGGCACGTGGATAAAACTTTTACAGCCGAACATTGTAAAAGAAAAGGATAAGATCTTTTCACAAATGATTTTTTATTGTCACATATCTTCAACATTATAACAGTGAAATTTCAAACTGATTTGCTCGGAAAGGTTTAAAATTTTTATCACATACACTAAATATTTCTTACTGTTCTTAAAATTATACAAAGTGGACGATTTTGTTGATGTTCAGAAAAAGATCCCTGAAATTGCGAACTTTATGATAGGCCGATCAAATTTATAAAACATTTTTAAATGTGTCTCAATATCGGACTTTAACTTTTTCATTTAAGTAATATCAACATATTCTTTCAGCTAAAATTGAAAAATTTTAAGTTTGAGGGTAAAATGATATTGTACATAAGTAATAGAATCTTTCGATAATAATAATTTTTTAGTAGTTAATTAAAGCAGAAAAACTGCATTAACTGCAAAACAATATTGAATTAATTTTTTTATCTATGAAGGTCAATTTAAAATTTACGCAGTTATGATTTTGTTTCATAAACAAAAAAAATAATTCAACATTATTTCACAGTAATGCGATTGAAAATCTAAGCAATGTCAAAGTAACTAAGTTTTCAACGATTATTTTGCTTAAATTTCTTTTTGTGTATTTTTAAAAATATAACTAATAAACCCTTGTCAAGTCATTATAATTAAAAAATGTACACTCATAATTTCATATTCAGCTTGAAAAAAGTTTTATTTAACTGTTTCAAATCAAATATTAACATTAGGACCATATATCATTATTAATTACAATTTAATAAACCTATTTCAATAATTTTAATAAAATAATTTTGTGAAGTGTAATTTATATACTGAAATTTTATAATTTTTTAATAATTTGAGTTTATTTCTTTTCAGTCATTCGGTACAATTTCCCACTGATGTCATAAGCAATTAATCAATTAAGCGGAAGAAGAATTATTATTTACTCATACAATCTAGATACCAGAATTTTTACATTCTCTATTAAACATAAACTCTTCGGAGCGAACACCAGATGTTTACACTTATATACTCCAAGTATTCAACGTTTATTGGATATAGAAATTCAATGTGAAATACAAAACTCAATGAGACCTAGTGCACTGAACCATGTGTATTCATGGTAATAATGATAATAATTTAATTGTACTCTATTAAAAATTTCAATAAAGATCTAAAAAATATATTATTTACATATATGTATACTTCTATCGTCACAAGCAAAATTAGTCCAGTAGAAAAAATGTAATGGACCGATACACCAAAACTTCGAAAGTCTTATAATAACGCCATGAATATATGTTTTCCTTATGGAAGGCTATTATAATAGCCTTATATGTTAAACATAGACATTATTTTTTCATTGCGTCATCACATTTAAACCAAGAAACATTAACTTGAAATCCTTTTGTCTTCACTGACTTATTAAAAATTCATATATTCTAAGCTCTACAATAGACAATATAAACATAAAACACTGAACTATGGAAAATGTTCAATTACTCCAAAATCTATTTTATACAGAGTGTTAGCCAAAAGTTCCATGATGGGAGCACTATTGTGCATAAGCAATGACAGTACTGATAGAGGTTTAGAGTTTCCAAGACTTTTAGATAAACCTGAGTGAAAGTTTCAAATAGTCGACCCTTATCTCCCCACTTTTATTAAATAATTTTTGTGAAGTCTATATTGGGCAGAACCAATAAATTAATATAGTCGTTTAATAAGGCGTATAAAAAATACTCTTGCTTATATTTAGAAAAGAAGATGGATAATTAAAGTAAAGTTAAAAAAAAGATAATCAGATATTCTGAAAATCTATATAGGAACTTTTTATAGTCGCTGGAACGATATGATATAATACATATTTCAAACTTAAATTGTTTTATTTAAAGAGTTGAATATTGGAAGGTAAGTTTATATTGGAAAATTGATTATAAATTTATAAAAAAAAAAACATTTTAAATATAGATAATGTATTTTATCAACATAAAACAATTGTACGATTTTCAATGACACGTTCGTAAATAAATAAAATAATATTATTTTATAAAAAAAAGAATAAACCAAATAGTGTAGTAAAGAGACTACGTAAATATTAATAGAATCAAAATTAACGTTATTCATTTTATATCGATGTATTAGGCTGGATGTACATGTACATGAGTTACAATGATTTGTTTCTCAGTTTTTTTGTCCACTTCGCATTAAGAATATGTTTTAAGAAAACTTTACCTCAATTTCCGTGCTCTGTTTTTAACCTCTAATTTTTTAGCAGCGTTCCTATCAGGAACTTTTCCTATCAAAAAATTGTCAACGGACCAGTTTTCTCGGTTCTGTTTAATAATAATGGCAAGAGTTTGAAAGTAGATCTTTGGTTTTTGTAGAAAATATTTAATAAAAAAGTGCATACCAACTATTTTCTCTTCATTTATTTTCATCAGATTAACAATATATTAATTTGTATGACATTAAATATAATAACTAACATGTTTTACAAAGATAATAAAAAATGAATTAAAAGTTTTAATGAAAAACTTGAAAAAGTTGAATCAAAATACTATTATTATTATTATTATTATTATTATTATTATTATTATTATTATTATTATAATTATTATTATTATTTCATGATCTCTATAGATTTTTAAATTATAATATGATTTTTATTAAGGAACGTACTTACTTTATTTTCCATAATCATCTCAATATATCTTCTTCTAATTATTGTTTCAAGTTATATGAAGAACTGTTTAGTACTTTAAAAGATGCGTAATATTATTTTAATAAGTACATACAAAGATTTTGAAAAATTGTCGATTAAATTATACAGTAACGGATCGAATTGTCCAACCGTAACGGTTTTTTTAAATAACTTTCTATATTCATCATAATATTTCATCGATTTTTCCTCAAGTTTTTGTTTAGAAATCTCTTATAATCGTAATTTCTAACTTTTATTTTGTTCTAACTATTTATTTAAAAATTATTAATATAAATTTTTTGCTGAAAAATAATTGGAAAAAATATTCAATATATAATTGTCGATCATATAATATGTTGATAGCAAATGCATTAACCATGATTTGATATCGTTTGCACAGTTCGGGCCCGTAGTCGATTTATTTCCGCCATTGCCATTTGCGGCAACATTTTCATTACTCAAAAGATAATAATTTGTATTTGTATTAATTGAACTACTTCAGAAAGAATAATGCAAATTTACATTCTTCCATATAAATGTACTATTAAATTTTATACAGAATAACATATTTCCCAATTGAGTCGATGCTTGTGTATAACTAGAACTGGGATAACTAGAAACAAACAAAAAGGTAAATAGTAAGCTACAGTATTGCTCGAAACCCAAGTAATTTATTCTGATAAATTATTTATTGCATTACATCTCCTCTTTAACTCAATTAATTAAGCAACTTTTAAATTTTGTGTGATATCTTCTGCTTCTTTTAAACTCAGTGCACTTTTGGCCATAAATTGTATAAGATTCATTAGAATAAATGACACAGATTTTAGGCAGTTTACCTGCTCCAGATTGCTTCAGAAGTGTTGTAACCAATTCTATTCTTTTAAAAAGCTGATAATTAATATTTGACCAACTTTAATTTTAGCTATGGGCCTTTCAGATATTGAAATTCCATAGATGTGGTATTTCTCACTCAACATACCGTAACATATTGGGGAAAAAATGTCCCTGAAATGTCCTTGTCTTCGATAGGATTTCACTTTGCTTTTTAACATAATACACTACACCATTAAATCAGAATAGAAAGCACCACTAAATAAAACAGTATTTCACATCGCTATAGACCAATCGATATATGATTCAGCAAAGACCAAATTTGAATTATGGTGGAGTGTGAAATGTAAAAAAAGCGATGTAAATTAATAAAAATGATTGTTTTTCGGACATCGAATATAGTCCTTTTATAGAAACTGAAACAAAAGTGGACAATTTTATTTTCAGAGTTATTTTGCCCTCCTATATTTAACGTTATGCCCGAAGACTTCATAAAAGTTGGTCAAAGATTAGTTATAAGATCAGTAGCTGATCCCCGGTTTCGAAGGAAAGATTTGATCAAAAGAAACGAAATATGTCATACAAAATGAAATTAATTTTTACAGAAGTTAACATTTGACATGTTTAGAAATTAATTTATTTAAAGAGGAGGCATTAGACAATAAACACTTTGTGGAAAAAGTTTCTTACGTTTCGAACAATACTCCAATTATATATGTAATATAAAAGTTATCATTTGAAATTGATGTTTCAAAAGCTAAAAATGTTTCCTTAAAATTTTAAAATTGGAGTTATGTCGTTATTGTTGCAAGTAAATGGCAACTATTCATACTTCAATACTTATGCCAATAATATTCAATTTATTAAAGAACTAATGCGACTGTCATCCGTTTTAAAAGTAAAAAAATAATTTTTAACTAAAAATATCTTTTCTCACTTGAAATTTGTTTGGTGCTTTATATTTTTTATTATATATTTAAAACATCTTGTCGTACATAATTTTAAAATCGAAATGTGATTAATAACTATTGTCACACTGTTGCAAGAGTATATTGGAACATGTAAGAGGCGAGTGCGTATATAAAATTGTTCATATAAAAACAAAATCTTTTTAAACATAAATGTATGATAATCTTTGACTATATATGTATGTATGTATGTATGTATGTATGTATGTATGTATGTATGTATGTATGTATGTAGAGATGTTTGTGTGTATATTATTTATTCGATGAAATATAAAGTATGTACTAATAAATGCGTACCAATCTTACTGACTCAAGGAAATGTATGTTTTTATTGAATATTTTTTTTATTTTCTTAATTTTCTTGACTAAAAGTTTTGAGTTTCATCTGACTCCATTTAACAGAAAGACAAAATAAAACAAAATCCGATTTACTTGGCGCATCGTTGATATTTTTCTTATATTTTGTTGTTGTTTTTTTCTTTAGTGGTTCGTTCGTTATGGTATTGAAATCAAAACTCTGTTGTCCCTCGTAATTTTAACACAAAATTCTCTAGACAAAGTCATTAATAATATTTCTTAGAGTTTGTGTTTCTGTTGTTAATTTAGTTTTTTTATAATTTTTATTATTTTTTCTTAGGGTTTGTATGTTTTCGGCTTGTTTTACATGCCAAGAAATAAAAATATCTACATTTATTTGAGTTTTTGTACTTTCAGTATTTTCTGGACTTTTTACAGATTAAAAATTGTGTTTTGTTTATTAATTCAGACAACAAAATAACTTCATCTTTTTTGGTTTGTTATTTTTGGTCAAATAAATGAAAAATAAATATTTTATCAAATTTAAATTCTTATTTTATTCAAAAAGAGCACAGTGGCCTGAAAGATAATTGTTTTAGTCATTACATTATAATTTAATTAAAACTGCTTTCTTCATTATCAAATCAAGATTTAAGACATCACTAAAAATCTGTTCAAATGTCAATTTGTTTGAGGTTATTAATTTGATATATTTTACCAGTCAGATCAGATAATTTGATATATTTTACCATTAAGCTCAATGGTCTCCTTATTTTTAATGGATTTAATAGTATTCTTAGGCATATGTTAAATTCAAACAAATTAAACTCAATAATTTAAGTTATCAATTTTTGTGCACTGAATCTGGTAGAAATCAGAGAAAGTAAAATTGTATAGATTTTGAATATTTCATTAGATTAGATTTAAAATTAGATTTAAACCCCTATTCCGGACAGATATTACTACACTGAACCATATGTTGTAGGTAACAACAAAATAATTTCGTAGAACTTTAAAGAAAAAAGGGTGTTAAATAAACAGATTTTTATTCTAATTAACATAGTTTTTATTCGAATTGAATAATTTTCTTCAAATATACTAAAAAACTTTAATCAAAACATTTTTGAGAAAATATACTAAATTGAATAAATTTTGTTAAAAATTTAATGAAAAATACATTTAATCAACAGTTCTTTAAAAACAGTAGCTCAACCTAAGTAATATAACACAAAAATTTATTCAAATCTACATACTGAAATGAAGTTAATTTGAATAAAATACAACAAATAATATTTGTATATTTTCTTTGCCAAAATAAAATGAAATATGACAAATAAAATGTAAACTGAATGTATATATATACAGGAGGAAAATCTTTTACAGAACATTCTAATTAATATAATTGAAATTAAAGGAATATTTTGCATAAATTGATGAAAAAGCAAATGGAAGATCAGCTAATCGACAAAGATGTAAGAAACTTTTTATTTTTGTTCTTAAACGTAGACAAAAAAGTGTAAATAATATAGAGATTATGGAAAAAAAACTTAATTCTGCTCTTAAAAAATTCAAAAAAATATTCATGAATTATATACTAAAATTGGTGAATAATTTAAGTTTTAAAAATCCTGATAAAATAAAACATATCATTGAACGCCATATTTATTTCACATTTTTTCATTTAGTTTTTTTTTTATACAAAAAAGTTTGAAAAATCTCCAAACCAAAACAAAAAAGATGGTGGATTTATTTATTTAAAATTTATCTGAAACAGAAGGGATGAATGAATTTATTTTGTTTGGGCTTTAAAAGCCTACAAAATAAAATGAAAACAGAAAGAAAATAAAAAATACAAAAAAATACAAAAATAGTCAAATGCTGCATAGAATGCTCTCTGTGGAACATTTTGACAAATTACCTGATTGGACATTGAAACATTTTATCTGGCAATGCGTTACCATTGGGATTTCGACGTGATATTTTGGTCATTTATATGGACACTCATTCACCAACAAACAAACAAAACTGACAATCTCCCAGTCAGTCATTCAGTCCTTCGTTTGAATACAGATGCTGATGCTGATATTGTTGTTTTCTTTTATTAATAGATGATATGAAACTGGGCAATGATTTTGGAAAGGATGCTGTAAGTGGGGAGGTCATTTTGTGCTAAAGTTTGTAGGCCATAAAATGCTTTAGGCTGATTGGCAATAGACCTTACAAAACATACATCTATTTTTACATAAAACAAAAAATTAAGAAAAATAAAAAACAATCCCTGACCAAATGATGTATTGTCAAATTCTCAATGGTTATTTATAACACAACTATTTTTACATAAAACTCTAACAAAATAAATTTCAGTTAAGGCAGCAAATGTAAAATAATCGTTCAAGGTTTGTAATCTAGATATTTTGAGATTTTTAAAAACGATAAAACTTCTAGGTATTGAAAAAAACAAATTAACAACTTAAAAAATTGTACAAAATTGTTTACTCAGAAATCATATGCTGGAAATAATATGATTTGGAGCTGTTTTTGATATCTTCAAAAAATTTATTAAATGAATTCGGCCCGGAGATTAAAAATTTTTGAATGTTAATCTTAAACATTTACGTGATAATGATATATGTATATGATACATTGAGGAGGACGATTTAACAGGTTTTTCTCCTACATGAAAAGTTTTGACTCGGGAGAAATCCTTCCTGCCTAAGATGGATTTCATTTCATTTTTGAAAATTGTGTAAGAATTCAATATTACATAATTATCTGTCCCTTTACATAAACTTGTTATAGATAAAAGTTAATTAAACCGCGACAACGTTTCAACTTTTTTGGTGAATTTTACCATTGTGTATTCAAAACGAGTCCGTATAAAAGGTTTTCTCCGTTTTAGAGATTGAGAATTGAAGCATCCCCTACTGTTTGGCCTTGGGTGAACCAAAACTTACTATCCACCTTTTCCCAAATAGTGTCTCTTCGGTCATGCAACATGTGATTAGGCTTTATGCAAGATTATGGCATTTTTTGGTAGCATGTCGTTGAGGGTACAGATGGACTGGATGGTTTGATACGGAGAATAAAATTATAAACATTAGGCTCACTAACACAAGTGGAGGAAAAGGGTTAATTAATTATTATATTTATCATTCCGTTCGCCAGGCTAAGAAAGTAGCATTTAAGATTCGATTTGTGGTGGAGACCTCTGAATTATATTGAAGATTCCGCAAAGCTGAACACAGCATTCACAAGTTACAGTAAGATGAAAACAATGTAAAATAAAGAAGTAACATTTCCAACATATAAAATCGCTGTCCTACGTATCAAGGCTTTAAATCATAGCTCACCAATTTTTCTTTTGAATATATACGAATTGTTCCAAATGATAAAACAAGACTTTTTAACATTTTAAAATTATTATAGTGGAACATTTCTTCTAATTCGTTATTTCTAGACTTTTAGTTTATGAATACATAACCTCCAAAATGTCATATATATAGTTATCGAAAACAAGATTTAATCGGTAGGAGATGATATCCATACATATCATAAAATGTTTAACTTAACTTGTTTTAAAAATAATGACAGTCAAGTCTATGAGTACTTCTCATTAAATTTCAATTCAAATATAGATAATTTACAAAATTTTACTATTTCTCTATTACTTTCTGAAATACATTATTCTGAATTACAAACTCAGCTTAATCCTTTGTATATAACATTATCCTTTCATTTAATACTTATTTTATGATCATAAATTATCCATATTTATTTTACATATTTTTCGTAAATTTAAACAAGTTTTTATTTAAAATGATAAGTAAATTGAATTTTATTGAATAAATTTAATAAATGAAACTAAAAACAAATACATATTTTAGTTATTTCAAAACATTTACATGGGCGAGGTACTAATTTTTCAAAAACATTCACATGTAATTATTTCATGTATTCCAAAAAAACATGCTTAATGCCAATAAATGAACCTTATTAAACTAATTACACAACTACAACCAATCATTCATTCATTCACTCATTCATTTCTTATACACTTTCCCTTTCGTTTTCTCTTCATCATCTGCTCAACAGCAACCAGCGGTCAATTACAAAGTGAGTAAAATATACTTACAAAGTACAACCAACACATACGGACACAACTACAATTTAACGTACTTAAATGCAAAACAAACTGAACATAAGAAACTGAAGACAACGAAAAGTAAAAACTAATTAGACAAAATAATTATTGCAATTTCAACTACAGAAATTCATATCAACAAAAGAAACAACAACAAGCTGTCGCTCAATGGATTATACGATTTAGATCAAAAGTATAATATCACCACATACCTGCAAGAGCTGCCTGAATGACTCCATACTCACGGGACAATAATCAAAAGATTTAGTTCAATTACTTTCATATTAAAAACATATACTAACGAAAATAATCTTATAGACGGAGGGGTGCATGGTAGGCATAAGAAGTAATACATTTCACTCTTCATCCCTTAGTACCTGTATTAGATTCTTAGACGCTCAATAATTAAAGGTTAGTGGTTGAATTTAATACAAAAACTTTAGATAATTAATGTCTGTAATTTGTTGAAATTTTCGTCTATAACGTAGAAATTTTTGAATCAAAAAACATTTTGTTTACAGCCGCGAAATGGAAGAAGCTAAGCTGTTGTAGGATAATCCTTGAACCAAGAGATGATATCAACAATGATAAAATGCATATCTCTTCTATAAAATTGTAAGGTTTGGAACATTTCCATGTATGTTTTCATTTATTTTCTAGTAAAGTATTTTGGTCAATGATTATTTTGCAATAACTAATGAAATTAAATTAAAGAGGATGCTCAACATATAGAAGAAGGAGTCCCTTGTCATATCTAGGAAGAATACAAATCAATATCGTAATAACTTCATTTCATATGGGTTCACTATAATATAGGTTTACAACTTCCTGGTGAGCTTTGCAAATGTAAATAAAATATTTGTTTCATCTGACCCATATCGCTATCGAATATCTCATCTATAAATGGTACACTAAAACAAATGTCGTAATTAATATTAACGAAAATTTTTCGTAAAACTTTAATGAAAAAAGGTGTTTAATTAACAAATTTTTTCTTCAAATTGAAGAGAACATTATAATTAATATGATTGAAATTAAAGGAATATTTTGCATAAATTGATTAAAATATAAATGGAGGATTAGTCGATCAATAAACTTGTAAGTAACTTTTCATCAGAAATACGAGCTGGTCGGCTCACCGCCGTTTTATTGACATTGCACTATTTTGAATGGTCTACCGGTGCACAAAAATTCTATTCCTCAGATCTCCCAAGAAATTTCACATATCACAAATCGTCGTATATTAAAAAATGCAATTGGGACCAAATTCTCCCTGTAGTCATCTATAGATATTCAATAACCAATATTTACTTTGTATGGGGACTTCTTTTCCCCGGATTCAATCCGTCTTACATTTTGTCTGGTAAAACAGTTCCTTAAGGATCAAATTTGAAAATTCTCGTTGTAACAGTTTTTTAGATATTGTGTAATCAATATTTGCTTTATATGGGTAATATTTCTTCACTTATGTTATTATTAATATTTTCTGTATTAATTTACTAAAACAATTCAACGCAATTCTTTTCTCAATTCAACTAAAATTTTATCAATTTGAATAATGTATTATTCAAATTAATTAATATTTATTCAAATTAACCGCATTTTTATCAAAGATTTCAAATAGTCGTATTGACAATTTTTCCTCAATTTAAAGAATTAATGAAAAATTAACGAAAATTTTAATTATGATGAATAAAGTTTTCATTAGCTGATATATAACCTACTTTTCTTCAATTCTGCAACCATTTTCGTTATATTTACTATCTTGTTTTGGTTCAGAGTAGTGAAATTAAGATATTACTGAGAAAAAATATATTTAGGTGCTAAATGAATAAAATAATTCCAGAAATTAGAACCACAGGTACTGTTTGACGATTTATATCCTAAGTTTGATGATTTTTTTCAAGCATAATTATTATTTAATTTTATATTTTATAAACTTCAACAAAAATTACGCAAAGCCCATATGATAATGAATTTGGTATAAAATTAACAAAAAAGATTAACTTTCAAAAACGATTTTTTGAAAGTTATACACATCAAAATCATATATTTTGGAAAAACAACTTCAACACGATGTCAATGTTAATTAATCTTAAATATTGAAATAAATCAAAAACACTCGAACTGTAATGTGTCATTTTGTTCCCTCAGAAAGTTTTGGAGAGTATCTCCAAGATGCCTCGCTAAGCCATTGGAAATCGTACATAAACTTTCTGAAATGAAGGCAAACATCTTTTGTTTAAACGAAATAGGAAGGTTTTTGGAAAATAGTCCGGATAATGTTTAAAAAACTTTTGCTTCAATTGTTAAAATTTAGTTTTCAGTTTTTGTCATATTTTTATGGTGATTTAATCATAAAGTTCATTTTTAAACTTGTCGCTCACACTCATTATTCAACGCACAATAAGAAATTCACATACAGTATATCAAATAAATATTTTACCTAAACAAAATGGATGAAAAAAATTGAACAGAGATACTTTAAAATCTGCTGATTCTGTTGGTTTTATAAAAGAATTTCTTTATATCCTCACAAATGTAAGAATAAATCCCAATATTGAGATTTTTAAGTTTAGAATATAGAATTTAATTTCATTTCAAGTCTAGTAAAGCCATTACCTGATAGTTTTAAACACAACTGTAGTTTTCTAAGCAGCATTTTATTTCAAAAATTCACGCTTTCTTTTACAGTTCAATAAAAACTCATTGTAAATCAAATGAAAGCTATTGTACAATTCTTTTTAATGATGTATAATTTGTCGGAATTTATTACGCCTAATGTTCAGTTATGCCAAATTTTTTAACACGATCAATTTACAAATAATTGTAGGAACATATTGTTACGATCTTAGCTTTTAAAACATTGTTTTTTCCTTATTCTTTCTAATACAATTAAAAGCGTCAAATAGTTTCCAAATTATAAGAACTTTTTATTTATACAACTTTCTATTATTTCAACACTGTTAACTAATATTACATTATTGGCACAGTTCACTAATGCACTTAGTTTAATTTTACTACATCACTGTTCACTGACATATAGAAAATCAAGCATCAAAGGCATGTTCGGATAAACGGTAGATGTTTTTCAAAACTTATGCTGTATTATCACTTCGTAACAATATTAAAATAAAAACAATATTAAAATATTCCTGCAACAGTCTCAGAGATAATATTAAAAATTTCATTTGTAAGAGCTACCCCTCTCACGTGTCTAATACAAACCCTTTTTAGTGGATAGTGCTCTATCCGAAATGTCTGTATTTTATGATATTTTATTATTAAAGTAATAAAAAATGTACCAAATACACCTCTCTGAACTTTTAGAAGGTTGTCTCAGATATAAGATATATCTAACATAGCTAAATCAACTCAGATTATGATTTGTTGCATGAATATACACACATTATTGGATCTTAGATGATTCTTTTTTCGTGTTACAAACGGAATGTCAAAGTTAATATAACCCCATCATCATTTTGGGTGGTGTGCGGTATAAAAATATTTAAATGCAATTTTTGATATAAATCGGAATATATCCAATAATTTTATATATAATTTGTAAAAGTAAAATTTGCTACAATTCTATTATCATTAGCAGTCATTTAAAAATTTTCTTACGAAAGTCTTTGGTTCTATGACTTGTTTGATGCGCGGTGCACGTTGGATATAAAATCTTAAAGATGGTACAAAATTATTAAATACTACAAAGTAAATATTGATATTAGTATGAAATGAAAATTAATTTATCCAAATCTAATCATTTCTTTTTAATAACCCCCATGTCATCCCAATTACTGCACATCGTAATCGTTATATTAAAACAACTACAGTGAATTGTAAAACTATTCATATAGAAAACCCTTATTTGAATCTGCTTTAACTCAATCCTGAACTGAGAAAAGTAAATTTAAAGAAGGAAAACAGTGTTGGGTCTAAAATCAATGTGTACCATTTCTTTATTCGTAGTACTTTAAGAGAGTTTTTCATTGCATTTACAGGAAAGTACCAAAAGATATTAACTTTTTTTGTCATAGATATGCCTAAAAGTAATTTCTATGATTTGAAGAGGATACAAAAAATGTATTTCTAAAAGGCATCAAAAGTACCATAGTATCAAATAAAAACGAGTTGCTGTGACTCATCCTTTAAACTCAACTTATTAAAGTACGTTTTGCTTTTTGTCATTTCATGCGAATTGTATTTTTGAAGAATATGCTTGTGAGTATTTTATGGAAACATCCGTGTATCTTAGATACTTCTTGTATGTATGAATGTGTATATCCAAAGTATCTTCTTAAAAACATTCGCGTAACATCATATCGTCATAATGCTACGCAACATGCTACAATGCCAAAAAACAACAACATTACATTCTATGAAATATGTATATATATATATATATATATATATATATATATATATATATATATATATATATATATATATATATATATATATATATATATATATATATATATATATATATATATATTATATATATATATATATATATATATATATATATATATATATATATATATATATATATATATATATATATATATATATATATATATATATATATATATATATATATATATATATATATATATATCTTCTTAAAAACATTCGCGTAACATCATATCGTCATAATGCTACGCAACATGCTACAATGCCAAAAAACAACAACATTACATTCTATGAAATATGTATATATATATATATATATATATATATATATATATATATATATATATATATATATATATATATATATATATATATATATATATTAATATGTTTATATATATATATATATATATATATATATATATATATATATATATATATATATATATATATATATATATATATATATATTAATATGTACATACATTAATACATACATACATACATACATACATACATACATACATACATACATACATATATATACATACATATGAATGGTATATTTTGTGCATTCAATGAATACAACAAACTGTTTCGTAACAGTCTGATTTTGACATTGACGAATTCGTCGCCATTTGTCATTTGCACCCATACAAAAGTAAAAAGTATACTAACACAATACAAACTCTCACACACATGTACAAAAATAAAAGTAACACAATGGTAATAATGACAAAAGCAACAACAATAACAATTGCTATTGAAAAAAAGAAGAAAAGGATACTCCTACCCCAAAATTTGACATCCTGCAGGCAGCATTCCGTCAGCCATCAGCAAAATAGTAATTTTTCTTTTTGCATACAGATTGTAAAAATACAAAAAAGTTCGTTGTTGTTGTTAAAATTTGTAGTTTTTTATGTGTGTATGTATGTATGTATACAAATTTTATTACAACCCTGATTTTAATTTGGGTTAAAAGTAATTTTATCTAAATTTGGAGAGAAACATCATCATCGGAACTGCCAACATCTGTTTAACAAATATAATATTTTCATAAATTCACAGGTGTCTGTATACTTATAAGGAAATATATAGCATTTTACAGTATCAAAAGTTCTGATCGGTTAAGATACACGAGACATTTAAGACTTTTTGTCTTAAAATATTTCTAGCAATCTAAAATCTTTATATTATTAGACAATTTTACAATTTTTATGTATAATAACTTTGTCATTCAGTGAGTAAGGTATACATCTAAGACCCCATAACGTATATATATTCATACAACAAATTAAAATCAGAGTCTGGTTACCTTTGTTATTCTGTCTGTTGGAAACAAAATCATTGCGTCATATAGTCCACAATTTTGAAAGCAATTTTCTGAAATGTGCCATATTTATTTATTTATTTTGATATAGAAATAAACCCCATATTCCCATTTTGGAATATAATTTAAAACTCATAAAACTCTTTAGTATTAAAAATTAGACAAAAAAACTCTTTGAATACAATTTATTTCTGTGGCCAATTTCGGTTCATGTTTTGGAAGAGCTCTTATATAACTATCGATCCCGGAAAATGGATTTAAGCTTATAAAAGTTATATATGGAGTAATTTTATTGATATTTATAAAATCATTTTGCTGCACGAAACTAACTTCCCCCTCATCGGAATATTATTTTAGGCTTATAAAATTATTATTTTGACCAATAGCTTCCATATTAGCCTTGGAAATCGGCGTTGAGCTTATAAAATTCTTATATATGGACCATTTTTATAATAAGTCGTCATACTTAAGTTTCTAGCACTTTGCTATACTTTCATATATCTTTTTACTGAAGTTTTGTACAATTATTTTTTTAAGTGTATTGTTTATATATGTTACTAATTTGTCAATTATCGGGTCATATTTGGTAATAACTCTTCAGGATTAGAGTTTTAGGCTAAAAAGGTTCCTAAATATAGAATAATTCAATTAAAAATATGGCATATTACACCATGACTTATGCATGAAACCTTTTTTCAACTTACGCAAATGTTTGCACAATTTCAGTACTGGAGGGCATTTAAAATTCGGCACAGCCGAATATAGCATTCCTACTTGTTTTATGAGTAGTTTTTAAAGGAATTTTTCGACATTATCATATACTTATTGAATTTATTAGAAATTGTACTTTTACAATTGAATTAAATTATTCTTAATAATTTACATTTTTTACATAGAAGGGGGGGGCCTCTAAAACGTAACTATTCTCACATAAGGAAATATTTCATTTAAAAAAATTAAACATTAATTTTATTTTATAATTAAAACCACAAAATCATTTAAGCCTCATAAATATTCAATGATTTCTATAGGTCTTATTATTTATATATATTTTTTTCATTCTTGTTCAACTTAAAATTTATTTAATTCTTGAAAGCACAAGAAAATGAAAATGAAAAAAGCTTAAACATTAATAAAGAATAAAAACAAGAACCAGTACGGAGAAGGTGTGTAAAAGCATTAATCAAACTATTAAAACGCCATTAAATGTATGCGCCAACTTAGCTTCCCAAAATAAAAGTACAAATAAAAAATATGAATAAGAAACTAAGAAAAACGCTAAAGAAATATTAAAAACAACAACAAGAACACATAGAAGAATTAAGTAAAACAAAAACGAAATTCATATGACCAGGTAATATGGACAATTCTGTGACGGAGCACAGTCATGTAGTGAAATGAAATCAGTGGAAGGTCATTGTAACAAATACATCATTATCATCATGAAATACATCATTATCACCATCGTAATTATTACTAAAGAATTTCTATGAATATATATAATACGCGCTAAGACCCGGTATGCTTTGCCGTCTTATAAAGTTGTTGGTACCCCTTCCAATGGTCCTATCCGTTCTACATTTTGGCCAGTAAAAAAGATCCTAAGGAAAGTTATTAGAACCGATTTGAATACTCCCGCTTTTACAGTTCTTAAGATATTCGATAATTGATCCTTGTATGGGAGAACCGTCCTACATTTCCATCAGTTAAACAAATTCTTTGAGAACTGTTGCTGTTATATTTCTTTAGATATTCGCTAATCAACATTTTCTTGTATGGGGAACACTTATCCCCATTATCCTATCCGATCTTCATTCTGTCCAGTTAAACAATTACATGCAAAATTTATTAAGACCAAATTTTAAAATTCTCGGTATAGTGGTTCTTTTGATATTCGATTATCAACATTCTCTTTGAATTGAGGCTACCTCTCCCCCTGATCCTATCCGTACTCCATTTTGTCTAGTAAAACAGTGGTTGGGTTCTAATTACAAAATTCTTGCGGTTATAGTTCCTTAAATATTCGACGACATTCGATATTCGATTCTATATGGGCTACCTTTTACCCTGATCCTTTCGTGTCGCATTTTAAACCAAATTAGAAAATTCTCTCTATTTTAGTTATTAAATATTCGATGATTAATATTTGCTTTGTATGGTCTACCTCTCCCCATGGTTCTATCTGCCCTAGATATTTTCTTGCAAAATAGTTCCTTGAAAAAGTTATTGGAACCAAATTTGAAAATTCTCGCTATTGTAGTTCCTTAGATGTTCGATAATCAATATTTGCTTTGTATGGGGGCACCTCTCCCCTGCTCCTTTTGAAATATTTTCCGGGAAAATTTCAGCAAATTCAATCCAGTGGTTTAGTTGCCTATAAGTTCCAAACAAAAAAACCGAGAAACACAGATTCATTTTTATATATAGATAATACCAATATAGGGACTTTAGCATATGATTAATATGAGGTAATAAGTAATTTAGCAATAACAAACTAAATTTTTAAGAACTGATAATAATGATTGTGTATAGTTTCTGGTCGTTAATAGAAAAAATAGAAATAGATTATTATATGATAATTTAATCTGAAAGCATATACACTGGTGCATATTTCTATAAACGCATGTAACTTTTTTAAAGAATTAGAAAAATTGAACAAGAAAATATTTAGAGGAAAAATAAAATGAAGATGTTTGTAACGGATAGAAAAAATACTTCTGCCTCCACTTTTAGATATACCATTCGACCCAAAATCACTTCCTGAGTCGATTTAAGCATGTCCGTTTGTCCGTCCGGCTGACAGTCCATGTTAAGCTTGTTCGCAAATTGAATTGAATTATCGCTATTTTGAAGATATCATAATGAAATTTGACACGTAGTATTATTTTTAACAATGCCTACTGAAAATACTTATAATCAGTCCATTATTTCAGAGACCTCTTACAAATGTCTCTGGAAAGGGGTTTTAGTCTTAAAATTCCTAAATAAAAACGATCTTAACAAAATTTTGCGAAAATAAGCCTTATTATATTCTTAAATATTGTGCCAAATTATATAACCACCCTTCCAAATATCACTTTGAAGCTTATAGATCGCACATATGCGTGAGCATTGAGTATGAAGTCAATTAATATAATATAAATCAAAACCGGTCCATAATTTTTTCTAAATCCCATAACGCATTAAATTCACATAAATGTTAGTATCATAATAATCTATTGCACACAAATTCATAAATAAGAATAGCAAATTATGTGAGAGCCGTAAATTACAAACAAAGTAATGAAGGGTATTACAAATCTGTATTGATTCCACAAATTTTTTAAGAACATAAAAAGCAATTTCCTCCCAAAGTTGCTTTATGTACCGCGGCACAACCGCAAAAAATGTGTCTCGAACCATAACGTTACCTTCGCCGAAATTACGTTTTGACTGTTGAGCATCGTTTGATCTCATACCGTGTCAATAACATGAATATAAATTAGGAACGTCTAAGTTATTATTATTTTTTTTTCTTCAAGGAAATTATCTTCTTCCACTCCTCTGGACATTTCACGTATTTTTTTTTTTTTGTTTTTTTTTTTTTTTTTTTGAGAATTTTTAGGCACCACACTTTCGGAACTCTTTAGTTTAACACTAATTTGTCCATTGAAATATTCTTGCTTATAAAAAAATAATTTTTGTCTTTTCTTGATCAGACAGAAAAGTTCTCTTGGGCATCTTGAAATGAAATTTGTCGATTAAATCAGAAAATTTTGTAGTAAATTGACATATTTGCATTAAAACAAATTTATTTATAAAAAACATAAATCAAAATTAGAGAAAATAAATTAAATGCGTTTATAGGTATATGCATCAGTGTAAACATCAATACTTATTAAATATGCAAGTCAAAATAAATGTTGTAAATTTAAAAATTTTTTTGTAATATTTTTAAATTAGCAATTAAAATATAGATATTTTTTTTAAATAAGTGAAAAGATTTGGATTTGGACAGAAATTTGGATGAAAGACCTGTCCTCAAATTAAAATATAACAATCATGTATTATTTTATATATTCGGACCACATAGACGCTTTAACACATCCAAATCGACTCGAAAACGACTCAACTCCAACCATGTGAAAAGTTATGAAGGCATTTCTAACGGTTACAAAATTACTTCCACAAAAATTATATGTGATGTGGCGATTACAAAAAATGTTGCAAAAACATGATTTCTCCATGCTTTTCTCTGCGTGTAGGGAAATCATTCCAGTAAATTATTCTGACTGAGTGAACAAGTGTCATAATATTACTTTATGGTTTCAAGTTTAGTAGTTTCGTTTTTTAAATATTAAGAATTTTTCGAACTCACTCCTTATATAACATTTATTTTAGTCTTTGCTCTAGGAATGACGTTTTATTTACTGACATTAAATCAAACTGCAACTTAATTTAACAGTTATTTGATTAATTTGATAAAATATGGTAAAATCTTTAATATTTGAATGCGTATTTCGTCAATTAATAACTTTGCGTTATGAAAAATAGTGAAATTTTTATGAAAAAATTATGAAAAATTTAAATGTAAAATATTTTTAAAAATTAATATGACACAATCATTGACAGTGTAAATCATTAAAACGTTTAAACTAAAAATCTAAAATAATAAAAATAGCAACAGGAAGAACAACAGTAATGCCAATAATAAACGATGATGAAAACGGCATATATACGACAAAACTAATTAAATGATAAATACCTGCAATTAATCGTTTTATCATATAAATTTTATTTCATATACGGATACGAAATATTTTCAGTTTAAATAAAATGACTGCAAACAATTTTCACCAGAACTTTAAGTTGTCGCCTTTTAATGAATCTCATTTATTTAATACATCAGAAATTAAGAAACAGACCACAAATACTAAAAAATATAAAATATATATTCGCAACGACAACAAAATAAAATAAACCTTAAATTACAAACAAAGTATTGATACAAACTTTATATGAAACTTATAGACGCTCAGATACTTACACAAACATACACACACACTTATGCATAGGAAATAAGTTTGTTTCAAAAACTATATTCAACAAGATCCTTTTCTTGTTTTTGTTTTGGGTTTCTTTTTTTTTTTTTTTTTTTGATTTTTTATTTTCATATAATTTTCGAAGATCTTTATCGATAAAATCCCAGTTGAAAAAAATGGTGATTGTATCTTGTTGTATGTATCTGTGAGACTAAGTGTATTTTAAGGTATACATGCGACAAAAATATTTGTCATTTGAGGTTTAGAAAAAAATCGAATATGCACGAGTGTCTCCTATGTAGTAGACATAAAGATTGTATAATGTTATGATGATTTCTTACTGGTTGTTTCGCTGGCTGAGTGGCTGCCTGGTCTGGTAAAACGGCTGAAAGGTTTGGAGATATACATACGTAAATTGTTGTTATTGTTCATTATCTGTTCCAAGGCATTTACCCATTCATTCTCTGAGATTGGTACTTTTAAAGTATATTTACGTTTTAATATACATTTATATGTGAGTGTGTGTGTGCTCGATTGTGGGAATGAGTTGTAACCTGTGAAAATTAATTGAGCTGTTTAACTTTAAGATACTGAAAAGAAATGAAAATTAAAAATTTAAACGACACATTAATTAATAATAACTTAATTAACATATCAATGCGTATTTTATTTATGAGTGTATTCAATAAACGAAATATTTATACACATACAGATACAGAATTCTTGTTAAATACACTGATACAAGTACAAGTATATTTTTAAACAAATTATGATTTGTCATTAGAGTTTATAACATGTTGACAACGAGATAATTGGCCTTAACTGCTTAGATTATGTTACGATTATGTCTTAAAAAATAAGAAAATATGACCATTTGGAGCCTAAAAGACATGATCATAAATCATTTCATTTTCTTGATACCTCTGGAATTGTGTTAAGCACAGAAGTTGCCTAAGAAGAGATGTTTAATTAATATTTTATTGAGCTTTATTCTTTACTTATTTATATCTCAGATAATTGTTTTGCAATTAAATAAAAGTTACTTTAAAACTATCTTTTTTAATTTGATTCATATTATCTACCGCCCTAAATTTTATCCCCACAATGAGAACAATTTTCCAATTACCTTAAATATTTTATATATGGGTATTTGTTTATTGAATCTGCTTCTCTTTTCTGGCCTACTTTTACCTGACGTCAAGTTAGTTGTATATATTAAAATTATGATCTAGTTACCATTTCTGAATTGGATTTTAAAAATTATATTCCTCCAATTATTCTGTAAAAAATATATTTCGAAGTGTTTCAAATGAATGCCCGGGCTGTGAGATGCTAAGTCGTGGGTAGTGAGAAATGTAGCATCATTTGCAAATGTTGAAACTGTTAGATTTTCGCTTTAGAACTAGTCAGACGTGTATATTTAGAAAAAGATAGATCTTAGAACACTTTCCTTAAGAAACGCCAGACTAAATACAAAATTGTTAAATTATATTTTTTTCCGAATGCCGAGAGATTTTCATATTTATTATTTCAATTTGATTTAAATATTTATATAAAAAATTAATTTTTTTTCTCGAAGAAATAAGCTTTATTTAAGTAGGTTTATATAGATGTGTAACTAATCTTAAAACACGGACTATATAATATACAATTTAATGAATGCAATAATAACTATTTGTTATTATAATTATTACGGTATTAAGACAATAGACAAATAAAAAACAAAATGAACGGAATTATAATGTTTATTTGGAGCATTTACGACCGTTATTTTTTTTTATTTTTTATTTTTTTTTTTTTTTTAAGAAAATAACAAAAGTAAAAAAATTGAATACACAAAAAGTGATAAAAATGAAACAGGGTTATAATTTCTATTATTACGTATGTATAGTACATGAATTTTGTATATTGCTACAACAGCCAAATTATTTATAAAAATTGAGATTGAAAAATTCTTAACATGTGTTTTTCATCGAATAATACCCAAGTTGTTGGTAATTTTTCGATTTTATTCAATTATGAGCGGTGTAACAAAAACACATATCCAAATCCTGCATTGCCCACCGCAATCCTCGGATTTGAGAATAATACGTGAAATACGTTAAATTTTCGCTTAATTTCATTGAGGTTACATTCATATTTTATATACTGTATGTACATATATAAAATGTTCATAGATTACAATATCTTTGTACTTTCCTACATACAAGTTTTTGTATAAACATTTGTTTATTAACAATTATATTTTCGAACCAAACACTGACAACATTAATGATATTTTTCTTTATATTACTTTTTATCATTTTTTTTTGTAATTGTTGCTTTTTTATATTTATAATGAGACAAGAAAAAGTAAAAGAAAATTATTTCATATTCGCTTGTTTTGATTGACGTATTGCGTGCGTATAATTGTACAATGATACGTACATTATATACATTTACAACCATACTTACACACGTGTGTACAGTAAAAATAAATAAAATAATGGCAACAACAAAAAGGCCGCCATATTCTTTTTTAAATTTTGCTTTACTGATTCAATAACTTTATTTAGTTTTTATGTATATACGATTGTTTTTAATATGGGAATAATTGTTTTTGTATGTATTTACATTGTTTGTAAAATTCACATTCACAATTCTACTCTCTTCAGTAAAGTAAATTTCTGTGTATATACATGAAGATATTATTCAAAACGCATTGAAACATGTTGATAAACATTTAGATAAATATTGCGTATCAACATTTCTAATGTACTGCCTTAACATCATATAATGTTGAAAAAAACACATTATTATGAACATTACGTTATGTTTCTTACTCCGTGCGCTGCATTATCAATGAATGTACGAAATTTTGGTTTGTGGCTCAACTAATTTGCAAGTCATTGTAGTTAAGAACGCAGGAAGTAGAATTGATTTTTGTGTGTGTGCAAAAAGAAAACTGTGACAAAATTGCAAGAAACGATTAATACATTTTCTAATGGTTTTTCTTAAATCCAATTGGAATTAGATCCCGTTAGGAATTCGCGCATGTTGTAATGTTTAATGTTGGACAAATAGATGGTACTGTATCTAAAAAACAACAGAAAAGTTTTTAACTGTTAATTTAAGTAGAATTTTGTTTTGTTTAAAAGAGTGCTAATATAAATATAACTTTAACTAAAAAATGTTTTTATCAGACACATGTTTATGTTTTCTGCTCGGCATCTTTGATTTTTATCATTTGTTTATGTGATTCGCATTTTTTCAATTTTAGTTTTTATTCCACATTTTTTCTTCTTTTTTATTTTATTTTGCGTTTTTTCTTGTTTATTTTTTTTTTCAGCCACATCTACGCTCTGACTGTTGCTGATTCACATGTGGTTGCGTTTGCAAATTAAAACAATCTTTTGCGGCCCATTTAATTTTAACGGTCCTTGAAAGTCACCACATTTAATACTAATTTGCCTTTTCTTAATGAAATTCGTTTATTAAAAAAAATTAAAGAGAAATAAATAGGAATGCGTTTTTCTTAATTCACTCTATATAAAAATGATTTGCTGTTAGTTAAAATTAAATTAACAATAATGTTTCATGTGCCATGAACAATTTTGCGTGATGCGTTTGTTTGAATTGTAATTATAATAAATGGTTGTGTGTTTGTATATAAGAATTATTGTCCGATATGTGAGGAAATATATAGATTTAAGTTTTCTTTGCTTTCATTGTTGTAGAAAGAATTTTCAATATGAAAAATCACTGTAACACTTAAGAACGTTCTATAGTTTACAGCAAAAATGCGGTAATAGTGTTATGTTTGTAATTGTTCAATTTTAAGAAATTTTTTCAGACTTAAGAAAAACAAAAATGTTTTCAATTGAGTAAAAGTTCAACATTGACTTTCACTTTAAAAATACACAAATTTGTTAATTTTAAGGTTATTTCACTACAGTGATATAAACAATTGTCCCAGCTCCATACAATACCAAGACTTTTTCCATAACAAGCATATTTAACTTTTAAATATGGAAGAGTACTATATAAAATCGGCACAATTATTTTTCTTACTGTCTTGAATATATGTAATTAATATGTAAATATCAGTGCATATTTGGTTATAGGTCCCATATTAGCTTTCACTCCAGAATAGGGGGGGTTTAATCTTAAAAAACTCTTTATTAAATAATAATTTCATAAAAAATACAGCATATTTTTTATTATTATTATTATTTTTTTCTATATAATAGTTTTATGAATATCGGCCTTATTTCTAAAACAATTTGCTAATTCAACTCTTATATATTACTGTTTCAATGGAATGCTGCTGAAATACCACATTCAACTATGTCTCTCATGTGAGAATACAATTCCAAAAAAAAAACAGTTTATAATTAGGGCCACTATCAAAAATATGTTTATAAAACTAACATAAGTTATAATAAATAGACTAATTAAAACAAAAATTTGTATCACATATTCATTGAAAAATAAATTATAATAAATCAGCTTCATCATAGATTTCGTGGGTTGGTAACTTTCGATTTCAGATATTTATACAACAAATATGGATATATAAAACAAATAAAAGGTCTTTTAAATCACAGTATATAATATCCATCCATACAGCATTAATTGTATAAAATGTAATTATTAAATATCCAAGCAGCCTCTGCAAACTTTGTATGGGTGATACCTCTACCCCTGATGTTATTCTTCCTACGTTTTGTTTAATGAAGTTGGAGGAAACAAATTTGAAAACTCTTGTTGTTATAGTACTTTAGATATTCAATAATCAATATTGGCTTTGTATGGACGATACCCCTCCCTTGGTCTTATTCTTCCTACGTATTGTCCAATAAAACAATTTCTTGTGGAAGTTGCTAGGATATTGGGATATTCCGATCCAACCGGAATTTTTTATCGCATATGTTAGTTTGGAGTATATATATATATATATATATATATATATATATATATATATATATATATATATATATATATATATATATATATATATATATATATATATATATATATATATATATATATATATATATATATATATATATATATTCACAAACGTCAGCTTAAATACATAATACCCAAATCACCAATATTGGTTAAGGGTATAACAAATGGTCTTATTAAGTTATCATAACCTAATAATATAACACCAAATGTGCTTTCAAAAAATCCCTAAAATTTTTGCAGTTTCTAATATTACGGAAAAAGGTCCATCCAAAAAATAAAATAAATTAATCCTAAATTAATAATTTTACTCAATATTGCTTTTGGCAATAATAAAAATCATTTTAAATTACACAACTCAATTCTTCCAATTAATACAAATATCAATGTATTTGTTCATACGATTATTAAAACAAAATTTTTATGGACTTGGCTATGAACAAATGATAATTCGAAAATAATATAGATTGATGTATTTAATTATAACATCTTGATAGATTGGATAGAGATTTTTTTGTCATCCTACATTCTCTATTTCTTTTCTCATCACAATTACTCTAATACTTCTTTTAAAATTCTTTCTCATTTAAAACATTTTATTTCAGATCATTTAGAAAATTAAATTAGTACGTACTAAATATGTATATGTATGTATGTGATGTTATTGTTGTAAAATATGTATTAATAACGCAATTTTAATGTTTCTATAACACTTCAGATATCAGAAAAAAATGAATAGATTTCATAATCTAACAAATTATTTTCATATTTTGTAAACATCACAGAATGTAAGCAAAATATAGAAAAAACAATGAACAAGAATCTATTTACGCACTTCTTACAATGAATTGTATTGAAATATCCTTGTGTACACGCGCACCTTTCCTGTAGACAGATATTAAAGTAATCATTTCTTGAACTCCCACAGTTTTTAAAAATTTACTTCATTATTTCACAAATGTTCGCAAGTTATCTGCACCGCTTGACATTTTCACTTCAGCTAAAGACAAGGCTAACGAAGACGATGTATTTTCCTTGAAATGAAAAATTCTCTAATTTAAAAATAATGTAAAACATTTAAAATTATTTATTGTAATTAAAATATTTAACCTTGAATGAAATTTAGAAATGAAAGGGCATATGGTCGGGAAATATTTAAAAATTTATCCAAATTTGCTATCTTTAAATCCAAAGCTTTTGGATTTCTTTTTATCATTGAAGTTTATCGAAAGGCTTATATTTCTATATATCTTTACTTTTGCAGTCTATTTATTTTTGATCAAGAATTACGCCTACCAAAATACCCGGAAATGGGCTGAAAAGCGTTAATAATGTATAATAATTCGGCCCAAATATTTAAAAATAATCCAAAATTTGATGTTATAAATTTTTGATATAGAATTATATTGGTCTCATATCAGGGTTTTTAGAAGCATTACTGAGATTAATGTTCTAGTTTCTCTGAATGATTTGTTATATGTCTGATCAAACTAAGTAAATCTGGTCTGGTCCAAAGAATTTTACTATTATTCTCTATGTTATTAAGAACTTGAAAAAAATTGATGAATATTGAATGGACAACATATAAAAGATGAAAGTGGACGATGTGGAAGAAGTTTTCAACAATGTGAACACGGAAAAAAAGCTCAACGTTGAAGAATCCGATATATGATTTGCTTATATAAAAAATGGCCACATTTGAAATGTACACAAAAACATAATTCTCAAGAAATTCATTTTCTAAAGTTTAAGAAAGTGACGTACGCCGATGATATAGCTATTGATCTATCTGTGTAGAAACCTCTTTCAATTAAAGCTAAGAATTATTTTTAGTCTTTGAAAGGCAGAATTCGAATTCTTCAACAGGAATGTTTATTTATCCATTACCCCTCCTCAATGTCATCTAACTTTTGCTGCCAGGAACTCCAAAGTTTTTTGTCAGTGTTCTGCACTTTAAATATTTGTGAAACAGAAGCAGAAGCTTCGAAAGCGAGCTGTAGGAAACCCTTGAGGATTGATAAATGTATCGAGCTGTAAATGACTATTCGATATGATTGCTAATATAATACTTTTGTATGCAGCAATTCCATAGTGGAATAGTTTAGGGGAACCTCTTTTAAAAATCGTTTAAACGATTTTTCATAAAGGAACTTCTTCCGGTCTCCTAAGAATAAGACATTAACTTTAATTTTACATTGGTTATCGATTTTATAACGACTATAATGCAACGAATAATAGAAAGAGCTATGATTCGTATCGACTAAGAGAAAAATTTTTGGTATAGAAGTGAAGAAGTTTCAATTTCTATGTATATATATATATATATATATATATATATATATATATATATATATATATATATATATATATATATATATATATATATATATATATATATATATATATATATATATATATATATATATATATATATATATATATATATATATATATATATATATATATATACATACATACATAAACATATATAGGACTTCCTCATTAACTACATGGAATCATCTAAGAACTCAAGTTTACTACTTGAACCAATACTATAATTAATTATAATAACCCATTAATCTTTTTCGTTCGACATTATTTTTAAAATATCTTAGAACTGTTTTATGAAACAAATGAAGATTTTTCTAACAAGATTTAGCGAATCAGCTCAGAAATCTATATTTTGTATCCTAATCCCTTCATCACTTTATTTTAAATCTCCTCCTAATACTTGAAGTCAAACATTTCCCATTTCCAATATTTACATTGTATTACTTCCCTATTTTAATCCATCTATATTTCCAAAAAACTGCTCTAGTTTTGGCATAATTACCTTTATGTAATTTTACATCACAATGCATAACTTTATGATATTTACAATATTACACAACTCTTATTTCGCAGAATATCAACGTCACAATGTCTTAAAAGTGACTAACACCGGAGTGTGTGAGAACAATAGCTGGCGGATTGAAATTAGAGCAGTTTTCAAGAATACGTCCGTTATGTGACAATTGAACAAAAGAAATTATATTTGAATTAGTGCAATTTAGTTTAGTAACTGACTAGTTTTGGTCAGCGAATATATGTAACAATGAGTCGACTAATCCATCGGATTATAGCAAAGATATTACATCAAGACATTGTGGAATGTTGTGTAACATAATGTAACGCGTACATTTCAATTGCCCGCCAAGTGATCCTTGAATAGAGTCGTATTAGGTAAAATAAACTATCTTCTAAATATGAAAAGGGAAAAAACAAACATTTTAAACAAAAGAAACTAGAGCACAAGATTGTTTTAATCCGTTAGAGATTATAAAATAAATATTTACATTTATTATGCAAGGAAGGCTTACTTCATTCTCATTGTATTGTTTACATAACACACATACACACGAACACTAACTAACAAAGATTTATAAGCGATCTTACATAAATACATAACTCGCGATCAGTGTCCTTGAACCGGTAACTAATCACTTTCTTCAGCGACAACCAGGAAAGTATCAGTTTTTATTGCCTTTTATGACATTTTCTTAACATTCAATTTAGCGAAATAAATGAAAAAGTGCTCTAATTTTAAGATGATGTATTTTGTGCAAATAATGAATCATTTGCGGAAGTAAAAATTGTTAAAGAATTGCTGTTTCCCTTTTTTATAACTTATGTTTGTTTGGTTTAAAAAAATACACTGATGCTTTGAGGCAACTTTCGGTGCGAATGGAATTAAATAAAAAAAATCATATTTTAATGCAGAAAATTAAATTTTATTAACTCTTTAAAGTACAATCGGTACCCCATAGAAATAATTGTTTCCATCAGCACAATGGGTGGTTATTGTGTGTTTGTTCTGATATTTGAATCACATACATCAACTTGCTAGTTAGATCACAAGTTTTGAGATATCACAATGGAATTTTGCGCATATGATCATTTTATGTCAAGGCTATGATCGGTCCAATGTAGCTAGTTCTACTCATTTATTTCGCTAAATTGAATGTTAAGAAAAAGTCATAAAAGGCACTGATCGCGAGTTATGTATTTATGTAAGATCGCTTATAAATCTTTGTTAGTTAGTGTTCGTGTGTATGTGTGTTATTTAAAATAGTTATATATATATATATATATATATATATATATATATATATATATATATATATATATATATATATATATATATATATATATATATATATATATATATATATATATATATATATATATATATATATATATAATTGATCTAAAATGATCGCAGCATAAACAAAGATAATTTGCAGAAAAAAAGACAATTTGCAAAAATCAAATCTAAAAAATTTTTAAACCCGCTTTCAAAGAACGTGAAAATAATTCAATGAAATTTGGACAGAAATGTGGCTTAAAGCTTTCAGTTGAGATTAAATGGATTTGTCACATTATCTTGTTGGAACAGTATATTGTATCCGGGATGGATGTAACGTCTCGGAGAATAAAAGCAGACCCGAGAGAAAATAGAAACGTATGCTGTTCCAAAACAGTCAAAAAATACCTTTGCAATAACAAAATTTCGTTGAAATATTTTAAATAATTTAAAAATTAAAAAATAATTATATGTAATGCTGTAGCACATGTATTCAAGAAATATGTGCACATTTAGGTGGAGGTTAAGTCTCAATTAATTTTTAAAGGATAAAATGCACTTATAGAAGTATTTAGCATCTCTAGAAAGAGCTAAATGTCTTGAATAATTAAAAAATAAAAAGAAAATTATAAATTTCGGTGAACTTTTGTAAAAAAATATAATATTTGACGTAGATTTTGAATAATAAATTGTATTTGATCTGGGGCTTTAAAAACATTCCCACTTTTTATTTCCAGAATACCCAAAATTTCAATCCGGCGAAAACATGCTTCAAAAAGTTTATACACAGTTCATAAAATATTTTAGAGCGCAACTACTATTTTGGTCTAAAAAAATTTTAAAAAAATCGTAGTAGACCCACTAGGAACATGTCCTTCTCTAAATCAATTGAAAAAAAAACATCATAAATGTCCACGTGAAATTTCGTTTAAAAATAATCATTAGTTTCAGAATAACTTCTTTAACATTTTAAAATCACTTATAAAATTATTTGATAGTATCTTATCATAATACAGTCGATACATTTTTTTTCATAGTTTAGACATTTACGGGTACCTTTTCGCAGTTTTGCCCTCTTTTACTTTACTTAACTTTATTTTACTTTCACCATAAAAAACTCGGTAAATCAAAATTTTTTGCTAATAATTATTTGGGAAAATGATACATATAACTGTATTATTTTATCACTTCGTGTGTAACGCTAACAAGGAATCTTCTCAGACCCTATAAAGTATATATATATATATATATATATATATATATATATATATATATATATATATATATATATATATATATATATATATATATATATATATATATATATATATATATATATATATATATATATATATATATATATATATATTCTTGAATTAAATCAAAATCTGGATTAAGACAGTATTTAACCATGACAGACGGCTGTATATTCTTCAATATCGTACAAAAACATGAAAATCGGATCAATCGAATGAAGGTTAAAGGCAAAAATATGCAAAATTTTTGTACAAAATTTTAACAATGTTTATAGAAATTTTATACAATGTTATTTTAAACTGTAGTTAATATATGTATCTAATTTGGCAACTATCGGAGCATATTTGGCAATAAGGAGGTTTGAGAAGTTCTTAAATATGGACCGATTTCATTGAAATCATGGACCAATGCCATTTTCAATACTTGTTTAGAATCACTATCTCCTAAAATCATTGTTCATTATTATTGAAGAAAGGTTTATATGTCTGAAAAGTTTTGTGAGATCAAAATTTTTCCTTAATCTTACATACGTATATAATAGTTTACATTATAAATATATTATTTATTTAGCAGCTATTCAAAAAAGGTCATTAACTCTAACCAGAGTTAAATATTCTGATTTAGGTTAAAATCAAACTATTTTGACATTTTAATGGTTTAATCCAAATTTGACATAAATTCCTTCTTCTACAAAAGCTGGTACTTAGGCTTTTATATAGGATCGTGTTGTTTTAAAGGATTCGTTGTTTTTGGATTCGTTTATCCATATTTCCTTTGTCATACTCCGGAAGTATATTAATTATGAATGAAATTGTACATATTATAATCTTTCGATATTTATTTATAAAATTATACAACGATAATAAAATTTCAAAGAGCAAATTAAAAAAATTGCATTTAATGTGAAGCAATGCTAAATTAACAAAGTTGTATAAGCAGTGTTAGACTTTACTTATCGATGATCCTTAAATATTTAAGCTGATTGCAAACATACCAGTCAATGTGCAAGGTAATTCCTCTTAAAGCTTTTTAATTAAGGGGTCTTCCTCTATGAAGGCGTTCGACTACGGTCTCTACAACCATGTTGAATGATCTGTCGTGACTATGAATTAATCATATTGTGAATATTATTGATAAAATATTTGAAATTAAATTGAAACAATCGCTAAAGTCTACTCACATAGGGATCATTTCAAATATCGTCTATACTCTCTATTGAAATACTTTAGATATCAATTTTTAATGTTCCTTTAAACTATTTCTTTACTTTCTACAATTCCTTTGTCTAATTAAGGCATAGGAATTCCTTATCTCTCAAGTATTTTATATAACCCCTTTGTTAGTATTCTGTTACACTGTGAAATTTTAACATTCAAATATTTTGCATCTTCTCTATTTGAAAAGTTATCTGGAATTTCTAAAATATATTTTTCTGATGTATTTGTTGTTGTATAAATAGTTTTTCAAATGAATATTTATTGCAGCAAAGTCAAACACGATAAAATATTCACCTCGATTTTTGCCAATGAAATCGGAAGCCTTAAAAGAAATAAACTTATAGTGTATCGTTGTTTTTATATTCCAAAAAATAGCGCTTCTATTTTGAATTTATAATACCCGGTGGCTCAAAATCATATTTAAGTTACAAAGTCATGGTCTATCATAAATTTCCATTTATTTTGAAAAATTTCGCCGTATTTCATTTCCATTTTATCCGATATGTAAAAGGAATTCTGTATAAAAATTATAAAAACATCATAAAACAATTGTCCTACATAAAAATTCCGATTCCAAAAAAGTGTCCTCATTTAAAAAAAACTGTATCGCCTAAAAGACTTCCTATTTTTATGATCCCATTGTTACAAATTATAATTTTACATGGAAATCTCATATTTTCCGTACTTTTTCATGTTCTTTTTTTCAACCTCGAAACCTAGAAATTATTTCACATGAATACAAAAGGCGATTTGCTTTTTTCGTTTTGTATTTGTCGCTAATGTTTTTAAACGAACACGAAATGAAACTATGTCAAAAAACTGGGTTTCTCAAGAATTCCATTCTAAAAACAACGATCGTAAAAAATATAGTTCAAAAACATTGTTATACCTACTCTCATTTTTACGTTTCCACGAAAGGCGAGCAAACTAAAACGCGAGTTTTTGTCGCGCTGTCAAAAACAATGAAAAATTCCTCTAGAAAACTTAAAAAATTGGGTCGAATGTTTTATGAACCTAAAAAATTAGACGACTTACTGCAGCGTATAAAAATTGCAATATCCCTACAATAACAACAACAAACGTTGTAGTAATTAGTTTTAAATATTGAAGAGTGACAAAGAAAGCGAATTTAAAAATCGTGTATAAAAATAGTGAAACAGCAATAAAGACATTAAACACATTTTTGTATCGCGAATGACCTTGTCACAAAAAAAAAAAATATAAGGGACACTGAAATGACGATGACAACTACAACAACGCAACGACAAATGCGACGTATTTCACGAATTTTATTAGTTTATTAGTTTAATGACTCTTCGCGCAGTAAACGAAAAGAAGATAGTTAAAAAGGACATTTCTTAAGATTTCAAGGTATTTCGCAAAGTCCTGTAAATTTCAAGATAAAGGTCAGTTATTTCTAACACTCTATCTTTGATTTGTCGCTCGTCGCTCTCTGAGAGCGAGAGAGTACACACCTTAGAAGATTGAACATAAATAAGGAGGAGAGTGCAAAATTTCTCCTAAAATTTTCAAGATCAGCGAATGTATAAAGTCGCGTGTGCATATTATCGTAGAATTTCAATGTTTTTAGCGATTCACGCGTTGAATTGAATTTTAAATGAACCGTGTCATAGATTCTTATGTACTCTACTAATAACTCACCTTCGCTTTCGCCTTTTTTGCATGTGTATATTACAACGATGCAAAGGAATCCTATGTTGAAAATTATTGTCAAGTCATAAAAAAATAAATTTGACAACGGGAGGCAAATCAAGGAATAACAAATTATCGTATGTTTTCAAAACATTTCTCCTCCTTCGTTCTGTCCGTCTGAGTATTTTGAAAGCAAAATTCTTGATTCGTGGAATTTTTCGCGCACGACTTCGTTACTTGGGCGTACGACAACAAACAATTAGAGAGGATAAAATTTAATGTGAATTTAAAATGATGATGGTATCCTGTTGTTAGTTCCATTGTCAATGAAAATTGTCAATATAAGTAGCTAATATTATTCGCTTTACAAACAAAGGATGTATCTAGTTAAGAAAATTATAGATTTCCATTTCTAAAGAATATAGAGAAAAGAGGATCGCTGTTGATTGATAATTCGGACAGGATAATTGAACGGATTGTACTATTTCACTATGTGCACTTTTGCACAAAAACATTAAATATATACATTTTATTGATTTTGAATTTATAATAAAACAGTATTTTAATAAAATTTACCAAATCATCTTATAAAAATCGCTTTGTTTATAATATTAATTTTCATACAAATACACAATTTTAAGATAAAATTCTTTAGTTAGTTTCTTCCTGGACATACTTTAAAGATGTGAGCCGGTGTACATACGTTCTACTCGTCTTAAGAATGTCAATTCGGCTACAGCTGTATCAACCTAAAGTTGATTCTCTCCACAAGAAAGGGCTACTCGATTCAACCGGCTTGTTTTCTTTAACACAATAAAAACAAGTAAGAAGTTATAGTCGGCCAAGCCCGCATTTTAATACCCTACATCACATTATAGGTAATGAACCACCTTCGTATAGAAGTATCTAATACGAGTATATTATATGTGGAATAAGACACTCGTAATATTTCGCTCATCAATTTTTGAGATTTAAGCAATTCAAAGTGATATTTGGAAGGAGGTTGTATAGGAAATATAAGTTGTATAGTTGAAGTATATCATTAAACTTATTTCTGTAACCTTATATTCTCATTTAGGTGAAATATCACCTAAAGGCAACGTATTTGGACCATCATTAATTTGACTTAAGAACTGCGGCATTTTGCATTTTCTTGTAACATGAGAAAAATGGTGTTACCCCACCTTTAGGTATACCGTTTGATTTAGAATTATTTTCTGAGTCGATTTTACGACGAGGTCTTAGTTTTTGAAATATCGTGATTTATTTTGGTACATGTTATTAGTTTGGCCTAAGGACGAAGCCTTTCGAAATTTTAGGTAACTCCCATATAAATGTTCCTGCCGGAATGGAGTTTAAGGTCACAGGTAAGTCTTATCGATACATTATTTCTCATTGCTCCCGTATAAACCCTATTCCATATATCAATTTTAAGGGCATACATCTTATATATACGTTGGCATTGCAATAATATCTGTTCAAATTAAGTTAAATATAAGCAAATATTTATGTGCAAAATTATATGAGGGTCGGTTCATAATTTCTTGTAGCTCCCATAAAACCTCCAGAAAAAATTAAAAAATTTTTAAATTTTACATTAATGTTAGTGTAAAACAGAAAATTAAATTATACGAGAGTCGTTCATTAATTTTTCTTTACTACAATTTTTAACCAATAATCTTTTATAACTTTCGCCATCAAGTTGTACAGAATATCTAAAGTAGAAATGTATTGTTTGTAACATATCTTTGACATTCGATAAATACAATTTATATTTTCCTAGTGCTCTTTGTCCTTTTTACCTTGTTTGGTACCAAATTTGACAACTATCGATGCTATTGTTCTTTAGAATTCATTAATTAAACTTTGATTTATATCGGGGATATCTTTCCCCCTGATCCTTTCCTCCCTACTTCTTGCCCAGTAAAACAATTCCTTGAGAGAGCGGTTTTTACCAAAATTCTCGTTAATTAGATATTCGATATTTAAACCCTACACCAACGTAGGTAGAGGTAGGAGTATTATGCGTTTGTGCAGATATAATGGCCAAAAAAAATTATGCTACCACCATATTTAAGTATATCGTTCGGTCGCAGTTTTGAAGATATCTTAATGAAATTTCGCACTTACTGCTATTTCGACCAAGGACGATTTGGACCTAGGACCTCTTGAAATTGGTTATAATCGGTTCATTATTTCATAAAGTCTCCATACAAATGTCCCCCCGAAATGAGATTTTAAGCCCATAAAATTCCATAATATATAAAATGATTTTAACCAAATTTTGCGAAAGTAGGTCTTATGATATTTAAAACAATATATCAAATAATACTAGGATCAGTCTATTATTTCTCATAGGTCCTACTCAAACACTCCTCAAAATATAACAATGAAACGCATCCTTGGGCGAAATCAAAGGTATATTTGGTATTGTAATAATTTTAGGTCAAATTAAGATGTAATATAAACCAAAACTACTTATACGAAATTATACGAGAGTCGGCCAATAATATTTTTTTACTTCCACTTCCAAAATAAATTCCATATAAATTTAAATATCATAATAATCTATCGCACACATAAAAAACAATTTATACGAGGGACGCTCATAATTTCTTTTAACAGTCATTTACAACCGAAAAATGGTTGTAAGGTATTACACACACGGGCTTAATTTCTTATTTAATTATTCAGCACCTGGACTAAAGAGGTAAACGCAATTTTAGACATAATATTCAATGGAAACCCAGATCCTATGATACGAAATTATACGAGAGTCGGCCAATAATATTTTTTTACTTCCACTTCCAAAATAAATTCCATATAAATTTAAATATCATAATAATCTATCGCACACATAAAAAACAATTTATACGAGGGACGCTCATAATTTCTTTTAACAGTCATTTACAACCGAAAAATGGTTGTAAGGTATTACACACTCGGGCTTAATTTCTTATTTAATTATTCAGCACCTGGACTAAAGAGGTAAACGCAATTTTAGACATAATATTCAATGGAAACCCAGATCCTATGAGATCATTTAACACCTCTTTAGCTCATGACACTGCAATCACTGAAAACATAAAGTCCACAATGAACGCAATTGGTGTTCCCACAAGTCATGTTAGGAAAATCTTTTAGAACTTAAAGCCTATAGTAGCAAAAAATTATAATCCTTAAAGTGTACAAAATAATTAATCAAAATTTGTATTGGTCTATTGAAATTTTCCACCACCAACTTATTGAAATTGATATTAAATAAAACTATTTTTGGTATATTTAGTGTCATTCTTTGTTTCTCAACTGTCCATCTTCACACACTGGAACATTTAATATAAATGTGAAAACGTGTTGGTCTGATGTAAATAGACAAACGTCAATATACATCTAAGTGTGTTATTAATGATGTTATTGGTCACTCTCAAAAAATTTCGTCTAAAAGAAATTTTATTTCGGCAAACACAGCTGCCATAATTCGAACGAAGTTTATACAACACGCCTAAAACAATAAAAAATGATATTTTACGCGAGTTATAAGAACATATATAAGAATTCCATGTTGTTAAATCATTAATATATGCAAAATTTAAATAGATATGTAAATTTTAACCGTAAAGTGCCAGTTAATCTTTTTGCGGAATTTTGAAATCGAATCGTGAAATATATAAAAAATGCGTAATTAATTTAATATGAAATTTAACGGTAAAAGTTTTCTACTCCATACAAAAAATCGGTCAGTACTTATTCTACATATGTATATTCGTCATATAAAATATTCCAGAAAGAATTTGTGGTCATCAATGTTTCCAATGTATTAAAATTTTAAATTATGTTCAATATTTTCATAAAATTATTAAAAAGTTATAACTAGTGCATTCAAAAACTGAACTAAGCGACATGCCGTTTTTCTCAGTCGATTAAACGGTTTTTAATGGAAGTCACTTTTAAACTTTTCATAATTATATTCAACTTCATTTTTTTATATTTCGCCATGACTGATAAAGCTTTTCATTCCGTGCGTTATTCAGAATCGATTTTGCCGTGTCCTTCTGTTTTAGACATAATTAAGTCAGTAAAAATAATTAAATAAGATTCTGCAAGTTTTTTTGTTCAGCAATATACATTTTTATAGGTAAAGAGATATAGACCTATAATTTTTACTTATTTATACAAATTCAGAAATTAATGAAAAAGTTTCTGTAAAAATGGATTTAAATAAAGCCATTGTATCTCGACACATTCTACTATACGATACCGAAAAACACTATCAAAAAAACTATTATATCCCCCTCATTTACAGTGTAAGGATTATTTGATGAAATTAGTTATATCACCCTCTGTTTATTTTTGAAGCCTCGTACTGCATATCCTCGTTTTAACATGTCAAAGTGGTTATCTATTGGAATCAAGTCTGTAGAACATGGTAGCCAATCCAAATAGGTGATAACCAATTCTTGTCAAACTTTGATGATTGCATAGAGTTATTGTGGTGCTAGCATTTTCCACTCAATATAGTCAAACATATGGGTGTCCAAAACAAAACCGTCCTCTTAGTTTGGTTTTATACAAAGAGTCCAACGCTACCGGTACAAAACAAGTTCAAACATTAGTATATTAGTACGAGACATACTCCACCAGAATTGAATAAATGAAATTTAGTTTCATAACTTAATACAAGAGTCCTCCATTCCACTATATACTAATTCATGCAATCAATTTTACCATAAATGGTTTGTTGTAAGAATAAATTTTCAATTTTGATTTTTATATCCTACACCAAGTCCCACCTTTTTTAAGTATACCGATCTCCTCAGTGTCAATTCCTGAGCCTATTTAATGTTCGGCTGTCCATAATAATTTTGTGATCTAAGTACAGGTCGCAGTTTTAAAGATATTTCGATGGAATGCATGTAGGCTCCTTACATGTCATGGAGGTTTTAGCGCATAAAAGTTCCAAATATTAGAAGATTTCCACGAAAAGGGTCCATTATTTCCCATAGTTTCCTACAACACCCGCTTCCTTAAGTCATATATAAGAGTTTAAAGATCGAAATTTCTACACATACATACATGCTTTTGAAAACGAATTCACAAAAGAAAATATTTTTATAGTTCTAGTCGATAGTAATAAAATTTTGAACCCTTTTCGGTAACCCTTCCATTCATGTTTTGCTTTCTGTGTAGTGCTATCTAGCACTTTGCTTCCCATCTCCATTTCAAATATACCACAATTTAGGACACCTTTTTGTGCTAAATTTTTTGTGTTCAATTCTCTTTTAACAAAATCTTAATATTCCTCCATTGGCCTTGTGTCACATTACGATGTCTTATGAATGGAAGCAGTCTTTTTTTGAAAACGCTCCTTGATGTAAATTTCGGTATTTTTAGAGCCCGTTGTAACAACTGATTGACATATTACTTGCTAAATTTAGGGCTTTTTGGGAAATTTTGACTTCTTTTGGGTCACAGACATTTTTTCAACAAGTTGCGAAAAATCTTACGTTATGAAATTTGGCCTCTAAATTTTTAGCAGTGTTCCTGTCGGAAACTTGTATGTTTTAAAACCTTTATTTTTATAAGCCTTAACTTTTCGTACCAACTAGTCCAAGCACTGAGATTTCCCTTTTTTTTGTTTTTAGAAACAACGCGTAGATCATTCCTTCTGTGGTAGTAGGTGTTCCACATCATTCTTAGGTACTATTTATAACTAACATTACTTCGTAGGGAATTTCAAAGTCGTTCTTACTTGTTTATCATTGGGGAACACTTTTTGGCATGTTGTTATTAGTCGGAAGTTTTTATTAGTCGGCCATCGATACTAATTCCAACTATTTTCCTAGTGGCTTTCACTTTTAATAGTGTTAAATTTAAAACTTTTGTTTTTGTTTTAATTTCTTCCAAAGATACAGAATTTATTTTTGTAGTTATTATATAAGAATATAAAGTTCAAGTATATGTATGTATATACATGTTAATAAATCTATTTGAATAGTAAATATACGACCATAAGTATTTAGTAGGAAAACATTTGCTTCACAAAATATTTTGAATTCATATATATGTATGTATATATATATATATATATATATATATATATATATATATATATATATATATATATATATATATATATATATATATATATATATATATATATATATATATATATATATTCATTAAACTCTGTCAACAATTGCAAATGTTTCCGCGCCGACAAAATGTAGACAGACGGACACAGATTAATAGATTAGATTTTGATTTGATGCAAGAATATCCATTCGTTATGGGGTCGTAGATGATTCCTTCTTAGCGTTACATACGAAATGACAAAGTTGATATATCCTCTCCACCATCTTTGAAGAAGTTCTCCAGAAAAATATGGACAAAAAAAGGTATTTCTTATGTAAAGACACTTCTTTTAAAAACTTTTGTCTTTAGTGAATATTTCACAAAAAATTAGATTTTATTAGGACTCGCTATAGCATAAGAACTATACCAATTTCTGTCAAAAAGTAACATTAAAAACAGTTTAAGCAAATTTTCTCTAAAATTATAAGATAATAAGAGATAATCCCGTACGACAAAGGCTTTTGTAAGTCTTAACCAACAGAATTCACTCATATAAATATCTTTAAAATAGCTTTAGATAAAAGATATCTGAATGGTTTTAAACATCATGACCAGAGGTGTTTAACTTTGGCACCCTGTGGAATTATCAGTCAGCATTATTAACAATTTGTTCTAATGGTTTCCAATATTATCTGAAAGCATAGACCCTCCGTAATTTGATTGTGTGAAAGGTTTACTTAAAGATCTACTTCTTTGTACAAATTGCATAAGATCTTATTGGCGACATTCATTAAAGTTTTTTTGGTTTTCATTTTTTGTGGGCACCACTGTTAATAAAAACAATTAGAACGACTTTTTGAGTTCGTTAATGATGCACTTCTAAACATGTGTTCAAGGTACAGATATTTTGAAAATCTAAGAATGAAGTTTTTAACTTATATTTGATTATATTGGAATTAAATATTGGTAATATCGACTGAAAAAAGTATTAATATTCTTCTATAACAAATCAATATCAACTTATATCCCTGATCTACTTCTACTGTAGAAGACAAAACTAAATTACATAATGACGAGGTCATCATGAATTAAAATCACTCATATAAGGAAGAATATTTAAACAACAATGACGAATAAGTGTGACAAAAATGATCAAATAAAATAGTTTCTACTACATTTAATGATCTTTAAAATCAAGTGACATTGAAAAAGAATGTGCAAGCAAAAGAAAATATATGTACGTATGTTAGAGGAGTAGCATTATAGTGACAACAAGGAACAGCATGTCAAAATAGAGAAAGACATGAAACTCGTATTGGCTGGCTGTCACTCAATGTGACAATGAAAATATTTGCAAACAAAAACATCAAGCGGAAGGAATTTGTCCACAAAATAAGAAATTTAAAGTCGTACTTAAATTGACATAAAAATAAGAAGTAGTAGTAAAGAGAGTGGCACTTCAACAAGGTCATCATTTTTGAAGGACATTTATTTCTTTCCTCTAAGAGGGGAAATACTTAGTAAATGTAGTAACTTGTTTACTTAGTTACTGACTTAATCATTGATTAAAAACTGTGAAGGTCATTGAATGTTCTATGAATTGTTTTGTAAAATTAACTTAATTTTAAACAAGACAGATTGCTATGATGGAGGTCCATTGAAAGATTTCTATCTGCTAAGTTGGTTACAAGGTCAGAGAAAACTTCTGTCATAGAAAATGAGCCGTTAAAAAGGTTTATTTCTGCTTTTTTTTTTTTGATATGTGATAATGATAGAATGATAAATTGATGACGTTAAACTGAAATCTGTATTATGACCACCTAACTTGTCAGGACATGAAAAAACGTGATGTTTTAGGTAAATAAAGTTATGTATAAATGTATAGTTCTACTTAAGTTCCAATACTGAGGTCAGAAATACATAAGGATATTAGGAAACGGAACAGAAAGAAAAAGATATAAAACAAAATACCGAATACAAACTAATGCAGTTAATGAAAGAGTTGTATATGCCCATTGTCAATTATAGATGATTTGCTGTTTATTTCTAATAATGCGAGAAATTATGAACATAGTTTGTGGATCATTTTCATATCATTATTTCACTTACCAGGATTTGTTGCCCTCTTTTATCCCAATTGTAATATCGATAAATATCGCTTGCGTAGTCCAAATTATTTAAGCGAACCTCTTCTCTGTATACTTTTCATTTTTTAGATAACAAAAGCTTGTCCACACGCACCATTCTTCTCAACAATTTGGCTTATTTATGATGAATATTAAAAGCTTTAGAAGCTTTAGTACATTATTTTTTATTAATAAAATGATCAAATTCAAAAGGGTGTGGACTTAAACTTAAAAAGTTTATTTTAGATGAAAATTAATGAAAACTCAAAACTTCGAAATTGAATTGTATTTATTTAGTCTGAATGCAGATGGTGTTTTTTAGATTTATTTAGCAATTAATTAAGCTATTTCTATATAAAAGAGGTTTAAGATCACGCTTTTTTATTAAATTTATCAAGACGCCTTCAGTCAGCTTTTTATATAGATTCCAGAACATTAGCACTCGATATCACCTGGAATTTGCTTTGCATAATAATTGAATTCAAAATCGATTCATCTATGTGCGTTTGTCCGTCTGTCTGTGGTTCTGATGCTCACATCCATGATAATTGACAGAGCCCAATGAAATTTGGTTCCTTTAAATTTAGATCATTTAAATTTCCTTTAAATCCTTTAAATGAATATCTGTGAAACCTTTATAGCAGATCCTTTAAATTTGCACAAAGATAAAACCTTAATAAAGAAATTAATATATAATAAACTTTTATTTAATATTATGTTAGGTAAAATTTCATAAAAATTCATATCATTGATAAAGCCATTACAATACTAAATGTATATAATTTTTTTTGGAAGGGTTAAAGGCAATGATATCTCCTTTACAGACTATTTCATATCGCATTTTAGGTATCACATATCCCTTAAACTTTATGAAACGTTAATGGCAAACTTGTATAGGCAAAGTAATTTTGGATAGGACAAGGGGGAGAGGTTTCCTCATACAGCCGGAATTTTTGACATGTCTGCACAATTTTTTATTTTAAATTCATGATGGTGAAGGGTATTATTGATTTGGAATAGCCGAATATTGAATTCTTGCTTGTTTAAAATATTTTTAATCGTCTTTGTTAGGAAATCTTACCCGAAGTAAAACAAAAAAAGTTGTTATTAGCTTTAAAGTGGATATCGATTTAAATATATTTAAAAATTTTGAACTAAATAATTCTTCTTTACTGTTATAAGATTCGGTCTTATATATACGACTAAATCACTATTTCTCACAAATAATGAATAACTAATCACTTAATAATAAATTATTGCTTAATTTTACATACAATCGTACATGTATATATATATCATTAATAAATTATTGATTATTGTTTATTTTTGTTTTAAAATTTTTAAGAAATTATCAATTGTTCTCCACATAACGTCTTCACCCAAGTGGACTTCATTGCCCCTCTATGTGATTGTTTTATTTATTTTTCATGAATTTTTGTTTTGGTTTTCATATTTTTTGCTGCTGCCTAATTAACTGATGATTGAGGAAATCAAATTCATTGCATATTGATTTAAGAAAATTTATTCTCGTTTAGATCACGCTGTGTCTTGAGCTTCTTTTATCAATTTATTTTTTCACTTTACCCGTTTACCCTTTACCATCTTTATTTCATTAAAATTTTACAAAAACAAAAGTTTCTTTCAATGATTAGTTGTTTCAATACTTTGTTAGCTTGTTAGACTCTTTGTCTGGAAGCAAAATTATGTGAAAATTTATTGTATATTTTCCCGTTTTTAAGTGTTAGATAAACAAATGTTGCTTATGTTTAGTGTGAATTATGTTTTGTTTTTGTTGAATGTTCTAGCACCCTACAATAATTATTTCAATTTTATTGTAAGTTGGAACTACATTTCTTGCTTAAAAAAATATTTTTTTATTATTGTTAATTAGTAAAAAGAATTATTTTTAAATTTCTTTAATTGATCTGAGATATGTACTGGAATCGAAAAATTCTTAACACACGCTTTTCATTAAAACTTTTATTTAAAGTTTTATCAAACTAGGAAAAAGAGTGTACAAAAAATATTAAATGTTTTCAACCACACCCAACTTTATTTTACAAAAAAGTTGCCCAAACACTCAAAGGTCTGCCGGCAAGCTGTTTCCAATGTTAAAAAACAGTACCGTGAGAATTTGTTCATTGATAGAAAACCTAGTTTAGGTGGATCGAATGGTCCATTTTGTAATAGAAATAGAAATCATGTTCAAAAGAGCTCCCAACTCATCCAGTAAGAAAGCAGTCTGCTTAGTTCAGAGACCAAAAACACATAAAAAATATTCTAAAAAAATATTCTTGGTGCATAATGGGTGACGAAACGTATGTACTGGCAGATTTTTTGCAACTTTCTGCTCAACATTTTTTTATGCTGATGCTCAAGGGAATGTTGAAGAAAAGTTTAGGACCCAAAAGCACTCAAAGTTCTTGGTATGGCAAGCAATATGCAGTTGTGACAAAAGCTAAAATGGACTCTATAAATGCCTAAATAAACATCAAATAATGTTTACAAAAAGGCTTATTCCATTCATAAAGCTTCATAATGTGTCCACTTATTTTTGGCCTACCACACTTTTGGACACCTTTTTGTTCTCTTCTATTCTCTTTTAGCAAGAACACAATATCTCCTCACTGACTTTAGCTATGGGCAGCTTTGAGGATTTGCACCTCACATTATTGTTCCTGTACCACTTAAGAGCTTGCGCACTATAAAATCGTTAAAGGAAGGGTTTAAGAAAAAGTTCAAAATCAAAGTCAATAAAAAGTAAAAGTATTTTTTAATTACAATAATAAAATAAATAAAACTTACGAATATGCAGAAATTTTAGAATTCTCCCTGTTAAAATATTACTTTGCAGGGCTTGAGTCTCACATTAAATTAAGATAAGTATAGCAAAAATCGAAGTACGAAATTTTACGAGAGTCTCCCAAGGTCGGTACAAATTTCCCAGAAAAAGGCCTTTAAAAGCGCACAAACACTACGTATATATAATTACCATAATATACTGCAAAAATTAGAAAATATATTTATATAACACTAGCTTTACCCTTTGCTCTTTGCTGCACAAACATTCTCCTCAAAAGAAATTTCACAAATCACAACGTGTATTAAAAAATTTTATGCAATGGACATTTTTCCAAATGCCTCTGGCCCCTTCAGTTATAAAATTTTATTTAAGCTACCCTTGATCATAACCGTCCTATATTTTGACCAGTAAAACTGTTAGGACCTAAATTTAAGAACTTTCGCTGTTACAGTTGTTTACATATTCAATTATTATTTCATTTGTATGAGGGTAACCCTATAAATGGTGCTATCGATTTTACATTTTGTTCACTAAAATAGTTCCTTGAGAAAGTGATTGGGACCAAATTTGAGAATTCAGTTCTTTACATATTTGATAATCATTATTTTCTTTATATGGGGGATCTCTACCCCTGGTCCTATCCGTCCCACAATTTGGCAAATAAAAAAATCCTTCGGAAAGTAATTAGAACCAATTTGAATTCTCCCGCTTTAACAGTTCTTTAGATAGTTGATAATTAATACTTACTTTGTATGGCAGTACTTTTCCCCTTGTTCCTACCCGTCCTATATTTCGTTCAGTAAAACTTATTCATGACAAAGTGTTTAGGGATGAATTAGAGAACTTTTGCAGTTATTGTTCTTTAAATATTCCGTCCAGTAAAACAATTACTTGTAATTCAAAAATGATATATATAGATTTTCTGGATTTATGTATTATTTGTGTAAACTTTAAATATCTTCATCCCGGAATAATATTTTACATGGAATTATCTGATGCATTGCAAAAAATATTATTTAAGTCTTTCGATAATATTTATTGAAAATTTTGAAAATTCTTTGACATTTCATTGCCGAGTAGTATTTAATTTATTCGACTTTTATTACAAATTTTCAATACGTTACGTTTGCAGTAAAATAAAAACAAATTTGATGAGATTTTCGTTATAATAAATTTGAGTGGTACATTTGAATACTCAGCGTGATTTCGTTCGTTCGTGTATTAATTATTTATTTTTTCAAATACAAATACAAATATTGTATCTTGTATACTTTCTAAACAAAATAATATTTATTTAAAAATTTCATATGAAAATGTCTAAATGATTTTATTGGTAAGAAATTATTGAAATGTAGCAATAATTAATGACAGATGATTATTGAGAATTAATATATATGTCATTGATGAGTAATAAAATAAATTTCACAAAACTTAACAAATCAATCAGTACAATCGATATAAGCAATATTCCGGATCCACTCTGTGAATTCTGAGATATTTTTTTAGAAGAATAGAACTACCAAGCAAGCTTCTGAGCAAAGAGATCTCTCCCATTTGATAAAGTTAGGTCCACCAAAGATATTTCGGTGGCAATTTGTTCGGAATCTAAGCGACCTTTACCCAGACGGACCCATTATGTAATATATCATTCGTAATATATTTTTAAAGTTTCTGAAATTTTTACTAAAATAAAAATAAAATTAACTTAAAAAATCGCTATTCAAAATCTAAGCAAACTTTAACATTTGGTAAATTATCCTTTATTTCTTCTCACCTAAATGCACTTTTCATTAACTGATTGTATAAGAATCATTGGAATATTATCATAGACACCCACAAGGATTTTATTTTAAATAATTTGATTTTTTACTAATTAAAAAAATCAGAATAAGTTCCGCTAATAATTTCCAAATAAAATTCCACACTCTGCTATCACTATAAAAAATTTCATGCAAATCCATTCTACCGATCAAAAGTTACAAATTTAATTCCAATATAAAGTTGCTTAGGTTTCAAACAGCGAGTTTTAAATTTAATTTCACTTTTATTGCAAGATTACCTCAAAATTGGTGGAGTTTTTAATTAATTAATAATAGACACATTATTTATTAATCTCTTTAAAGATTTATACAAAAGCCTATGAATACTTAATAAGATAATGTTGAATTAGTTTTGAACTGTACAAAAGTAACAGACCACCAAATGGTACTGATTTGTTTTCAAAATATCTTTTGTTTCAATTCTGAAGAAAATTCCTTTTTGTAGTCCCGGAGACCTTTGTAACCACGCCATTATTATAAACCCTGTACACAGAATATTAAGCCCAAAAAAAAATGATCCTGTCCACTGTTTGAAATAGGTACTTATATATATTCTGTTATATTTATGTACTTTTTATGTTTAAAGGTGAAAATATATAATAAGTATTTCAATAAATACACAAATCTTAATATAATCACATTATTTGAAATACATGAAAACGAATACGTGAGAAATTCTTTGGATTTCATAACACCAGAGGAGTGGAGAAAATTATTGATTTCCATTTGTAGAGATATTAACACATTCGCCTCTTTTTCTGACACGTGTCCGAGCACACATTTTTCCTTATTTTTCAACTAAAAACTTAGTGCCCAGTATATATAAAAAAAACAATTCACTACTAATCAAATAATTATTCCTCAAAGGAAGATGCACGAATATTCACTGCAAAAAAAAAAAAATAAACGAAAGAACAACAACAATAGCAAGCAAAGAAAGGAGACTCAATTGAAAAGTTATTTAACAGATAAAATGTAAAAAAATGACAACCAAATGTTAGAATGGGATGTTCCTCTTTCGTTCACGTTTATATGAACATTAGTTAGATGTGTCCGTAGTTTTGTTGTTGGATGTGTCAAGGTAATTTATTAATGCCGCAATAAAAACGTTGCACATTTTCTGTTAATGCTGCCACATTTTCATATAATGATAGTGGTGGTTAGAAGAATATAAAGGCACAAATGCGATACTAGTACATATAGTATGTATGAATGGTTTGTGTTCGTATGTGGGTATAACATCTCAATTATTTCGTTCTCTCTATAACGGAAGTAATGATGGATAGAAATCTGAAAAAGAAGCATTAACACGAGAGTTTGTTTTTTGGTGTAACTTGAAGTGTTAATCGTATTTTGTTCGGTAAGTGTTTTGGTCCATTAAAGTATGATCTTATAAATCATAATTGTTAAATAATAATTAAATTATGGTTTAATATTTAATGATGATTTGTTAACAAGTGTTTTAATTATGAAAATTTAGCTCCCACACCGTACCTACGAACTCATGGCCCTTTTCGATAATCCTTTACTTTCAATAAGTTCATTTTTTGTCTTTAATTTTCTTTTCATAAGAATGCAATATCTCTTGTTTCCTTTAGCTAAATGCATTATTATGAGAATTTTAATACCATTTCAAAGCTCTCTCATTGATCGAGGAAAAATTAGAATTCTTTTATGAAAGGAGACATTTCCTGCTTTTGGCTTTAAATCTGCTACATTCTCCCAAGCAATAAAAATTTTTGTGAAAAATTTGATTTCTAATCATCCAAATTGTTTTTGGTATTCTCGTTTGGAATCTATTAAACTTAGTTTTCGTAAATAGTTTAAATATTGAGTAAACCGAGTAGTTTGATTTTAATTTTTGCAATATCATGTTCATGATCATGTAAATAATATTTGAGCATCTAAGATCATCAAAAGCAAGCTCTCTTTATTGCAAAGTTGATCATTCCTCCATAGACTGGAAATCAAATGGAAAATCGACTAAACGTCGCTAGTAGATGGTAAAAATAGAATCAATATTTTTAATAATGTTTTTGTAAGCACTAACATAATTGTAAAATCCTTTGTTTGTTTTGATTTGAAATTATAATGTATAAGAGAAGAATTGTTAAGAATTAAATGAATACTACTAAATAATGCAATCAAGGTAAATTGTATTAAATAAGTTAGGGATTTGGATGTTAAGATTTTCATATTAACTTAAATTTAATCAAATTAAACCTCAGTTTCGGACGTAATTTTATGAGCTTTATCATAAAAATTGTAGAAGCATATTAGATTAGAATGAAGAAAGAGCACTAAATTCAAAGAATTTCATAATCGGTTTATGAAAGTTGAATTCTTGGTTGGTAAGTCTATGTCTGATAACATGTTGTTATCTTTATTTGCACTCAGCATCGAACACTTCGAAGCTCTGAATTTGTACAATTTAACCAATTCATATCTAATTATTACATTCGAGACCTACCAGAGTCAAGACTGGCTTTTATGCAGCATAGTGGATTTAGGGACATTTGGGATGTTCATATGTTTCGCTATAATAAGTTAGAAATACTACTTCGATGGAGGAGTTCAACATAACAATGGCCAGAAGCATTCATCAAAATTGATCAAAGATTAGTTAATGGTCATAGAATAATCCAAGTTTTGGGTTTGCCACCAATTCCCAGTGTTAATTTTTGTTGACATTTGTGGGTAATAGATATATTAACAATTAGTAACTAAAGAAAAAAATTTAATTTAATTATTTAAAGGATATGAAAGATAATAAATACTTACTGGGAAAAAGTTGCTTTGGTTTCGAACAATACTGTATATAAAGATTCAAATATAAAAATTGTATGCTTCATACAAAAAACATCAACTAAACGATAAAGAGACTGAATCATTATAAAAGAAAAAATCAATGGAAAATTAATTAAAATAGAAATAATTTAACTTTTTTCCAGTTGTGATTTTGCTTCATGGATAAAATGTTAACTCAACATTGTTTTACAGTAAATACAGTTTCTTGAGAATATTCTAATATGTACAATATTATTTCACTACAAATTTTAAACGTTTAATTTAAACTAAATGAAAAATATATTAAAATTCAAATCAACTATGTTCAGCGCTGATTTTGTTTCATGTTTCTAAATTCCGATTAAAGAACATATAAATAACTAAAAATATATACATATTACATATTTGTCAACTCTTTTAGTTACAAGAAATCGAAGTCAGTTTCCAGTTTGTTTTTTTTTTTTTTTGTTACTTCTTAATTGAATAATAACAGCCACTGCATTTCAGTACCATTCAACACATCCCAGCCCACAAAATCGATTGATTTCAAATACATTTTCCCCTCATACAAAAAAATGTACTTTTATATAAAAACAACAATAAGAATCAGTGTAAAAATGCCAACCCAAAATGAAAAAACTCATAAATTTTGCAACAGTTTCATTCTTTGTGTAAATTTCAGATAGACCTTCTTTTCAGATTTTGTGCAAATGGAACCTTCACATGAATTGATACAAAAACAAGAAATAAATTTATTGAACATACGTATAGAAAAAGGATAATGCACACATGCCACTTTATATCCACACTTACATATGCACATACGAATACATACATATATACATTCATAATAGAATATACGATACAATATATTCCTTTAGATGTTTAAACTTTATATATTTGACTGAGGGTTGGTGGGTGGATGAACAGATAGTTAGCTAGATGGTGGTGATGAGCTGAGCTCTAATAATAGAAAAACCTGGCATTTGGAGTATACATCTAAAAAAATTTTAAATAAACAAAAGCATATCGATAACGTAGTATTCCAATCCAAAACTAAACAATTTAAATCAATTGACTTGCCAGGATTATAAATGTCACTAAATTAATCAATTATCGACTTTAGAATTTAGAGCAGATTGTAGAAATAACTTAGCAAAACTGATACTCTACTCGATTTGGTTTTGTAGACCAATTAAACATGTGTATATAAGAAGCTTAACTTGCCTCAAATCAAGTCATGTTTGTTAAGACCAAATCATCCTATGTAAATATCATTTTTTCACGATGCATCTACAGTCAGGCAATCCTTTATTTTAGAATGATCTTTAGATTTCATTGGAATATACACATTAATAAATAAGATTGTATATTATGAGAGATAATTTTGAAACTACTGTTATTAAATAATCTTTGAACTTTCGTAGTTTTATGACAGAAGATTTCAACGTTTAATGAAAAAAGGTGTGGATGTCATACGTAATTCTTGTTTATTTCATGTTTCCTTGAATCCTTATTCAATGTCTTACAGACTGATTAGTTCTTGTTGTTGTATTTTCTATTTAAATCTTTATAAAATGCAAAAGAGACACGCATGCCTTTTGTTTGTCCAACAAAAGGAGTGCGCGAGCGAGTATTGCGCGATTTATGACGGACAACGAGTTTTAATTATTATTTATTGAATGTGAGAGATATTTGTTTCTTCCTTTTTCTTATATATTGTTGTTGTTTCTATTGTTATTATTTTAGTTACGTTTAAATACTTGCGAATTTCCGGAATTGAAATGATTTTAGTAGGCATAACATTTAATTTACTATAACGTGTCCTTTTGCCAGAAGTAACATTAAATATTATTAGAAATAACAAAAAAGAAGGAATTTACACTTTTTTACTAAAGAAAACAATATCTTTCCTAACTATATAGAGAAACAGACATCAGCAGCAGCTTTTGTTTTTATAACACTACTATAGCTTCTTTTCTATAATTTTTATGTCTTTATGATTATTGCAATTAGTTGAGACGTATGCTCGCTTACTCGAATAGACAAAAATTCCAAAAACAACAAATAATCAATATTCATTTAGAGATATTCAACTTCAATGTCACCTCCTTCTTACGTACATCAAACATCTTAATTATAAACCATGGGAGGTATAAAGAAGAAAATCTTCGTAAACTCTCTTAAACGATGATCGCTGAAACCTTGACGATCAGGGGAAAGAGAGTACGGATAACCTCGAGTATAACGTTGAATATTTCGCGATGATAATGCGTTGCTTATGGTAAATATATATAAGTAATAAAGAGCCCAGCAGGTATTCGCACTATGTTTTGTAAATCAATGATCTTGTATGAACGGATAAAATTTCTAAAGAGAGAATAATTTTGAACAAACGGATAAAAAATATTTACCCCTATATCATTTGCACTGACCTACCTTAGTATGCACAGTACACAACACTCTCCCTTATGAATCTATTGTAAATTTCTCTCTGCTAAAACAACTGAACAAGGGGAAGGAAAATAGACAGTTTAACTGTCGCAGCATGTGTCAAAGTGTCATGCAAAGGATATTTATGTGCAATGACGAGCAAAACAGCGAAAAGGCAAAAACAACAAAACAACACTAAAAGGTCGTGTGCCACAAGGTCCTTGTGGAAACTAGTGCTGAAACAATTTTGCTATATTAAGAAGCCGAAAAGCAGAGAAAGGCACATTCGCTTTTACATCCTCGTCGTGATCACATCTCATCTAGTTTAGTTTAGATTTTTTTTATTTTTTTCGTAAACACACAAATTTTAGTTTCCCATCATCATGGCAGCTACAAATTTTTATGCCGATTTCTCCAGCAACACCACACAAAATATGTACAATTATAACAACTCTTCCACATATTATAACAATTCTAGTTCTTATTATCATCAACAACAGAGCAACAGCACATGGAATCCAGCCACATATAATCCCAATTATATGTCTCAATACAATACTGGTGTTTTGGAAAATAACAGCTCCCAAATGTATAATGATTACTACAATTACAACACTGAACAATTAAATGTTAATGCTCCAGTGCCTACAGAAGAAGTTCCAAAAGTTTCACTTAAACGCAGAGCTAGTGAATTGGAGGAAGAAACTGTTAACAAACCCTCTGTGGAAACCGTCAAAGTTGAATCAGAAGAACCACCCAGCAAACTGCGTGCTTTACTCACAAATCCCGTTAAGAAATTGAAATATTCCCCCGATTACTATTACACAACTTTCGAAAAAGTTAACAATAACCAAAACAAAAACAAAGCTCAAACCGAACAAACTAAAGTTCCTAATACACCTCCCTGCTTCGAGCAAGATTTCCTTTCAACTCACACACCAGCCACTCAACAAAGTATTCTATCACCTAATCGCAGTGATGTTGATTATTTAGATGTCTATTCTCCACAATCTCAAAAAGTTGCCAGTCATTCCCATGTATACAAAAATGGTTCATCCACCACCACTTCTGAACCAGCCACTCCTGCTTCATTAGTTGATGGCATCAGCACTCCACCCCTATCTCCCAGCGATAAACACATCAATCAAACATCAGTCCAACAACATGAAATCAATCATCAAATTTTGACAGCTAACGACTACAATTGGTCGAACTGCGAAGACAGCCCTGCATCAGGTAAGCATCGAAATAAAAAAGATTCATTAATTTCTCTCAACAATTTACCATTATACGCTTTTCTTTTGCAAGACATACATCTAAGCTACCTGTGCATTTATAGCTAATTATCTTTTGCAATAGAAAATCACATTTTCCATATGAATTTTATTACTATACAACTTCCAAGAATGGCCAACTAATAAAATGTTATTTCTTTCTGTTTTGCTTTTAGATTGCAAAGACTCAAAACGCACCCGTCAAACATACACTCGTTACCAAACTTTGGAATTGGAGAAAGAATTCCATTTCAATCGTTACATCACCAGACGTCGTCGTATTGATATTGCCAACGCTTTGGCTTTAAGTGAACGTCAAATTAAAATTTGGTTCCAAAATCGTCGTATGAAATCCAAGAAAGATCGCACCTTGGAAGGATCTCCCGAAATGCATCAACAAGGTTTAGCTTTCCCTGTTATGCCTTTGGAAGCCACAAATGCTCAAACGCCTTATGTACCCGCTCATCAACAAATTAACGCTTGTGGTAATTCTTCATACCCAGCATATTTGGCCACATCAACACCATCCTTCCCTGGCGCTTATCATCACGGCCATCACCACTCACCCGAACATTTTTCTGGCCATCAATACGAAACCACCGCTCAACATGCCCCTCTAAATCATCATCCTCATCATTATCTACAAGAAGCCCAGCAATACAACACTGCCGCTGCACATTTTGCTCAAACCAACTATCAACAACAATTGGCAATACCAGCAGGATCCAACCCTATGTATCAGCTGGCTTAGACCACGAAAGCGCTAAGATTTTCAACCATTTGAATGTGTACAATACAAATGGTCAAAGAAGATAACTCGACTTTCGTATGGTTTCATTTACGAATTTTCTTTGGCAAATGCAAGTGTTAGTGAAATGTTTTCAAAAACATACACATGCACAGTACTCCCTATGGTGTCTTCGGTTTTGGCTTGACCGAACCGATACGCACATACACGAGCACAAAAATTGCCACTAACAGAGCTAAATTATGAGCGCAGGCGCAAAAGTGCAATATGAAATATATGCAGGCAATGCATACATCTGTAGCAATAACAACAAATAAAACAGGAAGGAAATTACCAAAGTAGGAAATAAAAGGGAAAACGTGAGCTACACTCTCTTACACACCCATAACACTCGCTGTGTGCACACAGCAAAAAACCAATAAATTATGTGTTTTGCAATCAGTATTGTTTACGGGGAGTACAACACAATAGAAATTTAAACATTTGCTTACCCATGGCAGGACCTGGGTTAGATCCTGGGGTGTTTAATAATCACAAGTATAAACAATTTAAAAAAATTCACCCTCATCATCATGCTCACATCATTTTACTTTCACTACTTTGCTCTTTACCTTCTTGCAATAATTTGGAGCAAAAAAATCAAATTCAGAATCTTCAATATCATTTTCTGTCTTTAATATTTTATTATTTTTTTATCAATCATTTTTATTTAATTTTAATTTTAAGCAAATTATTAAATTATTACTTTATAAACTAATTTTAATTTATGTTATTAAATAAATTTATATTATTTATAAGAAAATTACAACAAAAATTTCTTTTTATTTCTTTTATTTTAAAACAAACGAACAAACTCCACAAATTTTCACAGCAGATCTTAACAGCTGCATTAATTCTCTGAAACCTCCCTTAAATTAGTTTTTCCGTATTTTTCCTCTTAAATTCGCATATTCAAAGACTGGCGTTTTTAGGGTAAAAATTGTCAAATAAAACGTTTTTTTTATTTCAAAATTACTGGTTACATCGACATCTGTATCCATTCATTGATTGGTCATTTTTCATTCGATAGTCTGACATTTATTATTATCCTTTTTAGTTAGAGGGGAGAATCTTTTGTTCGGAGGTTTTGATAAAGTTACTTTATATATATAATGCAACTATTTGATCTTACATAAAGATTCCTAAATCTGTTAGGTGTGGACGACTGTCATCTAAAATTTTTGAAAAATTCCTTTTTAACAACAATAAAATGTGAATAATTTTTAATCTAAAAAATATCATGGTATTAACCATAATCTTCATGAACTTCAGTTCAACATTCATATTCCATTAGAATATGCTTTTTCGGATGAATCCAAAAAGCAACTCCATACCAAAATTAATGATCTTGTTGGGGTATAATAATGTTAAATAAATTTCAACAATATTTTTTTAAAAAAAATTATTCTTTATTTGACAAAATTACAAAAGCGAATTATAGAAAATTTTAGTTTTTAATTTTCGTTTCAAAATCAATGAAAAGTTGATTTGTTTAAAACATATTTTTTTATATTTTAAAAGTGTTTACTTTAAAGTATTTATATTACAGTCGCCAGGAAAATTCTAGGACTGCAGTGACATACCCAAGACTCGGACAGTGACAAACCCGAACTTGACTTAAAACAAAACACTCAAACACAAGATTCTGGATTCTTTCTGTGAAAAAATATGCTTTCGACTAATACTGAAATATATGACAATGATATGTCTATTAATTAACAGCTAAAATTTAAATATATGGTTCATCTTTCGGTTCGAAACCTAAGCAACCTTTCTCCAGAATCGCAGCAGAAAATTTTTAATTCTACATATCGCAAATAAATATATTGTTATTCAAGTAGAAGGTTTGTTTATTCCCTTTTTAATTTAAATAAAACATATAGTTATTGCTCTCTCCACTAAAATGTTTTCTAATGTTAATACTTAATATCATCATAACAATTTTAAAGATGTCATTTAGCACAATGGTGCTTGTCTCCATTAAAACTAATAAGGGTCTTAAATATAAGACAATTTTTGGCATTTATTATTCTGAAACAATCTTAGAAATTTTGCGAGAATCGGTTCTTTATAACTCATAGTTGCCTTATAACCCTACTTCCGAATATCATTTTAATGTACATAAATCTGACATATTTACTGTGAAATTGAAATAAATATAAGCAAAAATCAATTCTTAAGTTTTTCAAGGTTCAATCTATAGCTTACTATAGCTTTAAAACTCATGAGCTCCACATAAAAAGCAGAAAACCAAATTGTACGGAGGTCATTCAATAATCTTTCGTTGCTATTATTTAAAACCAATAATGTGGTGCAGGGTATTTTACCAGTGCACGCAGAAAAATGTCATTTCGCAATATGTTCGTCGCAAACACTGATGTTTTCGCAGCAAACATTTATTGTTATAACCAACATGTTAATTGTTAAGTTTATTTTAATTCATAAAAAAATCGTTTATGTAATAAAATTATTTTTTTGTTTGACTGATCACAATTTTATTGTTTAATAACAATAAAAGCCCGTTATAAAAAATATTATTATCAGGACAAACATTATTTTCAGTTTACTGTCAACTTTTATGAATAGATAATTTTTTTAAAAATTTTACAATTTCTTTTAACATGGAAAGCACATTTCTATTAATATTATCATTATTTATAAATAAAAAATTAAACAATTAAAATAAATAAATTTAAATTCAAATAATGTTAATATATTTTCTAAATGTATCTATAAAATGAGAAGTTATTTAAAATATTTCATACTCAATAACAAAATAATGCGAACAAACTTTTTGCTGAACTAAGAATATTTTTTATTGGAATAATAATATTATAATTCGAATAAACAATTTTTTTTAGTTACGGTAACAATATCTGAAAACAATAGTATATTGCTTCTCGTTTATGGTTACCGCAAACATATTTTTTCTCTGCATGTGGGTTTAACCGACTATAACTTTTTATTAAGCTATTGCATAAATGTTCAAGTAATATAATTATGTAGATTCAAGAATGTCCGAGCTATAATTCGTTGCTCGACCAAATAAAAATGCTATAGTCAGCTTTATTAAGCCTTCATACCTTCCACCATTTACATTTAACCAAAATCTAAACTTCGTTTTTCACTGAATGACAAAATGACTCCTTTAGTACTTATAAAAAGCGTTTTAGGACCATTGTACGGTGGGGTATTATTCTAAAAAAATTATTAGAATCGTTTAATTCAAATTCTTTTAGGAAACTGTTACTAAACTAAATTAACAAAGGTAAGCATATGAATTGTTTGCCCCTTAATATAGATTTTAGTAACAGCTTCTAAACTTCGGAGAACAAGTTACAAAATTATTTGCTCAATTCTAATATTATTTTTGTCAACTCTCTAATGCTTTTATTAGAGTATCATTGGAAGTAGTTTCACTTACAATAAATTCTTAACTTATAATGGACATTGAGCAGCAGTTCAAACTATTTGTCTAGATTTTAACATCCCTTAAGGAGCAATACACCATCATAATTTCTTACAACTATATAACTTGCGGAGCTCATAAATTGAAACTTTTTAATGTAATAAAATCTGACCATAAAAAATGATCTCAAAATTTTGATCGTAAACAATACAAAATCACCTAAATTTTATGAAATTACATTAAAAAATATTTGTAAAAATCAATAACTTTTACGAAACACTGTATAAACCATTAAATATAATAAAATATTAATTTTATAACTATTTCTAAGAAACAAAAACTATTTAAAAAAAATTTTCATATTTTTTTTTTTTTTGCAAAAATGAAATAAAAATAAAAAATAGATTTAACATTAAATAACCCTTCAAGGTAAACGAGACACATCTTTCTAAATTTTATTTTTTATTTCAAATAACTCTTCCAAAGTCACAACCATAAAACAATAAACATAAAACGTTAAAAAATACAACATTTACGTACAAATGACGAAAGAGTTACGTTAAGTTACAATAGCGAATTCTGCGAAACAAAATTATGTATTTTAGTTTTTAACTAAAAAAATACTCATGTAACTCTTTTGCAATAAACGACAAATACAACTGCATTATAAAACTCTTTCACTAAAAAAAACTCTTTTTTCCGGTTAATGAGTAAAACCACCTAAGGGTTGAGTTCAAAAATCCTTTTTTTCATCGCATTTCGCGAACTCATTTATGCAAAGGAGACCTTGTATATGTTTGTGTAGATGTTCGCGGAAATTTTCGCATACAAAACGCTAATATCTACGTATACAAACACACACACTTACAAAGTAAATGCAACGAAAAACAAGAACAAATTGCAAATTGCGTTTGCATGCGCACTTAGCGAATAATTGTAAACGTCAAGGACAAAAAGTCAATCCTTTACCGTAATCCTTTTAAATACCCAAAATTAAACACGCCTTTGTCAAAACAATTGTTAAAACATTGCAACTCCTTCGTTTTGTCTTGAGAACACTAGCAAAGAGTAAAGGACGACCAAGGAAGAGACGATGTACTACAATATATAATGAAGAATTATTTAAATTACCTGACAAAAGGTTTTCGCAAGGATCAACTACTACAATGTCTAACACTAAATACACTTTCTTTCATACATACACACTTTGTGTGTGTGCAGCCTTTAACATCGTCTAGAAGGAGTGAAGGAGTTACAAAGTCATAACAATAAAACACCTCTTTGTTTTGGATTTGCAAATCTCTTTCGCAAAGAAAATTTCTCAATCCTCGCAAACAAAGCCTTATGCATATATTTACATACTTTATGTGTCTGTGAGTGTGTTTTTGTGTATGATTAAATATTCGTTGAGCTGGAATTTGTACTCTTGATCCGAGCACTGTTTACTAAAACTAACCGCCTACATTGAGAATTTCTCAAATTATTCACAAAAACATCTACAAACGACGAGAATATGGAAAAGAGATTTTGATGAGATCTATTAATATATATTTATTAACATTTTCCGGTCGTTCGATTTAATCCTTTTAACTGGAAAGGATTATTTGATATAAGCCTTATATTAGAAGCAAACAATCAAGAGATACTTTTAGACGAATCGAGAATTTATTTATAATATTTTTAAATTAACGGGAAGAATATTGGGTAGGGGATTGTAGTTGAACCATATTATATGTGGGTGTATCTAAATCGGACAAATTAGTGTAAACAAGTATTTATGTGTGTCTAGTTTCTTAAAATTAAGTTATGAAAATGGGTGTATTTTAGTTTTGAAAACAGGTTGAAATTATAATCTTTTTTGGATTAGAAAAAATTTAAATTACATATTAATAATAGAAAAAACATTTTCCCTACGATCCACTTTTGTTCTCTTCTCGAACGAAAATATGTTAACTTTTTTATTACAAGGAATTATTGAGAACTCCATTAATTGTATATCAATGTTTAATAACAATTAATCAATTGTTGTCAATTGAGTATTTGATTGGTTTGAAGTAGTAAAATTTCATATCCGAAGAAGAGAATTGACGAAATTGACAAATGTTTCAGTTATTATGACACTTGACAATTTAAGTTGCATCTTCTTTGGAAGACACCAAGTCAAATGGTGTCTTTTACGGAATAACTAACACGTAATATAATTATATATTTATTTACACACATGAAACAAAATCACTTACATCTCTCATATAGACTATTTGAAAGCTTCCATACTTCCATACATACTTGCAGAAAACATAGATGAAAATTATCGAACAGAATTTTTGGTTATAACGTTTCATAACTTTAATTTTTAATTTTATTTTTTTTTCTATTTTAGGATTATAACTACACAAAGCAAAAGTTGGGAAGAAATATCAAGGAAAACTGTATTTTAATATTATATTAACAAGTAAGAATGCTATATTTGGCTATGCCGAATCTTCAATACCCTCCACCACAAATTCATGTAAATCGTATACATTAGGTTCCGTAGATATACATATACACACACGTACTCACAAAGTATACGTTATATAAACAATTTTCTTAAATATAACACAGAAACACTAAATAGTTACATAACTTATAACTTTTTTTCTACTGAACCGATTTTGATAATTTTAGGAATAGTAGTTCACATAACTTAATAATTTACAATTTTACGGTTCATTTTAAGTTCATCGCTTGAACTTAGAGGTTGCGTTAGATATCAATCTATATATTTTAATATACTGTGCCGACGTACTAGTTTTAAATAAGGACTATAGTGAATACTTAGGCCAAATTTCATTGAGCTCTGTCAATTTTTTGGATGAGAACGTGCCAACAACAGACAGACGGATAGGCAGATGGACATCCTTCTTAGCGTTTAACACGGAATGACAAAGTTAATATACCCTCTTAACCACTTGTGGTGGTGGAAGGTTAAAAGATACGGTATTTTGCAAAAATCCATACGTGATCCATACAAAATTCTTTTGTGATCACGTATGGATTTTTTTCATTATTTACTTTTGTTAATTTATTTTAATAGACCTTTCTGATAAAATACAGTTATCCTGTATTGCATATTTGCAGAAATTGAAAACAGCTTTATAATAGAAGGAAGCACAGTTGCAGGTTGCGAAGAAGATATGTTAAAGCTTAAATAATAACTTCAGGTACAATTGTAGAACCAAAAGAAATTATAATTTATTTTGAAAGCATAAAATAGCGTATCACAGAATTTGTTTTAATATATTTTTTTGTAGTTAATTAAGAGAATCGAATGAAGTTTGTTCTTTCATTCAGAAATATTTTTATAATACTACCACAACGTCTGATTAAGAAAGTCTTTTTGTAGAATTTCATTTCAGACTTTTATTAACATTTATTTATGTTAATAAAAGTCTTATTTTTATCTTTGTTCATAATGTATATTGTATAAGTTATTCGTCATATAATACTAAGTTAGTTGATATGTTCAACTAAAATAAGATTTTTTATATTTTATATTGAGTAAATGAATTTATCAAATTTTTATATGGTTTTTTATATAAAATGATTGTTATAAATTGATACAATCATTAATTTAAATTTATATTTAATTTTAAAAGTGAATTTCTTTATTATTATTATTATTATTATTATTATTATTATTATTATTATTATTATTATTATTATATTTTGTGTAATTATGTATATATACAATTTTTCATTACACCTTTTTAATAACAATGAATAAAAATTAGTCTACGTAGAGAATTTTTGTTTGTCAAAATTAATTATATTTATTTAATTTGAATAACAATTTGTCACATTTACTTATTCTTTCTTAACGACCATTTGACAAATTTTCATCATTTGGAAGAATAAACGAAAACCTTATAAAAATTGTTGTTATAATGAATAAAAATCCTTGTTTGGCATGTTATTTTTGTTTCTACATCGTTCCGCATTTATTGTACAAACCCCAATTTTTGATTCAGTGTAGGACAATAGCATATACCTAGATAAAATTTATTATTAAGCTCTGTCTTTTATTGTGTACAGGTGGACTTAGATGAATCAACTCATATTTGGATTTGATGCAAAAATATTTAAATGATTCCTTCTCGACGTTACAAACTGAATGACGAAATTAATATACCTTCAACAAGGTATAAAAATATAACATAATTATTAGAAATATAAATTAAAGATTAGTAGTATAGTACTTACTTTCTAAGAAGCCGAAGGTTACTAAGAAACACAACGAAACGTCAGATATCTAAATTTTATCCAAAGTTCGGCCCGAACTAGGGTACTGTTCGCGGAATTTTGAAATAAATGTAATGCTAATGGGCTTTGTATTGTTAATATTGATTAAATTAAAAGTTTCTTCCAAATATTTACTTTGAAAACATTTTTATACCTTAAATAAATCTGCCTCTGAAGACGTCAACATAGTTGAATTAAATCAAATAAACTAAAATTTCGACTAAACTTTACATTTAATTATTTCATTTACAGGAAATTAAATTAATAACTTTTGAATTTTTTATTTCGATATAACATCTAATGTCTAATAAAAATTCTATTCTGTATATTTGGATTGTATCTGAAATGAATTGAATATTCTAAAAGGGTAATGTAAAGTTTAAAGAGAAAACCAAATCTCTGTATCTTTTGTGTATCTATATAGAAAATCTCATATTTCGGTGTCATAGATTAGAATAATCCACATAGATCGCAATATTGTAACTTTTTAAATATATGCAACTGTGTTAAAAAAATCCTAAAGCAAAAACTGTTTAAATGAATTTATAACATAATTTGTATTTTCCTTTACAATCATTAATGTTTGCAGTCAAAGTTTTAATCGAAGAAGCGGCAAAGAAAGCAAAAGAACAAGAAAACAAAAGAAATAAGAAAGTTCATTAAATCCAAATTGTTTGTTATTTAAAACCTTTTTTTTTATTGCCGACGAATGTTGTCATAATTAAAATTTCTTTCCTTTACACTTATCAAACTCACTACATCTTTCTCAGTTGCGGAAGGAGGCAACGAAAAAAGTGGTAAAATTGTAAATGAATGAATGAACATTTAACCGCCAATTTAAAAACTGTAACTGAAAAAGAACAATCAGTAGCAGATTTTAGCAAAAAGATATAAAATATGGACGGACATAACGTCAGGCAGCAAGTGATTTTGATTTGGCAATTAAATGAAGCCAAAGACGTTGAGCAAGACAAACAAATTGAATGAATTCATTATTTCACTTTTAATTACTTTTTTCATACTTTAAATGAATTTCTTTTACTTGTCGTCATTATGAGTGTCGAAAAAGGTTTGCATGTTCCAAAACACACAACACGAAATTCAATTAAATTTATTCCTCTTTTTTTATTATAATTTTTTTCTTAAAAAACTAAATTCATCAACAGCAACACGGCAAAATGAAATAAGTTCATAAATCTATTTTGTAGAAGAAAAAGTTAAAATTACACTGCAGATACTTAAACTTTGAAAAAATGAATTTATTTGTAATTCGTCATGTTGGTCTCGATATTTTTAAATTTTATTCTATAGAACTTCATCAATCATCTACGATTTGATGTGATCATATTTATTTAGTCACATTTCATATTATTGTAGGTGAATAGAAAGTCGAATCTTACCGAAACCAAATTCTATTACAGATTATTTTTGAGAAAAAAGTCTTTGAAAATCAAATGAGTGAATAATGATTTAAATCTATTCACCAACACCTCTTTAATAACGATAGATAATCGCTTATTTAACCCTATAAAATTAAAATTAAAATTAAAATTAAAAAAATATACAATAATAAATATTTAATATTAATTTTCTATGTCTTAGTTGTTAATGTTTTTGTTGCTGTTTGTATTTTCAAATTTTTGAATTTTTATTTTGATTATCACTTTTACTGGGATTATTTATTACATTTGAAAAAAGCAATTAATTTTTATTTATTTTAACCAAAAAAATACAACAAATCGTTTGTTATTGTTTTTGTTGTTCGACTGTTGGCTGGCGTGTTTAGTTTTGAGCGGCGTAGCCGGTGTAATGGGCCAGATAATATTCCAAAGAAAAAAACAACGAACCAGACTAAATCAATCCAACAACCATACATACGAATGGTCCGTCTATTCCAACCACTGTTAAAAACGTTGATGTTAATTATTTGAAACCACAAAAAAATCTGTAGTAAAAAACAACAAAAAAAAACAAAAACAAACAGAAGTAGAATGAGTTATGGGATTGCTAAACTTAAATATCGCTACAAATGTTACGTTTGCGTATAAATTTTCAAACTTACAAGGCAGTTACTCAGCTTACCGTTTCACTGGAATTTTTATTCGATTTTGCTGATATCAGTGCCGCCAAAAATTTACAAAGTCAAAATAAGGAAAATAAGAAGGCCTTATATCACCACAACACTGCATATACATCCATATTTTATTAAAAACAAATAAAAACTCAATAGTCGGTCAAGATCGTCTTAACAACACACTACGCTTAAAATTTTATACAAACATGAAACATATGATGGTAATGTTTTCCACTTATACAAATCTTAACAGTTTTGTATTAATTCGGATATGCGGATTATTAAATACCCTCCACCTCTTACATTATGCAATCAATTGCTTGAGTTGAAGAAGGAATTATAAAAATGCAGTGTATTAATTATGGACTAAAATATATAGAATATACGATAACTTAGGTAATGTTTGGACATAGAAAAACCGTGTTTAGATTTCAATAAGACTTGTCGTTGTACATTTAATTTCATCAAATTTCGGAACATTATGATGAGTAAATCAGTAATACTATAAGTATATATTCATCCAATATCAGCGTAGGGTACACAACTAGTTCAGCTAAATTCAGGGATGGAGACAGTTGGGTTTCTGAATTATGTATATGAAATAATTACAAAAAAACACCACTAACATATAAGAAGAAACATCATTACGTCCCAACACATTCACTCGTTCCTCTTCGGAATTTTGAGACTTACTCAAATATCGGTCTATAACTTTTTTTGCTAATGGACCGATATAGCTGAATTTAAATCATGATGAGAACTGTTATTCTTAACATGAGAATTTTTCCAACATAGCTAAATCAACTCAGATTTTAATTTGATGCAAGAATATACATATATACTCTTTGGCGCCTCAGATGATTCCACTTTGACGTTACACTCGGAGTTAAGATACCCTCCTCATCACTATTTGTAGCGGAAGAGGGTAATTTTTGTTATTTATATAGAAAGCGTATCTTGGATGAAAGCTTCAAAAATTTTCGAACCGATATTGTTGAGTTTAAGCACATAAGCTAATATACATCTTTTGAATATAATATACATAATTTTAAAAATATTTCAATACTTTTGACTGTTAAGGGTTTAAAATCCCACCAATATCATAAGTTTCTTTAAAGGGCAAAAATAGTCAGGTAAACAAAAGTGTTTAAAGCAATACATAGACAGAAAAAGAGGAAGTGATTCTGAGTCGATCTATGCGTTACCAAAAACCATACTCCTGTATAGATCTGACCCTATAATACCCTGTAACAATAAGAGGTCCATGAGAGTGGTAACTAATTAGACCGAGATAGACAACTATAGGTTTATTTTTAATTTTCGAATGTCGTGGCAATGTATTAATTATGGACTGAAATTTTTAAAAAATTTTACAAAAAATTAGGTAATAAACCGTGTTAAAATTTCAATAGAACTGGACGTGTTGGATTTAACCAATGATGAATTAATCAGTAATACTAAAGCCATGCATTAATCGAACATCGGCGTAGGGTACACAACCAGATCAACTAATTTCAGGGATGGAGACAGTTGATTTTCTGAACATACATACACTGCTTTACACTTGGCATTTCATATCCACTATGCATTTTCATACCCAAAACAATGTCCCGTCCTACCTAGCAAAAGTACAGTTTTTTCCAAAATTTCCATCCCTGTTTATACTATTATATCCATAGGAAGGTTTGTGTGCATTAAATTCAATAGTGTTAGTAAATATCATCACAGTTCTACTCATTTACATATTTATACAGATTATTAAACAAACTCAAAGCCAAAATCATGACATCGTTTCCCATTTCTCGACAATCATGTGATTGTATGCATATTTGGTATATGTTTGGTAAAAGATCTTGCTCCAAATGTTCATACGTGAACAACATACAAATACATATAAATATGAGTTTAAATGTATGTTACCACTGCGACATCTCACTAGTTGGCGGTGTGATCAGTGGTAATCACTAAAGAGACACATTAATATGGTAATGCGCATGCCAACCGCCAGCGCTTGAAGATTTATGATATCACAAAATGCTTTATGATGTGTCCCTTTGACTAATTTATGTATAAACTTATGTATGTTTGTGTGCATGTAAGTTTGTTTATTAATAAGAAAAATAAAACATTTAAAATATATTTATATGGGAATTCAATTTAATTCGGTTTTAAATGATCATGATGACGATGATGATGCTGCTCCAGTTGTTGTTGATGATGGCAGTTTAGTTTTAAACAATAAAAATAGATTTATGGGTTTCTATTTGTTTTATTTCGATTCTGTATAAAAAAATTGTCTTAAACATTTTGGATACCACATAAAAATACTATCGATTAAATATGGAACAATATAGGTATGTATGTCCATCCGAAGAAATTTGATATAAATTTGATATATTAAAATCGAATAGGTGAATTTGGACTAAAAGTAAAAACTTTAAATCTATATTTTTCACAAGCATAAGATGTTTTCATATATCCTACCGACTGCGGAGAATATTCCCGAAAGTGAATAAAATCTTCAGAAATCTTTAGATTTGCACAGATTATAATGATCAAAAACTCGAAACACCCGAAATGTTATTTAAATTGAATTAATCTTGTGTTACTTGTCAAATTCTACAAAAAGGAATTAATAAGAGACAACCACATAAATAGTTCCCACGACAATTGGACCTCCATTACGGAATGACCCGACTATCAATTAACCAAAGAAAGTTTTTTTCCAGGGAAGCAACTTCAACAACAACGAAACTGTTACAACAATCACATAAATCAAACAAGTAGGAACCATATTTCGAAGGCTTGTTTTTTCCTCCTGCCTTTTGTTGGCTCAATCTCATCCAAACTTGAATTTCCAGATTTTAGCATCTTCAGAAATTCAGAACTGAACAGATTGTAGTTATCTTCAGAAGTTTCCTATTTAAAACCAAAAAACAAATTTTTAAAGATATCTTAAACAACGTCTAAATGCAAGCGACGAACATTAGTCCATTTTTTATTAAAAATGCATATGAATGTTAATTCTATGCATAAAAGTATGTATGTGAGTAGATTAAAATTCCGTTAAGACAAAAGCTAAGAATAATTATAAAACAGAAATTAAAGTAGCTAGATCCATGTGATCAACAACCTTGTCCATAGGGTGTATCTTTTTGTGTAATACATTATTCCATTTCAAGATGACTACTTGATAAACTATCAATGTGGAGAGTATTATCCTTTCTTAGACTATTGGAAGGACATCCAGTCATTCTAAAGAACAAAATTATACAGATATATTTTTCCACCTCCATACAAATTATAGAATCAAATAAATCATTTCTACACCACTGTCATTTTTCATAAAATCGTAACATCATAAAACTGAAAAATCTCTTGTAATCAAGATTTTTTGGAAATAAAAAATGTCTATTTATATTAATATTTAAACCATTTCCTTTGTAAAACTCTAATAGGAAGAAAGGAAAGAAAACACCACGTGTAAACATTTTAATCCATATATAAATACATGCATACATATGTAACATGAGAATAAAATTCTCTCTTTAATAAAAATTTTTAAACCTTTTAACCAAAGTCCATCGTAAATAATTCATAGAAATATCAAAGGTTTGTTATTAGAACAAAATTTTTGTACACAGAAATGCCCACCCATGTATAAACAAGTTTTTTTCCATTTACATTCATTATCTTTTTTAACCATTAAATTATTGATTTGTAACTCTTTAGAATTTTTTGTAACCCAATTGACCTTAAAAATTTAACACATAATTGTATATAAATCTAAAATAATAGAAAAAAAAAACAATTAAGAATTACAGTTAAAAAGGGTTGCACATGGTTGCAATAATTGTGCCACATTACGCAGTATTCAAATAGATTCATGAACTATTTTTATTATTTTTCCAGTTACACAATTTCCATTCGCATGGAGATATATATGTACAAATATGTGCGTATACTAAAAATAGAGAAAATAAATATTTTTAAATATTTTCCTCACCAAAATGTTAACTTACAATAAATTCTTGCTTTTTTCATATTATATAATAGAAGAACGATGTCGGATGAATATTCCAGCAAAATGATTTTCATAGACATTAATTAGCTACGATTCCTTACATATATCAATGTTAGATGACTTACTACTTATAAACGGGATATACGTAGTTGTTATTTTTCGAAATTGTTGCACGACTTCTCGTCTCAAAACATTGAAATTAGTAATGTTTTCGTGGGCCCTCATTTCCCTTCTTTACTGAAACCAAGAACAAAAAGTTTTTTTCTAACTTTATTGTGTTTATGTTTGGTGTAAAGGAATTTAAATTTGTAATTTATTATTTCTTTACTTTTGTATTTGCAAAAATCGTAACGTAAACACTTAGGACTTGTTTAACGGAATTAAGGAATAATTTAGAATATATTTATGATTGTTTAAAACCTAAGCAATATTTTTTTAATATTAGTGAAAAATGCATATATATATATATATATATATATATATATATATATATATATATATATATATATATATATATATATATATATATATATATATATATAAGCAATTTTTATTATTCCTATGTGCACTTTTCGATAACACAAGAATTTTTATTGTCCGAATTAATCATAAATTAGACACTCCTTTACTTTGCTTCACTCCAGTACAAACTTCTTTCTAAAACAACCTAAAATTTTAAGAGATAATTATATTTATGGGGATATATTAAAAATTGTGTTTATAAGAAAATACCTTTGCCTCGTGCCCTATCCCAAAAATTACGTTATCCATATTATTTTTCTATTATTGCTCCATGCATGTGCCAAATTTCATTCAATTTTCTGTCACAGTTTTAGAGATATGCCATACTAAAAATTCTGTTTATAAGGGGGTTATAACTCTTCCGTTACCAAACTTCGTGCTCAATTTTAAGAATTTTGCTTCAAAGGTTTCAGAGATATGCGATATTTAAAGTTTCGCTTTATCCTACATATTCGTAATCCACAATAATGTGTAGTCAAAGGTAAAATATTCGCGTGCAAAATTTCGTATATTTATTATAGAGGTTTTCCTGTATAGTTATAGAGGTATGCGGTATTAAATGTTATGTTATATGTAGGGGGCTAACCCTTCTCTGGCCCTATGCAAAAAATTATTAATATGGGTGTGGCCAATTTCACAAAAATTTAATAAAACGTTTAGTTATAATTGTAAGTAAATTTTTTTTCTTACTTTGATTAAGTGCATATAATTGTATGTTATGTTACCACTTTTTTGCTAACAATCTAATATTCCAAACTGCTTATGACAACAACAAACAATGTGGCAAATTTTTGTTACATCGAGACAAATGTTCTAGGCTAAGAATGTTTATAACAGACGACGGACTGATGTCCATGGCCGAATCGACTCAGATTTTGATTTTATGCAAGAATTAGATGTATCTTCTTGGCGTTACACATGTCAACGTTCATATATCCTCATCATCACTTATGGTGGTTGGGGGTATAATAACTTTTATGTAATTTCTTTTATAAAATGTAATTTACATAGAACCCTTTGAATTTAAATATTCAAAAGTACAACTTCAGGTACAATGTATTAACTTCTATTTTAAAATATATACATACAATAGTTTTATAAGAATTTAAGCGTACAAAAAGTATCAAATTTAAGGGATAGAAAGTATTAGCTGTTTTGTGTTTATTGATTTTGCGTCAACTAACGCACATGTTTTAAACAAAGTCGGCTCAAATTATGCAAATGAAATATTTGTTTTTTGAAATTGAAAGGAATAATTAATGATCAAGGACGTTTTCCAAATTGACAGTTAAAAGTTCAATTACTTTTTCAAGAATATGTAAAATTATTGATTTGTTAACTTCTACTTTAATTTTCACTAAAATTTTTAAAGAGAACATTAAAATTTAATGAAGTAAATAATAAACGACTTCATTTAGCAGCATCTTTATGCGCCATCTTAATGTCAGTGCCAAAACATTCAATGTGCACTCATTGGAAAATTCTAATTAGAATAAATCACTGCAATAAAATTGCGTGCAAAAGAAACGCATCCGTTTCTAGTTGAGATGTGCGAACGGATATTGTTTGTGTTAAATGTGACAAATAAGCAAGTCGACATAGACATAATCCACCCTAAAGGAAAATGGGTAGGTTGGTTGATAATGCAGTGCTTCGTTAAGTTTAAAAATAATGCAGTGCGAAGAAATTTTAGGACAACATATTTTTTGTTTATAAGCCAGTGTATATCCTCTATTGTTGTATCCTTTAATGTTGAAAACGGTTTTAGTGCAACATGTTGCACATAATGTTTACATATTTGAAGAACATAATCTGAATATATTTTATATTACACCATGAGTATTTTACATACAGGAACAAAATTACATTTACAATTAAACTGAATATAATTTGTGTTTGTGAATTTATTCTGATCGACTAAGAACGCATGATATTGTTGCTGTTAATGCTATAGACTAATTCAGACAGAAATGACGATTTTTGTTTAAAGGATGATTTAGCGATTAACGGAAATTAGCTTTGACGTGTAATATTACACTTATACAGACCATCGGTACTTTAATTCAGTAAAACCGAAACATCGTTTCTATGCAAACTTCCCTGGATACCCTAAAATTGTTTTGATAGAAATATTGTCATAATTTAATAATGTTATTTAATAATTTGGCCATGAAGTAATTATGTGCAGTGTTTATCAAATTATACCTCCTATCAAAATGTGATTGAAATTCAATATTGTGTTAAAAGAAATGTGACCACAAAAATTTTGTAAGTGTCCAAACTTCATCTCTTGATAATAGTAAAAGTAAAATGGCGATAGATATTTATACTAAGAAAGATAAATCTGAGACCCAACGACGTACATATATATATATATATATATATATATATATATATATATATATATATATATATATATATATATATATATATATATATATATATATATATATATATATATATATATATATATATATATATATATATATATATATATATATATATATATATATATATATATACTTCCAACATATCAGTCGGAGTTGGGTTAGTCAAGTCCATCTGTCCCTCTGTCAGTCTGTCCGTCCATCTGTCTGTCTATTGTCAAAATTTTTACGAGCGCAATTATAAACCGCATTTATTAAATCTCACCAAATTGTTTTTTATTGTCCAACAAAATTTAGTATTAAAACCATTAAAAAGTTTGTCAATTTTTTCAAAATTATTTAACAGATTAGAATATAAATTATAGCTTGTACTTTCCCAGGAAGCAACAACTCAAAGAAAACAGTTATAGTAAAATTATGTTATGTTATCACTCCCAATATATAAATTTTACTTTGTATTTAACAGTGTGTTATATAAATATTAATTATACATGTTGTAAGGTATTCTGGATTTAGCATTTTTACTTGGTTTAATTTGGAACTCATATTTTTATAAAAAATTAACATTATAGAAAAATAACATTGAATATGTTATTTTTCTATAATGTTATGAATTAACAGTAGACTATCAAAATTAAGAAATAACTTGTTTTAGGTATAGCTCTAATTTCTGGATGTTTTTCTTTAATAGAAATATAAAATATAATTGACGAAAATTGAATAAAATCCGATATCAGCCAAATCAATATTAAGCCTTAATCAATCTGTAAAACATTATCTTTTCAATTTTCCAATTATTCTTTTGTTTTCATATGTATGAATTGTTTGATATTAGAACTATAGGTTCAAATTTGATATCTAATTAATTTGATATCTAATAAACGACTTCATTGTATTTAATTTCTTCTCAATTTGTTAGCATGGAGATAACTTGATCGATTTTCTATCACATGTACCATAAGCTGTTCATAAAATTTGTAGCCTCAAATAATATTACAACGCTGACATTTATGTTAGATTTACGTGAATTTTAAAACCGAATCGCATAATTGAATTTAAACTCTGTAATGCATTTATATGGTGGCAATTTGAAATAATGAATCTATCATCACTAATTTAAAAAAGTTCATATATTATTTCCACATTTGTATTGAGATTAAGATATATTTTTTAAAAAAGAACGGACATTATTTATCGAACTAAATACATAAAAGTGTCCATTCACGTCATGTATTTTCCTTTGAGACTGTTAAATAAACATGATTTTCCAAATTTATTTGCATGATTTTCCAATTTATTTGCATTTTGGTCCCATTAATACCCCTTAAAGGAAATGAGTTTTACGAAATGTTCTTAATATTGCTTAACATAACAATATTAAAGATAATTGGACCATATTTTAGCTGCAATTCTAACATCAGCTTTTTCCAAGAATATGGTGTTATTTAATTCCTTTCCACTTTTGGACATATTTTTGTGCTTCAATTTTAACAAGGGCCCAGTATCTCTCCACAGACATTAGACCTTTGGCACAAATACCACATTGTTGTTTTTGTACCAATCAAGGCTTGTTTACCTTGGAGATACGATGCCGAGTTTTACTGTTTAACCTTTTAATGCTTGACCAACTTTTTGTAGCGCCAATTTTGGTTAGCATATCCCGGTCAATTATTTCAATCAATTGTAAATCTAATCAAAATGATTGACAATAAACATAACTGACATATTTTTCAAAGGTGACTTGATCAAAGAAATCAAACGTATGTTAAAAATTTTTCGATCTCAATCATAATTCTTATGTGTGAGTGTGTTTTTTCTTCGAATTAAACCTTAAAATACCCAAGACAAAATCGAATGTCTTTTATACTAAATATATGACCTTGATTATGTACAAATTAACTATAACGAACAATTAGACTTGCTGTGGTAATTTTCCCAAAAAGAAAAAAGATAAAAAACAAAAAAAAAATCATGTATAAACTAATTATCTACAAGAATTAAAATCATCCATTTATCGTTGTATAAAAGTACAAGTTATAATGTTAATAAGGATAATGGAAAATTAACCTAGTTATTTTACCAATCGATGTGATTTAAAGAAAATGAGACAAGTTAAAGTCATTAGTATTCAATGTGACCAAACAAAAGGCGTACAAGTGATTTCCACATTGTTTACACGCATAAATTTGGGAAAGGATTTGACATGGATGGACACACAGCAAGATCAATAATGACTTTAAATTAAAATGGATTCTTTTTAATAATTTTTTCCATTTAACTTTGCATGTGCTACGAAAGAGAGTTACACGGAAATTTGCAAAAAATATTGTTGTAAGCAAAACAAGTAGATCAGACAAATGACAAAATTTAAGTCAGCAGGTAGAATGACATTTTGATTGTCACCCAAAAGCAAAACAGAAAACAAAAGAAAAATTAGGGTGTAATTAAAAGGCGTTATAGAATTGGATTAAATTAAAGGATTTTGCAAATGTTTAAAGAAAACTAAGAAATAAAGAACGAAATTAAAGAAAGAAAAAGAAAATATTGCAAAAAATTTAAATTTCAGTTAATATTGATTTGTAAAGAATTTAACCTTGAAAGCTTAAATCAAGTAAAAGAGTTATTTACATGTTCAAAATAAAAAATATTAAAGTATTTGAACAATGTTTAAGGACCTTGTAGAAATTTAAAGGATTTTTATATGTATTCATTCAATTCAATGTACTGTTTAAACAGCTGTCTACTTTTGCAACAAAAATAAATTAATTACTAGAAAACTGTTATACAGATGCTGAAAATTATTTAAAATACAACACAAGAATATCAGAACCTAAAAACCATACACACATATATACATACGAATATAAATAATATAAATACATATACAATCACAGTCTCATTCTTCGTCACATACGTACACCCAACTTTTAGACAGATCTGTCAGTCAAGTCAACAAATGTCAAGGTGAAAATTTATCAAATTCTATTAAAAAAGAAACCAACAAAAAAAAAAAAAAAACAAAATATTTCAAATGTAAACCAAAACAAAAAACTCTTCTTTCTAAATTTTATTTAGTCTTTGAAAATAAGGGAAACAGTTTCCATTTTTCTATTAAACAATTTTAAGTTTTACACATACATACAAACATAGTTGTTCTCTCATACATTTACATGTAAAAGCAACAAATTTAAAAGTTGAAAATTTTAAAGTTTACATAAATTAAAAAAAACGTAGTTTCTTTAAGAGAAAAATTGAAATTTTATTTCCTTTTTTGTTTGAAAATTTAATATTTTCCGTAACGTAAAAGGAAATTTTATGTAAAATTAAGAAAAAAAAATAACATCCCCATAGGGAGGAGTTAGGGTACCTCTGTTACACTTATAAAACTTATCTATTTTAATACAAAACACAGATATGATACATACATATATACTTATATATACATAAGTATAAATACATACTCTTAAATGTATTTACATTATTTCGTTTATTTAGAAAAAATGGATACAAAAGAAATCGTTATTATCATAGTTACATGTTGTTTTTTTATTGCTGTTCATCATATACAAAAACCTATTTATATTCCAGAAATTGTGAGGGGGTGAATGATTTAATCAGACCACAAAGTCTGTGCATCCACTTCACACTTCCACCCACCCTTAAGTATATTAATCATTATATGGAATACCCAACACGTGTGACATGCGCACCATTTCCATTCGACAGGATATTCCTCTTTTAGATAATGGACCATTTGTTAAAGTGAATAGACTATATACATATATTTCGGAATATTTTAAACAATTTACAGAATTTACAGCATTATTTCTCTGCATCTGTAAAAGCTCTAAAACAAGCTTTTCTTAAAATCTCCAAAACAAAATACGCACTAATGCACTTAGAAAAGTTTTTAGTGAAATTTTAAATATTTTGGAATCTGGTACATGCAAAGAAGAGTTTAAGATATTGCAGTTATGATCGATGCACTATTAAAAGAATAATTTTACCTTTTATCAGCTCATATCCCAATAATGTCACTTCAATTGTTAGCAATAGTTAAATACAAATACAATTTCATGGGGCTTTGGATAACTAAAGTTTAGTATCCAAGAGTAACATTTTCTAGTGTAAGTGTTCTCATTCTTCCCCGTTCCAAACAATATCTTAATAATTGCCTCAAATCTGGCTAACATAATTTATCACTCGAAAATGGACAAAAATATCAATAATTGTAGATATTTATATTCAAAAATTAGAAAAATATGTAATCTTTAAAATTATCCTCTCCACAAGACTTCTAGTTATATCTCGAATCTCAATGATTATGAAAAAATAGAACAATAATAATCCCAGCATTTCTTAGTTAAAATTAAATCCCATTGACAATCCATCAAAGTATTATTTTTAATTGAAAAGATTATTTTTGTTTTATAAAAAAATACTCCCCTTAACCTTGTCCGATCTAGATATTTCTCAAAATATGATTTTCCTTTACTTTCAAGCACTTCCACAAAATAACCAATCAGATTATAAACATAGAGATATCACTCGGTTTAAATTTTAGAAGAATTTTAAAGAATTTAATAGCTAATGAACTCTTGATAAATACTGAACTCTTATCTTGCAAGTTTAATGGTTTTGTCAAAATGGATTCCACATCTCCTACTGAACAGAATTTGTTATAAATTAAAATAAATTGGTTAACATTATTTTAAATGTGCGTTATGACTTGAACGTAACCCAATTAGTTAAATCGAATATGAATTTTATTGGTTGTGGAATATGCATCAAATCTACTTATGAAATGTTTATAACTGGTAAAACAAAAAGTGCTTCTACCACATTTTAGGTTTGACTCAGAATTCTTAGTCGGTTTAACCCTACGTTCGTCCATCTGGCTGTCTATGCAAGCCATGTGTTCAAAGTATATGTAGTAGTTTTAAATGTATCTGAACCACATAGTACTAATCTGACCTAAAGACGAAGCCTTGTGCATTGGTTATGTTCGGTTTATTATTTCGTATAGAGCTCTTAGAAATTTTACGCTGGAATGGGGTTTTCAGCCCCTAGAGGTCTAAAATATAAAACTATCTTTTTGTGACAGATAAGTATTGTAATATTATTAATATTTTGATTATCTCTTAGAGCTGCTGTTTAAAACCCACTTTCGTTTAATACTTTTAATTCCTTAATTTCACATAGTTTAAATTTGGGTTAAATAACACAAATATATTGCACGAGAGTCGGTTCATAATTTTCCACAGCTCAATATGGTATAGACTATTTCAAAGTTGGGTTTGATCGAATATAAAGTTTGGAATCTTATTTCAACCATTAAAACTACGCAAATGTGAAAAGCTCCAATATTTAAATTAAAAACAAATATGCCATGAAATGAATCCCCCATTAATTATGACTAAGATTCCTAAAGCCGTAAAAATATTGCCATCGGACTTTTAAAATTTTTTATTATTTTTTAAACGGAAAATGGTCCTTAACACTTTCTCAGCCGTGTATCACGTTGAGTAAATTGATTTTGAATTTCTCTAATAAAAACACTTACTGATTCAAGGTAAAATACTTTAAGATCAAACTACTTTATGGTAATAAAGTATTTTTAATAACTATAATTAAAATTAATTAAAATTTTTACAGTGTATAATTCATAATTGTTCTATTCAACTCTTAACTTGAATGTTTAAATATGTAAATGGAAGACTTTAATTCAATTTTCCTAAATATAAATAAAGTGAAAATTTTCATAATTATAACGCAACGTTTGCTGACGATTTAAACAAAATAACATTTTACAACATATTGATGTAAACCAACTCATATTACAAATAACATTTACATACATATTTTTATAATAAAATATTTTGGAAGCTCAATCTAATTCAGCTGTTGTTAAAAACAGGAAACAACGCTTTGCTTTCCTTAAACTTGACGTGAAATTGTAACAAGTGTTGTAAATGTTTAATGTCATTAGTTTGGTTTCGTTTAACATTTTTTAATAATTGAAAAAAAAACGAAAAATATGCGATTATGAAAAATATATAAGATGAATTAAGATGTCATGTAAACGGTCGGTCAGACAGACATTTGATTAGATATTTAACTTTGTTAGTTTGTCTGTACTCTGACAAATAGTTGCAAGTATATTTCGATATAAATAAAAATATTGTTATTTGTTGTTTTAATGTACTTTAAAATAATTTAATACTCGTCTCGTGTCTAGTTAGAAGATATATATATATAATATTTATGTATCTGTGTATATAGAAAATTATCTAAACATGTATACATACGTTTGTATCTATGTATCTACATCTTTACTGCATGACAGCTGACAAGCGTTTATCATCATCAAATCGAAATGAAGATTAAGAAATAAATACAAAACAACTACAACAACACAGATATTAAATTATATAAAATAAAAGACAGTATAGTGTAAGGAGTGAGTGGTAAAATTCTAAACATACATGATGTTAATAAAAACGAAACTACAAATATTAGAGTTTTAATTTTTTTATTTGATTGAAATTCTTATTACAATTTATAAAGAAACAATATTTTTTTTAGTTTTAATCATTAGTAATGAAATGTTGTACTATTTTCTTAGAAAATCTTGTATTAACGTTTTTTAATGCTTTATCCTACTCATCTCTGTTTAAAATCTACAATTTTGTACACCTTTTTGCGTTTTTCAATTTGCTTTTAACAAGAATCCTTGATCTCTCCACTGGCCTTATTTTCGGCAGTATGGAAAGTGTAAATACCACATTTTTGATCTTGCAGCACTTAAGGGCATGTTTACTATTGAGGCAGGATGCTAAGTCAAGCCAAAAATTAAGTGGACAAATTATAAAGTCTTATGCGTGGAAGTAGCCTTTTTTGTAAACATATTTGATGTAAGTTTCGATATTTGTAGAGCCCGTTGCAACAAATGATTGGCTTCATTTGTCGCAACTGCATATTGATGGTAAATTTTGGAAATTTTGATTGTTTTTGTGTTCTAAACTTTCCTTCAGCATTCTCTCGAACGACAGCAACATAACATTAATTTGCAAGAACTTACGTTTCGTCATCCATTATGCAGCAATAATAATTTTTTAGAAAACTTGTCGTTACTTTTCATAACGAGCACTCAGCTAACCGAGTAGCTTTCATAACGGATGTGTCGGAAGTTATTTTTAAATGTTTTCTATTTTTCTACTTTTTGGCTTTAGAGGCATCATGTTGAACGTATCTTCTACTGAACCAGTACATTGGAAATAGATTGCCGGCAGCGCTTTGAATGTTCGACCATTTGTTTGTAGGACAAATTTAGGTTTTGCTGAAAATATTTAATAACTTTAGTACGAACTTGTTTCTGTTTGACGTTAAACATAAAAACTGACATGTTTTACAAAAGTAACTTCATCAAAAAATCAAAAAACACTTGGGTAAAAAAGTAAATGCAAAACGTGCGTAAAGAATTATTCTTTCTCACTCCTTGTAATAGTACATACATCATATATAGATTGTATTATTACATATATAGATTGTATCATATAAATGATTGTATTATATATAGTTTAATAGATCTATCTATTTATATCAGTTACCCGCAGTATCATCATTATTAAACCATTTTTTATTTTTTCAATTTTAAGTAAAAATTAAAAAAAAAAAAAAAAAAAAAAAAAAACAATTTTTAGATATAAATTAATAAATCGTGTCGATAAGATTTTGAACAACAATGTTTTCCATTTCATTTTATTAATTTTGTTATTTATTTTAACAAATAAAAAATAATTAATTAAAAGCTGCATTTTTGTTGCATGTTTTCAAATTAAAATTAAATAAACCGAACAAAAAAAACAAAACCAAAATTTAAAATTTAAGAAAAATGACTTAACACACTCTCAGAATAATAAACGAACAAATAAAACAAAAAAGAAATACACAATAAAAAAAACATTAAAATAAAAGAATAAATTAACAAAATCTTTAAAATGCATTTAAAATACAAAATACGAAACCAAATACTTGTCAAGTATTTAAAACTCAGATGAAAAAAAAAAAAATCAACAAAATTGAAAACAACAACAACACCAACAACTAGAAGAAGAAGAGGAAGAAAAAAGAAATACTAGTAGCTAACAACTCGATTTCAGTAAATTATTTTAAATTGTCTTTTAATGTAAATTAATTTTTCATATAACTTAAGATTTTGTTATTGTAGATTTATTTATATGTTGCTGTTGCTGTTGCTGCTGCTATTACTAATGTTGCGTTTGTTTTTGTTGCTATTTCTGTTGCAGTTACTGCCATTGAAGTTGATGTTTGTTTTAATACAACCGCCACTGCATGTTCGTTACTTTTTCGTAAAGTTGAAAACATGTTAAATGTCTGCATACGACGTTTGTCTTAAATAAATATCCAGAGCAGTTTTGAAAGTATTTAAATTAAATAGTTTTTAATGATTAGAGGGCCTTTTAAAATCTTAGCCGGATTAGTAAAACACATGATGTAAAACAATTGTATTTGGCAGAAATTTGCAATAAAATCTAACAAGAAACAAATAAGTTGGCATCTGAGTCCATCTTTAGTTCAAAGCAACGATTTCCGTTTTCTTTGTTTACAAAGTAATCGAGAAAACAAAATATTTTTCCAAAAAGTATCCGATACTTTCTATAAATTTAAAAACTGTGATACAAAATTAAGTATCTTATTGTTGGAAACATGTGTAACAGTAGTTTGCCTTCTCCAAAAACGGAGAAAAAATTTTGTTATAACTTTATTTATGAAAATTATTCGCTTGAATTTTGGAGTGTCTCAGATATCTGTCTATATCCGTAGAGTACATAATTTTAGTAAATTTTTCAAAAACAACAAAACAAAAACAAACAAAGATGAACTTGCATATCGGAAAGTATTTGTGCTCTTAAAACTAAAAAATCTATCTTACAAAAAAGATTGCTTTCATTCAAAAGATTTCCACTTAAAATTGGACTGAATCGACATCCTGCCACTATAAAAAAGCCCTTGAGTAGTACGAGAACAATATTTTGGTATTTATACCAAGGGAGACAAATGCTTCAGGGTGCCCATATCAAAGCCAGTGGAGAGTGATTGGTCTTTCTATTAAAAGAGAAATAAAACGCACAAAAATGGTGTCCAAAGGTGTGGTAGATTATAAACGGAGATGGACTAGCAATCCAAGCAAAGTGACAGAATGTACTATAAAAACGTTAATGTGAAGGGTTTTTGAAAAAAGTTAACAATTTCATCTATAGTAATTAAACTCTAAAAATATATTGTAATAACAATTTTAATAAAATAAAAAACGGAACTGTAAATAAAACGAATCCCCTAGTTTTTATTAAAATATATGTAAATTAAAAATTTTTCGTCTCACCCCTTAAGTACTTCATAATAATAAATACTACATTAATATTAATATAGACTACATGTGAAAAACGCTGCATTCATTAAGAAATTCTATTTGAAGTTCGTCCGAAAATGTTTAGATCCCACTTCGTTTTTTAGCGGACAGTATAGACCTTGGTCTTTGAAAGAAATATATCGGCAATTAGTATTATATATAGCCATTATTTATAGGTCAGTTGGCACAAGATGCGAAATAGTATCCAGGCACTTTGATACAAACATTTAAAAATGCTTAGACGGAGTCCACATCTTGAGCCAAATAGTTTGCAATAGTTGTTATAGGCCAAAGTGTTTAGTTTCCAAGATTATTTTCCGATCAAGTACGTTTTGATATCTAAAATAATATTTACACAGTTCCGTAATCATGGAAGTCTAAAGCAAGAAATTATACCCTTTATTGTGTATAGTAATAGTTAAGTTTTATTTGGATTAACTTCTGACGCTCAGTTATTGAGCTTTGACTTTTATCCACTTGTTGTGCATTAAGGAATCAAGTTCAAGTTTCGAATCACTTCTTTAGGTTACCTACCTAACGATATGACACAAAAGACATGGTTTCTAACTCATTGAAGATTTTCAGCTTCTAACACTGGTTTATGCGCATGCTAAGGAGTCTTTTCAGTGTCCTCAGTTGAAGAGACGAAAAACCTATTGGTCGGAACTAATTTTTTACTTGAAAAAGTACAGTTAACGAATAAAATATTAAAGGCCCTTTTATAATTTAGTCTCTATGTCATAAGCACATCTTACAATCTCTTCAATGTAGACTAATACAAACAAATATATTAAGTTTTATATGAGTGGGTATATTGGAAGTTCTTTATTTTCCAATCTTCAGCCTCCAAAATATTGTTATTTTCCATAAAACAGAAAAAGATCATTAGAGAGGCTAAAAAAGTTTTTGAATAACTCCTTTTATGGTTTCTTGCTAAATTAAAAGAAATTTTTCAATTTCACTGATTTTGTTTATATTTTTCATTTTTTCTTTTTTTCTTTTTCTTTTTCCTCTTAAAAATACATTCACAATTTTTTATATTTAGTTAAACTCAACACTGAATTCAAAATGACTGCGTGAACAGCTCAAATTGAAAAATATTAACAAAATTGCCTCGGCATCACAGAGTCCTAAGATGAAGAGACAGACCCATGCTAAAGTATCACATTTAACACACACATACAAACATAAATCTAAACCCATGATAAAGTTTCATATCAATAAATACGTAGCGGCAGAATCCATATACAATATTCAATCTTAGTTCATCGTTTTCTTTGTATTTCATTTTCCTTGGTCCATCCTGAGGATAATTTATATATTTTGACTGCACTTTCAAAAAGAGGTCTACAGTTTGCTGCAATTATCCATCAATGAAACGTATTTTGTTATGGGCAGAAGTCCGTCCGATTCACTGTTTTCAGTTAACACGGGTGGAGCTGTTATTTTATAAAATGCTTCCTTATTCCCTTTACATTATTTTTATATTATGAAAATTAATCTCAAAATAAGGTTCACTTGTGTGCCAAAATGAGAAAAAGATCTTTTTTAAGAAAGTAATTTTATTAAGTAAGAGAACGCTGATGTTGGATCTCAAAGGCACAGGTACTCATACTAGAGTATTTCACGTTATTTCATTTAATGAACAAATTTTAAATCTTGTCACGCAACAGAAAATGAACTTGTATTAATCTTTTCGTATTAAATTAAAGTCAAATAATCTATTTAATATATGAGATGAGTACTTAGCAACATGTTGATCATTAAATTAGAAAATTGTTAAGAAAAAAATATGTTGATAAATTGAGGATATGATTTACAACAGCTTTAATGAATTGAAATGTTTCTATAACTATCGGTGATGAAAATGTGTATAATTTGTTATTATTTAAACCGATTTAGATTTTGATTGTCCTGTAGGCGATATGACACATAAAAAACCTGGGAGTATAAATAATTAGTAGGGACGTAAATACTTTCGAATACACATTATGCGATAAAATTAAATATAACGGATATTATTGAAGCAATTTTTGTGTAAATAATTATCTTCAATATAATTATCTTCAACAATTAGATGCAGTACAAATTGAACTTTATAGCCCTCCCGAAGTGAGGTTTTTAACTCATAAAAATCCTAAATATACTGATTTTACGAATTTTGTTAAAAATAAGTTGCAGATATTTTAGAGGATGTACCAAATTAAACAAGGATCCTTCCATTATTTTTCATAAGTACCAATAAACTCTCCTTCCTATTATCACACATATATGTTGGTACTGTAATAAAAGTAAAGAAAAATTCATTGCAAAACGTTTAAATTTCATATAAATGTCATTTGTGTCAAGAATGTACTGCACACTTAAAAATAAATCAGTATATCACATTAAACGAGGGGAGTACATTGTTGTCTAAGTTATTACATAGTCGGTCTTGACTGACTATAAAATTCTTACTTGTTTTATATTATAATCATATGATGTTGGAACACCTTTAAGTTTTACCTTTAAGAAAATGGGCCATTCATTCTACCATGTTTTCTATCAACGGGCAAGTTATTCCGGTACTGTTCAATAACATTGGAAACAGTTTCACGGTAGCGTTTTGTAGGACCATGTTGGGTTTTGTTAAAGATATTTTATAATTTTAATACCCACTTGTTTCAGGTAACTCATTTTAATCAGATCATCAATATGTTTTATATTAAAAATAATAAGGTAACTTAATCAAAAAATCAAATAATACATGAGTCAAAAATGTTAATAAGAACCGTTTGTTGGGAATTTTTCGATCTCACTCCCTTCATCATTCTTTTAAATTTGTAGTTACAAAAATATTAGAATTATTGTATACATATGTATGTGTAAATTTAATAACTTAATTGAATATTCTCCTAAGTGTCAATGAACTATAATTCCAAGTGTTTTAAAATTGATCGTGTTAAATAAATTCCATTGACACTTTTCTATTAAAAATTTACTATTTTTGTAATTCATGCAAATGTAAAATAAACTAGAAATTTTATTAAATCTCGACTAAAACCTGAAGAAAATGAAAATCACTTCAGGCTACAACTTCCATAGGTAAATTTAATATTCCAACAGAGAAGCTTAAGGAATGAAAATGTAAACCCTAGACTAAAAACTAAATATTAAATATACAGATGTATAAGAAGATGTATGTATGCACATACATACTTTATATATGTAAATTGTGTAATAAACCTCTGTTCCATATGTTTGTATTTATTTTGTTGTATAATTTTAGAAAATGAAAAAATATCAATTCGATTTGTCAATATGTTTGTATCTATAGATGAATGTTTATCTGCATTCAAATTAAAACGAAAAAATAGAAAGAGAAGAAGCAGAACACAACTTTGATTTAAATCTGCAGTATTTTTGTAATTTTTCTTGTTGTTGTTCTTGATTTTATGTATGTTAATCCGAATGATGTTTTTATACATTTTAAATTTTAAACTACCGCTGAGGCCTCCATGGCTACAACTCCATACGTTCGGTTGTATATCTCTGAGCTGAGCGGTTGATTGTAACAGCATCCTCAAGATGAGATGAAGAAGATGAGAAATCAACTTAAAAAGAGGGAAATACAACAACTTAAAAATTACTAAAAATCAGATGACTATCCCTCCTTTTAAGTTAATATGGCTGTTCGGTTGAATGTATGTTTGTTTGGTTGTGTGTATGTGCTGTTAAGTAACGAGTAGTTCATTTTATTTTTTTAGTATTTTTTTATAAGCTGCTGCATTTGCTGCTGTAATGTGGATGAAGTTACTGATGCTGATGACTACAAATGTCGACTCAATAACTGCTCATTTGGTTAGAGCAAATGCGACCAAATAACAACAACAACAACTCCAACAGCAAACAACTTAAATGTTCTTAAAAGTTGAGGAAACAGTTGAAATTGGTTGGATGATGTTCGGATTGCATGTTCTTTTTTGGTTTCATAGCATAGACCGACATTCTCTTTTTGGTTGCCGCATGTTCTTAATTTATTTGTTTAATTGAAAAAATGTATTTCCCCCCTTCAACATCTTCCTTTTTATCTTATTATATTATTTTTCTTGTATTTTATTTCTTACAGATTCACATACTCAAATAAATTTTCATATAAAAATGCTTGTTTTCATCTTGTGTTCAGCCGGCTTGGATGGCTTTCATGTTGCGCATGCGCTACATGCTCATCATGCTTGGAGCCAATGTTGATGTTTTCTGATTGAAATTTTGTTGTTGGAATTTATATCAAATGTCATTCATGGAATATTACAATGATGTTGCCTTAGAATTAAATCGGCTTAGAATTTGTTTAAAATTAATTTAAGTATCAATGAAGATTATTTTAGAGTTTGTTCTTCATAATGCGATCTTAATTATTTATTTATAAAATTAATTTCGCTATAATTTTGTTGAAATAAGTTTAGAACGTAAAAATGACATGAGAATTTAAATGAAATGTTTTACAAAAATAAAGTTGTTACAAAATGAAAAAATCATGTATAAAGTTCTATGTCAGTATTTATTACTGTCCAGTCTGAGGTTTAGAAATTATCATGATGTAAGAATTAACTTACTGTCTCATGCGTATAGGAATTGCCGGATTAACCACTTTGTCCTCAAGAATTAAACTCCAATACATTTACAAAGAAGATTTTTCCACTGAATTTTCCTCATCATTACGCATCTTACAAAAACATGTTGAGGCCGATTCCCATTTCACTTCCACATGTTGCAGTAAAAACTACAATTTTCCTTAGTCAAGCTCTATCTAAACTAAGGAGATCATCAGTGTGTACATATAAGTCCTTTGACACTCTGCAATCACTGCTACTACATCATCCTTACCCTTTTGTAGAAGAACCCTTTTGGTGGCTTAACTTCCTCGCAAGGATCGGACGGATTGATCTCTCTGATAGAAACAAGAGCAACTTTTAAAGTTGTATTTGTAATACATTGGCTCTAATTATTTGGATTAGCCAAAAGCACACATCATACTACCTAATATAATCCAGATTACAAAATGATGAGATATTAATCGAATCGTATTACATACTGGGGATTTGTTGCAATACTGGTGATTCCTAACATAAGGTTATGGTGTGTTTGGGTTTTCAAATCGGTTCCAAATTTAGTAAATTGATTAAACACGTTCATAGTTTCATGGATACTTTGTGCAATAATCAAAAAACAATAAGGGCGATAGTAGCAAAAAAGAGAAAATCGAGAATTGTTCTGAGTTTTAAAAAGGCAATCAACGATAACTCTAAAAATAAAAGACTCTACATAAATTAATTTTAAATTAAAAGTGAACTTGAGCAAGACGCTGGATACTACAGAAAAACGAAATAGTGTCAATAATTAATTAAGATATGCTTAGGAGATCTAAATGTGAACAAAATAAAAGAATTCAGAAATGAAGTAAAATTATGAATTTCTTAACGATAACTATTCGGATCGCAAACCTAATTCCAGTGGATAGATATAGAGTTTTCAAAGAGGAAAATTAAAGAACACAAAGATGGACACATTCCTACAAAATATTGCATAGTGAAGCAAAATGTAACTTTTTATTTATTGGTTTACCCTAATTTTCAACTATAATATATTTTTTAATAAGGATTCTTCAAGAAGAAAGTCTCAATTTGAAATTAAAGTAATGTTTCTTCAAATCCCAGTATGAAGTATGAATATTAAAGCTGAATGTAAGCAAAATATAAAAAACAACAATTTAGACATTTTTTCACATTTTTGAAAAATAAATGAAACTTTTGCTATATAATATTTGATTATAATTCAACATTGAAAATTCTCCGAATTCATATAAAATCATATTCCAGGACCATTAATAATAAGATTCCAGTCAATATAAATGTTATATATGTATTAAAAATTTTTCAAATATATCTTTACCATCAGAAGAATGTGGAAATCGATAATAAGTTATCTTCCACAATACCACATTCCGCGTCAAAAATGAAGAAATCTTTGTAATCCCGTTATTACAAATATTAGACGAAGTAATGCTGCCTTATATGTCTGAAGAAATGCCACTGTTTTGCCTAAGCAAAAAGGCAACAATCCGAAATATACCACCAAAATAACAAAAAAAAAAAATAACTTCATAATAATGGAGTCACCATGATGTAAATCCACTCGATAATATGGCGTTATTCGGCTGTTATTACTAACAAAGGAAATACTACAAAATGCTAAAGCTTGAAAGCTCAATTCAAATATTTATTTACTGGCGTTTTTGTTACAGTGAAAATCGGGTGGTACAATCGTTTTGACTCGAAGTTTTATCAATACTTCTGGAAAAAATTACTTGAAAGAAAGATAATGAAAGGAAATGTTTTTGTTTCACTAACTTTTAATTTATTTTTCATTTCAATAAACCATAAAATGAAAACAACTTTTTACTCAAATGACTTATTACGTATGTGTTGCTATTTTTTTGACCTCAACTGTAAACTACTTTAAATTTAAAAATATAAAATGTATTTTTTAAAAACACGTTGGATATTTAAATATAAAAATTATTATAAAATTTATTTCCTTCACATGTACAAAATCATCGTAAAAATGAAAACACGTAGAAAATTTCTTTCGATTTTTTCCCTTCTTTTATATATCAAAATAAAACCACAACAACACTTTTCCAATCTCGTTAACAAAAACAAACTGAAACTGATGCAAAAAAATGAAAATATAAAAAAACACAAAAATCCAATAAAAATTAAAATGAATACGTTTCTAAAATAATAATGATGATGCTACTCCTGCTCCTGATTCTACTTCTGCTGCTGATGTAAATATATGATGGAAATGTAGATGAAAAAAATGTAACAATGATGATTTAACGCAACAACGTCACTATTGAATACAAATCACAATCAAAAATTGTTACAATGTCAGGCCACTAATCTGCCATTTGGAAAAAATGAACAAAACGAAAAAAATAACTTATTTTCCTCTTTCTTTAAATGAGAAAAAACTTTAGGATGCTTCGAACCAACGAAAGATGCTGAAAATTAGAAAACAGAATTTTAATGAAACGGATGTGTTGAATGGCAGGAAAATGAAAATCACGGAATTGGTTTTCTTACGAAACGGAACATAACAACAACAGTAATATCAGAAACACCAGAAGCAGCAGCAGTAAAAGATTTAAAGGGACAACATATCACAGCCATAAGCAGATACACACATATACACTTATTCAAACAACAACTACCTGTTTACGTAGATTCCTTTTTTTCTCAATGTAAATCGAATAAAAATTGCAAGCAAAAATTTGTAGAATGAAATAAAAATATATATGTATTTTTTTATTTGCAACTATTGTGAGTAAAATAAACGGTATATCGTTGCGATTCATTTGCTCCTTTTTTGTCCAACAATAGAGCAGAGATACATTACACTTTAACACCCCAAATCATCAATCTTTCTACATACTACCACCAGAGGCGGAGTCATTTCAACTTATTGCTAAAGAGCAAGAGAGAGAAAAATATTCGATTGATTCCATTTCATTTACTCCTCTACCGTTAAATTATTAACAACCGGCAAAATGATTTACAGTTTTCGAATTTGAGTAATTGTGTTTGCCAAAACAATGAAACATCGTTTTTCTCTTTGTGCTCTCGCTCTCTTTTTTCATGACAACAAACAAGTGCCACTAAGTTTCATATTAAACTTTTTTCAATGATTTAAGTTAAACCGGCTTTTGTTGATTTTGTGGAGAAATTAAACGTTTAACATTTTCGAAAGTTGAGCTCCAACAAAAGCGTGTGTGAATAAATATTTAACGACGGTAAAATTGTTAACGTGAGCAAATATAGCGATTTTTATTTCAGCGTTTTGTTTTTATGCGTTAAATTTAAAAAAAATTCGTTATATGAAAATTAAATAAAGTGATAAATTTAAAAAAGTAATTTAAAAATTGAATAAAGTTAAAATGAAAATAATTTTTTTAATTTTAAAATAACAAAGCGTTTATTAAATTTAAAAAATAATTAAATAAAATTCCACAAATTTTAAAAAATTAGTTAAATAAGACGTTAATTTGATATCTAATAATAATTAACTACAGATAGAACTTAAAAATAAAAAAAATATTAAAATTCATCTGAGAATCAGTTATGAAATATTTTTATGGAAAATATATATAAATTCAAATTTTTAGAAACTTCTAAAATTTAAAATTATTATCCCGAAATTAAAAGCGATATCGAAATGGCAGCTTATAAATAATTTTGGAGTGAAAAAAATCGTCATTAATTCAAATTTATTTCCATTTCCAAGGATGTGAAAAATTAAATTACCTTTTAGGTTTTTCAGTGAATTTGAATTTGTGAAAAGTTCCTTTTATTTGAACACAATGATGTTTTTTAATAATTTAGTACAGCTCTTCCCAAAAAAGGGATATAAAGAAGAAATATTTAAGCTTAAAATTGAATATATCATTCGTTTAAACAACATAAACTAAATCAAAATAATAGTTTTTTAATTTTTGCTGTAAATAAAGTGCTGTTCCATCTTAAGAAAAACAATTATTTTTGAGAACTGTTAACAGTTTTTTAATTATAATTAAAGTTTTATATAATATAAACAATTTATACTTAACTTTAGATCATTTATCAGGCTCAAGAGAGTGGAATTTTATAAAACTTGGTACATTAGTATCTTAGAATTATCCATCTCAAAACTTAGAACGCTCTGAAATTGTAAGTTTCTCAACGTATTTTGTTCATTAAAATCACGTGCTCGTGAAATCAGTTGGACAAAAAACACATTTCGCTAGCATTTATGTGAATTACTTTCATAAATGAACAAATGATTAAAAAATTAGAGTGACGATTACATACATTTATAACAGTAAGAAATGGTAACGAGATCTTAGAGATAGAACCACCGAGTGTAACCAATATCAAGTTCATTATATTTTGCATTTATGTACATAGTGATGTACCTTAATGACATGTATGTACCGATAACATGCAAATATGCGTTGAATGATATTCATTTAAGATATTTGTCATTTGAAATGTTCAAATTTAAGCATTTTATTTATTTATTTATTTATTTATTTTTTTTTTTTTTCAAATTGTAAATCAAATTGCAAAGGATCTGGTTGATTTTATTTTAAAATACGGAGTAAATGCAAGTTTTTATTTTATATGGACATTCCAGTTGAACGATATGTTCCAAATATTGTCTTATTAAATACGCAAGGTTTTGAATTTGAAATCATAATAAATATTGTTCCAACGTTCCTCTTTAACTATCTATACTGCATATATAGATTCGATTATATATTATGGTGGTTTAATATTTCCCGTGTTACAAAGAAATAAAACAAAAGTAATAAATACCTAGATATCTAATAAACGAGAAGCAAATAAAATTATACTTTAAAAAAAGCAATTATTTAATTTTTGGAATACGAATATATTGTCCAGAAAAAATCTTATTTACCTAATACTACTCATGCCAGATTTGAGTTTTGATGACGTTGAATTAAATGAAATAATCAAAGAAGAAATCATGAATATATATAAGAAATAATTATTGATACTGTATTAATGTATTAATGTTCATACAAAATCATATTAGAACTAAATGATACAGTCTGATCACACAGTTTTATTTTAACTGTAAAAAATGAAATAATTTCTTGCAATTAAATTGATAAAAGAATCATATCGCTATTTTGTTAAAAATATCCAAAATAATATAATCATTAGATTAAAAAAATAGTTAATGGAGGATATAGCAGATATTTGTTTCATTACATATTATATAAGAAAGAAAGTTTTAAATTAAATAGTGATTCCTTCCGATTCCGATTTATAAAAAATATATGATGTATCAATTTCAAATCTTATAACACTTACAAAAATGGTTAAATTCTTTTAAAAACGCTCAAATTGCATCATTTTTAAAAATACTTTTCATGTCAACAATTGAGATATTAAACTTCCCCTGGAGTCCATTAATAATATTGAAATTTATATCTTCACAATAACTTTTTACTTGAGTTTATTTTCTTAAAACTAAAAAATATTTTTTATCTTCCAAAAACGAAAGAAAAAGATGTCATAGATCATTTTCACAACTTCTGTGAAGCACTTTAAACTGAGAAAAAAAACTATTTTTTAAAACCAGGAGTTTAGGAGTTTTTATTTTCCATAGAGTAACTAAAATTAAAAATAAGATGTTATTCGTTTTTACATTAAAGACTTTTGACAAATTTATTTTAATTCGAAATATTGAACCTTTTTTCAAAACACATATGCACACACACACACATTTGTTTGTAAGAAATAAAGAGCAGAAAACCATGTTCGAAAATTTATAAACAAAAAAACTATAGATTTTCATTGATAATAAGATCACACAAAAAAATGAAACACACAGATAGTGTACGTGTGAAAATGTTCGAAAATAAGTATTTTTCGCTCTCTGAGAAAATTCGAATATCACAACCAGTTTTTTCTCATAAATATTAATACACACATACACAAACTCATATACTCGTTAGGCAGAGTAGAAAATATTAAAACGGGAAACAGCTCCCATATTCGAATATCAAGAAACGGAAGAAACAAAAAGAAAATACAAAAGTAAACAAAATAAATGGCCACCCCTTTGTTATGCTACAAGCAGAAAAGGGATGGCATGATAAATTATGGTCTTATTGGCATATTGCTATCTGTCTCTGTTTTTTGTATTTGAAGTAAGTGATTTTTTAGTATTTTTGGTAAAAAAGTAAACTAATGTTTATTCTCTCTCTTTCTTATAAAAATAAAAGAGCAACAACAACAATAATAAGGGGAACAGTGCAGTAGTAAAAAAAGCTTAATGTATTTTTAATAGGGAGCTCTTTTTCTTTTTGAGTGTTTGTGCAAATGTGTGTGTATTTTATATTGTTGGTGTTGTTGTTTTGTTTAGTTTTTTATTATTGATGCTCTGATATTTTTGATTTGAATTATAACCGAGTAGTCAAAGTGAAACATTGGCGCTTTGAGCACGTATACGCGGGTAAAAGAAAATTACAGATAAAACAATAGGAAAAGAAACAAACTAAAGAAAATACATTAAAAAAAGTTTAGAATAATAATAAACAATAATTTATAATATTTTCAAACAACAACAAGTAAACAAAAGTTATTAATTATTATAAAATAACTAAAATTGAGAAACAGTTTTTTCAATAACTCAACAACAAAACATTTAAAAACTATTAAAATATTAAAAAAAATAAACCAAAAAAGTGCAATAATTTAAACTAAATGGATTTTATAAAAAAATAAAAAATAAAAATATCAACAAAAAAGTATCTGCCGAGAGACAATAAGCCAGATACTCAATCTTTTTTCCTAAACGTGATGTTGATGTATCTATGATGCAAAAGTGTTTTGGTGGTTTATTGATGGCGATTAAAATTAATTTTCTCGCTGATGAATGATCATAAATTTAGCATGAAATTTATGTCAATGATTTATTAGTAAAAAGGCAAAAAACACACACAGAAGAGAAATTAATAGAAAATTTAACAAAAAATCTAATAAAAACAACAACAGCGATAACTAAAAGTGTTAATAAATAAAATCATATAATTTTAATCGTGTGTCAAATAAACAAAAAAAAATTAAAAGAAAAATTTTAAAACAAGTGCAATACTGAATTACGAAAAAATATCTCCTCTAGGCGTTTAACAAATCGCAAAATTAAATCGCAAAAATGATTTTTGCAATAACAGGTAAAACGGATTAAATTTTATTAAAAATACATGCACCGGAAGAACAATATAATAAAGACCCATGAAAGTGAAGGATTAACACAACGAATCAAGTGCAAAATATCTCTCAAAAACAACAAACAAACAGACAATATCGCAGAAAAAAGGGATCATTTTTAAAAATCATCATTATTATTATTATTTTAAATTAATATCAACAAATAACACGACATGTGTATGTGTGTTATATGGTTGAGTGGAAGAACGAGTGTTTAACCAATTTGCAAATATTACACACACACAAACAATAACAATAATAATTATAACAGAAGAAAAAAAGTGCAAAACTTGTCATCATTGTTATTATTTCACAAAATTTATGGCCTTTTTCTTTTGGCTGTTATATACTCACTCTTTCGACCAGCAACAACAACAACTACACAATTGAGATCAACTACAAAACAAAAGGAAAACGAACGCACACAAACACAATGAAACAAACCTTTTAAATTAAAAACTCTTTTTAAACCCTAAAATGATAATTCAATACTAGAAAACAACAACAACAACAGCAGTCACTAAAATAACTAACTAATACTTTAGTAAATACAAAAAATATGCTTTATGTATTAGTATAGTTACAAATGCTAGAAATAAAGAACAAGAAATAGTAAGAATAAAGAAACATCCTGTTGTATGATCAAATCGTATCAAACATCATTTGTTTTTGTTGGTGTCTGCATCAGTTTCATACTCTCACTCACATAACGACGGCAATTTTCAGTTATCTTCACAAATTGATCACCGGTTTTTCCAAACGTATTTTTATTTGATCATTTCATACGATCGCATTCTCTCACCTTAACACCGACTAGAAAAAGAACATTGGACCAAATAGAAAAACAAAAATAAGAAATTTGGTAGCAGATGAAGGAAAACATAAGAGAATAAATAAAAATTTGATATCAAAATGTTTATCGGTAAAATTACAACCTGCTGCCGTCGTTAAAACGTTAAACGTTCTTTTTTTATTATGTTTCTTTTGTGGTTTTTAACATAATTTGGTTTATGACTTAAAATTGTGTAAATCGAGCAACAGAGAAGAGTACATATTTAATAAAAAATAAACTAAAAAGTTTTTAAAAAATTGAGTTAAGCAAAATACAATATTAATTATTGAAAATATTTTGAAAACATCAAGTGTAAATTATTTTAACCAAAAACATTCCTTCAAAATTTTAAGTGAATTTAAAAGAAAAAAATTATTTTTGGATTATCGCCAACAACGGATTAGATATAAACTGGTAAGTTAAGATTTATGGAATATTTTTATTTACATTTAAATTAAATTAGTAAAAATGAACCCTGCCTACATGCAGGATGTAATAAGAGCTTCAACCGTCATTTCCAGAACTGTCTTAATTAAATTAAAACTAAAATTAGATTGCTGATTTTGCTTAAAAATATGTTTATTGTAGTTTCCTTACTCAGGAACATGAATCCTTTAAAGATGATTTATTCTAAATCGAAAATATATTCTTTATTAAATAAAGACGTTAAAAAGCTTAGAAAGTATTGGAAGTGCTTGTTGTTATAATGACAATGATACGTCTTTCTAAAGTCATTTGAAAAGACAAAAATATATTCAACTCGTATTTATGACGAAAAATTCAATCAAAACATAATCGGTAGACTTCCTTGCCATAAACATTTTTTGGATTAATTTTTTTTTTTTTTTTTTTTTTTTTGGCCAAGTGCATTTAAGAGTCAGAGTCCATTTATTTAATTTGTTTATACTGTCCGCTACCATATATGCTTTGTCATTTCGTGTGTAACACTAAATTAAAATTAAAAATCAGCAAAATTGCTGTAGTAACAAAGTAGTTATAGATCGATACTTGAGAAAATCTTGAAATTCTGACAAAAAACATTTGTTTAATTTTGGAACACTTTTAGTTAAAGTCAGGCCAAACTAATTTGTTTAATCATTAATATTTAGCAGGGTTTTTGATATATATTATAACACCGAACAACAACATCATTATCATAAAGAAGAAAAAATTATAGACTACTGAGAAAAAAGTTTTTATATGCAGGACCGGATTTTCTATAAAAAATTAAAAGAATATGTTTTTTTTTTTTTTCAAAAATATAAGTAATACTTCCAATAAGGGTATTATATAATATATATGAATATATTGAAAAATGTCCTCCAATACAAATTTAAATTAAATATTTTGAATAAAATTAATGTCAAACACAATTATTGGAAATTTTAAATAATATTTTCCATTTTACATCACTAACGATTCCAAATTTCTTTTTCTTTTTGTTAAGACTTTTGAATTTTCTATAATACCTATATCGGGTTATATATTGTCCACATTTCTTTTATAAATTTTTCAAAAATTACATAATTTGAACATGCAATATTAATTTCAGTTTAATGTGTATCTAAATTCTTCGGCAAACCTATAATTTAAACCAAATCTGGATAATAACACAAAAAAAATATATATAAATCACCAAAATTTGAAAAAAAATATTTTGCCAAGACATTAACTTTTATATTTGTCTTATAGAGGGCGCTGTTTGCGAAGAATGTTATAAACTATAATAATGTATAAGTGCAGGGGGAAAGTACCAAAAATAAAAATAGTTTCCCATATTTCTAACAAATTTAGCCATAATTTGTAAGCATCATATGCTTTCCTATATGTTTAAGGGAACATTTTATACTACATAATTGAAACTTTTCGCTACTATCGAATTCAGAATTCTAACATATTTTTATAGAAATAAGTGTAGATTTGGTAAATTTCGAGATTCCTAAAATTTTGAATATTATAGTTTCTATTAAGCCCTTTAAAGCCGGCGGTCAACAAGCTTTGGTGTAATGACAAAAATATAAAATTCTAAAATTTGAAAGGTTCTCAATTTCGAAATGTAATTAAATAAAGATTATCATTTTCGACTTAAAGAGTTTGTTTCTAGGCAAAAATTAAGAAAATGAAATGTAAAATCGTGTTGTTTCAACATTGATATATATTAAAGTAATTTTTTTAATTAGCCATAATTCCGTTTTGTCGTTTGAAGCAGAATCATCGTTTTACATAGTTGATTTAAGATTTACTAAAGCTTTTTTCATTCAGTTTTAATTAAACGTGTTAAAGTTTTTAGCGAAATTATTTTATATATTTAAAGACATTTCGATATTTATTTTTAAAATTATGACTAAAATAACTTTTTAGTAGTAAAATTTTCAGGAAGAAAATTAGCAAAAAATTGCATTTATTGTGAATCAATGTTGAATTAACATTTGTTCATCTATGAAGCACAATTATAACTGAAAATTGTAAAGTTATGTTTATTTTAATTAATTTTACATTGAATATTTCTGTCTTTATAGAAAAAGACTTTATTATTTGCAATTTCCTTAAAATTTCAAAATTTCTGGAAATTTTCAAAAATTGATTCCTCTTTGTTATTTTCAAAACTTCAAACTTCATATATTTCAATATTGAATCTAATTTAACAAATTTTACAAAAAAAAAAGAGAAAAATTTAACTAAAATAGAAATAATGATGACATGTCTACAACAGCAACAAAAAAGTTTTGTTTCTTTTATAAAAAATTTAGAGGACTTTTTTGTAATTTTTTAATTTTTTCTTGTTGTTGTTGTTAAAAAAACAGACAAAATATATAATTTTGACAGTTAAAATAAATGTAGGCCGGCACTTATTGTACAACATGAATGAGTGAATGAATGAATGATTTTTTTTGTATTTTATGTCATTTAGAAAAACCAACTTTAAAGACAGTCACAAATTCACACACATACGTGCATAACTATGTATTTATGAATGTATTTTGTAACAAAATATGAAATATGAATGAATAAATGAAACGAAAATGTTTTAAAAACGCCATCTTAAATAGCAAAAAAAAAAACGTAAATAAATAATAAGAATAAAATAAAAAGGAGAAACAAGGTTCAAAAAGCCAAAACGTTAGTAAATGAAATGTTTGCGTGTTATATTTTTTCTTTCTTATTATTCTACTGCCTTAAAAACTATAGTTCTTTTTTCTGAATTCGTTTTTCTGGTTTTGCAGTTGGAATCGGAAAATTTAGGTACTTCATATTCATTTTATTTATTGTGATTTATAAAGTTCAAATTTGAAATCATGAAAACTGTTTTTATATTACTTTGTTGTTGTTGCTGTTGTTAATATTACATAATATTATTTTATTTAGTAACAAATGTTAAAATTATAAATTTTAACAATTTAGTTGAAAGGTTGTCGAAAAAATGACATGAAATATTTGTTATTTAATGCAAAATAACAAAATTTAAATAAAAAATGGAATAAATATTTATTGGTGATATTTTTCTTTTCTTTAAAAAGAAGTTAAATGCTTCGATATATTAAAATAGAATTATAATTTCAAAATTTAATTATCTTTTAAATTCCAAAAATTATTCAAAAATCGCCAGTGAAGAAATTATAATTGTTTTTAGAAAATTTATTTTATCTGAATCCATTTTTTCTTTCTCAATGAAATTATTTAATATAAAAGGGATTTTGTTGTATCTATAATTCAAAACTCTAACTTTGAATCCTATTCTAATTAACATTTTTTTCTTAATACATATTATTTTAAATTATCCTTAAATTGGTTTAGATCCTTCTCAATTGTGGGACAATTATCACCCCAGAAATTAAATAAAAAATATAAACTGAACCGACCATATTGAGTTTTTTGTAAAAGAAAGGATACCGCTTTTTTAAAGACTTTGCTAAACATTTGTTGTACCTACATTATGCAATAGTTTTGACAGACACAAACACACACACAAATATATATACATAAATACATACATACATACATACATACATACATACATACATACGGACAAACCTTTTGGTCCTATTTCCTTTGTTTTGCTTTAATTTAAAAAAAAATATATAAAGAAAGTGAAAATTGACAATCCACTTAAATGCAATTCGCAGGCATTCAAACTCTTACTTAACCTTTATCAAGTGTTTTTTAATCCCTTTTTTCTAGTCTTCCACAACAAAAAAAATTGAAAACTAAAGAAAAGAATTTTAAACAGTAACTAAAAACCCATTTTAACATTCCTTTTAAAGGTCTTGACGTAATATGTACAAACTAGTAAACTAAATGCATACATACACATGCACATTAAGGATCTAAAACAAACCAGAACATATTTAGTTGAAATTTTTACTACTGAGTTTAGTTAGTTAGATGGTTTAGTCTTATTATAAGTTAGTTATGCTAACATGTGTGCGTGTGTGTTTTGTTGTTCTTATTTCAAAAATTCATTCAAATTGTTTTTTTGTTTTGTTTATTTTAAAAAACCCCCATGAAAGTTTCCTACTGGTCATATGTTTTCGTATTGGCTACCTAAATATTTAAAAAGATTCTTATTTTTGAGCTCTTGCAGAGTCGTAATTCGAAAATTCCGTTTGTTTAGTTGGGTTTGTTTTAGTTCTATTTCTCCAAATCTACATATTAAAAGAAAACCAGTAGAGTTTTTTGAATAAAACCTAAATTACGTTTCTAATTCATTTAAAACTTAAATTTTCGTCTTACCGGAGGCTAGAAAACAGCGGGAGTTCTTTAAAACTGTTAATACTTTCAAATGAAGGCAACGTGTTAAACACGCCAATTTTGACCATAATAATGTTCAAACTCAGCTTATTAGCTTTTTGGGGGAAACAGTTAAGTGCTTTTTGGGTAAATAATATAAAATTTTATAGCTTTTGAAAATTATAGTTCTTTTCTAAAACCTTTTTTGCATCTTTTTCTAATTACTATTCTTTCCTAATTAAATATTTTAAATATTGCCACACTGGAATTAAAATAAAGATATTAACAATAACATCCACATAAGTTAAATTTGTTTCTACCTAACTAGTCCTTCAGATACACACAGAAGAAAAGCAGTAAACTTGAATCATTGATAAAAACATTCAGATAAAATTAAACGCTTTTAAGTTTGGATTAAAATAATAGTGCACATAATAAAAACTTTCGATATTAATTCACAAAATTATGCAGTAAAATTTTTTAAAATTCCTTTTGAGTTGTAAAATTTTAACGAAGAAAAAACTACATTTACTGCGAAACAATGTTAAATCAATAATTTTTTTTATATGAATTAAAATTATAACTGCTTAAATGTTAAATTAAGCTTCACACATAAATGTTAATTCAACATTGTTACATAGTTAATGCAGTGTTTTCTTCCTTGAAATTTAACTACTAAAAAGTAATTTAAAAATATTGTAGCGTAATTATTTAAACTGATTTCGAATGATTCTAATATACACAATATAATTTAATTCCTAAACTTAAAAACGCTTAATTTTAACTGAATGAAAAAATAACATTGTCTAAAATCAACTAAGTTCGACGTTTATTTTACTTTTTGTATGCAGTTGCTATATTTTCAACATCTTCTATTTAATTAAAAAACTTAAGTTATGGAAAAATGGGTATAACTTTTAATTCTATAAAAATTTTTAAGTTATGGAAGAGAGTTCAATTATTCAAAATGTTCAAAATTCAACAGATAAATATTGTAATTTTTAGTTGTCTAAAATTGATTAGAGGAGTATAATTAAAATATTTCAAAAAAATTGACTAAAAGCGTTCTAAAGTTTCTCTGGGATTAATTAGAGTAGTTAGAACTCAGAAGATTTTTTAGTATCATTCCGATTTCCAATATTTATATAAATAAAAACAGCTTGTAATTTTACTTCCACAAAATAAGTTGGCATCATTGTTTGGTATTAGAAAAAAATCTAAATTAATATACAAAAGAAATATTATAGTTCAACCCACTTGCTTATTTAGATTTCATCTATATACACCACTACCAATTAATTTATATATACTAAGACATTTATTATTCATTTTTTTTTATTTTGAATTTTCGAAAATTTTAAAATTTTTATTATTTATTTGAATTAAATACAAATTTAGCTTAAAATCAAGTTATTCTCGTTTTTTTTTAACTTAGTCTTTTTGTCTTATATTTTCATTCTTTAAATATTTTCTTTGTTCAAACAAAAATATTCCTGTTTTTTTATTTTGCTTTTAGAAACATTTTTTCTATATATATATTTTTTAAAATTATAAACAATACAAAGAATTAAAAAAGTTAACAAAGAAATGCCAACAACAATATGAAAGAGGTTTTCAAGAAATGGAGAACCAACAAAAAAATTCCAAATTCTGGAAAAAACATGGTTGCATTCATTTTAATGAAGTGAAAATTCTTTTCATTTGATAAGGGACACGCAATTTTTTTTATTTAATTCTTGCTAGTATTTATTTGTTATTGTTGTTAATGTTGCTGTTATTATTATTTTATTTCGATTGTTTTATTAAATTGGGAGGTGGTTTCTTTTCATTTTACTAATTTATGTTTATTTAAACGTTTCTTTTTTACTTTTGTTTGAGTTGATTAAAATTTTGATAAATTTGAATATAAGTTGATTTTTTTGTTGGGGTTAGTTCTTTGTTTCTTTGTGACACGTTTTTTTAAGTCCAACAACAACAAAAGTAAAATTATTAATTTTATATAATGGGAGGGCTTAAGGTGGTTGTAGTTGTGAGGAATGTTTGACATGATTCGATGTAGTATGAATTTTTAAAACCGCTCATAAAAAATAAAATATAAAAATTTGTTTTATACTTAAAGATAAATACTTTGTCCAGTAAATCTGTTCTTTTGGATTTTTCATATCGAATCAGTTTTTTTCTAATGTAATTCAGAAGTGGAAAGGATATATGGGATATAGAATAGATAATAATTTTGCTTTTTATCAGTAAGCACTTTAAAGCGATTTCCTAAAATAACATATATTCTTTTCCTTCCTTCTTAATTGATTTTTAACACTTTCTTATTTGTCACACACATCCATTCAATCATAAATCTAATTTTTCTCTCTCTTAAAATCAAAAGAACGGTAGCTCTTCCGAAAATCATCACAATTAGCCAAAATAAAACAAACTTCATAATAACTCCCATATAATAATTGATATTTACAATAGATGGGTGTAAAAAACAAACAAACAAACATACAGAGACACACTCAGACAGACAAACAAACAAAAATATTAAATATCATAAATCATCAATATAAATAAGAAACTCTTCTCTCTAACAGCATGAGTGGTGACCTCGTCTTTAAACAAACAAATAAAACAACAAAAAAATGTTTAACTTAAAACCGCAAAATTATACAAGAAACATAAAGAAAACAATAATAACAAAAAGGTACTCTACAACCACAACTAAAAACAAAATAATATTTAACAGTTTTCATAACTAATTATTACATAACAAGCCCACTTCAAAATACTAGATAATAACAATAACTATAAAAACAATTATGAAAAAATATGTATAGATAAAAAGGACAATAAGCAATACAATACTATCATATGACATTTATGACACACATACATAAAATTATGTATCTTTATTCCCCTACACAACAAAATGCAACAAACAATGAAAACCAAACCAACAAAACAATAATAAAAACTATGACTAAAAAAATTATGAGAACCATTACGAAAACAAAATTATGATGACATATAGACAGAGAGAAAAAGAGAGAGAGAGAGAATACGACAACCAAATATACAACAAATAATAAAAAAACTACAACAATTAAATGCAATATTATTTTTTGTAATTTATGACTATTTTTATGAGGTGCTTACAACCACAACGAACATTTTTTTTATGAGTTTTTAATGGGATTTACTTATACACATTCATTCATATGTACGTACACAGTCATTTTAACTAAAACATAGTGAGAGTTGATTACATTTGCGCGTGCGCAAATAACTTAAGTCTGGTTTTTTACTCTTGTATTAAAAATTCATATTTCTGTTAAACATTTTCATTTTTTCTTCACAGGGTTTTTTAATAAATTTGTAAATGTGTGTGAGTGTGTGTACATTTTTAGTGATTTGTAAATGCCCATGTTGACAATAAATATTGGAAAAATTATGATTTATGTTAGTTCATGTTGTAATTGTTGTTTTAGAAATATTTTTAGGGGTTGTTTTATGGATTATGACAGTTTTTGAAATTATGAAAAATATGAAAGAGAATAAGAAATCATGGCCGTGCTTTACTTTAGATACACATTTCAAAATGAAGTCGTGAGAAAAAGACCAGTATTTGGTCACCATCATGTTACCTTAGCAGAACCGATTTCAATGAAATTCAGCTCTAGAAAACACTACATCCAAGTAAAATTTGAAGTTAAACTCAATATTAAAATTATTTTGGATTTAGAATTTGTACTTTAAATCCATGTTTGTTTTACTAGAAGTTGTATATTTTGTACAGACCTCGTGATCCGATTCTGAAAATTATAGTGTATTGTGCATCAAAAAGTAATTAAATAGCATAAAAATTTTAAAACCGATTTCAAAATTTAATTAACCAATTGTGGGTGTGGCGTGCTTTTCAATACATTTATTTTCTAATTTAAATTTTTGAAATTTTATCAGGATTGAATTATTTATTACCTATTACAAACTACAATAGTAACTCTTTTAGAAATGGTACGATTCGTCCCAATAACATCTATATCTTGCAAATCAAACTTGATAAACGTTTGGCAGTTAATTTGAAAATTATTTTGAAGACATTTAAAAAAATTTCAATGTCAAAGTTTTTCACTTTAATCAATTAAAATTTCTTTGAAAAATTAATAAATTATATTTTGCCAAATTGTTTACGGAATAATGATCTAAAGCTTTTTTCTGGGTGGAGTGTCATTTTGTGTACCGAAGCTCACACACACACAAGGCAACAACTAAACCCATAAATTTTTCCAAACATTTAAATTTTCTATAAATTGCCATAAATTATAAAAAAACAAATACAACAAAATATATATTTTTAAACATAAACAAAACTGTTAAATTGTTTGAAATTTCATTCAAGAAAAAAAAATTATTAATATTCGGCAATAACGATTCTTGAATTCCCTTAACACAAGCTAGAAAATATTTGATATATTTTTAAGTGCATTAAAAGGCTCGTTTAATACATGAAAGATGGAAATTTGTATATATTTGTAGAATTTTCTGCTTAAACTTAGAGTTCGTCACAGTTATCGGTCTATAACACCTTTGATATAATATCAATTTCCTTGATTCAAAATACCAAAGAACTTAGGACCATAATAAGAAAAAAGGCTAGAAATAAGACTGTGAGATTGCTTCCAAAAGACAGACAAAAGTTATTACTAAGCACATTTTAGAGATTTCTAAACTCTATTTTGTTGGTGCTACTTTCGGTATGAAAAACTTAAAACTCCTTGGTAATGGAGGCTATTAAAAAGTGGAGAAAATATTCAAATGACATGCAGTTCAATTGGTGTTAATTAAATCCACAAAAAATTAAAACAAAAAAGGGAAAAACAATTTCACTAAAGAGAACAAAACCAAAATCATCGAAGCATTTCATTATTTGAAAAGCAGCGGCAGCAGCAGTAGAGAAAGCAAAAACAACAAAGAGCAATAACTAGAATAGATTCTATGCTCGATTTCTTATTTCTTCTAAAATATTTTGACTTCTTTGGCAGTTGTATAGATCGTGTGTTAGAAAATCTTCTACGTCTGGCGTATAAATACAGAAATTGATCATGATCATAATGACGAAGATGATGATGATGTTGCTGCTGATGTCTTTTAAAGAAAGCCCATAAATTATAGACATTTTTCTATTCTCGACAATGTGACATTTAGGCACAACTAACGCGCCACGTATGTGTGTATGTTTGTATATATCTTAAATTGAGAGACGAAGAAGAAGAATTGGGATGGGGTATTTATTTGTTTGTTTATATCTTTTTAAAAATGTTGCCAACAACAATACGAAAAAAATTAAATATAAAATAAAAATTCTAAAAATTTTCTTTCTATTAAAAATTGAAATTGTTGTTGTCACTTTTACTTGTTGTTATTAAAGACGAGGGTTGATTTTTTTTATAATTTCAAAACAATTTTATTCTTTTTCTTCGTTTCTTCTTTTTAAATTTTGACTTTGACTTTCTGCTTCCCTCCGTAGATAATTAAACCGCAAAGCGAATTTTTCAGTTTGTATTTCTTTTTTCTCCCCTTTTTCTTTTTATTAGTTTGAGAAGTGTTTATATGTGATCTAATATTAAATTGTATGTAAAGTAAGGTCAGGTATGTTTGATCAATGATCATTCATTACTATTGTTTATTGTAATTTTAGTTATTTTTTAGTTTATGGGAATTTAATTGTTTGTTAAATACGTTCAATTCGTAACAATTGAGTTGTATGTGTGAATGTCGTGTCAACTTATTAAAAGTTATAAATCATTTAAAATCGACATTTGAAATGGGTTAAATTAATATTTTAAAGAAGAGCTAAAAACAGTTTATTTTAAGGAAGTTAATGGGATAAATTAAAAGGCATATTGAAAGCATTTTAGAGACGAAGGGAAACTAAATCTTTGTCGTTATAAATACGACTGAAATAGTTAAAAATTCCCAAATATTTCTAACTTATATACATTTTAGCCCTAAAGCATGTCTGACTATTATAGTAAGAAAATAAATGTCGGTTTTAAGTTTTCCCACATTCTGAAAATTATTTTTAAAACTTAATTTAATTTCACTCTATCCAACTCTTTGCGTTCTTTTTCTTCTTTTAATATCAAATCGTTACGTTCTTCTGCTCCAAACCAAAAAAAAAAAAAAAAAAAAACAATGTAAAATTAATTAAAACAGATACAATTTAACATTTTTCAGTTACGATTTTGCTTCAAAGATAAGCAGAAGTTAATTCAACATTGTTTCATAATGAATAAAATATTAATACTAAATAAATAAATAAAATTTAAATACTAAAAAATAATTTTAAAAAATTATCGTTGTATAATTTTATAAATTTTAATTTCTAAAGATTCTAATATATATAATATTATTATACCAAAAACTTAAGAATGATTAATTTAACAGAATAAACAACTTTGGACAATCTCAAATCAACTTTGTTCAACCATGATTTTGCGTCATTTTTTTTTTCTAAAATTTTGATTGTTGGTTTTATTATAATTTTTTAATTATTAGAGATGTTTTTCCAATAATCAAACTGAATAGAAAGTCCAAGAATACTTGCAGATACGTACTTTATTTTTTTATACAGATATAAGATCAGTCTCAAATATCTGAAATTTATCTGAAGGGAGTGTTTAACTATTCTTATAAATTATTTCCAAGATAATAAAATTACGTGGTATCTTCTAACTCATCTTTTTTAAACAGATATTGATTAACTTTATGGTTTATTTATTAAATAATAATTCCTTTAAATTGAAAAAATGAATAACTTATTAACTTTTAATATAATTTTAATCTATTTGTTTAAAGATAAGAACAGAAATTGCTTACACGTGACTTATTAATCTCCGATCTGTAATCCCTAAGAAGTTTTTTCCACTCAAATTAATATTTAATATTTTATTTATTTCACCTTTTCTTTTATTAAAAGAACATTATATATAATTTCAGTTTAAAATCGAATAAAAATAACTTAAATAAAAAAGAATCAAATAATTTAACCAATTATGGTCTCAAAGAATTTTTTAAGAATAACTTTAAATTTAAACTCACACATACTTTCACAACATATAAGTTACGTAATTGTAGATTTTAAACAAAATATGTTCAGGTCAAAAACCTCTTTTTTCAAGATATGAACTAAACTGAAATGAAAACAACACAAACAACCAAAGTCTTCTTCCTAAACGTCACTTATATATATTCGGCCATTGGTTAAAACAAGAATATAGAGAAAAGAGCTTTTTTTAGTTATTTCTTTTTCTTTTTTTATTTCTTTTTTAAAAACAATAAACATGTTTTTATTTACTCCTTTAAAAAATGTTAAGGGCAACACAATTTACGCGGTCTTATAAGGAATATTGAAAATTTTCAAAATATTTTAAATTAAAAATATAATAACGATTTGAACGAAATTGAATTGAAATCAAACATGATATCAAAAAGAGATATAAAAAATAAAAGAAGGAAATTTTTATTAACAGAAATTAAGGATTTTTCAAATGTTTACAACCATCCTCCACACGCAGAGAAAAAAATATGTTTGCGGTAACCATAAACGAGAAGCAACATAATATTTTTAGTCGATATTGTTTAATTGCTTAATTTATTTATTTACAAAGAAAAAGGAAAATATTAATTCAAATATGTTTTATTTTTCATATTAACACAAATTTTAAAAGATTATTTCTTCATATTCAGTTGTCAGTAAACTGAAAATAATATTTTATTCTTATAACAATGTTTTTTTTAATAAGAATAAAATTGTGGATTAACTTCCAAACTTATTGCGACCACAATATTTCTTTATTTAATAAAAATAATTTTATTACATCAACGAAATTGTTAATTAACATTTATGTTTATTACCAACAATTAACATATTGGTAATAAAAATAAATGTTTGCCGCGAATATATAAGTGTTACTGTAAGCAACATCAATCGAATTGATGTTTCGAGCAGATACGGCTCAGGTGTTTTATGACTTTAAATTTTAAATATTAAAAAATGTGCCCAATAGAGTCGGGTCATGGTCAAAATTAAAATATGACACTGCAAGTTATTGTTGGATCCCTATTTAATGAAAGCCTTAGCTTCTTATTCTAAATTATAAATTGTTTATATTTAAAGTCAAACTTCTGCAAAAGGATCTAAAAAATATGGTAACTTCTTAAAATCTATATAATTGTAATGAAATGAATGGTATTTGATCTCGTTGTTACAACTGTTTTCATTTTTTACTAGAATATATTTTTTTTTATTTAAGCTCTTTACAATGTCGAACATTATTTTTTTGTTGTTTAGTTATTTTTAACTTGAAAGTTAATAAGTTTTCATATTGTACTTGTTTCTGTTGCTATTTTCATTCTGAGGCTTTAACACACGATATTTTTTACTATAAGATTTTTTTTAGTTTTTGTTTCTTTTACTTAAGTCTACATTTACCAGATTTACTTGGTTGTTTGTTGTTGATAGCATGAGTTTACTAGCAGCAACAATAACATGTTGTATGTACAAATATTGTTATGTATATATATGTACGTAATATTTTATATATTTATTATACATTGTTGTTGTTGTTGCTGGTTGTATTAAAAATAAATTCTAACATACTAATTTATAGACTTAAATAGTTTTGTTATAGAAAATTATAGATTTAAAACAATTTCAGTTTAAGATTTATTATAACAGTTTAGAAATTAACAACATATTGTTATACTTTCAATATATTTCAATTTATACAATGTAAATTTTATATTTTTTAATTGAAAATCTATTACATTCATAAAATAGCAGAGATGGAAAGTTTAATAATAAAATATTTATGTCGAAAATTAATTCAATAGTCTCTATGTTTACAATTCGAAGCACCCATTATCACTTCATCCCCATTGTGTTTTTTTCCTATAAGATCGACCTGTTTATCTGTTTCGATTCCAAAACCAGATGATTAAGACAACCACAGTATTTTCTACATAAAATTTAGTTAAACAATTGTGGTAAAAAGAGTCAAATTCAGAGAGGATCTGTACTTGGCCTTATAGGCTTACAGCTGTACCTGAAACTTTCTGTTATAAGTTCAAATATGTTGTAAAATTCAAAAGATCGTTACCTGAATACTAATTAGATGGGATCCACTCCATATTTTACAGATGCGTAATATAAAAAATTTTTCAAGAACATTTTAAAGGTCTTTTCGGGGAATATATGTATTTTTGCAGTTAGACACAAATAAATATTGGGAGGCGGGTACAAATATAAAGATAAATCCATAGCATTGGACCTATGGAGTCCAAACTGTCTAAGTTATAAAACTAGACTCCTCTGATATGGACGCCGATCAAAAGTTAAATTTTATTCCCATTTGAGTCAATTATTTATGCTTTTCTCATAGTATTAGTAACCGAGACTTAAAATCGTTTTGATTTTTCATAATTTTGGTCATTAACGGTTTTTTCTAACAAAATGTGCAACTTTCAAATTGGCTTTTTAAGGAGGTTAACCAGTTTCAATTCTTTGATAACCCATTATTGTGGACCTGGTGGCATCTAAAATAAAATAAAAATAAAAAATTGTTTGCAGTACAAAAATTGTCGACCTAAAACAACTTCATGATAAACTAGCGTTTAGTGGTTTTCGTTATTTCAGTTAAGTTAATAAAAACCGATCGTTATTATAAAAACTAAAATATATTTTTGGGACCTACCTACTATTTATGTATATACCAATGTATATACAACCATAAGCATATTGAAGCATGTAGTATTTAGTGTTTTGGTAGTATAATTTTTTTGTTGTTTTTATAATTTCAATACCCCAACTACCTTCTTTTCTATATTACATGTTAAACTTTTTTCTAAAGAGTAAATGTAATTATGTCCTTTACCGGTTCTGTGATATCGTTCCGCGGTTATACTCAATGTTACAAGTAAAACCACTTCCAATCAGAAAATACAAACAATGAAAACTCAATTTCATTTAAATTCTCCAAAAGTTTTCTAAAAGAATTTGTACCTTTAAAAACTGCACTTTTATAAAAATAACTTAAAAGCAACATAAACAAAAAATGCAAAAAGGGAAGTTTGCAATTTAACCTGGAATTAACATAAAAATTATGTTTGACTTGCACTTTTTTGCATTTTCCATTTTGTCGACCATATTATCAGTTCAATTTAAAACCCTTGAGGGAGCTTTAAGAAAAGCTCTGATTTTTGTTTTCATATTTAAGTTCAACACAATTGACCATTGTTTTTGTACCACAAACAACCAACCACCAGATATTTTTGTTTAAAATGGAATAATCCATATGATTTTGGATCAAAGGCAAAATAATTCGGCATGAAAATTATTGTGTAAACATGAATATTATTGAAATTGCTTATATTTTGCCAACTTCAGTTACTTTGTATATTATTTTTAACTTTATCAGATACTTGTAACCTTAAGTTGTTGTTTGTAACAGTAATCGTTATACTAAACATAATTCCTTTTTAATTTTTTTCTTCTTTTTACAGATTTAAAAAGGGCTGGTGTTTGTAATACCAGCATTTAAGTAGAAAGTAAATCTTAAGGCTAATTTTTTAGCCTTATTAAATTAAATCAAAATACCGGCCATCATGGATCCAGATTGTTTTGCCATGTCCTCATATCAGTTTGTCAATTCACTGGCATCCTGTTATCCTCAACAAATGAATTCGCAACAGAATCATCCGGGTAATCCTAGTGGAGCTGCCAATACACCCAACAGCAATGGTGGTCCTGGAGCGGGTAGTACGGGTAGTACAAATTCGGGAGCTGCTACACCTGGTAATGATTATTTCCCTGCTGCCGCTGCTTATGCACCTAATTTATATCCAAACACCCCTCAGGCTCATTATGCTAATCAGGCTGCTTATAGTTTAGGTGCGGGTGGAGGTGGTGCTGGTGGTCAAACAAATCCTCCTGAAATGGTAGATTATACACAGTTACAACCACAGCGTCTCCTTATGCAGCAACAACAACAACAGCAACAACACAATGCCCATGCGTCAGCGGCGGCCCAACATGCTGTCGGTCAACAGCAGCAGCAACAACAACAGCTAGGACAACAACACCCGCAACAACAACAATCAAATATTAGTTGTAAATATGCCAATGATCCCTCAACACCCACCGGCAATAATAACACCTCTAGCAACAATAACAATCAGTCATTGGCCAGTCCTCAAGATCTATCGACACGTGATATATCTCCTAAACTCTCACCTTCCTCGGTGGTAGAAAGTGTGGCCCGTTCACTTAACAAGGGAGTTTTGGGTGTAAATCTTAATAACAATCATGCGAACAGTGTAAATGTACCGATGCATAGTCCCGGCGATGGAGATTCCGATTCGGAAAGTGATAGTGGCAATGAGGCTGGCAGTAGTCAAAATAGTGGCGGCAAAAAGAATCCACCACAAATATATCCCTGGATGAAGAGAGTACATCTTGGTCAAAGTAAGTAAAAATAAAAGTATTTTAAAGAAAAATTATATTGGAGTTGAGTCAAAAACTCCGTTTTTTGTATTAAAGACTTTTTAAATGGGAGATCTAATGTAAAACGTAGATTTTAATGGAAAAAAATATCTTGATACTTTTTCGAAAATTATCCTTAAGATTTGAGCACTTTTTACAAAATTTTATAGACCGTGATTTAGGTTGATTGTTTTCATGTTTGGAAGTTAAAGTTTCACAAGACAGAGAAAGCAAATTTACTTGTATGGATAGTGAACACAATCACGAAAATTATTTCCAATCACGCCTTATTTATTTGTATTTCCGATTTCTACAAAATTCAATAGAAATTTCGGAAACTCTAGTATACCAAAATTTCAACGAACTTGAATTTGTATAACACTTTTCTTCAACTGCTACCAAACTGTCTAAGAAGTTTTCCAAAATTTTACACCTCTCCCGACAAATAAAAAATAATTTATAGGGTCCAAAATAATTACACATATGAATGTTTGTATGTATGTGTTCTTATATAGTAAATGACTACTTATTTCAACACAACAACTTGTCAAAACAAATAAACAATTCCGAGAACTATATTCGTTCAATACATTCGATTTTCAAACCCCATCTGAATGGGAAATATTCTTCAAAGACGTTTCATGCTGCGTGAAAATGAGCGGTGCGAAAAACAAAATTACAATTTTATATACTGCAGACTAGTGATATAAGTGTATATGAGTGTATCAGTATGTAGTTAGCTCATACTCCCACCAAATAGTCTGACGAAGATAATTCCAACACTTTCACTCATACACACAAAATATAATAGAAATCCAAATTTAGAATATTTAGTTTTTTTTTTTTGTTTTTGTTTTTAATATAAATAATAAAAAATTAACGCTGTTTGCAGCAGAAGCAGTACAATTCTTTTTTGTGAAGAATGAGAAAACCTGCATGAATCGAAAAATATAAATAATGACTAACAATTTTTCTTGGGTGTCAAAATTTTGGAGTGAACAAGAACGTGAAAAAAGAAATAGTTAGGCAAGTCAGGCAAAATAAAATGATTGTGGGTTCTGGGGTCTTTAAATTAAACGCTAAAAACTGAAAATTGATAAAGGCGAGAAGTTATGACCTATTGACAGACAAACTCACGATTTATGTTTAATTTTTGTAGTTTTTGTTATTTTTTATTAATACTCTCCTCCTCTCTTCTCTTCTGAGTTCATTTAACAATTTTGAACAAATTAAAATAAAATTAACCTGAAAAATAATTTCACAAAAATTAAAAAAAACAGCAACAACAACATGTAAACAATTTTGTACTAAATAAAATAAATACAATTGTTGTTGTATTCGCACTATAAAAATGATTTACGTGATTTTATAAATCAGATATTAATAGATCTAAAATATTAAGACAACAATAACAACAAAACAAATTGAAAAAAAAAACTAAATTTATTTCATGTTGCTGTTGTTGTTATTGTTTAAATATTGTTTGGGTTTTGTTAATGTTGTTGTTGTTTTATTGCTGCTGTTGCACTAATGGGAAAATAATTATTATAAACAATATTAACAATATTTTTATTGTTGTTTATTTTTTTGTTTCCTAAAATAAACTGCAAATTTACGTGTAAAACGTTACGTACAATAAAATGAAAATGTTTTATTACCAACTTGTGGCAAGCCTGCAGCAGCAACAGCCAAAATATGATGCCTATAACAAAATACTCAACATGCAACATTTATATATGATTTTTGTGAAGACTTTTTAATAGATGTGTACAGCTGCTGTTTATTTAAAACTTCTTCGATTCTTTAGCTGGGGGATCTTTATTTTAATTTGATTTTGCCATTCATGATGTTTTTGTTGTTGCTATCCTCTATTAGGCAGTAGTCATAGTTGAGGTCTATAGTAATATCCTCTCACTACGTTAAATTTTATTGCTGTACTTTATTTGCTAAATTTCCGTAGAGATGACGATCGTCATCGTTGTCATTAACACAGTTGTAAAGGGAGTCATTTGAAATAGTAAATTCATAAAGTCGATTGTGAAATTATATAGTTGTAGATTTATTTGTCTAAGATTATTTCCTATTAATACAATTTTGCTCTTAATATTAGTGAAATTTATTTAGATACCGGTCTATAACTCATTTGTAATAGGCCTGGTAATGCTAGTTTTATATATCAAGCTGCTAAGAACAATAATAAAAAATCTGAGCAAATCCAAAGCAAAAATAGAAATATCACCCAATATCTGATTACATCTTCATACATACTATTATAAGCTTTAAAGCTTCAGTTTTTATTTAGAACTTTCTATGTGTTTTAATTCCATTTACGTAAAAAATTGGATTTGAAACTGATTCAAAATTGGTGAATAATAATCCCATTTTCATTATATCCTCACAATTAAGAATTAATGCTTTTAAATTTTGCCAAATAAATTTTTCACATTAAAAACAATTTTTATATTTTTATTGTGTTCAACGAATTATGATCGAATGTAATTAAATATTCACTCATTCCATTAGTAGTATTTCACTGTCATAACAGTTATTAATTAATCACAAAAACTAAAAAATAACACAAATTGTTAAAATCTAATTAATTCCAAAAACAACAATTTGACTCTAATACGTTTTTAATTATTGTTATTATTGCAATTTTGCAATGTAAAGAACTTTAGAGTTTTTGCTAGTTTTTTGTTTTTCATTTTTTGTCTTTATTAATAATTTAAACCTGTTTCATTGCAAAACACACTAAGTGACAAATAATCGATAAGCAAGTTATCGCCAGTTTATCATCTCACTTGAGTTTAAGCTTACAAAGTACAATCAATTAAAAGTTTAATTATAACAATAAAATTGTTTGCCTTTAAGAGATTTTATGAGATATGAACGATATTCTTATGAATTATTAAAGATCATTTATTGGCATAAATTATTCATTTTTTATAATTTCAAACAAATTTTCCTTAAGTTATCGAAATTCTTTGCAGTAATTTACAAAATCCCTAAAGCTAAAATAATTTATTTCGCTCAACTTTTAACAAATGACAAAAAGGTAAAACAAGTTTTGTTAATTTTTATGAAATAATCCAAATTTCTCTAAGTGTAATTTTGAAAATTCACCTGATTTTCATTACTTCATTCATTAAATGTGTCTGTTTTCTATTTAGGACTAAAGTTTTCATGGTCAGTGGACAAGTTTAATAAGCGTTTGACATGTTTTCTACTTAGATGTTTGTTGTAAATCATGTAAGAAATTACAATTTCAATTAAATTTAGTTGTGGGTGCAACATATTCAAAAAAGTAAAATATTTAAAATTATTTTTCCCTTTTTTTTGGACCAGAGCCAACTGAAATGCAAATGAATTTTATGTAAAATCAACACAAAGAACTAATTTAATTGAAATTTATTTTAATTAAATATTCATTTATTACCAGAAATCCTAAGAATGGCAACAAATTATCGTTGTTGGTTATTTTATTTTCTTCTTGCTCTTGTTCTTAAGCATAAAATGAAATGCAAATTATTTACTAAGAATTTTGTAATCACAAAATTGTGGCCTTTTTTCTGTTTTTTCTCATTCTTGACTTCATTTAAAGGCGATCGTCAAAACACTGGCTGAACAGGTTTTTATATTTTTAAAAAACATGACTAAAACAACAAGCTTAACAACGAAATGTCAGAAGAGGGAGAAAGAGTAAAAAGAGTTAAATAAATTTTTTAAGCCATAATTATTTAAGGTGATCATACTGAACATCACAAACACCATCAGCAACATAATTTAAGTTTTCTACTAACAAACCCATAAAAGTATGGCGTTTCTTTTTTTGTTTGAAGATGTCTTTAAAGAAGATACAAATTTTGTTTGTAAAGTACCAAAAGTAGTACTTTATTTTGTAGCTTTCAGTTAAATTATGATTATGAGATGAAAATGGTTTTGTAAACTTGACGTGATTATATGCAATAAATAGAGCATTTTATGCATGTTTTGTTTTTCGTTTTTATTTATTTATTTTTTGTTAAGAACAGACTGTTTACTGGTCGTTCTTTCCTTTGGTGTTCACAATGGCTGCTTTAATATGTTCTTAACTTGTCTTGTCTCAAATCGTCTCTTGCCAGTTTACCTTTTTCCAGGCACAAGTTATAACATGAAGTTTAACATGAGCTTTTGTAACTGCTACCAATTGCAATTAGCATAATTGTTTAACATCGTGTTGCTGTTCCTCGCTTCCATACTCTCCCTTTTTCAGCGTTTTGTTTTATTGCTGCTGCAACATTTTAACAAAAAACCTTTTTGTGGAACTGTTACCCCAAAAATACTGGTAATATTAATTAATTGGAAACTATAACATCAGCGTATGAGCAATTTAAATTTTATTGAAGACAAAAATGTTAAAAAGTTTTGTGAATTTAATTATTTTAAATAAACTATTTTTATTAAACATAAATAGTTCTATATAAACTTTGATTTTAGAAGGATAGAATTGAAAATAATAGAGATAAATATTTATTTATATCGTTACCCTAAAATTATCTGCTTAAGTATAATAATTTATAAGAGAATCAGCCATTGCTAATATATCTTTTTTGCCAATGAAATCGTTAACTCCGATTTTTAAAATTTAAATATGATTTCATTATAGAAATAAGTTAGTTTGAAGAAATAGATGAAAATATTGGTAAGTGTGGGCGCAGCTGACTATTAAAGGCAAAAGTTTTACTATATTTTGTGTAAAAATAAAATTCTTCAGGAACGAATCATTATAATCTGCGGGCTATTAATGGTAACTTAGTGATTTTTATTTGGTTATTTAGGTAGGATTATATATATATTCAGAGTAGTAACTTAGATCTTCTAAGTTATTTACTATTGACTAATGTGCTTAATTTTAGTATAAATTGAAAATAAGTGGAATAGAACTTTTAAAAATCAAAAATTAAAATATTTTATCACCAAACAAAACCACAAGTTGTTCTCTTTAAGCTCGTGAATGACTTTTACCTTTTTGGTTCCATCCGTTTAACACAATTTCAAAATTTTATGAAAATACTCTTACATATTTTCATAGGTTTGAGTAATATTTGAAATTTACTTGATTAGAGCTTTTGAGATTCAGAAGATATCAGGGAAAGGTGAAAGTCTCTACTTTAGGCTGATATTTACTATACATAGATTGAATTAATCATCTAAACAGAACGTATATAAACTAATGGCATCTAATAGTTATCTTTTTGACTGCATTTAACTGAAAACTTCTTAAAATTGACAACACTGGTTACTTTAGTAGAAAAAAATATTTTATTTTCCATTTATTTAAATTTATTAACTAAATTATTAAGTATTAAATATTTGAGAGGTATTTACAATTCGTGTATATGTATATTAATATAATTTAAACTGCATTACTTTTAAACGCAACATAAAGTAATTATGTAAATTTTTTCATCAAAAACCAATTACATTTAGTACAGAATATCAAAACATTTTTTTTTGCAACAAAAACATTTAATTTTCTTGACTTGATATAAAACTGCCTGTTAAATATAATTATATGAACAAGTTTATATAGAAAAACAACAACAAAGCTAAGTGTTAAACTTAAAAAACCATTCAATGTTTTGTTTTTTTTTTCGTTTAAATAGAGTATTAAATTTTCTTCCTATTTGCCCTTTCCCTCGGTCCTCTAAAAGACAAGTGGCAGTTAATGGAATAATTTTAAAAGTGCAAAAACAACCTTTTAATTTTATTTTTCTTATAACAACTTTAATTTGTACTTACCCATCATCTAATGATCATCATCATCAAACATTTTTAATGATAATTACTGAATCAACAACTTTTCCTTTAATGAACAATTTATTATTAAACTTTAAAAAATATTGTTGTTGTGATTGTTGTTGCTGCTGTTGCAAAAGGATCGTTAAATTTAACACATTAGATATAACATTTTGATAGTGTTAACTAATATTTATGAAGGAGACAGCAAGATAAAAAATAAAAGAGATAGACATGAAAAAACAAGGTGTTTTTTAAATTAAAATATTTATGAAAAATAAATAAACATTATTTTTTCATACACACATGCACATGCACACATTCATGTGCATTAACTTTAATATAATTGCATTTTAAGAGCAGGAAACAGTCACCATTTTGTTTTATATTGATAAAGATCACTTACGTATAAATTTATTTAACCAACAATCATTAAGATTTAATGAATTTTTAAATATCTGTTTTAAACTTCCAAGTTGTTTTTTCATATTAAATAATTTTGTGATGTTTGTTTATTAAAATTTAAATTATATATAAAAGTGTGCAATAAAAATTTGATATAATTATAGGAAAGTAAAAAATGGTTGCATAATTGTTAACTTTGAAAAAATCTGTATATATAAGAATCAAGTTTGTTCTAGTTCGTATCATAGGAACCCTGAAAGCATGAAAATTCGTGAATTTTTTGTTTACTGAGTACGTCTACGATTCCAGAACGAACTATATGTAATTACGCATTCCTCTCAAAAGGCCATGAACATCTATTTTCTTTAAAGGGCTATCTTTATGTACTTGTGGTAATCTCTTGGAAACTCTTAGAGTTAATTTCAAAAGTTTATTCTCTTAGTATGAAAAACATTGGTACTAATTCAGACCATAACTTTAAAGAAAATTATATGCAATTTTATAAACCTTAACATTTATTAAAACACAATTTAGAATTTTATAGTTAACTATTAGATTTAGAATTTATTAAAAGGACCGATCCTCGTAGAATTTGATTTTACGATGAGTGCGTTATATAAAATATGAAATAATTACTCCATTTAAACTGATTTTCGATTGTGTGAGTCGAACTTCATATATGTATGTGGTGAAGGGTATTAAAATATCAAATTTAAATTATTATATTATTTACATCCATTTAATCTATTTCCTTCTCTGCAAAAATAACATTTACTCTTTTATAAATTTTTTCAATTTTTATTAACTTGTTACGGATATTAGATATAATAAAATATTTCCCCAATTAACAGCATATTTTTATAAGAACTATAAAAGAAAATTAAGTAATTTTAAAACAATAATTGTCTTAAACTACAATTACAACTTAAATTTTATTAAATCAAGTAGTTAATGTTGTAGCTGTTGTTGCATGCAAGTGGGAACCATATAAAATACTATCAGCAACAAAAATGTTTAAATACAAAACAAACAAAATCAAAGAAAGTAGAAAACTTAAAAAAAATAAACCAACGAAAACAAAGGTGTAGACATTTTTAATTGCTGCACCTAATAATAACAACAAGAGCACAAATAATCACGACAGCAATGGCAACAACAACACACAAAACATAGAAGTTGCAACCCCCATAATTATAAAAACATTAGATTGTTATATCAAACCAGCAAACAACCAACAAGTCAGCCATCGAGTATCTGGTTGTAAGAGATTTATGCAAAAATTATTCACATTTAAAATTATTAAAAGAATTGAAAAAAATCTGAATTTTAATTGTAACAGAAACTGAATATATAAAATATTTAAATAAAAATTAAATTCGAATTCTAAACATTAAAATTTATTCAATATTTGTTACTCGATTTTATTTCTTCTTTTTAATTCTTTTATTTTGTGAGTTGATTTCATAATACTCTGGTCCACATACAACATACAATATTTTAGCAGCTGTTGATAGCATTTTCTAAATAACGACACAGACAAGAGACAAATACACAAATGGCAAAGAGATGTAACAGCAACAACAACAGAAAAGAATTATTAAAAAAAAACAATCAACAACATTTAAAGCGAATGAAAAAAAATATGAATTGAAGTGAAGAAGTAAAATGTTTGAGACATTTATATGGGCTGTCGTTGCTGTTGTTGCTGTTGTCGTTTTGGTATTATTTAAGTACTCGACGACATATTGCAATAACACAATTAATGCAACAACATAACATTCATATGCATTAAAAAAGAATTTCAATGTTTTCAGATTCATTTCTTTTCGACACATTTTAAGAAAAATATTGCAAAATGTCTATCAATATTAAGATTTATAAAAACTATATATTTAAAGGCACAAATATTTTAGAAAAAATGGAGATCATTATTAACCCTTCATTGGCAACCCGATCACTTATTGTAAAACTCATTTTTCTTCCAAAAATTAAATAATTTTTATTTTTTTAAAACTAAAAATATATTAAAAAAAATTAATTTGATTTTAACTCTTGCATGTATTTTTAATTAAATAATTTTGTTTTCTAAATTAATTTATCAGCCCAATTACTGACAAAAGTTTGCAAGTAAATTTGTATAACTTTTGAAGCAACATTAAAAACTTCAATAAACATGAAATTATTAAGAAATAATGGACATCGGTGAAAATTCTTGTAGATTTTGTATAAGGCTGATTTTAGCAGAAATTCGACTATTGCAGCGGTAAAATCGTAAAAATCATTTTAATACTCAAGGAATCATATTTTTATATATATACTTAAGTTAATTTATAATTGTGGCAAAATGTTTGCACGAGTTTGTATTAACATTTAATATACTTTAGTTCCCCACATTCCCATCGCTGTGAATTGCATCAAGTGGAAAATGAAATAATAATCAGTTTAATAATTGCAAAATTTATATAAAAAAAAAACTAAATAAAAATTCTAAAACCAAATTGCTTTGATCCTCAACTAAAAGAGGGAACACTACTTGTATACGTCATCATACACATGCACTTAATCACAACATGAGAACATGCCACATATGAATACACCATTTGCAACATTGTTTAAAATAATAATAAAAATTGTTACGAAATAAAATAGTTTAGTTGTAGCAAACAAATTTAAATACAAATTAAATAATTTAAAACAATTTTAATTACATATAAAATTTATTTTTATTTATTTTATTTTGATTTAATTAATATTTTCAAACGCAGAAAACAATCAATATAAAATTATTAAAAAAAATGTTCGGTTATGATTTTGCTACGTTAAGAAAAAATGGCTATTTAATATTGTTTCACAGTAAATACAGCTTCTTGAATTTTTACTACCTGAAATTTTTGTACTTAAAAGTAATTTTCAAAATTTATCATTGTTAATATTTAAAGATTCGAATATGTACAATGTTATTTCGAAAAACATTAAATTTAAACTAAATAATTTTTATCAATCTTAAATCAACTGCATTAAACGTTGATTTGATATTTTATCAACTAAAATAAATATGATTCAACATTGTTTCATAGATGAAAATAGTTAATTTTACATTGTTAAGCAGTAGACAAAATTTTATAATTTTACAATATTTAGCCACGTAAGACTATATACTATTCCGCACCATGATGCAAGCAAGAAAAGTTATGGACCCAACCTTGTAGGGTTATATTTTATTACTCTCATATGACGGATGATGAGTCATATGAGAGTTATATAATATAATGGACCTATCTTTGCTTAACTGTTATACAATAAGCTCAATTAATTATTAAAAAATTCATCAAATCCTTATTCGACTTGGTTTGAAATCAACAATTTTTAATTATTAAATTAACAATATTTTTTCTCTGAGTGTAATGAAATAATTAATAATATAATTGTTGTAATATGTTTGAATTGCTGGTTAAAAAATTAAATTTAATTTCTTAATTAAAAAATACTTACTTATAGCAGTTAAGCCTTGAAAAAATAAGCCAAAATATGCTATATAAACAAATAAGCTAATTTATGTTCTTATCATGTTTGAAACGTTTTGAACAAAGTATTTTAATTTAATATAAAATCAATTTCGGTTACCCTGATAATTTGCAATGGTGTAATAGAATTTAATGCCAAAGAAATTTTACTTGTAGCTGCTAATAATTGCATGTTTAAAACATTTTTTCTGTTTTTGTAGTTAAAGTACAAAGTGCTTGAAAAGAGTATTTGTTGTTTGTAGCCTACTGAAATTATTTCATTCACTTTTCTTGAAAAATAAATTAAATAGTAATTAGTTGTTTTAATTAAATTTTAAAATATATACATTAAAATTTATTTAAATAAAATTTATTTAATAATTTTATGTCTTTAGGAAAATTAATAAAGATTTTGTTAAATAAGTCTAGACATTTTTGACAGATTTAAAGATCGGAATATATCATGAACATTTTCATTTTCTAGTTTCGAACTGTTAATAAAAATTATAATCTTTCTAAAAATATAGGGCACATTTAATTCTACAAAACTGAATTTCTCTTTTAAAATTCATAAAATTCTTGCAAGGCTTGTTGTTGTATTTTTTTGTTCAAAATATTTTATTTTACAACAACAAATATAAAATAACTCTAAATATGACTTTCAAACAAGTTTATAGTACAGACAATTTTGATTTTAACCTGCAATCCAAAGAAGGTAATACCGAAATACAGTTTATTTCAGATATTTTTGTAAATAATAACAAACTTAACAAAATATAAAAACAAAAACTGGGGAAAAAACGCCAGCTATACAATCAAGTAAAACCTTAGAGGGTTTCTTTAAAGTTGTTGTGGTCAGAGATTTTAATTTTTTTCTTTTAACTCCCTTTTTTACATTTCATGTTTTTGTTGTTGTATATTTTGTCTTAAAAAAATAAATATATAAAATATGAAATACTATAAAAAGGAACCCCCTCAGCCAGTTAAACAAGTAGAGGAGATTCCAATTCATTTACCATTTGGCCACATTTCATTTACGTGGTTTAGGTTTAAGTGCAGGGAGTTGTATTATATAGTTTATTACATTTCCCCCAAAACTGTCTGGCCAAGGTATAGTAAGCATTCGTTACTCAATTACATTTTCATTAACTTGGTACACGATTTCGCATACAGCCAACATTTAATCATAATGATTATGATTACGTTTGCGAATTTTATGCTTTTTTTTCGTTTTTTATTTTCAATAGTTCCAGTTTTATGTACAATATTTGGGTTTCCAACAACAATAATAACAAAAAATTGTTAAAGGTTTTACACTTGTAGAATTGTAATTTGTTTTTGTGGCCTGAAACAAAAAAGAAATGGAAAAAGAAAATAATATTGAAAAAAAGAAACCCAAAAACCTTCAAGTGCTGATAGGAATTCTGACTTTTCTAGTTTTATTACTTTTAGCAATCATGTCTTTAAGAGATGCAACCAGCGGTGGCTGTTTAATTTAAACAGCCAACCATTATTCTCCTACAAACTGCAAGTAAGTATTCGTTTACTAGCAGACGATCATCAGGATTTTTTCTAATAAATTCAAAGTCAAGGGTCAATAATTTAGCAAAACACACTATAGAGTAGTAGAGTAGTCAGTTTAGTTAGTTAGACAGATGCGCAGACTGTTAGGCGTAATGTAAGTCCTCCGTTTTTTAAATAAAGTATAAGAGTGTTTGGGCGGAAAGTGTTATTTGATCAATTTTCAATAAATTATTCAAATGCATCCAATCAGCTTCACTCTAACTTTTCAAAAGTTTTATAAATTTTTATTTATTTTATTTATTATTTCTTATCTATTTCTTTTTTAATTTTAAATAAAAATAAAAAATAAAACTTTTAATAATTTATAAAGATTTATTTCGAATTTTATGAGATTTTTTTCTGCATTTAATAGTGTGTGTGCGTTAGTCATTTCACAGTAATAGATCTTAATGAAATGAAATTCATAATTTGTCGTTTAAATTATTTAGAACACACGGTCTATAAAAACTATTAGTGAAAGTTGAATTGTGGCAAATAATGCACAAAAAATAGCTTGGCACTGCTAATAAAACAAATAATATTTTTATGTTGCACAAATGAATAAATATATGATTTTATGTAAAATTATAATAAAAAAATATGTTTAATTTTATGAGAAAAAATATTAGAAAATTAACATCAGATAAAATTTTTAGTTTTAAAAGGTTTTTCTCAATCGCAGTTTTAAATTTTAACCAGAATTTGTAAATTATGTAATTAAAACTGGTCCAGCAATATACTTAATTGAAATTAACGCTACCCTCCATCTCTGAACTAAATTTGATTTTGTAAAAATGTTCATTAAATTTCCATTCAAAATACTTTGTAAATTACATCACTACATATAGAGATCGAAAGCTCTTCAACCAAATTAGCGACATCATTAATACGTAAAAATGCGTAATTTTGAATTCTACGCTCAGTTTGATAAAAAGCTTCAGCGATTTTGTGAAGTTGATTTTACTAAACAGTAATTTAGTGTTTATTAAAATGATCCTTGTTTAATAATTAAATATATAGTATTCCTTCATATAACGGGTTTATGTCCTAGCAGTGGAAGCTAGGCAATTAACTGTTAATTAGAAATCGAGTACATGTGGACAGGCGAAAAATTAAAAAAGCTGCTTAAATATATCACTCTTCTTAATATTTTGTACTAGTGGAATTCTGACGAGCATTTTAAGTGGGTAATAACTCTCCGACTCGAGAGGTAAGACAAACAAATTTTATAAAAATGTGAATTTAAAAACTATTTTAAAGGGAATAATATTTTTAAGAAAAAATAAAACCCTCAGCAACAAAAATAAAGATTAACATATGTTTCGTTGTTTAGACTCATACCTTCTATAACTAATTTTTTCAGTGTAAAAATAAGCAGCACTAATTTTTGCTGCTTCAAACACAAAAGCAAATGTATAGTAGTGTAAGTAGGCAGCTCTAATCTATACCGTTAGCTAAAATGCCAACTGTGTTATTGGATCTATATTCTCTTTAGTCGATTTCATAGTTTCATATTGGCTTTCGAATAACACTGAACAGAAATTTTCTTAAAAAAGGAATACATTAACCAAAGCTGAAGGTGCACATTAAATTGCTTTTGGTATTAACGTCTTCTTATTATCGAAACTCTTTAATAGACTCGGATTACCTTTAACAAAATATCTTATGATATATTCCATAGGATGGATTGATTATATGAAAACTAGTTTAAAAATTAAATTTACTTTAACAGTTAAAAGGGGGACGTCTTCCACCGATCAACTATATAAAAGTCGATTTTAGTGATTTATCAGTGTTGAAATTGCGTGGCCATTAGCGCAACCACAAAATACATCTAGCACGCGATAACTAGTAATAACAGAATACTGCTGAAATGAGATCATGTTAATCCAAAAAAAAAAAAAATTACTATAGAAATAATATGTTGCGGTAACCATAAATATATTGTTTATGTTAGATATTATTACCGTAACAAAAATATTTTTTTAATCGCATTATGATTTTGCATTAACAAAAATAGTTATATTATAATGTATATTTTTTATTAAATAAAAATAATTTTATTACAGCAAAGAAATTGTTATCAAAATAAAATAAATTCAACAATATACATGTTGGTGATAATAATAGATATTTGCCGCAAAAATATTATTGTTCGCGACGAACATATAAAGAAATGATATTTTCTTACGTGTGAATTCTAAACGCACAAGTTTTTAGTTGATATCTAAGACAAACTTAAGGAATAAATTCAGTAAATCAAATTTGCTCATTACATCTTAATCCTTAATAAGTTTTAAATTACCAATATCTGATCATTAGTATTATAAATATTATTACAGTTTTAATATTTTATTTTTTAGAATATAAATATGATACAAACTAAATAATTCTCGTATATCTTATAACCCAACAAAATTATAATGCCAACTACCAACTACCAGATTTAAAGATTACGAAAATCCATTTAACTGATCTTAAGTTTTATTTTTTATATTCACACTATTTATCTGGTCATAAATTAAAATAAATAAAATTGTTAACTATAGCGACTTGTGTCAGGTACATTTTAATAAAAATCAACAGAAATTATTGTCTTTCATATATCATTTTCTAGTTTAGAATTCTTAATAGTTTTTTTAATTGAACAATTACTTTAACGATATATGATATATGATCACAATGAAATTTGTTTGTTATTGTTATTTATTATTTTTATTGTTGTTATTTTTATTAACCTTTAGGTGCTCTAATTTGTTTACATAAATCAACAAATCATTATTATTTTCAGCTTTTTATTTTATTTTATGTTTTTATTGTTTTATAATCATTCATTTCATTTTTATAGCCTACACCACCATAGGTGGTGGGGGTATTATACGTTTGTGCAGATGTTTGTAACGGGCAGAAAAAATAGTCCTACCACCAATTTTAAGTATACCGTTCCACTCAGAATCACTTATCGAGTCGACTTTAGCATGTCCGTCTGTCCGGCTGATTGTCCATGTAAAGCTTGTTCGCAAAGTACAGGTCGCAGCCTTGAAGATATCTTAATAAAATTTGACACGTATATTATTTTTGCGCAAGGACGATGTCTATATATTATATTCTATTATATTATATTCTAAAACGATGTGCTAAATTATTCGAAGATCGGTTCATTATTTCTTATAGGTCCCATACTACCACCCTTCCGAATATCACTTTCAAACTCATAAATCGCACAATAAGGTGAGTATTGTAAAAATATTTCGATGTGCGATATTATTCGAGGGTCGGTACATAATTTTTTCTAATTTCCATATAACCCTCGAAAAACACCTTTAAAACGAAAAAAGTTTACATAAATGTTAGTAAAATAATGATGTATTGCACACATAAGCATACATAAGGGAAGCAAATTATACGAGGGTTTCGTAGCAGATATATACAGCCAACAAAGTGGTGAAGGGTATTACATATACGGACTTGACCGACTATAACATTTTTACTTGTTTTCCTTTTTTCCGTTTTGTTAATATTTGGAAAATTAAGTTGTTTAATGTATTTTAAAATTAATTTAAATAAATTTTTTAGCTAAATTATTAATTTAACACTAGAATCATGATTTAGCGAAGTTTTTTTTTCTAAATTTCTGCTCTTTGTAATTTATTAAATATTGGAATTTTTTATTTTTAATATAAAAAATAGATTTTTGTTAAAAGAAATATATTTATTTATTTATATTTTTTAATTAATTCATGTTTTTTATGGTTTTTGCATATTTTTATTTTATTTTGTTTAAAAAACCCCCGCAAAGTTAAATTATTTTAAAGTCTGTCGATATGTATACGAGAGTGTGTATGTGTTTAAGTATTTTTCCTATTTTCCTAAGTATTGGTAATATGCTATATTATGAATGTAGATGTGTGTTTATGTGTGGTTTTGTGTAGCTTTTTTGCTTTTTCTTATTATTTGTTTTGCTGTACTAAAAAAATGCGAATTGTACATTAATCAACATCAAAATTTGACGTTAAGGTAGTAGGTAGAGTTAAGTTGTTGTTGTTATTGTATTTTTGTATTGTTAGTATATTTTACTATTCAGATCTTTTTTTACGAAATTGACTTTTTTAAAATACAAACACATTTAAACTAAAGTTATTCTCTCCCCTCCCTCTTCCTCATTTTCTGTTTGGTTCACAAATATTATGTTTGTTTTAACTCCCCCTCTCTTTTGAAGTTTAAGATTTATTTAAATTTAACAAGAAAATGGGTTGATTTTAATGTAAATTCAAAACGAACTTTAAAATGACATTCAATATTGATTTTGGTTTATTGTTGTTGCTGTTATTATATTTTCAACAAAAATTTTAAAATGTTAGAAGTAATTGCTTAAATGCATTACGATTTCGTATTAGAGGACAAACGAATGGACGATATTTTTTTTTATAAACGATTTTCTCAACCTACACAAAGTGAATGTAAAATTACTTAAAATATTGGATTTTTCATTGAAATATTTACAAATAAAGACAAGAATGGAACATTTAATATCCTACAATAAACGTAGAAATATTTAGGAATACAAAACCACATTTTTTATATAATTGAAAAAAATTTCTGTAGTCTGACCCAAACAGTTTTCAAATTCTGTATTACATAAAAGCGGGAACTTTCACCTTTCTTCTAGTGTTGAAATTTCTCGAATCCTTCTAATCTGTTTAAATAATATTAAATATAACTTTGACTAAAAATCAATATCCAAAAAGATTAGGGATCATAAAAAACTTTCAGCAATATTTGCCACTAAAATTTAAAAAGCATTAGAAAGGCAAAAGGGACTCTCTTCTTTTGGCACCTTAAAGATCTATTCAAATGAACTTAAAATTTGACAAAATTAAATCAACTCATAAATTTAATGTGACAGTTAACGAAAAGTATCCATGATTGGATTTATCAAACACTTGTGTAAAGTGTTTCTGCTGATGTTTATAAAATAAAAATTTGTGTTACAGCAACTTTTAAATATATCAATCGAAAGTGATTCCTTTTTAAGTCCATTCCATGTAAAATTTGTGAACACTCTGCAGGCCTCAATTATTGATATATCTTGAAAAATGTATACATATTATATTATTTTGGTACAAGGACAAAACTGGTCATGTTTTGTTCAATATCTGAGGTAGTTCCAACACAACTGTTCTTCCGATATGGGGTTTCAAGCTCATAAAACTCATAGCTGACATACAGACCCCATTCCGAAAATCACATTAAAATGCATAAGTCTCATTAAATACTAGATTTTCATAATTAGGAATCATCCTATCATAATTTGCAAGAATCGATTAATAATTTCCTATAGCCCTCACATTAACCCTTCTTCTAAAAATCATATCAAATGGCATAAATCTCTAACAATTAGAGTGTTTTTATACAAGGTCATTTCATTTCAATTTTTATTATATCGCAGATTAAACCAACTAATATAAAAATATTTTCAATTAAAATTTAATCTCATATTTTCTATAGATTTTTATTTACTTACGAAAGTAGATAAATCTGAAATCATTTTTGCTTTTTTTTTTAATCTACTAATATTAATCAGCAAATGCGGTTACAATATTTAACTTAAAAATTTTTAACAAATTTTATTTAAGTTGTTTTTTATTTTATCTCCCCAATAATTTCTTAAATTTATAATATATTAAGCTCCACAGAAACTTTTCTATAAATTATTAATAAAATCCATTAAGCCGTATTAATTTAGAATAATTTCTTTTTGTAGTTGTAAAGGTATGAAACTAATACTTCCTACATAAAAAGATACATAAAACGAATGTCTATAATTGCACGTACGAATACAAATCAAATATTTGTATCTACAAGAGAGGTGTTAATTTTCAAAGTGCTTAGCACCCAATAAAAAATAACTGTTTTTACAACTACAACAACAAGAAGAAATTAAATTCATAAAAATGCACACAATTTTCATACGCATAAAAGATTAGTTTAGTGTCCAAGTGGAAACTATGAAATATTTTATCTAATTTAATATTCAAACGAATTATTAATTCAAATGGTGGTAAAGCAATCACACTATATTTTTTAGATACACACACTCACGTCTATACACCCAAACAAGTGGCTAAGACACGTATGCATGTGAATGTATCTATGAAATATATCCTATTACCACATATTTAAATTATATTGGCTTAAAGCTGAAAGAGGAACTAATGCATTTCAAACACTGTAACGTATTATAAAAAATAACATTTAGTAGGAATGATATTCGTACTATATGATTTATATTATTTGATAGAAATTGTTTAAGGTTTTTAATCTAGTAAATGTATCTAACACACTAACGTATTTGTATGTGTATTGTATATGTATCAGAAAAAGGAAAAGGTTTATTAGGAAATCTTTGTGTGTGTTGGTGTGTTTGCACGTTTTCTAGTCGTAAAGTTTTATACATTTTTGTAGAGAAACTTAAGTTGGCATTAATTATTTACAATTTCATCTTGTACTGTAGAGAAAATTTGTAATGGTTTTCATAGAGTTTTGTATTCATGTTTGTAGTTTTCTACATTTTGGTTTAATAAAAAAATCATATTAAAATTTAACACTATGGGTCAAAGGATAGGAAATATTTGGGAAATAATTTTTAATAAAATTTTTTAAACAGTTTTGGATAACATCGTGAAAGAGCCATTTTTACATATTGGAAATAGTGATACACATAAGATAAAAATATCGGGTCAGATCTCCGTTTTAATCGACTTAAAAAATTATGAATTTTAAAAATATTTTTAAAAATTAAAAGTCTTAGAAGAAGAAAACTGTATCTTCCACAATATGAACTAAAACAATAACCTTTCATTATAGCTTCCATTATCACAAGTGATTATAGCTCAATGAAGTTTGACATGAATGTTAATCGTTGTCCTAATTAGGTCGCCATTTAGAACCAGCGAAATTTCGAAAGGAACTTAATTTTTTCAGGTAAACAGAAATGATTTCATACAAATTTTTCCAAGTACACATACTTTATAAATATAGAAAATCTGGTAAGATATGACAAAATTACAAAAATTTATATCGAATTATATACAAGGAGTAGATAAGTGATTTTAAGTACATTATTTGTCCAGTCAATTTTATTATAACAGCTCATATATTAAAATTGTTTAATATTATGACTTAAGTGTGTTAAAAATTATTTTATCGACCCATAGTGCAATCGTTTTTTTTTCATATTTCTATCTACATAGTTGCGTCATTTAATTTTAGTTAATGCTTAAAAGAGATTAATAATCTCCCCATGCGTATCAGTCACCGTGTATCTCGAACTCTTTAGAGATAAAAGAAAATAAAGAACTGAAGAAGGAATTGCCAACACACATACGATTGGAGTACAACTATATTCTTAATACGTATAACTTTCATTTACACTCAAACATTAACACACTGAAAAAGTTTTGGAACATCATAGTGGACGAAAATGTTGGATTATTGTTGTATTGTGCTCTTAGTGAATTGGTTGCGCTAAACACACTAATATAAACTTGTACATTTCCATTTTATTTAATAAATTCCCATACAGTGGTTAACTTGACATTTAGATAAATTTATGACCACAATTTATTTTATTTTCTTTTTTAACATCTTTCTCTTTCAGTGTGAAACGTAACTTGACAATATAGAAATGAGAAAAAAAACTAAAATGCAATTACTTTGCAGAATTACAAAATTTACACAAAAAAGATATTTTTTTAGATTAAGAAAAAAATACGATCACGAATTGTTTTGTAAATTAAGTTTACGCACAGCATGTTTCAACTTTAATTTCTCATTTACTGGCCCAAAGATATAAAACGCATTGCAAAAACTACAACAGCAACAACAAGAAAAACAATAAACCTTATCATATCGAACACTTAAAGATAAATCTTGTTTTTTTTAATGAAAATAAAAAAATAAATTTTTAATTAAAAAAATATTAAAGAAATATTAAAGAAATTTAAGAATAAATGCATGAACATACATACATACGAATATACAAACACACACTCGAAAACATTATCTGATCAATGTGTTCATTTTGTGTTAAGTTGCATTTGCCATTCTCGTATCTCAATCAGCGTTTATTCATCATCAGTCACAAGTGGCGCCATTGTTTGTTATTTGTTATTATAATTGTAATTCATTCTTCTCTTCTTTTGTAAAATTTACCGAAATTTAGAGTGATTTACTTTAGCTAAGATTTTTATTATTGTGTGATATTTTGTAGTCACTGAGTGATTTTTCAAAAAACTTTTTTGAATTATATCATTCATATTTATTTTCATTTCTACTCAAAGCTTTTCATTATTCTATAGGATTTCATATCCGCCACAGGGCTGCAATTTCCACAACAATCATCACATTGTTTTAAAAAAACACTTGAAAGTTCTTCAATCACTTCTTTCTACCAGAAAAATGAAAAAGTAAACAAAAATGTTGTTATTATTTAAACAGGTTGTTGAAATTCATACGAACGATATCTGTTTATATAGATTTTCTAAAATGCAACAAAATAATATTTGAAAAAAATATTAACTTCTAATTTGATTGTGGATGAAATCTTTGATAATAAAATCAATTTAATGTCAAGTGATATTTTTTTATAGAACATTTCAATAGTTTAATAAGGAAAGAGATCGAAAAATTCTTAAGACATGATTTGCTTTTTATTTTATTTTCGAAAGTACTATTTTTTGTGGTCCAAATGAATTTCAATTAGTCATAATTTTATCTAAAAATCAAATGATGTTTTATAGAATTCGGATAATTATTGTGACCATGAGAATGTCTCTAACAGACAAACAGACGGACATAGCTAAATTGACTCATATTTGGATATGATAGAAGAATATATACTTTATGATTCCTTCTTGGCGCTATACACAAAATAACGAACTTGTGGTGGTGAAGGTTTAAAATCATGTATGGACAGATTTTTCTAAGTTTCAGTATTTTTGTTTGTTTTTTTAATGATCGTAGAAATATTTATGATCAAATTGAGATCCAATAGTATATAAAAGCAAAAATATATATGACAAACTATATTTTTTCTATAAAAAATTACCATAATGTTTTCACATTGATTGGTGCAAATTTTGCGTTTTGGACAACTTTAGATACGTCAATGCCAATAGAGATTTTTTTCTTAATAAGATTTTTTATCTCCTTACAAAGAGTTGTCCAAGGTACGATTTTAATTAAGAGTTACAATTAAGATCAACATCACGTTCAAAGGTTTAAGGTTCAATAGATACGAAATCAAAATTGAGAATTTAAATCTCATCAATATTTGTTTTGCATTTTGATTGGACTGTCCTCTATTAATTTGGCCAAAATCAATTAAGAATAAAGAAGTTTTTGATATTTAAATTAAGCACTCAAAGAATTGCATTATTACAAAATCGCTTAATTATTCTACAAAGAGCGATGATTCGCGAAAATTTTAGTTTAAATTTAGATTTAAAAATATAAAAATACGATTTCGATTCCCTTTAAATATTAAGTTATTTAAAAATCTCCTACATTAAAAATTACCCACAATCTCTTTTTAGTAATACGATTTTAAAAACTTATCTTTTTTGAAAATTCCACTTTAATCTTAGATTACAATAGTTTTAACTATAATTTTCTTTACAAAATTATAACAAAAGCAGTAAACACGTTACAATCACAAAAAATTAAAAAAAGACACCTTCTAAAATAAACCATTAAAAAATCATAAGATCTACAAAACGGCCAACGCTTTTTTGATTTGCCAACTTAAGACTCGTACAACCTCAAGGAAAAGTAATAACAAACGACTGGAAAATGGGCAAAAAATAAAAAAAAAGCAGAAAACTAATAAAAGAGGAAAAAAACTATTGTACTCCACACACGTACGGCAAATTACTTTAGAGGTCTGGTACAATGACAAGCAACAATTGCAATTTGTTTGCACACTCCCGCCGGCGTAAGATGGTGGTAAATAAATAATATAGACTTTGGTAAGAATATGAAATCTTAAAGCAGCAAAAAACCAGAAACCATTGAAGATAACAGTGAGACGAAATAGGAAAAAATACAAAAAAGATTTTGAATCAAAAAATACAGTAAGCTGTCAATAGAAAAGGTGACACGGTAAAGAGAGCAATAACGCTCATCTAGAATGATATGTGAAAAATAAAATTTTGATACTTGCTTTTATATGTGTAGTCAATTAAAAACTCGATGATAAATCCATATTAAAATTAATATCGTTTTCGGATTACTTTTTAGAACCATCCAATAAATATAGATAACAGTTACGCTAATCCCAAACAAACTGCCGTTATTTTCCTTTAAGCGAAACAAAATTTCTCTTCTCCCTTTTACGCCCATGATACAGTCAGATTGTGTAAACATTTTTTTGCCTTAAACAAGTTTATATATTTTTAATAAGCACTTTAACTAATTGAGTACAAATACGATTTTCTTTTTAATTCTTTTTTTTTTTAATTTAAAACCTAAATATTCGTTATCTGTGATGAACACCATGCTTTCATAACATTTAATTTTTTTATGAATTATTTTTTTAATGATTTCGTTTCACTTTGCGCTTCATTATGAAGGCGGGCGGATGCGCGGTTGGTCTTTTTGGTTTCAAGATCCTTTCTTACGATTTTGAGGCTTTTGTGCAAAATCATATGACAACAACAAATTTACACATATAACAAACAGTTGTGGTCATAAATATAGAAATGTTATTATTCAGAAAATTTGTGATGTAAATTAAAAAAAATAATAGAAAATCTTATAATCGTTAATAAATTCAAACTTTTAAAAAAGTTGCGATCTTGAACAATTATGGATATTACATAAGTTTTTATTACATTTTGGAACATGCTCTTAATTTAGAGAATTTACTTCGGGATTTTAGTTAATACGTAATTAAATTTAAGTTTGCTTGATTGGTCGCGATCTTCTTTTAATTATCGATAGCGATTTTTCAAAAAAATGAAACTAATGTACGATCATATATAATTCTGTTGATAAACTGTTGAGAATTTAATTGTATTTTTTGAGGAAATAATCTTCTTTTATGAAACATATCTTAACTTTACTTGCTGATTAAAACTGAAGCAGTAAATAAGCTTGATCTGCTAATATTTTGTTCTCTTCTCTATTCATATAAATATTTTTTTGTTTTTTTTTTTTTTGTTATTTTTCTAAATGCTTGGAGGATCGCATGTGTATGTGGAGAGTTCACCTAATAAACAAGTAACAAAAATTAAAAGATTCTTCGTTTATTTTGTATCTTGTTTTTATAGTGTTACCAAAAAACATCTTTTTATTATAAAAATTAAAAAAAAAAAAAAAAAAAAAACTATATTGTTTATAAAAAAACAAGTTCTTTTAAACTGGTTTTATTTTCTTAAGCTTAAAAGTCAATAATATTTCTTTCAAAGATCTTTTACTGGTGCTTTTTTTCTGTTTTGTTATTATTGTTTGCTCTCTCTCTCTCTTAATTTTTGACATGTTAGCCGCCATATTGAATGTTTTTGAAAGGTTTTTTATAAATATTTCGTATGAGCTTTCATCCTCAAAAAAACAAGCGTAATATGAAAGTAAATCTGTCGGTTTGGCTGGCAGTCTGAAGTTTGGTTGTTGACTTGACTTACTAACATTAAATGTAGAGATATGGATGGATGTATGAAGTACAAGTATTTTATTTAAAATTTATTTTCAGTTTTTAGTTTGTGTTAAACTAATTTATCTTTAACAGGCAATCAGAACATCATCGTCATCATCAGTTTTATGTGAATATAACTACCATCTTATGATGTGATTTGTTTGCTATATATATACAATATAGACTTTGAGTCCCACCATATCTCATACTATAACTTTAGCTCGTTTAAATTTATTTAACAAATAAATAAATTTACACAAAAAACAACAACAATAATAAGAGAGAGAAAAAATACGAAGTAAAAGAAAAAATAGTTTAATGAACCACTTAAAGTTTAAATTGTAGGCAGTCGAGTCAATCTTTATGTGGTGTCATGGCAACTTAATAATAAAGTTTATATATATAAAATGAAACAGTAGTTAATGAATTTAAGTCCAAATTTAAATTAAAAAAGTAAAAAAAAAATTTGCATAATTTTTTATAGAAAAAATTAAATAATAAAATAGATATTAATTATAATTTCCTGTTAGTTAAAATATCTTAAAATATCTTTAAAATTTCTAAAAATAATTAACACCTTTTTGAAATTAATCTCTAATTCTAACAACCTGTTGAGTCATTAAAACTTTTAAATTGTTAATGATCCTTTAGGGATTTAGCACCCAAAACACCCTTATTAGTTGTTTGGTAATATAAAACTTTTTGACATTTCTTTTGAATGTATTTTTTCAATAACAACATGATTAACATCTAATTTTAACCTTCTGAATTATAAACCACCCTGTTTTATTCCTAAAATATTATCCTCTCTTTTGGAGTTTTCGTAGTTTTCAACTTCTGCACGCACACAAATATAACAACATTAATAATTTCAAAGTAACAAATTATTTTTTGTTCAACAATAACAATAATAACATCAGCTTCCTTTAATTCTCACAATATACAAAATTACACACAAATACAATAACAAGTTCAAAAAACGGATATGAGTGTGGGGTTTCTTTTTTATTATTTGTTGCCGGTTTTATACCCTCCACCATTACAAGTGTAAAATGTGGGTGTATTAAGTTTATTATTTTTCGGGTAATTTAAATAAAATATTATTTCGGATTCGTTTGTAGTTTTAAATTTCGATTTAACTTATTGTGTATATAATACGTTCGATTAAAACCGCACGATGTTATATCCTTTCACCTATCAAATTGTGACCTGCTAGCTGGTGATCAAACGGTAAGAACAACTAATGAGTATTAGAGAAAAGCTGCTCGAGCTCGAGCAGCTTTTCTCTAATTGATATTGGGTGCTCTAAAGTCACGTTTAAAATAGTCTCAGTACACTTTTCGGTTATTGTATAAGTGAAGATAGAAAATTTGACAGAGGTTAGAACTCTATCATATATTATCTTGCTTAGAACACTCGAAGTTAGACTTGAATATTCAATCTTCAGAAAAAAACATTCTGTAAAAGAAGATTATATCTTCACACAATAGATATGAGGTTGTTCACGCAATAATCTTTTGCTATAAATTAATAACTGAAAATAATTTTGTATTTGATTTAAAATATATATAAATATATATCGGACTCTAAAATCCGTGGAATTTACCCCAGCAACCAGAAGAAATCCGTTTCATTACAATTGCTATCTGTATTCAAAGCCAATAAAATTTGTATAGATACAGATTTGATTTATGATATATTCAGAAATCTTTTTATAATTCAAAGCCGATGAAATTTGTCCCAACTGCTTACTGTAGTCAGTCGCAGTTCGCTTTTCTTTTCTCTAAGTGAAAAGAGTTTTTAGATTGATATTGAAACATTTTCTAATCTGTAAAAATAAAATTGGTAAAAAAGGGGATTAAACAGATATTTGATGAAATTTTGGCTTAAGTTCAATTATTTTGCATAAATTTCGTTGAATAAAAAAAGAAATAAATCTTCCATTTATGTATCACTTTTGTTTTATATATCTAGTTTCTAGAGCTAATGTTGTGACTAGTGGCATTTAGATTTTAAGTTAATCAGAAGTAATTTACTTTTAAAGACTTACTGGTGGAGGGTAATTAACATTCGTAACTGCCGCATGTATTATTCACTTTTTAGGTTCTGAAAAGGAATAACAAGTATTTTTGTTTGTTGAAAACATAATAAATGAATTATCTGTGTAATTAATGAGCTTTTAATTTTTAATGATTCTTCTGGGGAGAGTTTTTTTTTAACTTAAGGCTGTAAACACGAGTTGCACTGTGTTTTCAGGGTTTTGTAAATGGTTTAAGAATTCAAATTGTGATGGCGAAGTTTATACAGGTAGCAAAGTTAAAAAAGATGGTTCTATATGTTCGCCTATATGGATTTGTTTCACGCATATAAATGTTTTTAAAAAATAATATTTTATGATGTTAAATCAATTTAAAACATGTTGATTTAATATTAAAATACAAATCGATAAAAAATTAAAACTTAAAATCGTTTTAATATTGAAATATCATTTTAGATATTAAAAAATGTCCTATTAAACATTTTTTTACATAATAAAAAATGAAAATTCTGCATTATTATTTCAATTATGTAAAATATTTGTTTAAATTAAAACTATTAATTTAGAAAATAACATTGTTTCGCTGTTGTTTTAATACGATTAATATTGTGTCAGAAGAATTACAAACAAAGGGTGATAAAATGCAAACACTGATATCTTATTTTGAAAGGAAATTTTCATCTGAATATTTTTTGAATAATTAAAAATTATAAATCCCCCTTTTTAATACAACAGCTTAAACTTTAGTTAGTAAAACTTAACATAAACTAAGAATTTGTTTTATTTATTAACTTGTTAGAAAAATATCGCACTTGTTCATAAAATATTAATTATAATTCATATTTTCTATATTTATAAATTTCTCTTAATTAATTACAACAATAAAAACATTATTTAAAATTCTGAATAATTTTTATAAAAAAAAATAAAAAAAAGAACTTTTCAATTTATGTAAAAATCAACAAATTCTTTTCTTTTCATGTTACTCTACAACCACAAAATGTTTTAATTTCAAAGTACGTAATGTCTTCTTAATATTTCTTTCTTATATAATCATCATATATATTTTTTCCTTTTCTTTTTTTTTTGTAATTTTATTATATTTAACAATATTTTATTTTAAATGGCAGAATAACGCAAAAAATTTTAAACAAAAACTTAAATTAAATTTATTTATGCGCGCATTTTCGCCAGATAATTATCGTTTATCTTTGATTTAAAGAGCACGTCAAAATGTTAACTTTCTTATGGGCTGTGTTCTGGTTTTTTGTGGAAACCCATTTGATTGTGTGTTTTTTGAACTTGTCCAGGCGTTGACTTTTATGCAGCACCAGCAGCAATTTTAGCAGGAGAATATTTTTTTGTTTTTGTATTTTTTTCTGTTAAATGACCACCTTAGTTAATTATGGGGCTTCTGGTTAGGGAGCTTTATATATGTAAGCATTTACATTAAGCTTACATTTACACTAGGATCAGGTATGCAAAGAAATATATTGACTGTGACTTTGGAACCATAACTGAGTTTACAAGGGAACTTTTAACGGTGTTATAAGAGGCTCAAGTGTTACTTTTAATAATAACGCTTTTAATATAAAAGTCGTTATTTACTAATACTGTATATATTGTTTATATAACTTGCTTACATACAGGCTCAAGTATTTGTTTGTATGTGGGGGAAATACACTCGAAAATTTAACAAAAAAAAGTCTGAAAAATATATCAAAATTAGTATTATTTTAAGCAAATTATTGACATTTTCACTTTAAACTCAAATTTAACGAAGTTAACGATCATTAAATAATCTTGATCTAATGTCTGTGTTTTGGTTTTAAAGTTTATAGTGAGCTAAAAGATATGAGTATGTTTCAAAAGATTAATTACAGACGGACAGACAAACATGCAGACAAAAGGTCATAGCCAAATTGTTTCAGATTCCAACATACCCCAGGAATATATATTTTATTTGGTCTTAAGGGATTTTTAGGTATTACACGCAGAATGACAAATTTAATATACCCTCACCATTGTGTGGTGGAAGTTTTAAAAATATATATATATTTTTTTAATGAATTACACAATTACTAACACAATTCTCTCGAATGTTCTCCATAACAATTATTTGAAATACCAAATTATGTTGCCACCATCCAAGTAACCAGAATGTGTGTATGATGCCTTTAGTTACAACCTGTTTTAAAAGAGCATGTGTGATAAGATCATATAAAAATGAAGTGCAAATTTAAAATAGTAGCTGTGCAATTTTTTCTCTTTTACAGGATTTTAATTATATTTCTTCTTAAAACGAACCCGTTTTCAACCATAACGTAATAAAATAAAGAAAATAACTTAAAAATCCATCAAAACTTTATCAACCCTTTTAATACTCCTCTCTTAGTATTCTTAGAAGTCACTTAAGAATTTCCAAGCATATTTATTGGAAAACGTATCATTTATTTTTTATCAATATTCTTTTGGTTAAAGTAAAAATTCCGCATTAAAATGTTTCAAATTGCAGTTTGTTTTTTCTGTGTTTAAGTTTAAAATTAAAGGTCTCTTTTGATTGAAGAAAAAAGAAACGAAAAGAAATTTACAGTTAATGGAACTTGCCGCTTACTGAAATTATAGCTATTGTCTGTTTTATTATATGGTGGTCTGTATCAAAATGTCATCAATCATGAGGAAAAAATTTTACTTTATCTTCATTTTAAACTGCACAAGATTTTTGCTATTGACTGCATTCATTGATTTCTCATTAATTATAATATTTTCTTTATAATTTTCTGTATTTTTTTTTCGTCCAACTATTAAATGATAAAGAATTGTTGATTTTTTTTTTTGATCTAGAAAAAACTTAACGAAAAATATTTAAAATTTAAATTTCAAATTTTATAAAATTAACTCATGTTTTTTCTTTTAATTTTTCAGTTTAACAAATTTAATTTTTGTGAAAAAAAAAACATAAAAACATGTTTAAATATACAACATCAGCTGTTGCCTGTTTGTATATTTTTATTTAACAACAATTTCCTTTTCCTCTTCTTCATATTTAACATCCCCATCACTAATACAATCTCTCTCACACACATGATGTCATTTCACTTGACTGCATCTCTCATTTAACAGTATTAAAATTTGAAAAATAACAAAAACAGCAGCAGAAAAAAATCATCAACATTTCAAAAGTGCGAAATAAATTTTTTGACTTTTTGTTGAATTAAAATAAGAACAATTTTGTTGTTGTTTTTGTTGTTCTTTTTATTAAATTGACATGCCAACCAACCAACAACAATAAGAATTTTTTCTTTTTTCTTTAACAAAAATATAATAAATTGAAAAATGCTTTAAAGCGAAATAATCAATTTTGTAGAGCTACAAAACCGAAATAAAATTTTACAATTTTTTTCGACATTTCCATTTTTCATCACAAGCTCTCTGCAAAAAGAGGAAAATGACGAAAATAAAAAAACTGTTGAAAGCTTAGACAAATAAAACGATGCAAATTTTTATTTTTAGGCTGGAAATAGAAAAATTTGTAAACAAAAATTAAAGAAACCTTCAGAAAAGATTAACCCATGTTCGAGCAAGGAGGCTTTTAATTGTATCATTTTTTATTTTTGAAGGTAATAATTTAGTCAATATAAAATTAATAATGTTTTCAACGATGATTTTTCTTCTGAGTGCGGTCACCGCGCCGATTCGATGCTGGCGACCTTTTTGCCCTTCTCTCGCGAACAGCATGAACGTTTTCCCAGAACGAACTGACCAAATTTACAAAGACACTTTAATTTTTATGCAGACCCGTTCATCTAGTGATCATATGTAGAACTTATTGTTCCACACAAACAGATTTAATTGATTTGGTTCCTTGAGACTCCAGGCTATCCGTTCAGCTATTGATTATATCTAGAACATGGTGTTTCCAACAAACATATTTAATTGATTTGGTTCCTTGAGGCAATTCAGCAAAATCTATTACCCACAGTGAAGATACTGTTTATCTGCAATTGAATTAAAGAGTTAAATGGATTTTGACATGAGTAAATATATTTGACTAAAACATCAGTGGTATACCTGTTAAAGGGTTAAACAAATATCTTAAACAACAAATTCCATAACCTCACTTTTACATACATACGTTAAAATAATTTTACCCAAAACTAGAGAAAAACTTACATTTACAATTTCAGTTTATTTTCCATTAACAGTTTCCAAAAGGGGGTTTGCTTGTATGTGTATATATGTATACACTTTTTATTAAGTCTTTCAATAGTTGTCACTCCTTCGGAAGTATTTATTTCTTAATTTCAACACTCGTGTCACAGGCCTTTTTCCTGCACAACTTGTAATTTTATTTGATAAAAGTGATAAATGAGATTTTACCAAAAATGACAGTTCAAGTGTTAAATAATTGTTGTTACTGTTGTAATTCTTATTGTTGTTGTTGTTGTTGTTGCAATGAAACAGTGTAAATATAATTGAATGAAAAAAAGAAAAAACAATTTGATATTATTGTTGTTGGCTACAATTGTTTATTTATTTGTTTTAACAAATAATAATAAGATTTAATGGATTTTTGTTAACAGCAAAAGAGAAAACCCCATAGAAACCACCTGTTAAGCTAGATAACATATTTACCATACGATGATATGTCATACTTTATTCTCTACCTATAAATATGAGTATGGACCATTATTACTTCCTTAAATTGTTATTAATCCCTTATAGTCATTTATATTCTTCAGTTTTTTGTTTTTCTTTTTTTCTTCTTCTCTTCTTTAGAGAAACACCATTTTTTTGTTGTTGTGTAAATGAAAAAATGAATTTAGTTTAAGACATGTTTACTGTCCAACTGTCAGTGTTATGTTTGTGATATCAAGTGACACATCTTTTACAACAGCCAGAAATACAATAATAATTCTATACTCCAAAACAAACCACTGATACTCACAGTTTTGAATGTCTTACTGGGTTTATTTATATTTGTGACATGAATGAACGCATCACAAGTTTTTTCTTATGCATCATTTATCATCAAAAGAATTCTTTTACATTCGAAAACAAACAACAGCAACAACAACAAAATAAATGTTTCATCTACAAGATTAATATACTTTTTCCGAAAGAAATTAACCCACAAAATATGATAAAGATTATGAATAATTCCTTTAAATTTGTTGATCTTCAACGGAGAGAGAGAGAGAGATAAAAGAGAAAAATTTTAAAACTTTTTCTAAACTTTGTTCCCTGATACAAAGAAGCGGCTTTTATTTATCTATAATTTAACAAAATAAATATTTTAAACATATGAAAATTCGTGGCAACTTCCAAATTAACCCTTTGATTTTGCTCCTCTATTCTCTTTAGAGAGGGGCACAGCTTGAAATAAAGATTTATTTTCTTAAACACAATTCAAGCGCATAAACTTAATGCTGCTGATTTATTAATGGTTTTAATAATGTAAACTCTTAATTTTTTTGTTTTTGTTATTTCTCCATATCTGATTGTGTTAATAAATTTTTTGTTAAACAATTAAAATAAAACTAAATGTTTGTTTACACAAAATAAAACAAATTGAAGTGAAATGACTCGAATAAAAAAACACTACAGGATCAATAATAAACCACACGCATTGAAACTGGAAGCTAAGAGTTTATACGTCATATAAATAAACAAACGAACGAACGAAAGAACAACTATGACAGCAGCCACTATAACAAATAATAACTAAATATGACGGATGATCTGCTGTTGTAATATTGACAGATCTAATGATCACTACTCTTTAACCATAAGAGATTATAACAAAAATATTACTTAAGCAAGATCATTTCGAGAAGAAAAATGAATTGAGAAAAAAGTAAAACGAAAAGTGTTTAATGTTTAAACATTTAACATTTCTATATGGACAATTTGTCGCGTGGATATAATCTGGAATAAGAGAGAACAACAAAAAAGTGTGATGATTTATAGTGCTACCAATATAGACGTTTTATTATTATTATGAATTAATGGTTCAATGATTCAATCAATATTGGAAAAATAGTGTGAGACAATAAAGTGTTAAATATATTTAAATTGTTTTTCTGTGGATCTTATATAATACATTTTTTTCCAGATAATAGATTATAGATAAAGTTTTAGATCAATTGGTTTAATTATAATAACCTGGTCTGATATAACCGTTATTTTGTAAATATTATTTCCGATTTTAATAAAACAAAACCATATCCTTAAATAATTTGTAAACGAAGAACGATATTAATTTCTAACTAAAATCCAAATATATATAACGGCTTTAAAATTGTTAATGATTCTTTTTCTTTGAAATGATCGCCATGTTATTCAAAAAAATCTGGCGCATATTGAAACATTTATTTCGACATGCATGTCCCATTAAAACCATATTAAATTTTGTTAAGATATCTCCAATGATTTAAAAGTTTTGAAACCACTGTAGGATGGTTGGAGATGTCAGTAAGTTACAGCTTTTGAGACAATAAAACCTCGTAAACAACAACGAGTTTTTGTAAGAGATTCGTTGTTGTTGGAGAATCTTCATTGGGGAAAAACTTTCGGTGGATTAATTTAGGGTAAAAAATTATTGTACCCTAAACTTAATAACGTCTAATTTTATCTGAATGAATAAGTATTTGGTCAATGTCAAATCAACTATGTTTTCAAAGATGATTTTGTTTTGTTTTTTGTTTTTTCTGTGTGTGGCTGAATTACAATGAATCATGCTGATCTATATTTTATCTAAACACTAAACTAATCTATAAACTTTCTAAAATAAATTTACCATGTAATAATTAATTATTAACTTTTATTAGAATAAATAAAATTGTTCGTTTTCAGTTATCCTTTTTTCTTTAAAAGTAAACATAGGAAATCCCTCAGATTAATTTGTCTATGATGCACTTTTCCCAAAAAGATCTTTAAGATCCAATTTTTTCTATTTTCATTCTTTCCAAACTTTTAGCCATTTATTTTTACTATATTTTCTTGACATGGCTAGACAATTTTCAGTTTAAATATTTCTTTTATAGATTTTTCAAACAATTTATTAAACGTAAAATAGAGAGAAAGAGAAGAATACGTCAAAAATGGCCACAAAATGTTTTCAAACATTTATTTTATTTTCGTTTGAACAAAACACGACAAAAGCATTAGACAAAAGTGTCAGTCAGGTTATCAAATATTATTGAAAAACTAATATTTCATTTTTTGTTATTTAAAAGAAAACAACAATAGACAAAAGAGATTTAAGCAAAAAACAAAACGAAGAAGACATGAAATAGACAAGAAATTTATAAACTTTATAGACAACTTACTTTTACACTTAATTTCATGTTAAATATGATTTTAGATAAAATGACCTTGTATTTAATCTCAAAATAAATCAATGAAAAATCAATCTCACAAATACAATTATTTACGAACGATTATAATTTTGATATAAAACGAGTTAAAAAGTTCACGATTATTTCGTATTTTTTTTCTTTTTGAATTTTTCTAAAAAAAGGAACGTCTCTATTTCAATCTGAAATAATTTCGAATTAATTTTAAATAATTTATTATTCCAGCAGTTGTTATAGTTTCTATACCCTCCACCACCAGATGTGGCGCAGAGGGTATATTAACTTTGTTATTCCGTGTGTTACGCTAACAAGGAATCATCTCACTCCCCATAATGTATATAAAGTCTTCCGTCAAATCAAAATCTATGTCTGTTTAGCTGTATCCATCTATCTCTCAGTTTTTGGCACGCTCACATCCATAATAATTTACAGGGCTCAATGAAATTTGATCTGGGTATTTGTTATAGTCCTGAAAAGTATTTTATTTCAAATCGGCGCAGTATATTAAAAGATATATACCGATATCTGCACCTCTAAGTTCAAGCGAAGAACTTTCATAAAATTGTCAATTATAAATCGATAAATTAGTATAAAATGTCATAATATTAGGTTGAATGTTAAACTATTCCATAATTTATCAAAATCGTTTCTTTAGGAAAACTTTTATTTATTGAATACGTGTGTGATTGTATGTATACGAAACATAACGTTTTAACTTCCCACACATTTGTGGTAGAGGGTATTGAAGATTCGGCATTGCCGAATATGGAATTCTTACTTTTTTATTTTCTTCAAATTGTTTTTGGTATTTAAATGTTGAATATTTATTTTATTTTTTTGTTAATTCTTAAGTTTATAAAACTGTCAGTCGAAATTTCGTAAATATTTTAAGATCCAAGAAAAACATAAAAATCAGCCACCTGACTCAAACCCATCATTCAAATGAATATCAAATACACTCGCAAGTGCTACGCATTTTCTCAGTTGTTTGTCTGTTTGTAGGAAATATGCGACAGAGTGTCAATGGCCAATTTAATCGACCAACTTATAAATACTTTAACCTAAATTTTAAAAAATGAAAATATCATTTATTTTGTAAAAAATATATATCTTTTCTAAAAAATATTAAGATATTGAATTATATATATTTATAACTTGATTTCATTGTTTTGAATAAATGACCTTTAATATATTTAAGTTGATTTTTTTTGTTTGTTTTTGGTCTCTGTTTGATCCCCATAATAATTCATATCCAAATGTATCAAAAGAATATCTTATTCTTATTCTGTAGATATTCCTGTATAGCAATTGTATGTTAAGTTGGGTAGAAAAAAATGCATTGTTTTGATCATGTTGTTTGACATTGTTGTGATGATCTGTCATTTCAAAGAGATTTTTTATGGAGAAACAAACAGTTTACAAAGCAAAAGATGCAATATTAAAAAAAGTACTGACAACAGATTAACATATCAGTTTCGATTGTATATAAATATTTGTATTTTGCTGTTGTTTTCGCTGGTTGTTAATTTTTTTGTTGCAGCATATGCAAAATATTACAAAGATCTTTTTTCTTTTTTATTATTATTTTTTTTTTTTGCTGTTTTTCTCTTTGTGGATAGTTTTTATTTGATTTTCTACTTAAGTCCATTACTATTCGTGTTATATCATCCACACAAGCCAAGTTACACAATATATCCAGTATGTGGTATCATGCCATTTGGAATGATGATCAATGGGCTTTAAAAAGATCTGAGAATTTATAAAGTGACACAACAGAAAAATATGTATGTTGAATTTTAAATCAAAGTATGAAGATTACAAGTTTTTATTATTTCTTTATAAAAAAGAAATTGAAAGGAAATGAAAACTGAACCAAAAAAGTTTCCGATGAAGAATCTTAGATAATTAATAAAATGAAATAGACTTTGAACAGCTTATGCAATGCAAACATTTTCTTAGGAGTTCCTAAAAATATGCTATATTTTTATACAAAAGAAAAGATATCATATTTTCAACAAAACCTTCAACAGTTTTAAAATGGCTCCTAACTGATGTTAATTTTTCAATTGGTGTTATTAGTTTGGCAGATTTTCCCACATTTTCATAAGCGATTGGAGATATTTAACTCACTTTTCAGCATAAAAAATTGAATTATTTGAGATAATAAAATTAAATATTGTTACCATTGAGGTGTTTTTGAAATTATTTTATGGATCTTTAAGTTTAAGAGATATGCAAGTCGAAATGTTTAACCCATTTACAACTTTGTTTTTTTTTCACTTTTTAAATGTGTCAGATTCTTATAACGACATGGCGATTAATCCTGTATTAACAATTTTCTTTACCATTTTTACAATTATAAATCTTAATCTAAAAAGCGACTAAATTACGGCTTGACACATAATTTCTCCATGTCTGTCTGTATTAGCAATTTTTAGCAAAATCAAAAGAGCACTTGTTCAAAAGATCTACCAGGTTTTTAAATCGTCAATTGATTGACCACAAAATATGTCTCCGAAAATGTTCAATGGCAAATGTTTATTAAGATTATTTCAGTCCCAGTCCATAATGTGTTCAATATTTTAAGCTATTTCAAATATCAAGGACCCACTGTATTTCTAATACCTGCTACAAAGAAAATTTCATACCATAAAATTTAATTCTTACAAAAAAAATTGAATATGTAAAATATGTTTATATGTACATAATTTAAAAACAAAAGTACTTATAAGCCAACAACAACAAAAATGTACAAAATACTTTTTGGAATATTCTTGTGATATGCAAAATGTGACTGTTGTTACTGGACTCTGACTGCTGTTTGACATGACAGATCTCAGTATTGACATTTAGTATAGCAGGGATACAGTGATTGACACAATATTAGCATACACCTTGTACAATAACCAAAAAACTTTTTTACTCCTACCAAATAAACTTGCATATTTTATGCATAATATTGACAACAAGAACAACAACAAAATCTGATTTGGGTCTGAAGAGATTTATATTGTGTTAAGACCAAAAACAGCCAAAAAACAAAGTAACAAAGGTCAGGGTTAAATTGACAATAATTCATATAAAGTTTGAAAATAAAAAAGAAATTATTAAAACATATAATATAGAAAAAAGCAACAACAACCATAATAAAAAAATTATGATTAAAGAATTATCGGAGCTTTTAACACTTATATGGTTTGAAAAAACAACGTTTTGCAAAGTGATAACAAATTTTTATAGACGTCGCTTATAAATTATAAAGATTTTGAAAAATTCATATGACATTAATCAATTACGGGCGGGTGTGGAAGATTTATTGAAAAACCAAACAAAATCTATATATATATATATATATATATATATATATATATATATATATATATATATATATATATATATATATATATATATATATATATATATATATATATATATATATATATATATATACATACTATATAGAAATAATTTTATTTATAAATGAACAAATGATTTTTATCATAAAGTTTTTTTATTTGACACATAATGATGATGATGATGATGATGATGACGATTATATATACGAATCTTTTATTTAAATTCAATATTTATTATTTTTATAAATATTTTTTTTTCAAAAATGATTCATCGTCAAGTTATCGGTCATGCAGTTTATTGTATGAGAATTTTTGTATTAAAAAAAAACAACAACAACAATCAAAGAATTTTGTAACAAATTAGTTTTATTTAAACATTTGACAAATTTACAGTAACATGAAAATTTATTAGTAAAACATTATTATAAAGCAAATGACAAATAAAATACAAAAACAATAACAACAATAAAACGATATATATACATATGTGAATATGGATGAATGTATGTGTCTATACAGAAGTATGTAAAAATTGTGTAAAAGATATTTAGTTTAGTATTAAAAAAAGTTATATAAAAATAAAATGCAAAGAAAAAATAATAAAAATAAAAATAAAGAAACGCAAGTAACTTGTCACAATATGTTGTTTTTGTCATTTGTCAAACAAGGTGATACAATATCTTGTATTTAAATTAAAAAAAAACAAAAACAACTACAAAAATATAAAATAAAAACTTAAAACTATATAAACATATATACACACGACAACTGAACTGACTATATATATATTGTTTAATATATAGACATACAACAATAAACACAACAACAAAATATATACCTCCAAATACAATATTCTACACACAGTTTGCTTTTAACACTCGTTCTATGAAGCGACATTTTGTTAAAAAAAAATCATTTTATTGCAAGTGAAAAATATTACAAATTTTTATAGTGAATTTTACATGTAAAAACGATGTGAAATTGTTAAATGACATTAGAAATGATGTTTTTGTGCCCTCCACCGTCACAAGTGGTAAAGAGGGTATATAACTTTGTTATTCCGTGTCCAATGCTAAGAAGGAATCATCTGAGACCACATAATGTGTATATTCTTGCACCAAATCCAAATGTGAGTTGATTAAGCTATGTCCGTCCTTCTATCAGTCATTCTGTTTATGGCACGCTCCCAAACACAATAGTTGACAGAGCTTAATAAAATTTAGCCTGAGTATTTGTTTTAGTCCTCAGAAGTTTCCTATTTAAAACCAGTAAAAAACGGTTCAGTATATTAAAATATATATACCGATATCTGAGGCAAACTCTAAGTTGTGAATGGCTTTCGTAAATTTGTCTATTATGAATCGACAAAATGGAATGAAATTTTGCCTTAATATTCATTACTTAAAAAAAATTAATCGGTTCAGTAGAAAAAAGTTATAGCCAAAAATATTACCAATTTGATGATTAATTAAGTATTTCTTGTTACATTTAAAAAAGCTTATATATTGTATACGTTTGCGTGTTCGAAATACATATCCATTTTTGGTGGTGGGTATTGAAGATTCGACATAGCCGAATGTAGCATTCTTAGTTGTTTTAATGTCTTTATGCAAATATTATCAATTAATGGGAAACTAAAAACGATAATAATTCACATATTAAAGGTGTGATAATTGATTAATAAACTAAAATGAATTGATCATTATTAGTGTGAATATCATTATTAATTGATATTTTGTCAATTTATCTATATATTGATCTAAATTTTTAGAATGTTTCTAACAAAATTTAAAAACAATGAAATTACACAATTGCTTTCTGAATTATAAATTTACATTGATATTTATCAAATATAGATTTGACTATTGAAACGGATATTGTTATATCATTTTTAGGAAATTTCGTTGTAACAGGAAATTGTGTCAAAATTATAAAATTTAATCAAATATACACAAAACGACACAAAGCGACCTCATGACCTGTAAACATCGCAAGTTATTAGAAAACCAAATAACCACCCTCACAAAACAAGAGCCATCAAAATTATTATTGAATGTAACATATGTCAAAATTCCCAATAATACATACAAACACACAAAAACATATCAAATATATCTCAAAAATAAACAAAAATATTAAATCGATCTTATAAAAAATGCTGATATAAAAACAAATTCCACTTTCTTGAATTTATCAAATTTTTGGCCAACGACTGTCTTATTTGATTGCAATAACAAGTTACTGTCTAAAACATTAGAAAAGGCAAAAGATGACATTAACTTAGTTATCTTCATTTTAGCTCAATTTCCTTTAAACAGTTTTTTTGAATTTATAACGTATACTAATGTTAAAATAATGTTTAAAAATAAACGTTGCTACTTTGCTAATAAAACGCCCCCTCATTATAGTCAACGCGTTTTGGACGCCCCTTGTATTAATTCAAGCACACTTGTATACAATTTAGTACACACGATGTATCTATAAATGACTAAATTTTGTTTATAAAACCTGTATTAAATACAAAGACATTGGGAAATCTGTTTCTACTCTTTTTTGCATATAAATACAAATGTAACGGTAAATTATTATAAACCGACAAAAAACTTATCGTAGCAATAATATTTTTGCAGCAAAGAGGTAAATTTGATTTCGTTTGCCACATTATTAAACAATAAAATGGGCTCATTGCATTTTGTTTAGAAAAATTACTTCTTCTTCCTCTTTTTTAAATTTTCCAATTTTTATACCCTTCACTATTAATATCATATATTGAGTTTGTCTTAACGTTTCTAATAAAAACGAAACAACTAGCTTACAATATTAATTTTATTAATTAATATAATTAATAACAATTTACAAAAAAAAAAGAAATATTTTTAAAGTTCTAATAAGTAGTAATGAAATTTTGAAACTTTTTCGGAATTCTTTCCATTAATGTTTTTATAGAGCTTTCTGTCACTTTGCTCGTACAGGTAGGGCATCTCTTTTTAAAATCTACTACTTTTGTTCTACTTTGTGTTCTCAATTCCTTCTTAACAAGAGCCCAATATATATCCGTTGGTCTTAGCTCCGGCCAGTTTGAAGATTTTGCCACTTTACATTTTTTGGATTTAGAAATATCATGTGGACTATTCTACCTGAATCAGGATTTCTATCAACGGGCAAGTTCTCCGTTGATTGATCTTTGAAGGTAGATCTTTAGATGCTTGGCCAATATTTGTAGGGTCAAATTGGGTTTTGTAGATATTTTTTCATTAATTTAGTATGTACTTTTTTCTGGTCACTCACTTTAATCAGATTAAATATATATTCATTTGTTTAACAATAAACATATTAACTGACATGTTTTACAAAGGTAACTTGATCAAACAATATCATATAATGCTTGATAAAAAGGTTTAATAAAAACGGATGAATTATATGACATTGTAACGTTGGTAACTCTCTCAATATATGTCGGTTCGAACTAGTCACCTGACGGACTACAAACGGACACTGCTATTGCTAAAGAATGGTAATCAAAATGTTATTTATGCGATTTTGTAGCTACTAAGGTCGATTGAGAACAACAACAGTATTATTATCTTGTATCTTTTCAACGTAATGTTTGTCATCTAACGATATTTCAAACAAGATTTATGCGTGAAGGGTATCTTATATTCGGCATATTCTTGTCTTCGATTACGAAATATTATTAGACAACGTAAAAGTCCGTAGTAAAAAGAAAATTTTTAAAATTGTAATCTAAACACTACTAACATGAAATACGGCCTATTTTTATATTATAAAAATAGTTATAGACATAACTATAATATTCGTTATTAAAAAATTGATGTATATAGAGATTTCAGAAATTCATTTAAATTTGGGCATGCTCATGTCCTCAGAAGAAAAAGCTTTTCAAAACCGACTTCAGCTATTCGAAACATATATTTTGACCAATCAAATACTGATAACAATTATGAATCTAAACTTGAGATTCACTTTTTTCCTCTTTTGAAACGAAATAGAAAAATCAAAAAAGTCATGAAATCCGTCAATTCACTATCCACTGTTTCTTAACCATCCTTATAAATATTCAATATTTATTATATGTAGTCTTTTTAATAAACTTAAAAGCGGCTAAATTATGTTTTGACACGTAATTTCTCGATGTCTGTCTGGTTTTGCATATTTCACCAAAACCAAAAAGGAGCATCGCCAGTGCATGAAATCCCATTAAAAAGCAAAATTATATTTTGGAAAACTTTTCCGTTTTTATAACATTTTTTGGTGATTTTGTTCAAGTGGCCCTATTGTATGTTTGAATGGTCTTTATTCGAATATATTTGTATTTTGGGAATTGAGAGATTTTTATTTGATTGTCTGCAATAAAACTTGTTTACGCCTAGTAACGCCTGGTGTTTGTTATGTCTCTAACTGGGAATGAAGGAACAAATAAATTGTCTATAGTTTATGATTTTCGGTTAATAATAAAGTGTAAAGTTTATTTTAATGCCTATAAGAATTCACTTAAAAATACTTAAATATTTCAAAATAGTTTAAGTTTAAAATTAAACGAAATGATAGACAAACACGACCTACATCGCCAAAAAAAAATTATATTAATACTAAAATGTAACAAAAGTTTTATTTTCTCTAAAAATAATAAAAACTTTGCATGTTTAGAAAATCTTTAGATTTAAAGGAATGTATTCTTGTTTTCAAATTTAGGTTCAAAGACTTTATTTTTGAAATCGCCATAAATATTTCAAAAATTTAAACTCTTTTATGTATCTGATCCTGTTTACATTCATTCATTAGGCGGATACTTTCAAATAAAAAAAACTGTGCTATTTTTATAACGTTTTTTCTTGAATAAATGCCGGAAAATAGAAATAGAAAATTTTAAACTAAAAATGTTGTCAAAAGTACATCAATCACTTAGGAAAATATCTATCTAAATGGAATTTCCGATTAAACTTAAAATTAATTATTTCTCATTTAATTAAAGTGTATTTAAGCATAAAAACTACAAAACCACGCACACTTGCAGACTCTAACCGAACACACACATATATACAAACTATATAGACACAGATACATCACTCTATACGCTTAAGTTCACAAGAAGACATATTAATTCTTTTTTCTCTTTTTCTGTATTAAAATTCTGAGAGAAAACGCGCCAATTTAGTCTGGATGTTGTTCAGTTTTATTTACCATGTGCCACAATATATACGACAATATCAACACACACACATACATACATACATAAATTTCCTCATACCAAGTTTTCTATCCTTGAAAATAAAATTAAATAAAAAATAAAATAAACTAAAAGTAGTAAATTGAAAGCAAAAAAAAAAATACAAAAAAATATCCAAAGAGTTGTAGTTTGAAAGCAAATGTCGAAGTAGTTGAATAGAGAGACAGAAGACATAAAAGACTGAGAAACTAAGAAACTAAAACTAATGACCACCTCATAATACAGTAGACAGTAACCAGACTACATACAACCTAATACTACAACAACAGCATAAACTTGCAACTTTCATACATGCTGGGCCACAGAGCATACTTCAACCGCACCAACAATCATCCATCACTCACTCACTCAAGTTTGTGTTTAAGGTTTCTCCAAAAATGTTTTATTTTTGTAGCAGAAACAACAACAAAATGAGTCAGAGTCAGTCGAACAGTCAGTCGAACAGTCAGCCAGTCAGTCAGTCATCTAGCAATAAGGAAGATTTTCCACAACTAAAATAATAATTGTAGCAATGGACAGGTTGGCTGATGGTTTAAGTTTTATATTATTCTTTAGCAGAGTCCGATTGTATTTTTTTTTTGAAGAAACGGAAGTGAATTTAAATTTGAAATAATTTTGTCACTAATTGTTAAAAATGTAATAAATTAAATGTCATTTGCGACAAATTTAGATTACAACTAAATTTTAAGACATAAAATTGGATAACTAAAATCTATTTAAAAGTGTTTATTAATTTTTATCTTCCTCTCTCTCTTTTGCAGGTACTGTAAATGCGAATGGTGAAACAAAACGACAACGGACCTCATATACCCGCTATCAAACATTAGAACTTGAAAAAGAATTCCATTTTAATCGTTACCTGACCCGCCGAAGACGCATTGAAATTGCTCATGCTCTCTGCTTAACCGAACGTCAAATTAAGATTTGGTTCCAAAACAGGCGCATGAAATGGAAAAAGGAACATAAAATGGCCTCCATGAATATTGTGCCCTACCATATGGGTCCCTACGGTCATCCCTATCATCAATTTGATATTCATCCGTCACAGTTTGCCCATTTGAGCGCATAGGACGCGTGGCACTTTTCGGGTACTGGTTAGAGGCTCAATCAGTTGTATCAGGAACCATATCAAGCGGCGGCGGCAGCAAGTGTAGCCGGCGGTTATCAAACACAAAACACCCAAGATTTAGTAGGTGGTGGCGGCGGCAGTGGAGTTGGTAATAGTGCGGCAGTGGGTGGCACTAATGCACTATTCGCCTCTGCTGCAGCTGTTGCATCATCGACGACATCAAATGCCGATTGTGTTAAGTATCCGCAAGAATTCTGATCTCAAGTTATCATTGGACCGCAACAGAGACTAATGTCAGGCTCATCATCGGCGGCATCAGCAATATCATTGAATGATAATTTGCCGGTAGAAGATGATGAAAATTATCATTCACAAACCAATCCTCATCACCAACAACATAATCAACATCATCATCATCATCTACTACCTCAAAATCATAATAATCATCAACTCTGCAAGCAGGAGTTTGATACAAATTCTCTATTAAATGATACTGTTGCCTGCGATACACGTAATGATAATACAGAGATCAGTAATGATAATGACTTGTACTGCTGCTAAAAACTGACATCAGCCGCTGTTGTTTGTTGAATTATAAAACAAAAACTCAAAGAAAACAAAGATGTGATCAAAAATGATATCAAAATATATAGAAAATTATGAAGTTCCGAATACAACTGATTTGAGCTAAGCTGCAATAATAATAAACGAACTTTTTCCCCTCACACTAACTCTCGTTCCCTAAAGCAAAAATCATAATGTACAAATTTAACATCAAGAGAAGCTTTTCTGAAATTTTTATACAAAAAAATCAAAAAGCTTTAAAAAAGTTCGTTTATTTTTTTGGTTTATAATACTGATTCAAAATTTTATGAATAACTTTAAAAGAGTTATTTTCGGATTTTGAAAATTTATTATTTTGTATATTTTTTCATTTATACTTTAGATATATTATTTTAGACAAAAGATTGTATTTTTGCAATAAAAAATTATTATTTATTATTTATAACAAAAAATGTTTAAACCGTCCAGTATGATAAACCAAAACCTCCAATTCTCTAAGCAGTATTCGAAAAGAGCCTTTAGTGAAGTAAGTTAGTGTTAGATTTAAATTAAGATATCTAAATTTTAAGAATATAAATACAAATATAAAGAACAAGAATTAAAAGCGAATTATAATAAATAAATGGTGAAATAACTATTCTATACATAAACATTCTTCTATAAATTTCATTTACAACCTTTTATGGAACATTTCGAATATAACAACATTTTAACATTCTATCCGGTTAAACTATATATATAATTCGCTTCTGATTCTTTTTCTCTAGTTTAGGATGATTTTTTACTCTTGTCTGTGTGAAATCTTCATCATGTTAATTATTTTCTCATATTTCTGTTTAAATATTTTGTACTCTACTTATTGTTTGTATTATTTTTGTAACAAAATTCTTATCAGAAATTCTCTAAACATATATAGTAGTCTCCAAAATCTGCTGGTTGTTGATTTTGCTAAATCTATTACAATCAATTTCTCTCAGTAACCAGAAGGTGGCGCTGTACGCTACTGCTTAGTATAACTAAGAATCTAAAAAATTGTTTTTACTCTTCTTGAGGTGAATTCTTGTTACTCAAAATTCTGTTTTCACCACACATTTCTCTCCAAAACAGGTTAAAAAGAAATACATGACTTTTTTAAAATCGTTTCTTCTCTTTAAAATAATTTTTGACGAGGGACTGAGAACTATTTTAATTGATTTAAAAATATAACAAATAAAATTGTTATAGTCGGTTCAACTAGGTATGTAATACCCTACACCATAATGTTGGTTTTTAACGGTAGTTTCGAACGACCATCATCGAATTTGATTTCCTGATTAAATAAGGGGGTTTAAATGGGAGAAACAAGAAATTATGGCCTAACCCTCGTATAATTTGTTACATCAATTATTTGCTTATAATTATCTTAATTTCACAAATTATCTTTGCAATATCAATGTTTGTGTGAAATTTATATCTCTCAAGGTGATATTTTAAGGGAAACTTATATGGGGCCTATAAGAAGCAATAGACCGATCCTCGCATGGGTTTAGAATATCATAAGACTTATTTCTGTTTAATTTCGTTTAATTGCTTTATATTTATGACTTATATTTATGAGTTTAAAACCGGGAGGACATTTGTAAGGGAGTTCCTGAAATATTAGATCGAACATGGTCAATATCAATAGGCTTTTTTAAAAATATGTACCAAATTTCATCAGATATCTCAAAAATGTTACATGTAGAGTGTTCACAACGTTTACATGATCAGCCAGCGATAGGAAAATTAAATTTAAGTATATTACAAAAGCAGGAATGGCAAAGTTTATAGGAAATGGTTTTCAATGATTTCTTGTTTTCCATTTTATTCAACATAATTATAATTTTTAAATTTTGATGATTCGTATTATTATAAAAATGTCATTATTTCTAGAATTATTATATTATTGGTCTGGGAGATACATACATTTATCATAATCGAGAGAAACTAGTTTGACTTTAAAAAATTTACCAGTTGTTGAATTTGAAATATGAAATATCTCGTTCACATTTCTTAAAATCGAACAAAGCTTTATTATATATATTTTTTTCAATATTGTTTTCATCAAATCTATTTTATATTCAGATTTAAATTTGTTCTAAAATTACCTAATTTTCTATGTTAAATAAAAATAAAATTCTCTTAATAATGATTTTTTTACAAATCAAAGTACTTATTATTAATATGAAAAAGTAATAAATATTTTAACAATAATTTTCATATTTAGTTGTATATAAATACATTTGTTAATTGAGAAGTTATTGGAAATTCTTTAAAGAATAATTTATTTTCAAAAAAATAGAGAATTTAAATATTTTCACAAAATGTTTATCTCTTATTCACAATGTTTTTGTTATCTAATTTTTCTTACAAAATGCTTTATGTTTTTAAACATTTTTAATTTTAAACTACAATAAAATATTACAAAAATAAAAATATTTATATTTATATTTATATTTATATTTATATTTATATTTATATTTATATTTATATTTATATTTATATTTATATTTATATACAAAAAAAACAAATTCGGAAACACAGGGCCGATAAAAAATATTTGAATTTTGTTTAATTATATTGATAGTTTAACAAATTATTGATACAATAAGTTTATTTCTTTTTTATTTAAATGTTTTATTTTTTAAAAATAATTTGCAATAGAATTTTTAAATAAATATTTAACAACACAAAAACAAAAAAAAATAATAATTTTAAAAATCATTTATGTAAAAATGTTAATAATTTATAAATTATACATAAACAAATTAGATTTTAAGTAGGATTTTATTAAGTTTATAAGAAAAACATCAGGTTTAATTGTTGTTTTAATATAAAGAAAATAATTAAGAAAATCTTAAATAAGTATAAAAAAAAAACAAAAATATCATTAGTTTATTAAAATTGAAACAGCAACAAATATAATGTATACGAATTAAATATAATTTAAATAATTTAGATATACTCTTTAGAAAGTAATTAAAAAAAAATAATAAATAAATAATAAATCTTTCGAATTATAATTAAAATCTTTAATTTAAAAACTGAATGTAATAAAGTAAAAAATAAATAAATAAATAAATAAATAAATAAATAAATATAATTGTATAAGGTTAGTGCATCATTTTTAAATAATTTAAGTTTTAATTATTTAACCTTTTAATCAATTAGTTTTAGTTTTCATAAAAAATTAAATATTAAAAATAAAAAAACTTTCTTATTATAATGAAAGTCCATCAAAATAAAAACTAGGAAATATTTTAGCACAAATTTTTGTTTTCATTTTATGTTTTAATTATTTTTATTTATTTTTTTATTTTTTTTAATAAAATGATTAAAATAAAAACGAAAATCTTGGGCATCTCCCACTCCCTCTTCTAAATTAATTAAGATATCAAAAACATGTTTTCTTAAAAAAATTAATAATATTAATTAAATGATACATACAACAACAAAAAATTGCAGAATCTTTTATAGCAAAATTAAACTGCATTCCATGTAAAATATATAATTATAACACAATTTATAAAAATTACGAAAAAAATAAAACTTAAAAATGAAAAAAATATTTTTATCATCAATTGTAAATGTATTAAAAAATAAAAATTAATATATAAAAAAAATAATTTAATTTTAGTAAAAAAATAAAAAAATGTACTTTAGTTTTCGCAATATGTTAAAACAACAACAATTTATTATAATTAAAAATAAAAACTATAAAAAAATAAAATTAATTAATAATGTTGATAAAAATAATAACAAAAATGCAAACAAAAACAAGAAAAAGATCAATAAAAATTATTATTTTAAAATGTAATAAAAAATGTGTTTTTAATTTTCATTCCTTCCTCCCTTTTCACACATAAAAAATTGTCAATAGAATCATACTTCCATGATCTCTGTTAGTATCGATGGGAATTAATTGATTAATTATTTCCAGTTGTTCTATTTTTAGAACAATAAAGTAAAATGTAAATTGAGCCTAACGGGATCATATGCCCGGGTAGCTCAGTCGGTAGAGCATTGGACTTTTAATCCAAGGGTCCAGGGTTCAAGTCCCTGCTCGGGCGATATTTCTTATTTTTATATTTCTATTATTTATTTATATAAATACACATACATATTCATTTGATACATTTGATAGACTGAACCAAATGTTAAATGAAAAAGGCGTTAAATAAACTGAATTTTTTTCAACATACTAAAAATTATTAAAAAGATTTTCAATTAAATAAAATTTTGTAAAAAAATAACGAAAAAATGCTGTATCAACATTTATTTAGTAAAAACGACAGAAACGGAGCGTAAGTAAAGTAACACACAAATTTATTCAATTTTACGTACTAAAATGAAGTTAATTTGAATAAAAAGTTTGTTTATTTTACTATTTTTTCGTCAAATAATTTTGTTGTTTTGTTGCGTCGGCATATTAAATGATTTATGAGAAATAGAAGAATGTTTTTCACAAATTGATTAAAATGCAAATGGATCAACTAACATGTATGTAACTTTTCATCAAAAATTCAAACCGGTCGGCTCAAAATTTCCTCAGTCATAGATCTCAAAATAAATTTCACAAATTGCAAATCGACGTATATTAGAAAATGTAATTGGGACCACATTCTCGCTGTAGTAGATCTAAAGATATTCGATAATCAATATTTGCTTTGTATGGGAAGTACGCCTTCCTTGGTCCTATTGGATTTTTTCATGAAATATTTTATACTTAACATTTTATGTAAAAAAATGATATTTCCGGAAAATCAGTTTCCGAATTCTTTGAAAAATTGCCTTAAAAAATCGAATACAGTTTTATCTCAAAAACCCGGTTAACCGGATTTGTTCTAATATTATAAATCCAAATTATATATTCGAAATTGAGTGTTTATTAATAAGAAACCTATTCCGAAATGGCCGAAAATGGCGAATATGGTTCATCATAATATAAATGTGTATAATTTATTCTTATTATCAAAATAACCACATTTAATAAATTTCATCGAATTATCTTTAAATCATTTAATGTCCAAGGATGTGGGTATAAACATTTTTCATATTTTGACTTATCTGCTGATCTTATATTAGTAGTTATTGTTATCGGTTTGAAAATAATGTCACTAGATAGTATATTCTTTTATTCAAATCCATTATTTTTCCCTGAAACATTTACAGAAATGGTTTCTTAACAGATATAGATCAGATATATTTCGTTTCTTTAAAAATTAATATTGTAAGAAACTACCTCAATCGACTCATAATGTGATGTTTAAACATGTGTTGATATACTGGGACTTTAAATAGAACTTTCTTTATGTTACAAAGGGTAAGAAACACTTTAATTTATCATCGTTCATGACGGAGTGTAAAAAATGATGGATTTAGAAAAGCTGATTAGGTACCTTCACTAAAAACCGGTAAACCGACTTAATAAAGGTCAAATAATTCGAAAGAGAAAATATTCGAAACCGGTCAATTTCGTCAAATTAAAAAAAAAACGGTAAACTAGTTTTGGAATACTATAGACCTGTTGTTCCACATGGTTCATTTTTATTACGCTATTCACTCCCTTGCTTTAGAGCCAAAAGTATATATAAAATCCGTTATTCTGTTATGACTAATTCATTCACCGATTTTTTTTTATCTGTAAATTTTTTATTGACTGAATGGATTTATCAGAAATTTAATATAATTGTAACAGAGGAATATAGTATTATAACTTTGGTAGTTTGGACTCAATAGTGACTGCATGGACGGAGATATACGGGATATATAAGACGTCACAAAGTTACATTTCATGCTTATCCAGGTATTCTGCCCAACTGTGAAGATTAATTTTCTGCGGGAATTTAAATTAAAAATCCATCAATTTGATTTGTTGACAAGCATTAATTTGTAATTAGTTGATAAATTAAACCAAATACTTTATGGTATAATGCATCGAAATGCAATCTCAACATTTCAAATGGTTACTTTCTATTCAATAGAATGAATATAAACTGGAATTGTAACAGATAACAAGTGTATTTTAAGTTGAAGTTAACATAACTTTGTATTGTATCTTAAAATGAAAAACAGAACAGGTAAGAAGTTATAGTCCGTCAAGCTTGATTATTCAAAAGCTTACAACACGTCGTTGGTTATTAATTTATTTTGTAATTTTTGATTAGAGTTTAATATATTATGGTGCTTAGAAAGGTGGCACCTTTATTCTTTCTGACAGTTGCAAACTTCTGCACAAAAGAATGATACCCGAACCACCTACGGTGATGTAAGCATACTGTATACGCACTAATTTTCTATGAAGCCTCCCTCAAGAAATAATTACAAAATTTGCTTTTATTTAACAAACGTATATATGGTGCAATACATTACTCCTCTATATTTATTATATCTGATTCTTTTTATTGTGTAAAGAAACTTCAGAAATAGAAATACGTCTCTGATGGTCATATATGTTGAAATGATTATTTGAAAGAAATGAATGGCAACATTAATGTTATTATGGTTTTGATATTGGCTAAGTCAATACTTCATGTTTCTACTTGTTTACTCTAGATGGCAAACTACTATAACTATGCTTCTTGTATTTTAAAGAAGTTTTGTCAACAATGGACAACATGCCCGGGTAGCTCAGTCGGTAGAGCATTGGACTTTTAATCCAAGGGTCCAGGGTTCAAGTCCCTGCTCGGGCGGCCGAAATGTTTTTATCTTTTTGGTTACAAATTTGAAAAGTTTAAAATAAATTATTGCAAATCTATTGCTTCCTAATATTTTAATTGCTAAGATATTTAATATTGTAGTGTTTTGTTAATAAAATTTTTGGCAGTCAATAGAAGTCAAACACTGAAAAATAACTTTCAACAGAAAATTATGTAATGAGGAGATTTTTAAAAAGACCCTGAACTTATCCGGACGTATTTTAATAATTAAAGCCTTCTAGATTAGTAGAAAAATTAATTTGTGAAATTGTTGTTGATCGATCGATCGATCCTTTATACTCACAAAAATGAGACGATTACTTGCCCTGGTGACTATAAAATGGACACACATAACTTTATTACTGCAAAATGAATTTGATTTTCTCTTCTGAGTCTATAATTACTAAAAATGCTGTAGGGAATCTTGTATTTGATGATCATTTAATACAAAGCAAACTTATGTTTCAAGTAAGAGAAAATGTATCTAAATTATTAATTACTTTTCGCTTTAATTGTAATTCTGTGTTTTTTGTGAATGAAATTTAATGTAAACATCACGTCTTCTAAGTGAAATTGCGATATCTATATTTTAACAAAACGTTATGAAATGTCAATGAAATCCAGATAACTGGAGTATATAGAAAAAAGTAATATAAGTTTGAAGATGAAAAATGTACTGCTCAAGAAGATTTAAACATATAATGTCTGCTACGAAAAAATTATAAACTGTCCTCGTATAATTTGCTTTCCTTATTTATCCTTATGTTTATTATATTACCAATATTTATGTAAATTTTCCATATATGGGAATTAAAAAATTCATTTAATTTCGCCAAATTTTATTAAATATTTTTACAATATCCACCTTTTTGTGCGATTTATAAGTTTAAAAGTGATATTTGGAAGGGTGGTTGTATGGGACCCATAACATAATAACCCTCCTATAATCTGGCATATCGTTTTAGAATATAATAAGACTTACTTTCTCAAAATCTGGTTAAAATTATTCTATATTTAGAAATTTTATGGACTAAAAACCCAATTATGGGGGTTTTTATAAAATATATAAAATAATGGACCGATCATAGCTAATTTCAATGAGAATCGTCCTTGGGCCAAAATAATAATAGTACGTGTCAAAAATTCATTGAGATATTCTCAAAACTGTTAGCTGCACTTTGCAACAAGCCAGCTCGACGGACGGACAGACATGCCTAAATCGACTAAGGAAGTGCTTCTGAGTCGAACGGTATACTTTAAAATGGTGGTTATACTATTTTTTCTTACCGTTACAAACATCGGGGCAAACTCATAATAACCCCACAACCCATGGTTGTGTAGGGTATAAATATTATTTATAAGATTGTAATTTAGAGACATTTTTCATTACGTTGAAAATCATAAAAATTTTATAATAATTTTCTCGCAATCAAAGTTACACCAAAAGAACTATTCTTAATATTTTTTCTTTAGTTCTCCGCAATATCAGTATTCAAAATAATTCAATATATATCAAAATGATTAATTTGTTTATTCAATTTAATAAACGCTAATTCAAAGTGTATAATAATGAATACTAATTTAAGAAATATATTTATTTAAAAACAAGTGTTCATAGATGTTTCCACTGACAAAATAACTTCCTCATCAAAATATTTTAAATTAATAAGATGCAATAAAAAATGATAATAAAATGCTATGGGTGTTTCACTTCATTCGTTAGACACTGTATTTAATAATTTACTTTAATAATTGTTCGAAAATAGCTGCTAATTAACAAAATATTATAAAAAAATATTATTAAACCAAATACATTATTTGCATTAAATTTTCGACATCTATTTAACAATATAAGTCTTAAATTTATTTATTAGAAATAGTCATTTTTATATTAATGGGCCCAGGTTTACATTTAACTTAAATTAAGTATTGAATAGAAACTTTAGCTTTACATGGAAAATTAGACTTTTACATGGAAATTAACTTTAATTTTACTAGAAAATACCCATAAATGTTGAAATGATTACTATTTATATAAAATCTAATCTAACTCGTCACCACAGGCCATTTTTCTTAAAAATGCACTAAATACTAAAATAAAAAATTCAATAATTACGTTTCCGCAAACAAAAGGCAATAATTGCAATTAAGCATATTTTCTTAAAATACTAAGTACTTAACGATATTGAGAGATTTATAGTTTTCATTAAAATTTTTATTTCGGAGAAATATGCAGCATCTATTGTGGGTATTATAATAAAAAATAAAACGGAAACTTAAATTGAAGCAACGCTTTGCGAAAACATTTAAAACACCTATTGTGTCCAATTGAGGTCTAAAGTCGAAAGTGATACAATGACTTTAGTAGTATTGAAAACATCATAAAAGGTTTTACAAAGAAGACGATACCGATTAGAGCACTGGAAACTATTATGTTTGCCCAGCCAGCACAAGTCATATCTGCGATATATGTTTGATGTTCTGCATGGATATTAACATAAAACTGAAACATTCGAAAGGAGCTAAGCAAAAATATTAAAACCAATTGCATCAATCAGAACGTCAATCCTTATCAAATAGAAACTTGTTACAGATGTTCGTAGTGACTCGTTTCTATACTGTTGTTAGGATGGACCGGAACTCTTCATTCAAGCAAATTATTATTCAAATATATAGAAAATTTTTCCTAAATTTGAAGAGTTTACGAAAAATTTCGTTATGATGAATAAAGGTTTCATTGGCTGATATCTAACATGCTTTTCTTCAATTCTACACCCTGGCACGCGATGAAAAAATTTAATGTCCGCAGTACTCAATAACAGAGCTTTGGTAAATTATGATTATTTAAATCAAATATTATAACAATAATACACATATATTTCAAATTTACACACAGAGAAACGCCACTTGGCAATATGTTCGTCGCAAACACTAATATATTCACGACAAACACTTATTGTTATCACCAACATGCTAATTGTTGAATTGATTTTACTTTGATAACAAGTTCGTTGCTGTAATAAAATTATTTTTATTTAATAAAAAAAATATCGTGGTCGCAATTTTTTGGGAAATGTGTTTGACAGATCACAGTTTTATTGTTATTAAACAGACTATTGTTGCTAGGACAACATGTTAAAATAACATTTTATTACCAACTGAATATTAACAAATATTTTTTAATTTGTATTAACATGAAAAATATTATATATTTGAATTAATATTGTTATTATTTATGAATAAAAAATATGCAATTAAAATAAATATGACGAAAATATTTCAAATTATGTTTACATATTTTCCGAACGTACATGTGTATAAAATGGGAAATATATTGAAATATTTCGTATGAAAATATTTTTATTCAATAACAAAATAATGCGAACAAACAAATTTTTTGTTGAACTCAAAATATTTTTTATTATAATTTTATGTTTTTAGTGACGATAATAATAATTAGTGCTATCAATCCAAAATCACAATACGAATAAAAAATCATTTATTATAGTAACAATATTTTTATCGGAATAACAATATTTTTTGTGGAGAATAAAAAAATGTTTAAGTAATGGTAACAATATATAATAACAATATTATGTTGCGTGTATGGTTACCGCAAACATAATTTTTTCTACTATAAGAAAAAAATTTCGTTAAAATCATTTTATATTTAAGACTTTTATGCACATAAATGGCTAGGTGAAATAATTGACCTATCATCACCCAACATCGTCCTTGGGAAAAAATATTTATTATCATTAATAACTAACAGCATTTTCATTTCAAGGTTTACATGGACAGCCATCCAGAATGGCGGATATCGGTAAATCGTTTAAAAACTGGTTCTGAGTCCAAAGGTATACATAATGCCCCAATTAGCTTTGGTGTTATATTACATATAATTTGTTATGTATAATGTTAAAGTTTCAAATAAAAAATCATAGGAGATTTATTATTTCCAGTTTTTCAATAAAATACAAAAATTTGATTTAAAAGAAAATTTAAGTCCATGTGATGATCTAGCTAAAAGTTTTACTCAGCGCAGTTTAAATGAAAATGGCTTTATAAAAAATTATACAAATAAATCAATAACTTACTAAATGTGGTCGGATACAAAACTTGATACATTTTTATAAGACTTTTTATTATAATAAATTAGCTTAAATCAATATAAATATCGGCAATATAGAGTTAACGAAAAAGCTGACGTTATAGAAAAAAAATAAAATATTGATTAGTCTAATTGAACCCTCATGAAATTAACACCTCAAATAATGGAATACGGAGATGGGTGAGCAAAGACATGATTTCATTTTTTTTAAACGTTTAGGAAACTGGAGAAGTGATATACACGCATACAATATACTAGTATATATACATATGCGATAATGTAAATGTGTTTGGAAAAATATTTACGTTTCTTTTTAGGAACAATTTCACAAAAAAATAAAAATAAAAAGTTAAATAGATTTCATCTCTTAGATACCGATACGCTATAGGATTTTGACACAGTTTAAAAGTGAAGAAAAATAACAACCGAAAAAAATAACAACAACACAAATACAGAAAATAAAATATAAAATATTTATACAAATTATTAAAATAAAAAACTTATTGTAGCACTTCCACTTCTAAGAGCCTCCATATTTGAAGCTATTTTCATTAATGTTTATCTTTCCGCCAATTTTTCGTTCACTTTGTCCGTCCTTTAGTCTGCCTGTCTCTATGTACTTAGATGTTTAAGTGAAACGAATGTGTTGTGTGTGTAGAAGATATCGAGAAATACTTAAACCCAGTTGTAGCAACAATTGAACTGGGAAATCAGTGCAATCAATTAGCATTAATTATGAAATATTTAAAAATTACTTTTATACTCGTACATGAAATATCTATTGATATATATTATTTATCTTTATGTGTGTATATATCCATTTATCTGTGAGTATGTGTTTACTTTGATTTTAATTTAAAAAATGAAAAAAAAAGACAGCAAAATAAAATATATTAGTGAACATCTAAAGATAACAAATAATATTAGATATACATACAGCTGTATATATACACATACACACTAATGAATACAATTTGTAAATGTATTTGTATCTAAACAATTGTCGATATCGTCATACAATAAAAATGTGTTAAAAGTATAAGTAAATTTCTAAAATCAACTGCACTAAACCAAAAAATACCAGAGTTATATTTTCTATTTTAAATAAATAAAAATCGAGTTTTTTGTCATATTAAATATAAAACATTATTCATATTTTAGCTGCAGGATACAAGTTAAAATTCGTTTCAGGCAAAATTTTAGCACGAATTTTTATTGTCTTAAATCTTTTAAATATATATTAAGACAGTTTAGTACGAGTTCAGGTATCAAAGAAAATCAAGGTGAAATATTTTATCTTTTATTTATGTTATGTAATATTTATATTTAAAAGAACCTTAACAATACAGACATATGTCCTTGGGAATTTCTTAAAATTATATTCTAAGACTAGACATTACAAAAAATGAGCAGTATAAATATAATTTTTTATTCAAAATTAATTATATTCCACAAAAATTTTAGAATCTACAAAAGGAGCGCAAAATCGCTTCTGATTCTTCTGATTGACATAAATATAACACAGTATTTCATATGAAAAAAGAAATGTAATAATTCTGAAACTTCCAAATGAGATTTTGCATAGCAAGAGTATAATTGTAGGCGATTTTAAATTATAAGTTTAGAATATTTTTATTTGGGATATTTTTTTTCTCTAAACAAATACATTATCTTTTAAAGCATTTATAATAACAACAGTGTCAAAATTAAATATACACAGATGAACAAAAGTCATCGTCATTTACTTTAATGTAAGTTTGCAGGCCTTTACGGTCATAAAATATTTTATACACAAATAGTTTAACTCTGCATAAAATATGATTTATTTCAAATATTCTTTTAGTTAAATTAAATTTTCTTTCACTTACCTTGTAAATAAGTGTTTATTATTTGAAGTGAACATACTATTTTTACACTTTTTAAGAATAGTATTCTTACACTTATTTATCATTATACACTTTAGATTTTGTTTTAGATTTTAAGATTTGAATAAATATTTATTGTGAGGCCCAAACGCGTAGCTGTCAGATAAATTTTAGATAAAAATTGTCAAATTTGATGGATAAAAATCGTCAAATTTTCCTTTCGAAATCGTCAAAAAATCGTCAGCATAAAAAATTACTTATGATTATAGCTGTTTTTCTAAAAAGGATTAAATTTTAGCAATTGTAACACAAATTGTAAGAGTTTTAAGTAGCTTCAAAAATGATTCGGAAAAGGTTCAGTTTCTGTTTTCAGATTCTGTATTTCTATTTTCTAAAAGGAAAATAACTTTGAAGACGTTTGTCTTTATTTCCTAAAGTTTATATACGATTTTCAATTCCTTTAAATGGCTTAGCTTGGCATCTATATAAACACATTGAATTTACACAACAAAACATTTTGAGGGAATTTAGTTGCACAGTACAGTTCAAGGGGTCTTGTTTTAATTAAGACTTTAAGACTATTTAAAGTATTGAAGTTAGTTTCCCATGATATATTATTTTAATGTGTTTAACTTTCTTTGACAAGTGTGCTGCAACATTTCTTTTGCGTCTTGAAGTACCCGCAGATACTGATGTGTAAGTTGATTGATACTGAATCTAAAAAAATTTATCAAAAAGGTACCATGTTATAAGTAAAATTGGTATTATTTAGGATTTGGGGACCACCTTCCATAAATAAAGTTATTAACTAGTTTTATATGACTTAATGTAAATAAATTATTTTTTTAATCCCATTTTAAAGCCCTTTTCACTATCAAAATTGTTTTTGATCTATGAATTTTAAAATGTATTGTGATTCTTTAATAAAATATTTGAATCATAAATATAAAAATCCGTTTACTAAAAACTACCAAATATGGGTAATTTTTTATCCCCCAAAATACTCAAATTTCAGAAAAATTCTTAGTGGATCAATTACGAAGGAGAGTTGAAATTTCATGTTTTTAGTTCTTTTTTCTTGGATATTAAATTACAAAAAAAAGCAATACAAACTTGTAATTTAACTGTTCGATATTAAGTAACTGTTAGCATTTATTGTTATTTATTCCATTTTTTTGAACTTTAAACTCTCTTTTTATGTAGTAAATCACTTCCAGATCTTTATTGAAGCGTAGAACCCAATTTCTCCCTTTCTAAACGCCATAGAGTTTCTCTTTGAAAGTCAAATCAAAGAATTGAGATGGCAAATCCAAGACTTGCATCCCACCAACTTTGATGAATGCTTCGGGTCATTGGGGGCCAAATGTTTCTGAAAATAAAACGGTCGGTCCACTTTTGTTTCGATTTCTATAAAAAGACCAACCTTAATGTCCGAGAAACAAGTTAAAACCAAAACATATCAAATGTATTTAAACACATTTATATGAAATTCTCATTTTCTACATATAAGGAGTGAGATAGAAAAATTATTTACATACATTTTTGTTAATAAAAACGAAATCAATAAACTTAAAACGTTATTTTTTATTTGGTTGAAATTGTTATAACAATTTCCAAAAAAGAATAAAGTTTTTATAATGCTTACTGTTTCTTTGCTCGAAGGGGTCAATCTTTGTTAGTTCCGGTCAGCTTGGAAGATATGTCTCTCTTGGTGCAAGTACCACATTATTGTTCTTGCGTTGCTTTATGGCTTATTTACCATACCAAGTCAAGCCAAAAAACTAATGGAAGTCTAATGAGTGGAAGCAGCCTTTTATGTAAACATTTCTTGATGTAACTTTCGGTATTTATAGAGCCTGTTGTAACAAATGATTGACTTCTTTCGCCGCAAATTCATATTGATTGATATACCAACAACTTTTTGAGAAAATTAAACTGTTTTTGAGTTCTTAATTTTTCTTCTAAATTCCCTTCAGTTGAATTTCCGTGCTCTGCTATTGGCTTCTAAATATTAAGCAGCATTCCTTCTGGAACTTTTTGAGCCTTGTATGTTTTTAAAACTGCATTAGTTAAAATTTTTTGTGTCACTTTACTTTCTTACTAGATGTATTGGGAGATCTTTTATCATTTTTCATTAACAGTATTAAATTAAAACGATTAATATAATCTTTAACTGGTTTACAGACGGCCTATTTATGTGTTCAAGTTTATTTTATTAATTTCATTGTTGTAGTACTACACTAAACAGAAAAATTTGTATGAATCTGTGATTCCTAGATATTTTCAAATTGCATTAATTCTATAATAAAAAATTCTCATAAGTCATGCAAACAAAATAATATAAAAACGTTTACATTGAAATTGATAACACCGTAACAACAAGTTAATGACCAAATTGATGACCAGTAACTGCATAAACAGGAACTCCCTTAAAACTCATTTAATTGCGGTTAATTTGTATCTTAAAATCCTATTTGCATATGAATACATACATTTATTGTAAGTTTGTTAAATTTGTTTATCTTACAAATAGCGCATTAACTATTTTATACAAAATAAAAGGACACTTTAATTCATACAATTATATATGTGTATACTACTAATGTGTATATATAAAATAACATTATCCTGTATACAAATATATTATTTAATGCATTTTCATCTCTTGGACTCTCTCCCATTTTCAGTATCAATAAATAAAAGTAAAACTTGTAGAAAATAATAAGAAAAACACACAAATATTTCAACGACGTAGTCAACAACTTTTTAAACGGGCTTGATTAATGAGGCTTTAAATTACGCCACTTTGATATTCATTCTTTAAACATACCAAAGGACTTACACTAACAAAACGCAAAAAAAAAAACTTAACTAAAAGAGCAGCATGTAAGTATGTGTATATATAAATATATGAATGTGTATAAGTATTTGCATGTATATACACATACTATGACGAAAAGGATTCATTGACATCATGTTGTATACACAACATAACATAAGACGGTGTAGAATAGTAATAACAGAATAAAATAGATAAATATGATAATGAAAGTTTAATGGCTGAATTTAAATGAGAACAAGCAAACAAACAAAAAATATAAAGTATTCGACAACAACATAGAATACAACAACAAAATAAATACATAAAACATAAACAGTAACAACACAACAAAAGCTACAAACAAATATAACAATCAAATTAACATACACAGAGAGACAAAGTTAAACAAGCAAGGATCAAATAAAAACACATATATACATATATTTAAGAAACAATTTGCTGAATATATGAAGTCTATAGAGAGACGAAACAGGATTTCATTTATCTTTATGCAGACCAGACAAAAGAGCGGTGGACAGTGTTAGAATCAATGAGAGTTCTGTAAAAGATATAATGAGAGAAGAAGAAGGAAGAGAATAATTTAGACGATTTTGTTTACATTTTGTAAATTAGTTCTTGTTCTAAATCTCCCTCATGTATATGTAAGTACATACGTTTGTGCTCTCACATAAATAAGAAATATTCTCATATTATTAAGACCCGGTTAAAAATGCAGCTGAATATTTTGCTACGAATTGTTTTTTTTATTACAAATAACTAGGAGAGTAGATCAGCTAGAGCTTATTTAAACTGGGTCCAAAATGTGGTTGGAGCGAATTGAAAAAATAAACAGTTACAAATTAATAAATAAGTGTAGTCAACTATTTTAAAATAACAAAACAGGTTAAAAAATATAAAATAAATGAAAACTTATATAATCTGTATTAAAGAGATTAATGAAAAATATTTCTTTTATTTACTATTTCACATTTTGCATATAAACTGGAACTCACAATAAAAAATTAATAAATTTCTTTGGCAAAGCGTCACACTCTGGTTTAACATTTATATTAGCGCTGGAAGATTCAAGACCAAAAGTCCTCTATCTAATAATTAATTGTTGACCAATGTTTAGGGCCATTGTCCTGTTGAATCACCATCAGTGGTATTTCTCACTTAGCAAAATGTGTCTGAAAACAAAATGGTCCTGTTTTGTTTAGATTTTTACCAAGGGCCACACCACTACCCGAAAAACAGCTTTAATCCAAAACATTGCCACCCTACGTATTTTAACCACCTTGGATATTGACGATTTTCCTATTGGGTTGTTCTGGAACTGGTATAAGTTATTGCCTATTTCTTATTAATTGGTACAGGTAATTGGTAATATTATTTTGTATGATTCAGATGAAATTAGCAACGCGTTATAACTTAAAACATTAATATCGGTTCCGATATAAGGATAGTTTTGAATATTTATATTATGATACTATATGTCCAATTTTTTTCAAAGGATAATCTAAATAATCTTATTTCTTATTACGAATAAAATTAAATAATTGATTTTATTTTATTTTATTTCCTTTAAGATCACTGCGCTAATGAAACACCAGGTCATCATCAAAACTCTCCTTCGTAGACCTCTGTGGCGAAGCTTTCATTATAAAAACATATTTCAAAGAGATATTTTAAATCAATTAGCTGTTTGTAGGGCAATAATATTGTTTTGTTAATATTGATTATTGTTTTCTTCGATTTTAAGGCATGCAAAGAGTACGACCTGTTTAGTTTGAGGCGAACTAAAGGGATTTGATCAGTTTCAGAAATTTCAGAAATTTGGTCACCTTACAAAAGGTATTTGTAAACAAAGGAAACCAAATAGCTGATTATTTAGTAAATTAGTCATTTCCAAGAGTCCAACTTTATTGACAATTCGATTGAGTCAGGGCAAATCGTCTTGATGTAGCCGCGACAAACAGACATAATTTAATCAAATTAGATTTTGTTTTGATCTAGTAATACACGTATGGTCTTAGATAATTCTTGTGAAGTTACTCGTGAGATGAAGAAGAATATTTATTTCTTATTTCTGTGACCATTTAAAAAGTTATAAAAATTTAAAATCATTCATCTAATTCAAAGAATGCATCATAATTATGAAGTATTTTTATATTTTCAATGATAATTAATGTGTTAAATTCTTTTAAATTCTTTGATATAACCTCAATAAAAAGCGCTTATTCCAACTGGAAAAAAAGCTATATCAGCATCTCTGTTTCCTCTACTATTTACTTTTGTTTATACAGACTACAAGAGAGCGCATTGAGTTGGTCTAGAGAGCGAGAGCCTAACTTTAAATTGTTTTTGTTCTTTAATTTAATACAATAATGTTTTTCTGTGCAACAACAATAACAAGAAGACGGTATGTTGTTGGTCTAAAAAATGTTTTAAATTGAGTTTAGCTGCTGTTAAATGGCTGACTGTGTGTGTGTGGCTGAGTAGAGTAGGTCTGGTCTGTTAATTTGGTTCTTTTGAGGGTTACCATTATACTTGCCGCTTGCCTGACTTGACTGCCTGCGACAACTAAAGGTCGCATGAGTGTTGAGCGAACATTTAAGGTCTTTTCACACGTTGGTTATATTGCAATAATTCAGTTTAGCATTTAACGTTGAGCGAGCAAGTAATCAAGTCAAACACGGAGAAAGGAAATGAACAGCAGCCACGTACAATAAATAAGAGAAGCAGCCCAAACAATTTTAAACCACCACTTTAGGAGTTGACTCAATGCGGTAACGAGCAGTGAGCAAATTTCATTTACCGTCGCTAAAATTATAAAATACATTTTTTGTTTGATTATTTTTAACGTTTTTGCTCGAAAAAGGAATAAATCCTTAATAATTGTTTGAACCTCCAATGAAGTTTAAAGTGGGCGCGACTTTTGGAAATGAAAATAATAAAACGACATTTTAAATATTTAACAGAAAATAAGTGTTTTGGGAAATTAAATATTAAAAATCACTTTCAAAACTTAAAAAAATGGAAATGGCGAAAACAAATTGTGTGCTTAAATTAGAAACTTTAAAAGTTTGATTTGATGTCGTGTTTTTGGTTTCCTGATTGAAGGTAAGTTTTTGTGGAAATTTAAATTTTGGATAATAATCATTTTTAATTTTAAGTAATTTTTTTTATAATTTGGTTTGTATATTTTACGTTGTATACATGTGTCTATGTTTATTTGAATCTACAAAGTCCCTTTGCGCATGATCTGGAAAATCCTTTTTTTGCTTTTCCTTTTACAATTCATAATGGTGCCTCCATATTTATTTTCGTTGGAGTTTAAGTATATTTTGTTGTTGTTAAATTTAGCTATTTCTTGATTATTATTGCTGTCTCGTCTCATCGTCGTCTGTACTCGTTTTACGGAAGCAGCAACTCATACATACAGTGTTGTAATCAGGGATGCCATCAGATATTTCTAACGAACGTTTTGATAAACATTTATCTTCAAAAAAATAAGATTTTAATAAAAAAAAATCGGAATTAATCTTAAAAAGATTTTGTATTTGGATTGTGTCAATGAGAAATGGAAATTAATTTTTATTAGTTTGAAGTTTTGTCTGGTAGCTTTGGTTTAAAATTTGTGTACTATTTGTTTTTTGGAGCTTAATTAAAATATATATTAATCGAGTCCTTTAAACTTTCCAGGGGATATTTTTGTTAAAATATAAAGATAATTTTAATTATCGTGGAATTAAAGCATTTTGGAATATATTTAGTTTCGTTATTCAAATTTTGCCGTGATTACGACTTCACAAGTCTGTCTATATTTTACAACATTTAAGATATAAGCGAATCGTTTTGAAATAATTAAATAAATAATAAGAAATATTACTTTTATTTTTCATAAACAATCTAAATATGGTTCCAATATGTTAAGTTGCAGCACTTATTTCTGAAAAATAATTGAAAATTATGAGTTATTTCACAACGGCTTATTTCTTTCTCCCTGAATAAAGAAAGAAAAAAGACCCAAAAATGTTTAGTTTGAAATCATAAATATCGGAGATTTTTATTTATATATATTTTTTTAATATTATTGACAGTCAGATTTTCAAGAAAATTAATGAAATTTTGAAAATGTTCATATTTAGAACTATAAATTATAAATAAGGTATCATATCTAAGTCTAGAAAATAGCATATAGTTCAATTTGTAACAGCTTAAATAATTATATAATTGTATTAAGAAATATATATGGACCTTCAATTGATCAAGCATTTTTGGAAATTAAGTTCACAATAAAGTTTTATCTTAAAATTGATTCTTAATCGCCCAAGAATATTCTTAGGCTAAAATAAGTTCTGAATTGCCTTGTACAAAATATTAAATTTATTTATCATTATAAGTTATTGAAAATAAATTGTCAAAATGTTGTACAAAAAATCTAATCCAAAAGAAATACCATTTCCTAATCTTATTAATGTGAAGAATGAAAGGGAAAAAATAATGGAGACACTTGTATTGCACGCTTTTTTAAACCGTTTCAAAAATGCTTTCAACAGCATGTTAAATTATTAAAACCGATTTAATAAAAACACACACACATAGTCATATATACGCATACATACACATACATAGTGACAGATCTAAACACATACAATCACATAAATACAAAAGATTTTAATTAAATCCCATATATCAACATAAAAAACACCCAATAAAAAACAACCCCCTTCTTCAAATAAGCTGATGAGTTTGCAACCCTGCATTTTCTGCAGATGCACCACAAAATCCTTAAATGTTTGTTTGTATGTGTTTATATGATTTTTGTACATAAGTGTGTCTGAATTCGTTTTAAGCATTACTATGTGTGAGTGAATATACAATATGGCGCATCAGATTTGCTACATCGTAAAAAAAAGAAATTCAATTGTTGTTGTTGTTTTTGTTAAGGTCATTCTTTAATCAGAATCACAAAAAAGTGCGTTGTCTGCAAATCTATAAAAAAGAAACACAAAGCGAGAACGCTCAAACTCTCAAATTTGGCTAAACTATTTGTTGTTGTTGCAGTTATATGTTGCTGTTTTAATGGTTAGCCCGAGGCTGAAAGTTGTTTTAATAAAATCAATCACTAACTCTCTGCTACAAAAATATCTAGATGCATATGAAACGATAATGGCGAATCTTGTTGTTTTTTGTTTGTTTTTAATATCTATGAGTTTATCTTTTTATATAAGTCTTTGCGTGTGTAAGAGTGCATACAATTTTTTTGCATTTGTCGAAGATTTTCTTACTCCTCTTATCAATGATAAGGCATTTAATACAACATTTCACTTACATGAAACTCGCCACTTTAAGAACTTATTCTTTTCGTTTGCAGGATTTAAGAGCGCCCTGAATAGTTGAAGCATACAGGACACTCAACCAGACAACTGTTACAATTTTTAATTCAAAAATAACGAACCGCACCCATTTTCAAAATTAAACGAAAAACGAAAAAACTGAAATATTCGTTTTTCTTTTTATTGTTGTTAAACTGAACATTAAATTGTTTTAAAACGCATTAATATTTATATTTTCACTATTTTGTTAGTTTCATTACAACAAATGTTGATAAAATATTCATTAAATTAAATTGAGTTCTTCTCAAAAAGAGTTGAATCCCTTAAATTTTCCTATGAATTTCAAACTCAAATGTTGTATAAATTTAGGAACCCTTGATAATTTTTTTCTATTTTTGTTCTTAAATTTAGGTAATATTATATTTAGTTTTGAATTAAATTTTAGTAAGACCTTTTAGTGTGGTGCAACTAATTTACGTGTAAAACAATTATTTAATTTCTTTAGGTAGAAAATTTAGGAAGAACAAGAAAACGAAACAATTTCCAAGTAAGTGACGCGACAACGACATTGTAAACGAATGACCTACAATCTACGGAATATGGAGTCATAAATTTGATGTTTGTTATGATTACGTAGAAATTGTTTCGTTGTATAACCCTTAATGGCTGGCGGGATTTGAAAGATTTTGTTGTATATAGAAATTGTAGATAATACAAATAATAGCGGTATTTATTACTAAAGTTCTGGGAAATTCCGAAAATTCAAAACAAACTAAATTTTTACGAATATAAAGAAAGAACAGGTAGTTAATATATATATATATATATATATATATATATATATATATATATATATATATATATATATATATATATATATATATATATATATATATATATATATATATTTAAGATAGATCTATCGCGAGCGCAAATTATATGTTTTAAATTACTTTTTTTTGATATCCATAATTTCCTGTAAAATCTTGGAAATAATTATAATTTTTTCGAAATCTTAATCGCAAATTTTTAAAAATCCATCATTTTCAGTAGTTCGTGCAGACATATATTCTAAAATTAATATTGAAAAATTTTGATTTTACGCTGTTTCCATTTTCAGAATTCTCTAAAACTTAAGCATTTTTATAAAGAAACAAGTTAGAATGCTATATTCGGCAATGCCGAATCTTCAATACATGTAACAAAATATCATGCAAAATTTGTCGATAATAGACAATTTTACGAAGGTTCTTCACTTGAACTTGGAGGTTGCCTAAGATTTCGGTCTATACCTTTTAATATACTGAACAAAATTTGCTGGTTTAAAATAGAAAATATCTTACCCTCCACTAACAGAAGTGGTGAAGAGGGTGTATTAACTTTATCATTCCGTGTGTAAAGCTAAGAAGGATTTATTTCGGACACCATAATGTTTGTAGATTCTTTAAATTAAAATTAATGAGTATTTTTATAGTCTATCTGAAACCAACAAAATCGGTTCAGTATATTAAAATATATACATCAAGATAACTTTCGTAAAATTGTCAATTATAAATAGACAAATAAGAAGTTACAGTACTTCATCACCATTTTCAAAATTTATCAAAATTGGTTCAGTAAAAAGAGTTATCCAAAAATATAACTGATTTTATGACTCATTAAATGTTCCTGTGTTGTATTTTAGAAAAACTTTTTATATATTGTATACGTTTGTGAGTGTATGTGTGAATGTGTACGTAGGAAACATAACGTATTTACTTCTCACACATTTGTGGTGTGGGGCACTGAAGATTCGGCATAGCCGAATATAGCATTCTCACAGATTTTTATTTAAAATTAAGTTTATTTTCAGAATTGGGTAAATATATTGCAACTTTTACATATATATTTAATTTTTCCTATTGAGAGACATTACAAAGAGAATATTTCGTTTTCCATAGATAATTAATAATTAATTTTCAAGAATATTGAAATTGACCCCCTTAAAAAGTTTTCTATGATTTAAAAAATATTTGTAAAAATTTTGAAAATTAATTATTTCAATACTTTTCCTTAATCCATAGCAGTCATCATCAATTACGAATAAAAATTGAAGGCATATATATATATATATATTATATATTATAATATATATATATTACTAAAAAAAAATCCCCCCCGAAAAATTTTTGCTGCTGTAATGTGGATCTTTACAATATATATATATATATATATATATATATATATATATATTATATATATATATATATACTAATTATATATATTATATATATATATATATATATATATATATTATATATATATATAATTTCTAATTCAATATACTTACAACATTTCTTAGAACTTTTAAAATAATTTGAAAAAGCGAATTTGGCAATTTTAATTGATTTTGTTTAAGATTAACTAATTCTTTGATGATTTAGTTTTAAATTTTTTTCTGTGTAATTTGTTAAAGATCCACATACAGCAGCAAAAATTTTTCGGATTTTACGAAACTGTGAAATTTATCTATTAGAACAAATTAGTTTCAGAATCGTATTATTTAGATTCTTGTAAAAAAAAACAATAACCAAATTCGAAAACATGTTTGATCCATAAATATTTAAATTATTGATAGAATAAAATATATTGAATTCTAATGAATTCTATTGTCATTTTTATTAATTAAAGCAAGGTGCTCCCGAATATTATTCTTTTTTCTTGATTTTTACTCGCGTGGATTAAGAAATATGTTGCAACACTTTTGTTAATCTGTAAAAATATACGTGATTTTGATTTGAGTTATGCTGATTTTATTGAATGAATTATAAAAATGACATACATATTTTTAAAATCCATAAAATTATCATTATTATCATACAAATTTTATTAAAAATACAATATGACATTAAGTTAAAAAAAAAACTATTGTGTTTTTTTCTGTGAATAAATTAATAAATTTTTGTAAATATTTTTTCAGTAAATAAAAGAAAAAAATGTGATTGACCTTTGGAGATAATTAGAGTAATTTTTTTTATAGAAAAGAATTTTTTTGTATAATATTGTGTATTTACTTTTAAGACTTACTGTTTAAAATAAAAAAAATAATAATAGACTTAACGAATAAACGAGTTAATAAATACATCAAGCCTAACTATCGAGAATTAAAAATCGTATTCAAAATCACGATATAAATACATTTATTAATTTTGATTTTTTACTGACAATTCATTTAGAAATTAAATTATATTACGTGCATTGCGTGAACTCCAAAGAAACTAATGTCCTCTTTCGTTCTTATTGAACCCTGTTGTTTTCCGTGATTTTTGATTTTTTAATAAAAAAAATCATTTTTATGTTTTCTTTTGAAATACTGCGATCACTGTCATTTTCACTGGGAACGACGTTATTCAGAAATCACGGTATCGCTCATCTCTACTCATATTACCTAATGAAATTTCATCCGAGCAGTCTAAATTTTAAAATATATTTTTTAAAATTTTTTGAATAAAATTTATTATTTTCGAAATTTTATATTTATTGATAAATAAAAATACTAATATAGACGAAATTAAAAAAATATATATTTATATATATTAAATAAATTTTACAGACAAATGTTGCATTCGAATAAGAAAATATTGTGTTAAATTTTTAATTTATTTTTATAGTTTTTATGAAATTTTTTAATTTTTTTCTATAAGTTATTACTTATGGTGATAAATTAGAAAATATGATAAATGAAAATAATGACCCGATCATAATGGTATAATAATTCCAAATTAAAGAGAATCCACCTAGAAATAGTGTCTAAACATTGAAAAAAAGTTAGATAATATCAAGAATCTGTCTTAATGTAGGTTTATCAAAGATTTATGTCTTCTTTTGGTTGATGAATTCGATTGTAAAATTTTATTTTAAATATAAATTTAAGGAAATTTGGCTTACAAAGCTTTGTTAAGCTTTTCTAAATACAGCCGTTAACGTTAATACTAAATTTTTTTAGAAAACTTATTAAACTTTCTGCTATTAGGTTGTGGTTGTCATATCAGACCATTTTATAATAATTTATTGTAATCATATTATGATTGTCGTAGTTATAAAATATTTTTGTAAAAACTTTTTCTTTAATATTTAGTTTAACTATTATTTTAGGGATGAAGAATATGTAAATCTTTTTATTAAGTGACAAATTTTGTTACTTATTTTTCACTATGGACTCCCTGCCAAGAATTCAATTAGTATTTGTTTCAATGTTTTTTCTCTTTTTTATTGTTTAAAGTTTTGTAAATTTTAATTTTATTTCCATTTTTTGCAATTTACACAAAAATAACAAATGACAACACCCACTTAGTACTTGTGTTACATTGAATAATAAATATTAAAATTTTTTATTACATTTTCTCTTTTATATTTAAATATGGGGCGTTTTATTTAGAAATTAAAAATGAAAAAATCCAATTGTTGTCTTCTTTTGGCTGACAACAAAAAACGTTAACAATTCAGCCAAAAAAGCAAAATAATTGTTTTACGGGGCGAAGGGATATTTTAGCAATTTATCAAAAAATGTATATAAAATTTAAGTTGTCTATTATTTTACGTGGATTTTTTTTTACAAAAAATGTGCGCACGTAATGTTTAAATCTATCTATTATATAAAATGTAGAACAGGATAAAAACGTGACGCGTTTTTTTGTTTGGTAATAAGAATAATTTAAAGAAACTTAAATCGAAGTTGACATATGAACACTGATTTTCACAACAATGCGATAGAACTACTCAATATAATCGAACTGTTACAGCAACCATTTTCTTCTAAATGTAGCGGAATATTTTGAGTCATCATATTTTTATATTTTTTACTATAATAAACTAACTATGGGGAAGGTTCAAGGTTTAATTTTCTTTATATCATTTATTTCTTGTTGGTAAATGTTCAAAATATTTTCCCTGGAATTTCGAGATTGCCTCAGAAATAAAACTGTAATTCTATATATATCTTACCGATTTCACACCCCCTAAGTGCTAAATTTCATAAAGTCCATACAATTAGATTGAATATTTATGATCCAACAAAACTAAGAAGTATGTAGAAAGAACAATTTTAAATATTCATATATACTTTAACCACAAGTGGAAAATTCTTGTTAAAAGGGAAGCTAAATCTTAATATGAATGTGAGTATGATCGTCGAACTTGGAATATTAAGTTTCCCATGTATAACCTGAAAATGTAGAAATCGAAAATAAAAGAGTCGTAAATTCAAAATAAAGTTCGCTAATTCTCCTCTATGATGAAAATATATTTGCTGTTGGCTGCGGTTACTGAATAAAGTAATCTTCATCCGAAATTTTTTAATTGAAGGTTACTGAAGCATTCTGAAGCAAAAGACATAATGATTTTATTTTGTCATTCCTCAAAATGATATCTACTGCAAACGTAATGAAATGATTATTATTTCCTTCACAGAGAAAATAAATCAAAATCATCGTTGAAAATATAGTTGATTTGACATTGACTAAAATTGTTTCATTCAGTTTAAATTAAGAGTTTTTAAAGATCGAAAATAATATCGAAAGGTTTTAAAATCTTTCGATATTAATTTAACAAATTATACAACAACATTATTTTAATTTTAAAATAATGTTGTATAATTTTGTAAATTAAAATCGAAAGACCTAATACGTATATGTAAAATCAATTGTGTTCAATGTTGAATTTATTTTAAGTTTTTTTTCTGTGTGTTAAAAATCGATATGTCTCACTTACAACAACGACAGTGTTGTCGTATTGTACTATTAGAGCCAACATCTGAATGATGCTCTGTTATATTTTTGTCCATAATTCTCTAGCCTGGAGGCATTTAATTTTCTCCTCGAAAATATATAAAATTACATATAATTGAATCTTCCATAAAGAATTACAAAATATATTCTAAAATTCTATTTTTTCCACTTCTATATAAAGAGAACAACTTCAGTTGTTTTAAGAAATCATTGGATAATGTTAAAACATATTTTGGACCATTCCTGAGGGGACTCAGTCACAAAGAAGTCTTGGGCGGTAACCTAAATTATCACAAGAGCAAGATATCTTCCAATTTTTACAGAGTTATGCTTAAAAATGCATTTCTTTATTTACAAATTTATCTCTTTTCTTACAAAACACATAAAGAAGAGTATTCAAGAATGACCATTCACTTTCTTTATCCGTCAGATAATGTTTAATATAAAATTCTAATTCTACTCGCCGTTTTATAAAATCTACCCTTATGAACACATATGTAGGTATGTATGTATGTAGGTATGTATGTATGTATGTATGTGTGTATGTATTTATGTATAATATAAAAATCACAAATAACAAGTCCCTTTCAAAACATAATTTCTATTTTGGTATTTAACAGATACATTTTCATTTAAAAGGAACAAAACAATTGCTTGCTGCAAATATAAATATTTTTTTATATGTTTTTGTATACAGGGGAAAGAAATGTATCCCTTAGGCATGGCATGGCATGGTTAGTGGAATGACATCTTTATGTGTTATTTATGCAAATCATAACAGTTTCAAAGTTTATTTATTCAAAATTACACTGAGAGAAAAGCAAAAAAAGAAAGAACGTAAAGGAGATTTTCACGAATTTTACAACTAAATAGCAACGATAAAATTACAATTTATTATAAACGAGATGAACTAATTTAATAATTATAGGCAATAGTACTTAGCTTTATATTTTGTTGTTCCAGGTGTTTGTATGTTTGTTTATACAATGGAATGTATATTGTTTTGTGACATTTAATAGAAGAATGTTGCAAATGAAAACAGTGATGCCAATCTAGTTGTTTTGTAAACTCGTTAGGGAGGTAAATGCATTAATGTTTATGTAAATGTGATTGTATATAGCTCTCTGTATATATGAATAATATTTGGAGACAAATTTTATTCTTTTCTAAATGAAAAAGCAATGATACGCAAGTTATTAGTGACTAAATCGCTTAGGGATTTCACTAAAGATAAATGCCTGGCAACTCTAAATTCACAAGTTACATTATGTTGAAAAAGACGAAAAACAAACAAACAAACAAATAAAAAATACAAACAAAATATTGGTAATTGTTTCATCACAAACAAGAGATCTCAAAACATAAACGTAAACAACAGACAGTGGGACTTAAAATATATAATCTATTAATCTATGTTTTCGAGAATTAAAGAAACAAAATTTTGAATCCCGGGAACTCCCAGGAATAAATTAGAATATCATATATTCTATAATATTAATGTTTTAGTAGTTTTCTAATGGAAAAACGCTTAAATTATAGTAAAAATAATATTCTTGAAATTCCGAGTCGATGATATTTCCGAATTTTATCAACATACTTTAATTTTAAGAAATTTTATGAATATAAAACTCTTTTCTAGAAAGTAACCCTAATTTGATGCCGCTATTCCTTAATATTTTTCTCATATATGAGCTATAGTAGGATGTGAATTGATATTCATAAAACTTAACAAAAATATATATAATCATATTTAACCAAATATGTGTCGTTAACCGTTAAATTAATAACATATATTAAATTCAGTAAAAAATAATTGTGCCGAATTTCAAAAAAATTTTATTTGAAAGTTTTATATGCTTAAAAGCTCATTCCGGATAAGATCCTTATATTGGAGGTAGGTCAAACAACCCAAAATTTTTAGAACAATAACAAATAATCTGGACCAATTTCATGAAATTCTTAGACTTAGATTCCTACTGGAGCTACTTCCCGAAAATTCCCAATAGGAAAATTGTCCCGAAAAATCCCGGGAACTTTTTTACGAGGAGATACCCTACTATTATCACAAAAATTATTATATCGAAAATATCTGACTCAGAGTAGAATCATATCTAAATTAAAAAGAATCAAATCTAAAAATATCATCTGTTCGTGAGATGTTCAATTGTTGGGCATAATGCATATTCAAAATCTTGACCTTTATTCTGCTACGCTATTACGAAGATTGGTCTCTGAATTTTATCTCAATCTATAGTTTTCGAGTTGTTTATTGAATAATTTAAAATTTTCGAAATGATATGTTAAATTTGTCATTGTTAAAGGCAAAAATAATAATGTGTATATGGTCTTGGATCAAATCGAAATGTTATATAAAGACTATAAGGTTTACCCATAAGACTTTGACGTTTGTGGACTTACAAAATTTCTTGGTTTCATTACAAAAATTCCGTTCATGTCCTAATTTAAGATACATTTGCAATTTAAAATTCACTTATCTAAAATAAATGACTTGGACCCACTGTGTGACTTTTGAATAAATACCTAAAAGTAAATGTGCTACGCGCATGCGCAACTTATAAACTTACTGAAAAGTACAAATGCACCCAGCTACACACATCGTTTCATATTGCGCTTAAAGTACTTGTTTATTATTGGATTTCTTACACTAACTCACCCGGCGATGGCGGAGTCACTGGCCGCATTTAGTTGATATTTTGCTGTTCTTGTTTTTATTTTTATGCTATATTCCTGGGTTTATTTGTTTTTTCTTTAATGTCTGACGTAAAAAAACATCTTAAAAATAGTTCGCGCGCCAACTTTGTTTTACTTTTTTTTTTAATAAATTGAAGTTCAAAACATCAAAACAAACAAGACAACAAAAGAGAATTGATGATAAAACAGGAAGAAGGTTAACAAAAAGGAAACATTTATAAAAATTGTTTAACAGTCTCCGGTCAGCATAATAAAAACACTAACTCATTGAAATGTATGGGATTTTATGATTCAGCTACAGTAAATTTTATATTTTGAAATTCAAATTTATATCTTTTCTTTTTCTTGTGTTTTATTCTCTAAATGACACACTAAAACATTATATGACTCTTTTTTTCTTTTTTTTTTTTTTTTGTTTTTTTCTTCAAATAAATACACATCAATTTGCAACAATGTATGATTTTTAGTTTTTTATTATTATTTGTTTTTGTTTTTGTTGCAAGTATCTGTACGTTTGTTTACCAACTGAGACTACAAGATGAATAAGCAACCTTGACAGTGTGGAGTTTTATATACAAACATATATAAGAATATTTTTTTCAAGTTTTGTTGTTGTTTTGTTTTTTTCTTCCTTAGAAGAAAGCAAAAATATGTTTTGAATTAAGAACAACAACAACAATTAAATGAAATACCACAACAACACCATTCACTGGATCAAAATCAATAACAAATACTAACAGTGGTCTCAGATACTTAGAAAGTTTATTATTGAATTTTTTATTTCCGGTTGTCGGTGGAAATGATCTATGATATTTCCTCCCATATTAATTAACAAAGTAACGTGATTTTTATGTTTTTCGTTTTAATAAAACAAAGACTTATTGCACTATGTGAGTTATGTACTAATATCAAGTCTGTTTCCCATCTTAAGGACTGAGATCAAAAAATTCTTGTCATACATATATGTTAATAAAAACGAGACCACCAAACCTACATTTTTATTTTTTATTTGATTAAAATTGTTAATACAATTTACATAAAAAAATATATTTTTTCTTTTGTTTTAATAACTAGTGAAAACAGACAGTCCATCTCCTTTAAAATCTACCAAATACCTTTATTGTACTCTTAAATCTTCTCTTAACACAAGCTCAATATCTTCCCACTTATCTCCCGACAGTTTGACGGGTTTGTCTCTCTTGTTACAAACACAACATTATTGTTCTTGTACCACTCAGGAGCTTGTTTACTATAGGGACAGAATGCCAAGTCGGTCCAAAGATAAGTGGACACATTATGAAGTCTTATGAACGGAAGCAGCCTATCACTGATCTAACCAGGCTATTTTTTTACTGGATGCGTTGGGAATGCTTTATATTATTTTTGGCTTTAGAAATATCATGTACAAGTTCTTATGGTACTGTTTAAGAACATTAGAAATAGTTCGATTTAGCTATGTCCGTCTGAATGTTGTACGTATGCTCACATCCACAATAATTGGCAGAACTCAATGAAATTTGGTATAAGTATTTTCTATTGTACCGTTCCTGTTTTAAAGTGGCAAAATCGGTTCAATAGGATAAAGTTGTTGACTGATATTTGAGACAACCCCTTAAAAGTGAAAGTTTAGAGCACGAATGAAGACTACAAGGCTAAATTTTCACAAAATTATGTACAGTAACATTGCATTTAGTAAAAAACGTTGAGATTAAATGTTTTTTTATATACAGAACGGGGGAAGAGAAAATAACTGTGTTACTAATAGGGGAAATCTCACGAAATTTGGCACATTTTGTATACTACAATATTTGTGGCTAGACCACAAATCTGATCACAATCTGGGGGTCAGAATCAAATTTCAATAAAACCGTTAATGAATAATTATTAAATGTTTCATAATTATTATAAAAGATTTTACAATTGAACCCATCATCCTGAGATTTAAGCTTGATTGAGAAAAAGATAATTGTGAAAAAATGTTTAAATCATGGTGAATTTAGACCACTGTAGTTATTTTTCTTATGGAAAAAACCCACACGCCACCACTATAATACAGTTTTTTATAAAGTAAAATTCCAATACGGGTATTGATGTATTTTCGCTAATATTTTGGAAGTCTTCTTGAAAAAATTGAGACTTTAATGGTTAAAAATGTGTTTTTTCGCGAAAAGGTAAATGATCTGAATGTTACTTTTTGCCTACCAAAATACGTCTTTAGTCTGGTGCAGAATAAACAAAAAATATATTTCTGTTCTATAAAAAAATTAAAACCAAGAACAGAATAAGGTTTTAGATACAAAATCCACAAAAGAAAAAAATCTTGTAGTATATACTTTGTTGCAAGTATTTATATGACTGTGTTTTTTGTTATTATTTCTACAAAACAACAAAAACAATTTCTCGTTCAAAAGATCAAAAGAAATATATAAAGTATTTCTTTCTTCTTCTTTTTGAATAAAGCAATTATTAGAAGGGTTTAATATAGTTTAGCACTAAATTTAAATAGTTGTTTACCAAAACATTTAAAGAGAGTAATGGTGGGTTTACGATTATGCGCATAACTTCAAGACATACATACATACAGACCAACACAACAAAATTTAAGATGCTTAAATAAATAATTTTAAATATTTAATTTACTTTTTTTAATTAATATATACTATTCGATTATTAATATGTTTTATTTTTTGAATATTTACAGATAAACTTAAGCTGGAGATTTGATGATTATTAATAATGAAGATATAAATTGAGTTTTCAAAACAACTCTTTTGATGTAAAATTTAAATATGTATTAACATTTTATTACCTGTATGTAAGTAGTCATTTTTTGGCATTTATTACCACCATTTAAATCAAACTGAACAGATTTTATATCTTTAGAATTTTTTATTGTATAAAAATTTCCAAGTCATGCTGAAAGTGTGAAAGAGATAGATACAAAATATTTGCTTGTGGCAAGAAACAATTTCACACATCAATATTTATCCATCCATATTCCAACTTAGACATAAACACATTCGTACATACATCCCTCATGTACATTAGAATACCTTTAAGCCAAGAGAGAACATTAAAAATGTATCTCATGGTTAGTTACCATAATTTCTAAACTACTCAAACTATGAATAAGTGTTTGTTTTTGTTTTAGTTCTCTAAAGAGAGAAGATTTGTTATTTCAAATTAAAGTTAGCTGGTTAATTTTAAATCTGTAAATGTCAATGCTTTTTCTTGGCTTTTTTGTTGTTATTTTTAAAATATATATATAGACAACAAATATAAATCCCACAATTTTGAATTAAAATTAATTTACAAACGGATTTTTAAATGCTTAAGAAGGGGCGTGAGTTGTTGTTGACTTTAACGTGTCATAGCAACTGACGATTAGAAATGCAAAAAAAAGAAACATAAGTAACCTTAATTTATTTACAATTTATACATATATATTTATATATGTGTGTATGTGTATACACAGCAGTGGTAGGTAGTCAACTCATTAACTACTTTGAGATAGTGTTTAACAGTTTTATTCAAGTTAATAACTTAATCCGCTACTAAAATTAATTACGCTTAACTAGTTTAAGTGAAAACCATAAAATCTTTATCTTTGTTGTTTTGTTTTAGATGTTTTTTTATTTATAGAAATTGAAAGTTTTAAAATCTCATTAAAGCTTAGAACTGTAGTTAACATACAAAAAGAAACTCTTGTGTTCAAAGTCAAAAGTTTAAAAAAACTATATTTTTGTAGAAATATTTTTTTATATTAAATTGTCACTTAAAAATAAAGTGGAAATGACTGGAATGTATTTATTTTAATTTGATAAAAAAGCTTATCACTAATAAATTAAATTTTATTATATTTTTTCATTTTTATAATAAAAAATTAATTATATTTTGATCCAAAACATATACATATATATTACAAAAGATAGTATTATTGATGAATTATCTTGAAGACATTACTACATGATGAATTATCATGTAGATTTTTTATTATCTATAAGAAATTGTAGACCTTAAAAATTTGGTTTTATTGTTTTGGGCACAATTAATGTTAATTTTGAATTTTAACATTAAAACAAAATTTTATTTATTATATAAAAATGTGCATAATTTAATATTATTGTCGTTATAATTATTTTTAACTTTGTTTTATATAAACACAAAATATTTACCCGATGTAAAGCCCTTAAAAAAAAACTCTTGTCAAAATTTAAAAAAATAAAATTCTGAATTTCTTCACATGGGTCCGTATTTCGATATAGCTCCCATATAACCTTCCCGGAATGTGATTTATAGCTCAAAACTCTTAAATTTGAACCAATTCTTTTGAAATTTGGCACAACTGATTTCTAGCTATTTTAAATATATGTTATAAAATTATATTAACATGGGTCCATATTTTGATATAGCTCCCATATAACGCCATTTCCCGGAATATGATTTATAGCTCATAAAACTCTTAAATTAACCAATTCTATTGAAATTTGGCACAAATAATTGCTTAACTATTTTAAATATATACTATAAATTTATTCACATGGGTCCGTATTTTGATATAGCTATAAGGCCCCTTCCCGGAATGTGATTTATAGCTCATAAAACTCTTAAATTTGAACCAATTCTTTTGAAATTTGGCACAACTGATTTTCTAGCTATTTTAAATATATGTTATAAATTATATTAACATGGGTCCATATTTTGATATAGCTCCCATATAAGGACTTTCCCGGAATATGATTTATAGCTCATAAAACTTTTAAATTTGAACTAATTCTTTTGAAATTTGCACAATTATTGTTTCAACTATTTTATATAAATTTTATTAATATGGAATATTTTTTAGCTCCCATATAAGCCCCTTAATTTGATTTAAAATAAATCTGAACAATTCTATGCTTTCAGAAATATTTATTTAAATATGCTATAAATTTTATTCACATGGGTCCCAATCTCCCGTATTCTTAGGAAAATTGATTTAGAAACTTTAATTTTCAGAGATATACTATTTTAAAAATTGATTTTATTTTATATTTTTTATAAAATTACAATAAATTATTATTTATTTAAAAATATTTTTCAATTTTTAATTTTAACAACTACCGATGCGCAATATTTCTCAATTTCTGACAATAATCAATAAACTATATAATTGACACAAAATATTTTTGTTGAAATCCTGTCTAATAAATAAACTAATAATTTCGAGAAATTTACCAGATAACAAATTACATTATTATGTATGTACTACTGATGTTAAATCGGAACTCCCGGATTTTGAGTTATGACGATCTTGGAGCCAAAGAACCATATATGAAAGACTTATCTGTCATTTAAACATACGAAATTTTATTAATACTAAATTTTTTGTGGTTTTTTACTTTAAAAGAATTTTCGGAAATGGATTTGTATGGAACCGATCTGTTTGAAATGTGGCATGTGTAAAGGAGTTATCTGAAGTGTTAAAATTTGTTTTTAATTTGCTCTAGGTCAAAAATAATAATATTTACCAAATTACATAAGGATATCTTTATAGATGTAACTTCGCCTACTTCGATAGACAGCCGAACAAAAAGTGATTCTTTTTTATTTTTATTTATTTTTTATTCAAATCTCTTAAAAATCCAATAATTAAAAAGGTTGCAATTCATATTCGCATAAAATAAAAAAATTTCACATAAAAATTTAAAGTTTTTTAGCGAAATTTATTTACCGACGGAAACTAAAAACTTTATAAAATGGAAAGTCCAGATCCACAACAGCATTTTTTTATAATTTACTTCACATTTGTCTAACATCTGCCAGTTTTTTTCTTTATCAATAGTTTTACATTTTGATCTTATATTGAATTGTAAAATAGTTTGCCTTGACTTAGTTTTACTTCCGGTTGAAAGTATTCTAAACTTAAGGATATAAACATATAATTTTATAATTTAAAATTGCATACATTAAATCATTCACATAAAAATTTCTTTTTGCTATTAAAGAGACCATGGAAAAATATCCAAAATAAAAGAAATCTTTTATTTTTTAAATTTTCCTTTACAAAACGATTTTTAAAATTATTCAACTGTATAAAGGATTTTAACTAAAACATATTTTTCTGTTCTTTTTTATTTTAGTTTTTTTATTTATTTTTTTTTTCATATGATATTAAAGTAAAACTACCACTTCATGGCCAATTACAATAAATTTCTATTCTGTGAACACATTAACAGGGAAAAAAAAGTAAAAAGAAAAGGTTTTGTGCTCTATATTTTCAATCATTATCTGAAATATAGAAAAAAAGGACGAACTGCAGAAAAAATACGTATAGAAATAAAAACCAAACAAAAAGAGGAACTGAAAAAAATAGGAAAATACTTTAATAATGTTTGTGAAAGTCATGTGCCATTTTTATTATTTGCAGACGATTCCATTGTCTTTTACAGTTGTTGTTGTTGTTGGTTGTCATTGTTCATTCGATTTTTCAACCCCTCGCAGTGATTCCGCTATGTATGTGTGAGTGTGTGAGTATGTATAAGTGTGAACTCAAAGGCAGTGCAGCTGAGACGTGTACCAATTTTTATTGTGTCCTTAAAACGACTCTTTCTTAAATAAATTTATCCGAAAAAGAGTACAAACAAATAGATACGTGTGGAATATGAAATTCTCAATATACATATGTGTATGTATACTGTTTATATGTGTAAATAAATAAATTATAGTTTCTATATAAACTAGATATTCTTTAAGTTTTAAGTTAAAGGATTTTTTGCTATTTTCGAAAATTTAATTTAACTTATTTTATTATTTTTTTTTTTCATATTTTTTAAGAGTTAATTTTTTTTTAATATTTGTCTATTGATTTATAAATCGATCACTTTGATTAAATGTGGCGCCATGCTGTTGAGCTCTCTTTTGTTTGTTTGTAATGGTCACGTTAATGTAAAAATTATTCTTAAATTTTTAGTTTTCTGTGATTATTTTATATTTATTCTATAATATTTTATTTATTATTATTATTTTAGAACTTGTCTTTACAATTGAATTTAGTTGGATTTAATATTAAAGAAATTAATGGGACACGCTGGCCTCAAACATGTAATTTGATCAATTAGGGTTGTTTGATAATTAGAGGGGAAGGTATACCAAATATTTTATTGTTAATTTTATTTTGAAATATAATTCCACTCCCATTTTAATGAAATTTTAAGTTGTATATACAGATTAAAAAAAATACTGAAATTTAGTTGCGGTATAAGGTTAGACCCAATGTAAAGTGTATTGATCTACTCAGAATTACTCTCAGAGTCGACTGGTTTTGAATGAAAACTTAAATTTTAGAAATATGTTGATATAATTTTGTCATTTTATGTAGGACAAAGCCTAAAGATCATGTTCGGTTCAAAGTCTCAAAAATTTTCAGTATTGTGATTACATTACATATTTTTAAGATTTATACAACAAGAAAACACTAAAAATGCAACTCCAATGTAACCCCCACTTCCGAAAATCGCTTCAATTTACATAAATCATAGTCGATCCTAATCACCTCTTACACTCTAACTTTTCCTATACTATCATAGGTGCTTCAAACAAATTACAGATATATAAATACTGTAACATTGATCTACTCTGTACAGCTTTAATGCCTCGTATATATCGACTCGTTTAAATGATTTCTATTTTGCCCTAATAATGCGAATAACATCAATGTTTTCCACAGAATAAACTGAACGATTGCACACAAGTATCTTCAAATTTATACAGTTCCAATTGCCCCAATTCTGCTATATAATGAAGGTAATAGTCGAATTTCGACCTAAAGTTTTTCTGCCCTCTACCACTACAAGTTCTGAAAAGGTAACACCAAGTCATTTCGTGTGTAACACCAAAAAGGGATCATCCAAAGGTCTATAAAGTATGAAAGGTCTATGAAGTATATTCTTGCATCATATCAAAATCTGAGTCGATTTATCTATGCCCGTCTGTTGTTGGCACGCTCATTTTTTTATTAATAGAAGTAGGTGAATGAAATTTGCAAAAGAGTTTATTATTCTCCCACGCAAATCGTTACTTAAAACCAGGAAAATTAGTTCATTACAAACAGGTTATAGGCGGATATCTAACACAACCCCATTATTCCAACAGAGAATTTTTTATTTATTTCTTTTATTATTTTTTTCAATTAAAAGCAAACAGTTTTAATTAAAAGTCCTTATTAGCCCTTTAGACAGTAAAAATGTATTGTGCTCTAGTGCAAAATAATTAAAGGATGGGTTAACTGTCAAGAAAAGAGATGAGACGTGTTTTAAACCTCTAACGGTTAAGAGTTTTACACATTCACGAATTTATAACAGTTAAACCTACAAATGTTTTACTTATTTATTGGGATCTGTAGAATATAGAATTTTTTATAATATATATATGTTAAGATTCTTTCCCTTTAATTTCTCATTAATATATTTTTTCTTGGTAGTACTTCCCCATTGTGAAGAAATGATTGATTTGTTTTGTATCATTTATTCCAAAGAACTAAATTTGGCCGCTTTTTCTGACCCAGCAACAAATTGAAAATTACGATTCAAAATTTTATATTTAAAATTTTAAATAAAAAACAAATAAAATGATAAATTTATAAAACTAACATTCATTAACAAAAAATTAAATAAGACTTTTGTCAATTCGCGTCGGCTTGTTCTATAAAAATTTTCGGGTTTTTTCGATTTTTACTCAATGAATAATATAATCGAAAAAATTTTTAAAGTATTTTAAATCCAAATGCAATCATCAGTTAGATAATAATTAATACATTATATTTTTAAAAGAACATAAATAATAATTTAATAAACATGAGTAACAACTTGTAGTGACATTTTCTTGAGTAACGAAATTACGCCAAAAGTAAATAAACAATAATTTTATAAACTAGTGTATGCAATTATTCGATTATGAATGGGTACAATAGGCGATTAACATATATGTAGGTGTTATGAAAATCGTAATATATTAAATTTATATCTATGATTGTGAAAGACATATTATCGTCCGAATTAAACATATGTTTTAGAGGTACATAAAAATGAGAAATCAAAAAAATGTTAACATACTAAAATGCAACAACATCGACGCGATTGCTTATCACACATTATGCTCTTTTCTCAATATTTCTTATTCCTATATTTAGAAATATAACTCGTAACTATGGAACCGAATAACTCCAACAATCTTTTGCTTAATAACTCTCAACACAAAAAATAATGTACACAATGGGTTAGTGAGTCTAATCTTATCAGTTTGTCTTCCCAAACGTACAGGTAATGTATTTTGTTTGGTGTGTGCATATACATATGTATATATAAATATATATTTAATAATATTTTGTTTTATTAATTAACATAGAAATCCCTTCTTCAATTCTCTTGTCGTTAAAGAAATTTCTACACTCTACTCCGGTGTATAAAGAGGGAAGTTATTATTTAAGTTTATGTCATTTCGATATTATTTATCAAATCTTTAAGTTAAATGAAATATTAACACATCAAAACACTGCTGATTAAAAAAAATCTCTTCAGTGGTTGTAAAATTGTTATATATACAAAAAATTATTAATAATATTAAATGAGTCTTAACTCTTGTTATAAATAATAAATTTGTTGCTTTGTATCGTGAGTGTGTGAAATTTTGATTAGAATTTTTATCAATAACATAACTTGGCCATCTAAAGAAACTCTATGAGTTATAGTCGTTTTCTGTGAGTCGGAAGGGTAACATCTAGCAATAACCTCCTTCTCCTCCAAACAAAATTCATATTTTATTGAATAAAATTTAAAATGCAAAAACGTTAATTTTAATTTCAAAAACAAGTAAAAATCGTGTGGAAAAAATTTATAGAAAATGTGAAGAAAACATTTTAGAAAATATATAATTCAAAGTGGCTATAAAAGGACATTACAAGTATAGTAAAGGAATTTCTTCTAGGACATGCAATCAATGATTTTAACAAACTTTAGTCTAAATTAAAAGTGCAACCAATAATTTCTTAAAAAAGGAAACTAAACATTAAAATGTTATTAAAGCAAAAACATAGAGCAACGCACACAATGTTCCTGTAATCATATTCTTAAACATAAATTTAATCGAGTCCTAGAATTATTTTGCAAATATTTGTTAGTGTAATATAAATAAATTTGCGTACTCGGTTCATGTGCCCCAAACAACGCAATTAACCCAATTTTGAAGAAAAGAGAAACTCATAACGTGTTGCACGCTTTGGTCTTGCACATACATTTTTGCGTTAAATTATTATTTTAAAAGTTTTATAAACAATTTAAAAAATATTTATTTCTATAAATAATTTAAATTTCTTTTCTAATCAATCTATTTTTTCTCTTTTTCTATTTCAGGAAAATAATTAAAATATAAAAAATGTGCTGCAGCTGTAAATTAATCTGTCACAAATTAAGTTAAATTTATTTAATTTGTTTATGTTCTACATCCACCCTGTAGATCCGAATTTGTTCTTATATTTGTCTGACAAATTCGGTTCTAGAGAGGTTTGTGTGGTTCAAAGTTCGACCATAGAAAAGTGTTTAGTGAAAAGTGACATAAAATTTAAAAATTGTCAGTGATAAAAAAATATATAATAAATTTAGTCAGTATCAAAATTGCAAATGAATTATCTTATCTAATTAAATTAATTTTGAATTTATGAAATGTTTAATATGAAAATTAAAAAAAGTGTACAGTGAAAAAAATATTTGCCAAAAATCACGTTATGCTTTTTATCAGAAAATTTTGTTTTTTAACATAATAACAAATGGAATAAATAATTTTTTTTTAATTTTATAAAAATTTCTAAATAAATAATTATTACTTTTGCTTATTGAAATTACATTTGTATTTTTATACCCTCCGCCACCACAAGTGGTGATGAGGGTATATTAAATTTGTGATTCCGTGTGTAACGCCAAGAAATAATCGTCTCAGACCTCATAAAGTCTCTTGGAAACATTCTCATGCCTAGAATAATTGTCCGAATTCAATAAAATTTGGCCACATTATTTCCTATTGTCCTAAGCAGTTTCTTATTTAAAACCAGCTATATTAGTTCATCGGCAAAAAAGTTTTTGTGTGGTATCTGAGACATCCTTAGAATTATAATACACAATTTATATATTTATTATCATTAAACAAAAAATAAAAAAAATATGCAAAAATGTGTTACACCACAAAACTTGAATTCTGTATGGGTATTTTAAATAATTTTCTGAAATAACCCTCTGACGTAGCTTCCACATAAGGAACCTTCCCGGAATATGGTTTAAAGCTTATAAAACTCTTAAATATGTAACGATTCTATTGAAATTTGGCACAATTGATTTCCTTGTCGTCTCGAATATATATGTTAATATATGTTAATTTTATTAATATCGGACTATATTTTGCTATAGCTTCCTTCCTGGAAAACAGGTTTGAGCTTATAAAAGTATTAAAAAGAACAAATTATATTGAAATGCGACACAATTAATTTTTTAGCTTTCCTGAATATACGTTATTAATTTGAACTATATCGGACCATATTTTATAAAATTTCCCGTTAACGAAAACATACTTAAGTAAATACCAATTCCATTGAAATTCGGCACAATAATTTTTCTAACAGTCTTTAATATATATTGATTATTTGAATAATCTAAGTCCATATTTTGCTATATCTCCCATATAAGTCCACTTTTATAGGCTTTGAGCCTATAAAACTAGTAAATCAAATTATATTGAAATTCACAAAAGTTATTTTTAAAACTATCTTTAATATATATTATTAATTTGATATCGGTCCATATTTTGTTATTGCTCCCATATAACATTCTTTCCCGGCACACGATTTTGAGCTTTTAAAACTCTTAAATAATCCCCAATTATATTGAAATTCGCAACAATTATTTTTTCAACTGTCTTCAATATTTGTTATTAATCAGACCAATATCAGTCAATATTTTACTGTAGCTCTCATTTACGTATATAATTTCTTTTCCTAAACATTATTTTTTGTTAAAATGTGCCATTAAATCTATGACACAGTACCAATATTTGTAGATAATTTCAAGTATATTTTGCCTTATTTCACTATAGTTTTTATAGGGGCGTTTTCCGAAATCGACATTTAAGTTGATGAATTAATAAATTCTTTTGGTGTAATATCTCCAACTAATGCTAATTTTTGCAATAATATTCGTGGTGGAAGGTATTTAAAAATCGGCACAGCCGAATATAGCTATTTTTCTTGTATTAATAACATTTTCAAATCAAGTTTAACTTTAATCGATAATAATTCGCTTAAATTTATGGGCTTCTTTGTTTATATAATAAATTATAAAATTCTACTTTTAACTATAGACAGAATGGTTGAGTATTTAAAAAAATTAGTATGAATACGATTTCAGAGACAGTGAATTTTTTCCAGTGACACGAGTTCTACGTAAATAATTGTTACGATTTTTTTATGTTACAAATATGAACAAATGAAATCAATTGGAACCATGGTATACATAAAGTATCAGTAATTTCAATAAGTATTTATGACTAATTCTATTTTGATTAGAGTTTTGAAAAAAAGTTTTAAGACAAATATTTCAGATGTACACTTTTAACCAAAATACTATTTGGTTTTTTGTTAATCATGTTACCTTTGTAAATCATGTCAGTCAATATGTTTAATACCAAACAAATGAATTTATTATTGATCTGATGAAAATGCCAGACCAGAAAAAGTTCGTACTAAAAATTATTGTCTAAAGCCCAATTCGGTTTTAAAAAAGTTGGCCAAACATTCAAAGGTCTGCCGCCAAACTATTTTCAATGTTATGGAATAGTACCAGGAGAACTTGTCCATTGATATAAAACCAGGTACAGGTAAAAAATAATGGTCAGTGCTCGTACTATTTGGTACGAAATGTAAAAGCTAATGTATATTTCAAAAGTTCCAAAACCAGAGCACGGAAATTGAAGTTAAATTTTCTAAATGACAAATTTTCGCAACTTCATAATCAAACCAATTTATACCGCTGATGACCAAGGTAGCGCTGAAGAAAAGCTGGCCTTAGCTCCGGAGCGGTAATTGCTCTTGTTAAAGAGTACTGAAGTGCACAAAAAGATGACCAAAAGTGTGATAGATTTAAACGAAGATGAAGATGGAAGTGTTTTAAAAAAAGTTATTAAAATTTCGGTTTCATTAACATATGCCAAGAATTGTTAAGAATTTTTCGATATCACTCTTTATATAGACAATTTTTTCTCTCGTATCGTAAATGAAATTTAAAATTAACAGACTCTGTTTTAACAAGCTGACGATCTGTAGTTCATCAAATTAATTCAGAAACACCTTAGATATTCCTAAATTTTATTAGAAATATCTTTGAGTTAGAGAATTTTACACAGCCTTGTGTTTATATCAATCCATTCTGGACCAATGTTACGTTACCGCAACTATAACTTTCATATATAAACATTTAGATTAAAAACACGACTTGAATATTTAATTAGAAATATAAAATGTTTACCTCTGCAGAGGTTAAAATTATGCCAAAATATTAAAAAAAATTATTCAAAATTATAAATAATATTTTATATGCAGAAAATTCATAATGGAAACTTTATAATATTAAAGGAAAATATAATCCAGCATAAACTGAAAAAAAGACACCATACCAATTTCAACAGAATCTTGTAGTGCTTCAAAATGTGTTTGGTATATATTCGACACAATAAGCATAACAATACACAAATTTTGATCTAAATGCGATTTGAGATAATAAACTTTATATATATGGATGGATTACCAAATGCAACATACCGTTTGTCTTGGGTATTGTATTATCAATCAAGATCAGTACACGTTAGTTTGACTTTTTGGATTTTGTAATTTTGACTACTTTAGTTATTTTGATTTTATAATTTCAGTTTAATAATGTATGTAATTAAAAGTTTGGTCTGGCACTTGCAGGTTTACTAGATGAGGAACTTCTCAAATATTAATGGATCCACCAATTCTACTACTGAAACAGATATTATTGAGTTAAAAATTTTACAAACTATAAGTAAAATATATTTCATTAATCGTAAATTCTTTTTTTAACTATTTGCAGATAAGACGTTTTGCTTTTCCTGAACAATGGAGTATATAGTTCCAATATTACGATGATAAATTCCTATTAAAGTTTTAAATGTAAACATTTGTATGTCTAAAAATTAGTCATATATATTAATTGTTAAAAATTATTTCTAATTTAGTCAGTAATAATTCTTAGCATAATAAATCTAAATGAAATAATCTCTTAAGTAATGATATGCTTATTTGTATGTGATTAAAAGTTCAAAGTAAGTAATTAAGCTGGTTTTAATGTCATTTTATGGTCTACCATAGAAATTAAAGCCGATTTACAGTATGTAATTTATATGAACTTTAATGGGTAAGAATGTTATATCCACATGTAACAATACGTTATATCTGTATATACAAACTATATGATCCAAAACACCCATACGCTCACAAAATTCTCACATAAACAAAGTACATATCTGTACTCTTAACGGAGAAAATGCAAAATAATGATATATTCGGCTATAACGAATCTTCAATACCCTCCACCATATATTCGTGTGAAGTTAATACGTTAGGATATACATATACATTTATTAAGTTAATTTTTGTGGATGACAGAAAACAATACAGCCAATAATTTTGGTGACTGTTAATTGAATGTGTCCATTATTATAAATTTAAAATAATGTGAAAAATTTTACAACATTATTAGTAAAATTTTGAGCTACAAGAAACCCAAATTTTTCAAAACTTTTATTTGTATTATTCTTCCAAAGCATTTGTTTCTCTGTTCCTCCAATTTCACGATTTTATTACGATTGTGGAGTACATATTGCTTAAATCCAATTTATTTTTGTTGAAAAATGTAGAAACATTTCTGGTCCGAATTTTAAGGTTGTCTCACAACTTTTTGTAATTTTGCCAATATTGTTTTTTCTAAGGAAACTGCGTAGAACAATGTACAGATCGAAATTATTCGATAATTTCTTCCTATGCTTTACCACTTGTTACACCAAAATAAAAAATTTGGGAATTAGGCAAGAAGCAGAACCTTGCATTCGTGATATAAGATTCAAGAAATATTTTCTAAAATAATATTTTAGAGAGTACAGAGAGTACAATGAGGGAACAATACGTTCCCTCAATTAATAAATGGTTTCAAGTCGTATGTTCAAAGGCAAGTAGTATCTAAATTTTTAGTCTTGATAGTTATCATGAGTATATTGTTCTATTTACCCACGCAGAGACAAAAATATGTTTGCAGTAACCATAAACGAAAAGTAACTTACTGTTATTATTAGATGTTGTTATTGCCACTTGAAACTTTTTTTATTCGTATTGTGATTTTGCATTAATAACAAAAGTTATTGTTACTCCACTAAAAATATTGTTAGTTCAATAAAAAGTATGAAACAAATAAAAAAGTGATTTTATGAAAAAATTGCGGTTCCTTATAAAATCTTTGACAATTTAAAAAAACGGCTCGTATTCGTGATTTATTTTTAGCTCCGTTCCTTGTTAATTTTCTACTGCAAATTCAACTTCATATTCAAATTTAGACTCAGATCTATTCAGATTTTTTATTCGCTATTTCTCCAAGAAAATTGTGTAAGCGTGACAAGAAAGCAGTACTTCAAACAAATTCGTTTTATGATTTACTCCGCGCCCTGATTGTTTCATAAATAACAGTAAAAAATTAATTAAATTTATTTATTTAAAAATATCTTCTTAATTCGAGGAATTTTATTTTCAAAATTGAAATATATCTGACGTCTGAATGTATAACAAAATTGTGCATAATTATACTTAAATTTCTAACTCTATGAAATGTTTAGCATCATTCATATTACTATATTCTACATATATTTTGACGTATAAAAATATTACATTTTATGCTTATTTTTACTTACAAATAGTAATTTTACTTGAAATTGTACTCATTTTATTACAGTAATTTTAAATATATTTTTTAGAGTGTATATACCGTTAGAAAAAATTTAAACAATATTTTAATTGTTTTTATCAAATAATTTTCTTTATTTTAGTATTTAATTCTTTTAAAAAATTAATGAGAATATTTATTAAAACATATATTATTTTATTTCTTAACAAAAATAAATTCAGTAAAATTTGATTCTAATGAATTGACATTAATTGTTAAAAATTTCGTTTTTATAATTATATTTTGGCCAAATAAAAATATTTTTTAACTGAAAATAATGCTTTTTCCAAATAACAATATTTTTTTTTGTAAAACGGTCAATAAAGAATAAAACTGTGATTAAATAAAAATAATTTTATGGAAACAAAAAAAATGTCAAAATAAAATTATTTCAACAATAAACATTTTCGCGAAAACAAGAAATTTTAGCCGCAACAAATTAATGTTGTGACGAACATAATGGAAAAATAAGGTAAGTCCTAATTTCTAACATCAATATGATGCTAGAACTCATGGCATGCGCTCAATATATATTAAAAAATATACTATAGGAAAACAACACCATTTTAAACGTTATGATTGTATGTTTTTAATCATTTATTTAATTTTGAACTTTGTTTAAAATCTTGACTCAGTTTTCTTAAACATATTTCCAAATATATTCAGCCAATCTTGTTCAAATTTCTTAACTTAGTTACTAAACAAATTTACGCAGAAAGTATCAATTTAAATCTTCTTGTATAAAATTCAGGCTCCTTCAAAAATAACCCATTTTTAATAAAACTTTGACCTGACTCTTTGTATTATAAAATCTAAAAGCCTGAATTTCAGAAAGTATTCTATTTTTTTGGGAATTTAGAACAAATTATGTATTTTAAATTTTAATATTTTCGAAAAGTTTCAGCCAGATTCTTTTCGTAATAAATCTTAAATTTTCGTTAATTATTATATAACGCCAACAATTTTAAATATTTTTATTTCAAATATATTTTGTATTATAGCAGATATATTTCTATTCCGTTAACAATAAGATTAAGTAAAGTATAAAATATTTTTATACTTTTAAAATATTAGAAAAGTATTTAAATATGTTTTTGGAGGTATCTTTGAGATCTTTAAATATTATGATGTCCGAGAAGCCCAATAGCAACTTTCAAAGTTATAAAACAATACACCTCTGATATTACAATATCAGATTTCAGAATAATTCATATGGCCAATCATTTCAAACGATTAATTTCCAAAAAATGAATTCTGTCCCACAGTGGAATGGTATTCAAACAATTGCCCCCGAAGAAAATCAGACAGACATTAAGATTTTTCACAGACAATAATAATACTTTCCACCACTTCAATTAAAAATTAAATTTTAGAAGCAGTCTAATGTTGAAGCTACAATAACATTTGGCCCAGTGATCTGAAATTTCATCACACGTTGTTGTGGTAAAAAAAATTTTCAAATATCAAATTTCATTTTAATTTTAATGAATTTTAAGAACTTCAGTTTACATAAAAGTTATATTGAAATAAGTTACGAACTTCAGAGACTGCTCAATTGAATTGACCCACAATAAAAAGTTTTATAAGGAAAACAAAAATTATTATTATTAAAATGTCTCTTCAATTATTTAAAATTACTAAACCCTAATTCATACGTGGGTGTATATGTTAAACATTTTTTTAATTTTATTAAAAAATTAATACTTTAATCATTTTTATCATTTGGGGGGATTTGAAAATATTTCAAATCCCGTGATATCGGGTTTGGGGATTGTTTTTAAATCCTTTCAATAGTTAATCCCGATTATGTTATAAATCATGTTTACCAAATTTAATATCGTAAATCGAGACTTATCGACTTAGAAAACATTTAATTTTTTTTTCACAAATATGTAGAAGCAAACAAAAGTAAGTCATCCATCCGGTTTATACTAAATTATTTTTGTTTCACATGGTGTTTTGATATTTAAAAAATTGTCACAAATTCTTTTGAATTACTAATAGTGCAGACAACAACCAAAAGCGGTTAATAATGTAGTAATGTTGTACTAAACATAGTAAGACTACGAAACGTTAGATGGCGCTAACAAGAATTATTTTTAACCCTTATTTCTACAAATGTTTTTATTTTGTTAAACGAAAAGTATTTGAAAGAATGTTTTAAAAAAACATCCTTTGGTGCATAATGGATGACATATGTTCTTGCAGAGTTTTCGTTCGAGGGAATATTGTAGGCAAGTTTTGGGCACAAAACCAATCATTTTTATAATGGACCGAAATTTATATCAAGATATATTCACAAAAAAGGCTGCTTCCATTTATAAAACTTGTTCCTGACACCATAGTAAATAAGCGCTTGGGAGGTACAGTGACAATTATGTATTTTTACCGAAACAGCTAAATCCTACAAACTGTCTGGAGCTAAGACCAGTGAAAACATATTTGGCTCTTGTTAAAAGAGAATTTGTACCAAATTTTATCGAAATATCTCAAAAATTGCGACCTGTGCTCACAACATTTACATATGATTTTTGTCGGATGGACAGACGGACGGACATTGTTAAATTAACTCAGAATTTTATTATGATTCGAACGACATACTTAAAGGTGAAAACATAATTTCTCATGTATGTTGCAAAGCACATAATATCCCAACCACTTAGAGTGATGTAGGGTAATATATATATACTGTTCTACAGTAATACAAATTGCTATATATTTTTGTGACCTGTGATAAAAGTCACTAAAATAAAAACTTTATGATTGAGAGTTTCCAAATTCTTAAATTAGTGTCACCACTTAATTTTAATATTTATAAACATTTTCTAAAAAATCAGTTAATTTTTCTGAATTTTACACTCAATTTCTTGATGCATCTCAATATATTACACTCTAAAAAAATTCATGTAAATTTACTCTATTTGTAGTAGGTAATTGGACTTCTATTTTAAATAGGGTAAAATTACGCATAAATTTATTATTCAATATCATTCAAAATTTGAAAATGTTTACATACAACAAAAGTAATTTTAAATGAAAACGTTCCTAAGTCATACTTCAAAATTTATACTACTATATTTTGTGTGTATTTTTGTAGATAAATGTATATAAAACATTTAGTAGTTTTACATGAAATCCGACACATTGTATTAAAGTAATATTACATTAATTTCTTAGAGTGTCTTTAATTGATAAATACAATATAATTTTTCTATTTTTTAAAATATCGAATATGTATTATCCTTTTGTATGTAAATATTATTGTATGTATATGTGTAATTAAAAGTACACAAAATCTAATTAATAATTTTGCAAATTTTTACAACTAAATCCTGATTCTGTTTATTACAATTTAAACGATTCTCTTTTTAAAAATTTTTATAAAAAAATTCATAAAAATTTAAGATACAAAAATACAATAAAAAGATAAATAACATTGCAATGTTCATCATAATGTTCATTGAGGACTTATTTTACGCAAAAATTTATATAAAAAAATAACAAAAACATAGAAAAAAACTGAAACGAAGAAAATAAGAGCAACAAAAAAAAACGTTGAATGTCTGGCATAAGATGACAAAAATAAAGACAAGGATTATGTATCTACGTAAGTGTAACTAAAGAGAATAAGGGCGAAAAATCAACGAATCATTAATCAATCCTTTCATGATGTGACGCGGTGCGTGTCCTTTTATGTTACAAACGAAATGGAACCAAAAAAAGCAGGAATAACAACATGTACACACACACTTTAAATATACATACATACATACATACATACATACATACATACATACATACATACATACATACATTCACACAAAAGTGAGGAAAAAAGTGTAAAAATGTATAAAATAACAAGGGAAAGACATACAAACACTCTTCCTTTACGGACTATTCTCACAATTTGTTTCATACAAAAGTCTTAAAAATTTCTAAATATTAAAAAAGAAAATAAAATGAAAAAAGAAAATGGTAAAAATAAAATTGTATCTTAATGCAAACAATCTAGAACGAAATAAACGTACGAAATCCAAACAAACGTACAAGCAACCAAACAACCAACCCAGTATGTCAGCCATCTAGCCTGACTGCCTGTCAGCCAACGTTTCAGCCATCCAGCAGTATTATAATAACTAAATACAAAAACAAACATCTAAGGCACAGGGATCAGCAGCAATAACGAAAAAGAGACCGTATTTAAGATGATGAAAAATAAAAGAAAAAAGTGAAAGAAAAATGGCGACATTATTTAACGGAGGATTTACTTTATACTTTTTTGTTACAGAAACTCAGCCTAAAGATATGAATAAAGAGTAACGTAATATGGGGATGTTATTTTTGGCAGTAGAACATATAATAAAATTTGATTTAAAAGAATGAATTCCTTTTCGAACGTTATCGGAGAGCAGATAAATATCAAAAACAGGATAAATTCTCTAGTTAAAAATGTTGTATGAAATTTACAAAAACAATTGTTAAATTGAAAAATTTTGGGGGATATTTTTTTGTATGTATTGTTCTAAATATTTATACCCTACACCATCATAGGTTGCTGGAGTATTATGCGTTTGTGCAAAAGTTGTAACGGACAGAACTCAGGATCAATTTTTGAGACGATTTAATGATTTCCGTCCGTCCGTCCGGCCTGCTGGGCTGGCAGTTGCAGGCTTCGGTTTTAATATGTCTTAATGAGATTTGGTATAGCTCATCGTTTTGGTGCAAGGATGGTGATGATGAGTCCATTATTTTAACTAGCCCTCATACAAATTTTCCCCCCGGAATGGGGACTAAAATCACAAAAGTCCTTAATATGAAGAGATTTAATGAAATTCTATTAGTCTAATCGTATTCTAAAACGGTGTGCTAAATTATAAGATAATCGGTTTATTATTTTTCAAAAATCCCATACAACCCCTCTTCCAAAAATTACTTTGGAAGGCATTAATCTCACATATACATTGGTCTTGTAATAATAATTGGTTAAATCAGGAGAAATATAAACTAAAATCGATGTGCGAAATTTTACAAGGGTTGGTCCATAATTTCTTCTAGCTCCCAAATAACGTCCACAGGAAAAATCCTTAATAGAAATGTGTAACATAGTGACAAATTTAACTTCTCGAAAATTTCGAAATTTAGAGAATTTGGTCCCAATTACTTTTTTTAATACACGTCGATTTGTGCAATTTCTATAGAGATCTAGAACTGAGGAGAATTCTGCGAATTAGAATAAGAGTATGTTTACTAACACTTTTTTCTCGTTAAGGTTTCACAAAAACTTTTCGTTAATATTACCTACGACATTTGCTTCAGTGAAGTAGTGAAATTTATGGGAACCTATTTGTAGAACAATAATTTCTTGTAGAACAATTTTAAATTAAAAATTTCTGTAAAGCAAATTCAGGACTGAAAATAGATTAATTTTATTGATTTAACATTGTTAGTTTTGTTTGTTAGTTTTTCAGCAAAATCTTTTATTGATTTGAAATTTTCATCATTCAAACTTCAAAGCATTTAAAGTTCTGCAAGTAATAAGATGAATGCGATATTCTAAAACCGCGTTGATTAGATGACATACGAATGTTTTTCGGATAAATGCCTGCTGCCTTCTATTTACCCCGACATTTTGACAATTCTCAAACAAAATGTCAACTTCAACAATGACAAGGGAACGAAAACTAAACATACAGAGTAAAATTGTTAAAATTACATTACAATAAATAACTTTAAACAAATACAATCACAAAATGTTGTATAAAAAAGAAAGTAAACTTATTTAAATAAATTTCGTTTATGTACACGAGCACGATTATGTACATAAGAAGTCTAAATGAATCTTTGACAGGCTGATGGTATGATAATAATATGATGGTACATAATGGGATCTAACAATCTTTATGTTCCACCAATGCATCAATGTTCCTACACACACATACACTCATTCTATTGTTTTCTCCACCATCACCCCAACTACTACAACCACAAAATACTTATCCAGAAAGAATTTGTTTCATTCACTTGTTTAAACAGAAGCCATTGATTTTATTTGAAGCAGAAATGATGTTTATTGTGTGGGAAAAATTAAAAATAAAAATAAAAGCGAAAAAAAACTTTAATAAAAAATAAACAATTTAAAATATTCATATTCAGTTTTTCTTAATCTATATATTTTCTTTATCATTTAGATCTTTTTTCTATATTCACTTGACATTTGATTTGAATCCTCACGTCAGTCACTAAATGCATCCATCATAGAAGATAATGAAAGAAGGAAAATCAAATGAAAGGAAGCTAAAATACAAAAGGGAGTTGAGTAAAAATAAGGATCATTATCGAAAGTGACAGTTTTTATGTCTTTCATTCTAAAATTTGTATTACATAACTCTGAATTTTTAATATATTTACAACTGACACACAAAATTGTGTGACATAAAAATTATTATGAATTAATGTAATTGCGTAAATACGTCATAATATGAAAATTCTATATTACATCTTTTTAGATATTTATTGTAGATATATTTAATATCATATATTTTTAACTTCAATTCGTCAATAGTTTTGTATTAAGTTACTTTTAATATTGAATTATAGCTACTGAATGATCTGAATACAGCATTTTTTTCTTATCGCTGCACATTAAGGCACAGATTCGTTAGATTAAGTGTTGTTAATGCTTATTACTTTGATTTTAAGCATTTCCTCAGCTCCTATTTATGAGTATAGTCTCGGGTTCAAACTCTCCCTTTGGGAACGCCGAAGTGGTTTTCTGTGGGATTCAAATCCAAAGCTTGAATATGTGTGGTCAAACTGTCCCTGTCGGGCAAGCCCGACTGTGTAATGCCCTGGTTATAAATAGTGGTATGAAAAAGAAATGAATATTATTGTGAAACTAACATTAAAATGAAGTTTTGTTGGAGGCTTAATGGGAGCTGCAAGAAATTATGGACCGATCCTCCATAACACATCGGTTTGGAATATCATACTTCTGTTTATTTCGTTAAAATCGCTTTTTACTTAGGATTTTTATGAGCTTAAAGCATCATTTCGAGAGGATATTTGTATGAATTGTATCTTAAATACTTAAAGGAATTTCAATAGACTTCCTCCTTTTATCATAATAATAACTTGTACCGATTTCAATAAGATTTCTCAAACCTGTAGAGTGTTCACAACGTTTACATGGATAGATAGATGGACGGGCATCGGTAAATTGACTTAGAAAGTAATTCTGAGTCAAACGGTATACTTAAAGGTGTAACACCATTTTTTTTGTCACTAAATAACTTCCAACGATATAACTCTCCAAAATTGTATATTGAACCCATCAACATGGACAATTGGTTATTTATTTTGCCTTTTGGAGACTTATTTCATTTTTATTTTGGGTGCTTATTTAATTATAAAATTAAACCATATATAACGCCTACATTTTTAGGTCTGTCGACCAAAGGCTTTTCAACATCATCTATCGATGTTTTACTTTACATCTATCGAAACAAACAGCATCGGGTAAGTGTAGAGAGGTTTCCAATTGAGCGATTTAGACGAAGGCTTTTGTTATATTATCGCATAAGATACAATGACAACAATAAAACAAAGCAAATATAAATGTTAATGCCTTCAATACTCATAATTAGCTGCACAAAGAATCTGTCAAACACTGATTCAAAGATTTGTTTAATTGGGTGTCGGTGAACTGATTTTCCTAGACGGCATTATATATTAATAGTTCATTTTAATATTTAAAAAAAATATTAGGAAAAGTCAAAATTACAAATAAGTTTCACATTCTAACGAGACAACGGTCCATATGTGGTTAATTTACATCCATTTGAGCATTTTTCGGAAAAACTTGAAGACGGGTCAAGAAGCGACGAATGAATAAAAACCGAAAAGAAAGTTACAAGAAATTTAGTCCGTTCAATGCTAAAGTATTTGGAAGAAGTTATAAAACAAAAAGGCTTGCCCTCTAAGTACTCAAAAATTACATAAATGTGGTGTAAATTACTTTTTATTAGGTGTACCAATACTTTTGTTCGACAAAGTCGAGTTAGTATGATTTTAGATGTACTAGGTTATATTAACCTTTAAGCGCTCGTTTCATGTGCTGGCTAGTTAGTATATCTTAAAAGGTTCCTACAAAATTTTTTATCGAACACAAAAGATCAATATTTTTGGGTTTATTACAATTATTTTTAAACTGAATGCAGATTTTTTGCAAAAAAGTTTGTAGTCAATTCATCTTTCGTTTCCAAAATATTAGCAATTCTTATCTTCAATAGCAGACCATATATCGTTGCAATATATGATCAGATTCTAATGTGAGCAATATTGGAAAAATATTCCAGTTTTATAAACCATAATAATTTTTTGCTATAATAATTATGTATTTATTTCATACATAACAATAATAACAAACGGTAAATGTTATGGAAAAAAAACAAAAAAGTTTATAAACTTTTGTCACTTCTTCAATGTTGACCAAAATTAAAAAAAATGAATACAAAAAAGATCATCAATATCATGTCAATATCAAAAAGAAGTGAAAATGAGGAAGGATGTCTCTTCGAAGATATAGATGATTCTCTTAACATCTACATGTCAAAAGACCTACACCAATGTCCGAATAAATATTTTTACATACATTATTTTCATTTACTTATGTATGTATGAATGTGCGTATGTATATATGTTTGTGATGTGTCACATAGACGTTCTAGATACAAGTACGAATATTAACTTTAAACATCATTAATTATCTTCAAAACAAAACATAAAAACGAAATCTTTTGGCATTTTCATATCATTTGTTGTTTAAAAAAATCAAGTTTTTTCGTATTATTTCTCCTTCTCTTCCTCGACATGAAAGCAAAAAGAAAATTTGATGTCTTATGTGCGTGTGTGTGTGTGAGAGTGTGTAAATTTCCTTAAAAATTTAAATTTTATTTTATTTTGGACATGTGTTGAGTTTGAACGGATAAATGTGATTATGAAATAATAGAAAAGAAGATTTTCTTAATTTTGTCACATTAACAATTCGGTCATTTAAATCTCTTGTTTTCCTCCTTTTTTTCTTGTAAGTGTGCAATTTAATTGTATCATTAATTTTAAATGATTTTAAAGTAGATTTTTTTTTCAAATGCATGTTACAATTATTTGCTCTATATCTGATAACACTATTTGGACATGCCCAGATGCCTGTTTAGGTTAACATGTTGTTTTTTGTAGTTCGTTTCGTATTGTATTGAAATAAATAGATCTGTCAACTTAAGAGTTTAATGTTTCAATCTTCAATAAATATAAAATATCTTAATAAAAGATGAAGTACTTCACTGTTAATAATTGGGCAAAATCTACATCTTAATTTTGGCGTTTTAAGAACGAATAGAAATTTTATACTTACAAATTATATATATTTTTTTTTTGTAATAAAGTAATTTAATTGGTTAAATGCCCAAAATTTCAAATTTTCTAAAAATAATTATCTCGGCACATTTAAAGCTTAGTCGATCAAGACTTTGTAATAATCTACACATAAATCGCAAAAGACTTGATGTAAAATCAACGTTGAACAAGTAGATTTTGGACAATGTTAATTTTTCATTCAGCTTAAATTTAACGTTTTAAAGAATGTGGTTAAATAACATTTTGCAATTAAAATATTTCGATATTGATTTTTAAAATTATACAATGACAATTTTTTAAAATTATTGTGAAATAATGTCGAAATAATATTTTTATCTATGAAGCTTAATTTAATATCTATACAATTATTAAATTAATATCTAAAATAAATATCTATACAATTAAAAATTAAAAAATGTCACAATAAATGCAGTTTTTTTTTTTGAAAATTTGCTTCCCTGAACCCTTGTTTGTCTGGATATTTGTGAGCATCTCAATATTGTGTAGTATATTTATTTATTGAATCTGACTCTCTTTGTGTCATCACTATAAATATAAAAATCTAAAAAAGTTAGTTTAAATTTCCATAACAAGAAGATCAGATTTATTCTTTCCGTCGCCCATGTCTCTTGTATTAATATTGTCGGTAAATCATTCCGGATAAACTTCTTAGCGCATCTATAAAACGTGTGGCAATCGGATTAGGATGATTCCTTAGACTTGTTTTATTTCTAAAAACTCTTACTTTACTAATGGAAATATCCAAGTCTCTACGGATGTCGTCAATCTTAATATACCATAGAGCGCCAGTTGCAGTTCATACATGTTCAATTGTGCTTTCTATATATAATTGGGTGCCATCTATATATATTGATTTTAAAACGGTTTTATACAGAATAACTTTATTATCAGGCTTTAATTTTGACTGATGGTTAGTTAACTAATGTAAACTAAGTGTTCCTAACATCGCATAAAGACTTCATGTAACATAATCATATGGAGGAACCGCTAACAAAAATTAGCGGACAGTTTTCTTTTTTCTATTCGTTACATTTATTCCAATTCTTCAACCATGTAACGTCTCAAAATACGTATAGATAGGCTATATAGTCGAATATAGTATTACAAGTGGATAAAGATTAAAATCCTAGTGAAATAATAAACGTAATAACACCAGTTTCCATAAACTTTGTTCTTGTGACAAATGCGAAATTTCTTTAAGAAGTTCTTTAAATTTCGATCTACACTTTCATCGCAATGTTTGTTATCCAGTCAGCAAATCGTCTATTGTATTTACTCCCGTAAATACAGACACTAAAGATCCTAAGATGAGATCATAATGAAGATTTATATCAGTGGTTTAATATTTTTCTAAGTTTTTAAACTTCTAGAAAAATAAAAATATACTCCAGGATATAAACGGGGAATACCGGACTTAAGATAATTTCCCAGAGAATATATACAAACATACATACCCTTACATGTATCCCAACAAACTTTTGATTTAATATATTCTAAATTCGATATTCCTTAATTATAATTGAAACAAAAACCTATTCGTTCCTAAATTGTTAAATATTTATTTTTTTAGTTTATAAAAAAATATAAAAAATATTAAGAAAAAGCCATTGTTATTCATTGAATTAAATTTCTAAAAAAATTTTTGTTCGCTGGGTTAACAGTTTACATAATTTTCATTGTGTATACACATTCATTGGCATTATAAAGTTAAATAAAATAGGAGTTACCCGTTGTGAATTCGTCGTTTTGAAAATTCATTTTTAATAAATTTTATGTCAATCATAATTAGTAACAACAGACTTACTAATTTTTAATTTTTATTGAACAAAATAACAAAATGCCGACAATAAGATTCAAATATTTTTTAAGTCTAAACATTTTATTTCTTTGGATCCACCAAACACCCAAAAATATTTTTATAATATATTACAAGAGATTATTGAAGGCAGACTTATTTTGTATATATTATTCATATAGAAAATATTATTTGACGAATACTCACTTTATATACACTGTGAGAAATTTGTTAATATAGTTTATGCACCTATAATATATAATTATTTAAAAAATTCTGTGATAGACCGGAAAATATAGGATGAAGATGATTCTTTATTGGTCAGCAATTACACTATTCATAACAAATCAAAGATAAAGCTAAGACGTGATGTATCGTACGGATCTGATAACTTCTACCTTCCATATACAGCATATAAATTAAATTAAGTTCATATTTAAGCTTTTTGTCTGACCTCAATTTGTAAAGATTGCTTATGGTCTCGAAAATGTCATATGTAAACCAGAAAAATTGAGCTTTTTCGAATTATAAATTTGGCAGAACCAAATCATTAAACAACAAGTAAGAATGTATAGTCGATCAAGCCCATCTATCTAATACCCTACACCATCTTTCAAATACCCCAAAATTTTGTCCCTAAAATTGATATTTGGCACATCGTTTTAGCATATTATAAGACTTACTTGAGCCAAATTTTGCCTAAATCGCTTTGTATTTAAGACATTTATGACCTTTAAAACCCATTCCGGGAAGGACATTTGTATGGGATTAAATCGTCTCAGAAAATGATTCTGAGTCGAACGGTATACTTAAAGGTAGGTGTAACACCTTTTTTGCATGTTACAAACATTAGCACCTACAGGGGTACAAAAAGTTGTGTGCTAAAATTTGAAATGGTCTTCAAATTGTAACTAAGGACTTTCTTGGAAACGGAAAATAAATGGATTATATTTTATATATTATACCATTATATTTTCATATCCCTTTACCAACCAAAGATTACCAAATGTCGGATTATGAACACTGTTTAGATAAAAATTACGTAAATTATAAGATAAATCTAACCAGCCGATCAAACTGCATCGATTATTATATTTTTAAATGAGTGTGTAACTTTTGAAATCTTGTATTATTTAGGCGGCCAGCAAAATACATTTTATATAATCGAAAGTATTCAGCTGATCTTGTTTAAATTTTTATTTTATTCTTTTTGTATAAAAAGGTGGTATTGTCTCGAGTATTGACCAGTTAATTTTATGAAATGTGTAATTATTACGACGAAACTAAGTCGAAAGCTTTACTTTTACATGGCAAACCAAATCAAGGGTTTCAAATATCTAATATATTCACATTTCTACAGACTCACATTTTTAATTATTTTAACAGATCAAACTCTCTCTGGTCAGTTGTGTTCACCAATTGATCAAGAAGGACAAAATAAGTTTGACAAAAAATCTGGATGTTGTGACTCTCCTGCATCAATTTTAGACCCAGCAACCATTATAAATATCATGCTGCTTCTTATTTATTCCTTTTCATATGTAACTGAATTAACAGATCGCAAAGTATTCTCTTTGCAATATTATGCAGTCTGCTCCCGATATAATAATATTGTTAGTATGAATTATATATTTGCAAATAAGTTCGGAAATGAATAAGTTGTGAGGATCCCTAATCGTAGTTGGGCCTAAAATGCTAAATTGTTCTAATACAACTGTAACAAATTCATATACGCATTAACAATTTTTTTACAGTGTATTATTAGTGAAAACCACACACGGAGTTATTAAGATAATTTTATAAAGTATTGATTGACATTAAATAAAAAGTAACATTTCGATTTGTTTCCATTTTGTAAAACTTATTTATTTTTTTTTTTTTTGGTTATCGGCCGTCTTAATGTTTATTTGTAGATACAGATGTTGTAATTTAACCATTTGTGGTTAATTAAATTTAAAATATCCAAGAGATTATCAATCTCAAAATCAGTTAACTTAATGCATCACTGAGATTTTAATAAAATTATGCTGCGAATAAAAGCAACAAAAAATATGTTTCTATAAAAAGAAACTGTTTCTCTACTTTTTCCTATAGAAAATAAGACTCTTTTTTTTGGGGTACCAAAAGACAAACACTTCAACCCAGGCAGTCTGGCGGACAGTTGTTCAATACTTAGATACAATATGACGTTTTATACTGGCAAGCACATACACACAAATTGTGAATGCGAATAAATACATGGATCAGATGAAAAAAGACCATCATCCATCCATATACTGATATTGGACTGATGTTGTCTGTATATTTATGCCTTGTACTCAAACAGTCAATATGTGAGTGTGGATGTATGTAATTCATGATTGAAATAATGATTAATGAATTTAACTGCCAAAAAAATTCAATTCGAATTTAGTGCGCTCACAGCTCTTAACATAACGAATAAAAAAAACAATAATAAAAAATTGAAGAAAAAGAAACGAAAAAAAAAATATAAAAGTACTACTTAAATATAGCGATGATATGTTTATAGTTATTGTTGTTGTAAATGTCGTCAATCTTCCCGCAGATGAAATAAGAAGAAAAAAATATAAAAAATATTTGAAACTTGGGAAGACGGTTTGAGGCCTACAGCTTGTAAAAGTTTTAGATGTGGTTCATTTTCGTTGCATTTTAAAATCAGAAAAATCTGATGGTATATTGCATCCATATATTTATATCATGCAATACAAAATGCCTGCTGTTTTTAAAACTTTTTGTTTGAAATAATTCTTTTTTTTTCAAATTTCCAAAAAATATGGCGTATTTCAAATTTTTATATAAAAATAAGCAAAAATTCAAAATTTTTTTTTTTTTTGCCTAAAAATCACAGAAGATTTAAAAATAATTCATCCGTGTCCAAAAATTGGTTAAAATTAGTTATAACCATCACTTAAAATCTATTAGATTTAATTATAGTGTCCAAATGAACAGTTTAAATTTTACAATTTAGTTAATTTGTAATAATTATCTTTTACAAAATCCCCTGAATATATATAATAAATGAAAGAGGGGAAAAAACCTAAAATGAAAACAAATAATTTATATCATTCCATTTTGGAGATCTTCGTGTATGGCCTAAGGAAATATTTAACTCTTCTCGCTTAAATGTGATTTAAATCATGCAACCATAAAAAGAAACAGTGTTGTCAATTGATTGTTAACTGTTTTTTCGGTTTATTGGGTCAAAAAATTACTTAAACTGCACACAAAGTTGGTTATGTGGGCATAAGAATTTATAGATCGATCCACGTTTTTTTTAGCAGAGTATTTTCTGGTTGTATAAATCTTAAATATATGAAGTATTATTACACTTAAAGTGATTCGGAAGTGGATCTGTATTGATGCTGCATTATTTTTTGCTCCAATTTTAATTAAAGCAAAATATTTTTGAGATTTAGAAGCTAAACACAGAAAAACAACCTGAAGCATAATCATAATTGAAAACATAGTTGATTTGACATTGACTAAAATTTGTTTATTTATGTTAAAATCTTTCGATATTAATTTATATATTATTATATTAATATAAAAAAGCTAGATTTATTGTGAAACAATATTGATTTTACATTGTTTTCTCTATAAAGCAAAATCATAACTGCATAAATATTAAATTAAACTTTATAGAACAAAAATTCAATATTTCTTCTAATATGTGCCATTTTTTTTATAATTTTCTTCTTTGAAATTTCACTGAATGAAAAAGGTTGTCAAAACAGCAAAAAAGGGTGTAGAATTGGTGAAAAGTACGTTAAATATCAGCCAACGCGACCTTTATTCATCATAATGAAAATTTTCGTTAATTTTTCGTAAATTCTTCAAATCGACGAAAAATCGTCAATAAAACTATTTGAGTTCGTTAATAAAAATGCGGTTAATTTGATTAATACATTATTCAAATTAACAAAAATAAATTATTTATATTGATGAATATTATTCAATTAATGTACCATATTTTATTTCAATTTACGAATGTTTAGTTGAATTGTGGAAATAAAATAAACAAAATAAATTAATTAGTTAATACATAAAATATTAAGGACCAAGGAAAGGAGTACTTCACGTAAAAGCAAATATTGATTATAGAATATCATAAGAACAAAATGTAAGACGGATAGTATCAGGGGAAGAAGAAGCCCAGCATTAGATGAGCCTTCTGTTATTAGGATCTCTGACAACCTAAAAAACTGTAAGATTGTCACTATAATGAGTATGTTGTGGATGGTATTAAAGATTCGGTACAATCGCATATAACATTCTTACTTTGTAAAAATCGTGGTTCGACAAAATTTATAAAAAAACGTTTAAATTTAAAAAAAATTCTAAATTGTCAGCACTTGGTAAAATTCAACTCGTGTACTACTGATCCAAGAAAGTCAATGATTTCTAATGAATACCTGTCTGCTCATCCTTAAAGAAAAACTGTAAACCCTAAATGCCCAAGATATTTAAACAAGAAAAAAGCCCAAAGGGTTTTAAAGATTTATACAGTTTTTTCTCTTCCATTTATAAACTTCATATTTTATATTATTTGGTTTCATGGTGGGTCTTTCGTAGATGTCATTGTTGTTATGAATGTTGTTGTTGGTGTTCATTGGTGGCGCACACATTTGTTCATCGTTGTTTCGTATAATTATCATTTGTTTTTATTATTATTTTTTTTTCATTTTTAAATGAGTCAAAGTGAAAATTTTGTTAAACATTTTCCATCAAAACATCACTTAAGGCTAAAATTTAACATAATATGACAGATAATATTATGTTTGTCTCCTCTCTCCTTCTCTCTTTTTTAGCTGGACAAGTATTTAATTCTCCGTTTTCGTTACGAATGATAAATGAAAAACAATTTCTGTTTTCTTCGTTTTCTTTTTAAAAGTGTTTATTTGAACCATTTTTAATTTGTTAGATAGAAGAGTTTTTTCTGTAGTTTTCTAATACTAAATACTATATTTTATACGGAATTATGTTTCTTTTTGGTTTTACGAAAAATAAATCCATCTTTATTTTTGTTGTTTAAAAAAAAAAAAAATATTTGTGTAAATATTTAAAATTAATTACAAAATACCCTACATATCACTTTAAAACAGAGATATATACAGTTTGATGCAAAAATGCGACAATGATTATATGTTTTTTATTCAATGGTAGCGATATTTTATATTTTTCCTGTGCATTACAAACTTAAGCACAAACGCATTATACCTCAACTACCTATGGTGGTGTATAGAATAAATATCCAGAAATTTGTCTCATCGATACTTCTTCCAATTCCTCTAAATTTTAGTCTTTAAAATAAAAAATTCATGTAAAAAATTATTCTAAATGGAAGAAATATTTCATTTACTATTAACAGAAGAAATACTTTGATTACCTTCATATTTTTTGCTCAATTATTTTCGAAAATACACAAACTGATATTCAGATCTAGAAACATTTTTCGTTTTTCAACAAAATCATTGCCGCATTTTTGCACCAAACTGTAAATAAATGCAAAAGTGTTTAAAGCTTCGCTTTAAATAAAAGTTTCTAGTTAAATTCATATAAAAGTAATTATTTTTAAATAAAATTTTACAGTTTTGCTATTTTTAAAATATTAAATTAACTACACTGATAGTAATTTTCTTCGATTCAAATTAAGGGTGTAAAAAATTCGACTTAATCAAATATATTCAAAGATCCCATAAAACTGTAATAACGATAAACATTGATTTGAGTAGATTATTGAGTATTTAATGTCCAATTTCAGTTCAGTTTTGTATAATATTTCATAAATAATCTTTAAAGTAGTTATAAAATATATAATTATGCATAAATTCTAAAACAATGATCGATGATGTTTTTGGACGAAAATATTTAATATTTCCCAAAAAAAACAGAAAACAAGTAAGAATGTCATAATCGGCTATAACGAATCTTGAATGCCGTCCACCAGAAATTCGTGTGAAATTAATACGTTAGGTTCCGTAGCTATACATATACCCACATATACACACAAACGTATATATTATATATACGTTTTTCTTAAATATAACACAGATACATTTAATGAGTCATAAAATTTGTTATATTTCTGGCTATAACTTTATCTCTACTGAACCGGTTCTGATAATTTTTGGAATAGTTATGAAGTTCATATTATTTAATATTATTTCATACCAATTTAAAGACTTATAAAAGACAATTTTGCAGAAGTTCAATGCTTGAACTTAGAGGTTGTATCAGATTTCGGTCTTTATCTTTTAATATACTGAACCGATTTTGCAGGTTTTAAATAAGACAATAGAAATTACTAATTACGCTCTGTCAATTTTTGTGGATGTGAGCGTGCCAATAGTACACAGACGGACAGACAGGCAGACAGACTCAGATTTTGATTTGATTCAAGAATATATATACATTATGGGGATTGAAATGATTCCTCCTTAGCGTTAACACGGAATGTCAAAGTTAATATACCTCTTGTGAAGGGTATAAAAATACCAGAAAGAAAACTCATCTTTAAAACAAATAAGAACGCTATATTCGGCTATGCCGAATACCCTCCATCACAAATTCGTGTGCAGTTAATACGTTAGGTTACATAGATATACATTACACAAACACTCACAAATGTATATAGTACATAACACAGAAACACTTAATAAGTCATAAAATTATTTATATTTAAAAAAGCTATAACTTTTTTTCTTCTGAACTAGCTTTTTCTACTAAGCCAAATTTCATTAAGCTCCCTCAATTTTTGTGGATGTGAGCAGACAGACGGAATGACGAAAATCGACGTTACACACGGATTGACAAAGTTAATATACTCTCTTCACCACTTGTAGTGTGGAGGGCATAAAAGCAAAAAATATGCTTGTTATAAGCTCAAAACTTTATTCCGAGAAGGGGTCTTATGTGGGAGCTACAACAAAATATGGCCCAAGATTGTTCATAATTATAATATACTTTGATTAAAGTTAGGAAAGTCATTGTGCTAAATTTTAATGGAATTGATATTTATTTGAATGTTTTATAAACTCAAACCCGTTTTACGGGAAGGGGCGTTATATGACACATAGAGTTTGGGGCGTATTAAAATTTTGCATATTATAGCTTGTAACTTTATACCTGTAAATCAGATTTTGCATGATGTTGGAGCACGTACAATTGTATGCTAAATGCTATTATATTTATTTTAAGTGCAATTACATTTTTAGAAGAAATTAGAAGATTTATTTTTCGGAATTTTTAGATTGTTTCAGATATCGGTCCATAACTTCTTTGCTTAAAAACCGATATAGCTGATTTTAAATAGCAAACTGCTTAGGACAATAACAATCGATGTGGCCAAGTTCAATTGGGCGTGAAAATATTTCCAACAGGCAGACAGACATAATATATATTTACATTGTAGGGTCTGAGATGATTCCTTCTGGGCGTTACTCACGGAATGACAAAGTTAATATACCCTCATCACCACCTGTGGTGATGAAGGGTATAAAAATAATGATTTTGTATCTTTTGCAGTAAAAACTATAAGATTTAAGTTTGTATGTTTACACTGACTAAAACATATACTTATACAAACATACGTATGTATGTTTTCCATTTAGACATATGTAAGAGTATTTAATTCCTCCTAAGTATGAATTTAATTTGGTTAATTTGCACAAAAAAACATTTAGCAAAAATTCTGAAAAATGATAATGATCCATAATTTACGCAAATTATATGAAAATAAATCTCATCAAATATACCATTTTCTTCAACTTATATTCATCAGTGTACATGAACGGTAATTAATACGTTTTAAATTTCATTTCAACAGGTTTTTAATATATTTTCAAATGGAACAATAAGTTCAATTTCATCTGAAAAAAGAAAAAAAAATATAAGAAAAACTGGGAAAACAGGTAAAAACTATAATTAATTTTTTGATATCCAACGTATATTTTTATTCACGTCTACAATTAAATATTTATTTTAATTAATCAACTATTTTATTAGAGAATCACAATAAATCTAAAAAAATCAAAAAGAAATAAATGTGAAAATGAGAGTTACAATCTATTTAAAATCATTCATTTAGATCATTTTATTATATAAAATGAGTTCATAGGTTTATTTTTGGAAGGTAACCACATCGTATATAGTAGTAAATTCTAGTAGCAAAACAAAAATTTGTACTTTAGATTTTACGTAGTATTTAGTCAATTTTCAGATGGCGAAATTTTGAATTTTATTCGGAAACCCTTCCATTAACGTTTTTGTAGTGCTTTCCGCTATTTTACTCGCACATGTAGTCCATCTTCGTTTAAGCTACACTTTTGGACACCTTTTCGTGCTCATCAATTCCCTTTTAGTAATAGCCCAATATCTCTCCAATGTCCCTAGTTCCGGGCAATTTGGAGGTTCTTGTGCCATAGTGACAGGATACCAAATCAGCCTTATGAATGAAAGCAGCCGTTTTGTAAACATTCCTTGATGTAAATTTCGGTATTTATAGAGCCCGTAGTAACAAATGATTGGCTTTCGCATAAGAACTTTTTAGGAAATTTAGACTGCTTTTGGGTCCTAAACTTTTCTTCAACATTCCCTCGAACATCACAGATTTGACCAGGACATAATTTTTGTCATCTGTTGTATAGCAGGAATATTTTTTAGAAAACTTGATTTCAATTTCCATGTTCTGTTCTTGAATTTAAATTTTTAGCAGCGTTTCTGTCAGGTTTTTTTGAGCCTTGCATGTTTTTAAACCTGCATTATCTTGAACTTTGCGTACCAAATAGTACGAGCACTGAGCTAACCGGTTTGATTTGCTGCTAGATGTGTTTGGAGCTCTTTTGAAAATGCTTTCTATATTTTTGGCTTTCTATATTTTGACAGAAGATCTTTGTAGCTTGGTCAACTTTTTGTAGGACCAAGTTAGGTTTTGTTGAATATCGATGAGCAAGGTAATATTCAGATTGAAAAGATTAATACGAATCGGTCCCAAAACAGGTAAGTTTGATTTAACCGAGACTACAAAATTGCCAAAAAATAAAAAAATGAGAATGTACAAGGTTACTAAAACATGAATTTGGTTCTTGGTTTATACTAAAAACAAACAACCCGATATTAAAATATGCTTATATATGCTGCCTTGAAGTAGTTGGGAGATACAAGCAGGAATGTTCACATTTATAGTAAATTTAACAAGAATGAGTTAACAAACATCCTTATAGAATACTCCGCTCTACGAGTACTCTCTACTTATGCTGTAATAACGGATAATAGCGAATCCAAATCATTCCGAGAACATCGGAACGATGGTACTTACTTTTTTGGGATTCCGAAACCAAATTCCATCATGGAGGATACATTACCTGTTATAACTCTTCAAGAGGAATATATTTGAAAAAGAAAAAATGAAGTATACAAGTGTCTTAATGAGTGCTTTCGTTGCGATATATTGGCATAAGTGTATATCGACAAGTGTGGGACGAAGAGGATCAAAGGGAATGGTTTCGCAAGAACTTAAATAAATAAGCTTTGTTTCAATATATTAGGCCCGCAAAACGCACCGGATCTTAGTTAGCTAATGTATATAATATTGATAAGTTTTACTAGCATCGGAGGAATGTCATCTTTATCATTTGTTTTAATAATTTTTTATCCATCAACTAAAATAATATTTATTCAATATGAGATATTAATAAGTGGTGAATTGATATAGAAACTATTTAAATTTTTTATTTTATTTATTTTTTTTTTTTTGATTGAAGAAACAAAATAAATTAACATTTTAATTAATTTGAACATAAATTTATTTATTTTTAAATGCTGTTAAATTTATTATTTATCTCAATTAATCGAACATTAATTTTTCAAATATTAATTGATTGAATTAAAAAAAGTATTTTATTCGACTATAATTTATTATCTAATTTAGTAAAATTTCATTTTGGTAAGAGTGATAAAAGTTAATTATTTGCTAAAATTAATTATGTTCGTATTAAAAGTCACTTCATCATTAAATATGTTTTGTCATTTGGTGACATGTACGAGAGCTGAAATGTACTAAATCAAATTGTGTCAATAAACTGTTTGTCAAATTTACATAAAAACTCAATTCAATACCCAATAAACAATTTTAACTTTCATTTTACATACAATTATATAAGTTGTACTGTTATTAGAGTATTAAATTGAAATTGTTAATATCACGAATTTTGATGTACCCATGACATACTTATATAAGCGCCAATTTATAAAATTCACTTCTAAGTTCTAAAATCACAAAGAGTTGTTGGCATCGCGATAGAATTTTGTAAAATTAATGTGTACGCATTTTACGAGAATTACTTCAACATTTGCAATAGTGTTAAAATAAAAGTTATTTCCACAAATCACTTAAAAAAAGAGAGTAAATGTTAATATGATTAACATTTTTTGATATATTTTCACAACAACATGTAAAAGAGCCTTACATATTTTTATACCTAATATACACACGTAGCTCTACGATGTGGTGTAGGGTTTCCGTATTTAAAACAATGGAATTTCACATGGGTATTTTTAAAGTGATTTTAAGTCCAGATCCTCAAGCCAAATTTCAAAAAAATTGGTACACAATTAACCGAAGCTCCCATACATACCAACTTTCGAATATCACTTTAAACTGTTTAAGTCTTTGTTATATTTCGTATGTTTAAGATTTATGCAACCAGAAAGCAACAAACCAAATTCGGTGCATGATTACCTATAGCCCCTTTGAAAATCAATGTGAGTATGATGAATTGTTTTTAAACATGTATATTTTGTATAAAATACAAATTATAACCTCAAATCATAATGTTACATAAATTTTCATGTACACATAATTGTGTAATTGTCAACAAAAGAGATTTTTTGACCAAAGTAAATTTTGACGTGCCAGATCTGTCTTTTTTGTGTTTTTCGACTTGATGGGCTCAAATTTGGGTTTAGAAATTTTTGTATAATACCCGATCCGAAAAAATTATGTTATTTTAAAATATTTATTAAAAAATATTTTTTTACCAAAAAGGTTGTAAAATTAGTCCGCTCTAAAATTTACTATTTTACTCCGAACTATACATTTTCATTACAATAGACTACTTAACGTAAATATAAACAAAGTTAGTTCGAGGAAATAAGAGAATAAAGTGATATTTCATTAAATATTATAAATTTATTATAATACCACAGAATCGTTTCAAATAAGGCGTTTTCGGACCATTTGTATGAACGCCAAAGTAAAGCAAAAATCACACAAAACTCGATATAGGTTTTGTGTGATTTTCACACAAAAAGTGCGATAATGTTTAACTAAACACGAGAGCATTTTGTCAACGTTCGACCATATGTTGCAAGACCACCTTTTCTATAACCTAGACCCTACCCCCAGTTGAGAAATGACATTTCCGTACGAATTAGGTTTGAAGAAGAGATTTTTAAAAATAATGAACTCTATTTCCGTGGGATCAATCTATGGTAATATTGGCTCGTATATGATGCTTGACATATTGAATGGAATATTTTAAATTTTCATAGTGGAATAAGTTCTTTTTTATACGTTAGACCCATGTGTACAAACGCATTATACTTATCACATCCATCTATTGGTGTATGGAACAAACATTAATTCTGATTACAAGAAGTTTTCGCACCATGATCATTATCATTTAGAATGACTTATAGTGAAATATTTGCTTCTGACCAAATTCATAACTCCCACCAAATATCATAACATTAAACATCAGTTACATCAATAACAATATGAAGTCAGTGCAACAATATTATGCATCAGTATAAAAATGTTAACTACTACACAGGCACTTTGCATATAAACAATATGCAAAATGTTTTTGTAATAATTATAATTAGAAAAATAAACTTTACAAAACCAATCAATATTTTAAGTCTTTAAAACTTAAAAGTTTTATTGAGTTTATTAGAGGGCATAAACTTTTTTTGATGGGTTTCTTAAAACAACCAACAGTATTAAAAAGTACCTACAACAAATAATAAAGGCAACAACAACAGCAATAGAAAAAAAAACAGAAAACAGCTACAAAAACATTAGAGGCAGCGTTAGCAGCAACATAATGTGCCACAAAATAAGTAAATCATTAATCAAAGTTGTGCAGCAAGTGAACTTCCTTTGCCGCTTGACAGTCGCAACTGATTGCAAGAGTTTGTATTGGGATTTTGTATTAAAGTTTATGTTTTTGTTGTTTTTTCTCCTTCTTCTTGTTCTTCTTCTTTCTTTTCATTATTTCATTTGGACTGAGGCCACCCCATACGATGTACCAGGCAGACATGTTGTATTTTTATTTTATTTTTCGTATTTTTTGTTGGTTTTGCTGTTTGTCGTTTGAATTTTTTCTTTGTTTTCAACATTCTTTTAGCCACATTTCATGAAAAGTAACATTTACTGTCATGTCAATCATTTGACTGACTGACCAATGTTGTTTTTCTTTCATTCGTTCAATATTTTTTTATATAAAATATAAAAAATCTTATAGTTTTTTCTTCGATTTGTTAAAATGAACAAAATAGGAGTTGGAGAGAAACAAACCAAACATTTTGGGGCTTAATTTTAATACGTTTCATTTTTTCATTCATCAATTCAATTCATCAGTTTTTATTGAAAACCTTTATAAATCTTTAAGTGACATTTTTATTATAATATTGGATCGAGAAAAAAATTAAGGCATTTTGATTAAAAATAATCACTTTAATGTATTTGTGTTTTAATAACATGTTTTATTTTAACTCCTAACGAATTCAAAATAGATTTCAGTCCGAAATTTACTTACTTGACACCCACTTAATTTTTGTAATGAAAAAGTCATCAACTAAAACAAAATCATTTAAAACGTAATTAAATGTTTTTTGTATAAAAAATAGTAATTAAACAAATGATTTTTTATTTATTTATTTAGTAAAAAACTAAAAATAAGTTGTATTAACAAAGAACATGACTTTAGACGTATACTATGTCCTACACCATGTCATTTATAGGTTGAAATTGATCATGGAATTTGATTTTATGATTTACTAGCTTTTACCCGGTGTGATTTGTTTCAATAATTCTCCTGGTCCTAGATCTCGATGCAACAAGGCTTTGCGAAATTCTTTTACACTGTCCATTTAAAAACCTACACTGAAATAAAAGTCATCGGTAATATTAACGAAAAATTTATGTAGAACTTTGACGCAAAAAAGTGATGTCAAATAAACATATTTTTATTCTTATTAACAAAATTTTTCTTCAAATTAAAGAATTTTCTTCAAATATATTTAAAAAAATAACACATAAATTTATTTAATTCAACATACTAAAGTAAAGTTAATTTAAATAAAATTTTTGGGGACTTTTTCTCCTCTGATCGTATTATTCGTACATTTTGTCCAGTAAAATAGTACCTTGAACAAGTCATTGGTACCAGATCGCTGTTACAATTCTTAAGATATTTTAAATTCAATATATATAAATTTAACTTAAATATGGTATATAAATTAAATAATACTCATCAATATAATGAATTTATTTTTGTCAATTTGAATAATGAAGGTAAATCAATTTATAGTCTTAGATACTAAGTACTTACATAAATGTTTTACATCGCTCTTTAGAAATTAAAAGAAACTTGTATCCGTTCATAGAACCTTACACACTTCTAGTGTAAAGTGCCGTTATATGTTAGGCCGTTATAACGGCAGGTTTGACCCAATACAGCTTTCTTGAGTGGGTAGCTAGTAAATGCAGCTGTATAATCTTGGTACCTATTTGACGATTATAGCTTTTATATTTTATGCTCCCAAAAAAAAAAATAATAATAAATAAAAGCATTTGAAAATTAACGAAATTATTATAAGGCTTATGGAGAACTGCTTCCCCTTATGTCCTCAAATTTGTTTTATATGCATTAGAAATTATTACAAAATTGAGAATTGATTTTAAAGTGAAATAATGCTACCAACTTTCTGAAACAAATCAGAAAAAATCAATTATCCTAAATATCTATTTCAAAATAATTTTTTCTTGAATCCTTATTGGTATATGATTCTTGCGTAAAATGTTTTTACAATTAAGTACAGAATTCAGACAATATTTTAGATTTTTTTGACCAAAATAAAGTTCACCAAGTTCAAAAAACTAAAAAATTTCCCTAAAATGGATCAAAATTTTTTCTTGGTTTAAATATCTCTTAAACTATAATCGTCATACCCGAAGTCACCAAATTTCCCGACCCCAGAACGCACTAGAAACATGTCCTTTAACAAATCAATTCAAACACAACTCAAGATTGTTCAAGTAAATTTTCATTAAAAAATATGTAAAATTTCATCAAAAAATATGTTCAATTTCATTAATAGTTCCAACACACAGGAAAAAATCAATGTAAGATATATATATATATATAATTTAGAATTTTTTAAGTTTTGATTTTGCTTCATAGACAAAAAGTGGTTATTTAAAATTTTTTACAGTAAATTCTTCTTCTTGAGAATATTCTTGAAATTTTACTACTTGAAATTTTAGTATTTGAAAGTAATTCAAAAAATTTTTCTTTGTATAATTTTATATATTAATATTCGAAAGAATCTAATATATAGAATATTATTTCACCACAAACGTAAAAGTGTTCAATTTAAACTAAATGAAAAAAAATTCAATCCTAAATCAACTATGTTCAATGTTGATTTTGCTTCATGTTTTTTCTTGTGTGGATGTTACAGATATATTAAAAAAATTAACCAATTAAAAACAATAAAGTATACTTTTTTAATATAGAAGTTATTAACTATATTCTAATTAAATGATGTGAAATTTGTAAAATAATTAAAAAGTTAAAAAACAAATTAAAACATTTTTCTAAAAACAGCTGAACAGCAATTACGAGCAGAACTAAACTCTTTACAATTAAAATCTCATTTAAAATAAACCACAATCATATTCGTTGATCAAAGCAATAAACACACCAACAACAACTTAAAAATTAAGTTAAAAGACAATTAATTATGGACAAGTTAAGTTAAAAACAACAACAACTACAACTCATTATAAGTACTTGTTATATTTAACACTTACACCAACAACAAAAACAACAGCGTAACAACAAAGAATTAACTAATTAGATTAATTGAATTCATTAGATATATTTACACAATTAAAAAATGTATCTATGACTCTAATTGTATCTCTTTCATACCAAATATTTTATTGATTATTTCAAAACCATCAAATTTCAGCATAAAATATTGCATGTCATTGTAAACAACAAACTTTTACGATTTTTTTCTTTTACTAATACACAAACACTGCACACAGACACTAGCACACATATAAAATTACAGTAAACCAAAATAATTACAATGTGAACTGAAAAATAAATTCCAGTTTTAATAAGAGAATCACCATTAAATTATAAAAAATATGATTATGATGACAACATTAACAATGATCACAGCAACCAACTAATTTTGTTATGAGGAATAATAAATATAATAAAGTGAAACAATAGTTTATTATTTGTTTGTAATATTTACAACAAATTAAACCACAACAAACATTAAGACTCGAAAAAATGGAAAAGAAAAAAATGAAAAATAAAAGTTGCAAGTCAGTAAAACGTCTGCATGAAAATTTAAGCGACCTGAGCTGAAACACCAATTTATTGATGTTTTTGTTACTTTTTTATTATTTCACAACAGAAGCTTAAAATTAAATTTCCATAATATTTACATTTATTATCCGGCAGTTTTGAAACTATTGATTTATTTAAGTAAAGAAAAATTGCCATTAAAAAAATATATTAAGAAGCGCATTAAAAATAATTCTGATTTAATTTCTAAAGTAAATTTACATACAGAAGAGTGATCAAATCGAAATCATTTGATCGATAATTTTGACTACAAAGGCTTCTTAATAAAAAGACTCTGATCAGTTTTATATTTCTGACCTTTTGTACCAAATCAAACACTGAAACAATCACTCTTATAAGTATTCTAATTAGAGTCGTTGAGTTGGAAATATTTATTGATATAATTATATATATTAAAAAGTTTATGGTCCTAACTTCCCTCCTTTATGTTGAAGTAAGTTCACATCTACATGGAAATCTTCCAAACATATTCGCAAATTGTAATACATAGTACTTTCACACTATATGATGGACGCTAAATCCACGTTTGTAAAATATTATTGTAATATTAGCAAGAATATATAGTCATATATGGAACCTTTTCATTTAATTTTATATTTTGAGATAATTTTATTTTTGAGCGTTAAGCCGCTCAAATCTGGACAAAATGAACATAAAAATTCTGAATGAATGCCGCTAACGTTATAGAGATATTGTTACATTTACTAGGATAATTTTTTGTCATTTAATTTCCAAGATAACATTAATAGAGATCCATTAAAAGATTTGTCGAATCAACAGTTAATAACATGTTCGATACTCTAGATCGGTTTGAAATCTTCGTATATAATCATTTGTTTCTTATGACCTCAATGTACGATTTGGGTGCAGATTGCATTAAGATTTTTTGAATAGATATTGACAAATCCAAGATTTGAATAATATTTTCTAATATGCTGGTATTTCTTACTCAACGAAGTGTAGCAAAAATGAAAATATGTCTTTGAAAAACGGATAAATCCATACTAAATAGTTTTTTTTTTAATATAGCGCGGGCTTTCTAAATATCAGTTTGCTTATTTTAATTTTTAACCCACATTTTTCAATGAAATATAATGTTTTTTAACACAAAAAATTTAAGTAAAATCTACGTTAAATATAGTTGATTTTAGTCAATGAAAATTTTTTCAATCAATTAAAATTAAACGTTTTTAAGATTGTGGTGTAAATAATATTGTACATATTAAAATATTTCTATATTAATTTACACACAAATTGATGTGATAAAAGTAAATCGAAATAAATCAATCACAATATGACAAATATATTATGGAAATCGAAATATTGGTAAAATAAGACTTTTTCTATAAACTCCCTTTTTTGGGATTTGATCAAAATAATGCTGATTCCAACTAAAATTTTTTCGTATACATTTTGTTACAGCATTTGACAACAACAACTATATTTGAAGAAATATACTAATTTTAAAATGGTTTTAAGTTTCCCTACATTTTTAATACGAAATATGATCAGGGCTTTGTAAATTTCCCAATTTTCGAAATTGCTTTACGTTTATAAGAGTCTTTAGAGGCATTCTATATTTTAAAAATTTCTTGAAATATCATAGTTCAAATTATTCTCATGTATATATAACAAAGGACCTGACATACTCCTCAAATTCAAACATTTTAACTCGATTTCTACCACAATCAAGTTTTAGCAATATTAACCACCGACATTTAAATGATTTGTTATAAGTCGCATTATAATGTTTTATATATCGAAATGTTGACATTAAAATTTTATTAAAATTATCTGAAATATCGTAAATACGGTCCCTTTTCAAAATTAAATAAATCAAAAACCATCAAATTTCACCTAATTTGTAAACAATCTGATTTTGAAATACTCAATATATAAAGATCCAATGCATTATTCTTTGTAATCAGTGTTAGGACGATATTATTCAATAAATTAGCCGATATGAAAGCGCTTTTTAAGTTAAAATGTAATGTCAATTTCGACTTTAAAATCATTAAAGTCCATTTAAAAAACATGTAATAAGTTAAGTAAATATCATCTCTTATTGCTGTTGTTGTTGTGGATGTGCGACTAATGGATTTGTGGTTGGAATTCATGAAAATGTTAAATGTTCATATCTGCTATCATTGCAAATATTTGACAAACTGTATATAAAACTTAGAGCATTTCCATTCTATTTTTCACATTTGTTGTTTGAATTTCTACTTAATTTTTCCAATTTAATATTTATATCAGTTTAAACGAGAATTGATTGCAATATTTTCTTTAAAAAATCCATAAGTGATCGATTTTCTTTACCTTCAAAACGAACGAATTAAAAATAAACTCTCTACTCTCTTTGTTTCGTTTGCAGCGGAGCGAAAAATACCGAGTATTGAACATGTTTTAAATGCAACAAAAGCATGAAAAGTTTTGAAAATAAAAAAAAAAGCAAAAAAAAAAATTATTTGAATCTATTTTTTATTTCATTTATGTTGATGAAAACTGATTCCGAAATCAGTGCGTTAATGTTGCTACTTGTATGTTTGACGTTTATGTGGGTATTAAAAGGAGGAGGTGTTATGTCAGTTACAATGACGTTTTCAATATATCCATGCGCCATGCGAGAATATTAAAAAGAGAAGGCATTATGAAGGTGTGTGTTTCACGCAAACTGTGTGTACGTTCTATTACAATTTGAGAATCTGGTTGAGAATTGAAAACAGTGGTGTCTAAAGAGATTAATATTTAAAAAAATATAGTTTATTTTTGTATTAGTAGAATAATTGTTTGATATATTAGAGGTTTTACTGAAATTTGTAACTCTCAGAAAAATGTACAAATCATTTCGTACTAATTGAATTGGGAACACTTTCTAATTCTATTAGCGGATAATGAAAGTAACATGTATACAGTTATTTGATGTTTAATCAAAATCCAAAAGATTAGTATGCTTGCATTCATTCTCCTAGTCCCATACTAATCTTTTGTCAAAATCAAATTTTAGGCGCATAATAATAAAGGTCCTGTTAGCACAAACGATGTTGTTAGATTTCAAAAAGTATCCATAGAAAATCCCCACTTTTGAAAATAATTTTTAAAATATCTGATCCAAATAATTTCTATATTATTAGAGAATACAAAAGCTAGTAGAATATTTGTTATTCAATATTTATTTTATAATAGTGCAACTTAAAAAAAAATTCATAAGAAGGTGATTTTATATATCACGTTCTTATTTATGAATAATCCATGAAAAATTAAGATAGTTAGTGCAGTTATGTAGTTATTAATATGCATCAAATATATCAACATGGTATTATTGGAAGTAATCACGGCCTATATAATACTGTAGCTCATATAAAGTGCTTTATCAAACTAATGGCAAAATTATTATATTATTATATTTAGAATTCTTTTTTAAGTTTTATATACTTTTTAAGAAATTTACATACATATATGTCCTTTGTATTAGGGCTATATGAAATTATGAACCGATTTAAAGAAATTAGTATGCAGGTTTGGAATAAATTAAGTTTTATGCCACTTTTCATAAAAAAATATATCTGCATTTACAGGATTTATGAGAGTAATACATTTGTGTGGGGATAGATGAAATAATGATACCATCGTTCCATATACATTAACCGCAAATCAAATGAACGGGAAAAAGTCTTAGGGATTGATTTTTATGACCGTTATAACAATTTCATAATTACGTGTGGTGGTATAAATTATAAACAGAATACAATAAAATTCATTTTATATATGTAGATTTTAGTGAAAATCAATACTTATATAATAAAAGTTCTCTAAAGAACGTAAATTTTGTATAAATCAGAGAACCAAATATGTAAATATTCTTATCCAAAATATCTGATCGAATGAAATATCAAGTATATATTTCCGTTATTTACTATTTTATGTGAACTTTATTTAGATTTTGAAGTTGTTCTTTTTTTAAATAACCATAATATTTATATATTAAATTAGTTGGAGAATTGTAACTGTAACCAAAAATACCCAAAGATTATATTCAATATATATTTCTTGGTGAAATTTATGAATCAATTCTTAAAGTAGGTACAACCATTAATAATTCTACATTAAATTATTATCTAATTTATTTTTATATTTTAAAAAAAAATTTCTAGTTCGACTGTTTCTTATTTTCAATTACTCATATACCTTTGTTATGGGTCATCAAAAAAAATATTTGTGGAAAATATAAGGATAAATTTAAAATATAACACAACTTTTATATGACAATCGATTTCAATATATTTGAATGTCTGCAATCTTTGATATTTTAAGTGTATTTATTTGTTGATTATGTCGTATTTTAAAGATGTCCAGTATAAGATAAAAATGAATATGTGTAATTAACTCATTTGAATTTTGAAGTTTTTGATTTTTTCTGAAATTTTGATATTGTGTCAGATACAGGCCCATAAAATATTTCTTTTTTCATGGAGTTTGGACGACTTAACACTCAAAAGAAATGGATTGAAAATTTAATTCAATTCCAGTTATTAATCGCACAGATTCAGAGGAAAACATATAAATATATATTTAAAACTATATTATTTTAATATAAATTTAAAATTCTGCTGCTCTCATATCGTTGCCGAACACTGTCAAATTGTAATAGAGTAACATATATTTAATTCTGTTAAATGGGTGTGTTTAATATACAAATAGTCTCTCTCTCATTTCTTTATTACTGTTGTCTCACTCTGACTCCTGTACAACCATACTAAGAACATGAAACGATAAACATGGTGGAAAACTATTGTGTAGTGTTTGGTGGTGTACAAACATTTAAAAAATTAATGGTAGTGACAGAAAGGCAACGGCACATAGTTATGGCTTCACAAATAAAACTCATACATGTATCTTAACCAAATATTGCAGGGTGATACTATGCGTGTGGGCTGATCTAACTAAGCACACATACACAATACACGTATAAATATGTATAACATTAGCTACCTAACTACGTACTATGGACTTACGGAAAGACAGACGGATGTTTGTATGAGTAAACGAATGAACGTATGAATTGATGAATGTATGAATGTTGTTTTAATGTTTGTTATTGAAAACCAGTAAATCAAGTTTGGAAATAAACAAAAACGCTGAAAAAATTTTGTATTTTGAAGAGAAGAAAATTGCAGAACTGAACTGAACTGAACGAACAGTAACAATCAAACGAACAAACGTTGTTAAAACAAATCAATGAAGTTTGTTTGAATGTTGTTTTCTGTTTGTATTTTTTGCTTTTGTTGTGTTTTTTTTTTTTTTTTTTTGCTGCAACAAACAATCTGAATATTTTCGTGTGTGTGTAGTTTGAACAGTGAGTGAGCGAGCAAATGAATGAGCAAGCGAGCGAGTGACAGACAGACGGATAGATGGATGGACATACGAACTGACTTGTTGTGAATATACTGAGTATCATTGCGAATGCGTACGAGGCGAACAGGTTCGCTTGAAAACGTTTTTCTGGCGCTTGTACATAACAAAAGAACGTCTCGTCACGAACGGTACGGACGGATTGTTTTTGTGAATTGTTAGCGAAAGCGTGTGTTTTTGAGTGTCTGTCTTATTGTAACGTCTCTTGTCGTATGAGTAGAGTTTTGTAAGCTTAGATACATTCTAGGCCAAGTTTATGCTTCAATTTATGTTTTTACCTCCAAATCCGCGGAACGTTTTATTGTTTTTCTGCAATTCTAAGTATGAATCTCATCCTTAACGATGTTACAAAAGAATTTCAAAACAAAATTGTTTAGTTTTTAAAATGAAAAAATAATAATAATAATAAAATAAAAAATAAATCGTGTGTACAAAACAAATTTTTATTTAATTAAACAAAACAACAACAAAAAAGTTTTAACTCAAAAAATATATATAATAAAAAATACCAAAATAACAACAAAATACCTCCTGCCGTGCTAGTGTTTAATTAACAAAATAAGAAATAAAAAAAAAAGATTTAAAAAATCAAAATACAACAAGAAAAATTTAAACAAAAAAATAATTTGAAAAGGAGTTTGTTAATTCAAGGTTATTGAAATAGAAAAAGAGAAAAGAAAATTTAAAAATAAAATTGTTTATATATAAAATAAAAATAAAATTAATTAAATAATAAATAAAATAAAATAAAATTTTAAAGAAAAAAATAAATAGTGTGATAAAAGAGAAAATTTAAAAAGAAAAACTAAAATTAAAATAGAATTCCATTATAAAGTTAAACAAACATGAGCTCATTTCTAATGGGTTATCATCCTCATGCTCCGCATCATGTACAAAGTTCCATGAGCATGAATAATGGTTTGGATCCAAAATTTCCACCTGTAGCCGATGATTATCATCAGTATAATAGTCACTATTCCATGACTGCTTCTACGGGTCATATGGTGCCCGGCGGTGGCAGTGGCGCTGGTGGAATGCCTACGCATCCCCATGCCACGCATCCAGCTGATATGGTTAGTGATTACATGGCCGCTGCTGCTCATCATCATTCCGCCACTAGCCATCATCATCCGCATTCCCATACGAATAGTGCTCTATCGGGTCACCATCAAACGTCCAGCTATACCAATTATGCCTCAACCACACCCACCCACCATCATCACCATGCCCACCATCAAAATCTTGGTTATTATAACCATCATGCCGCTGCGGCTGCAGCTGCCGCCGCTGTTCACCATACACCGGATTATTTGTCGGCAGGACCGGCGTTACACAATGATCCGTCGGTAACCTCACTTGGCACAACAAATACTTATGCTCCAGCGTTAACATCTCCCAATGGTGGTGGTGGTAATCCCATTACTACTAATGGATATTATGGTGGTTATTATGGTACAAATGGTAGTGTGGGCAGCACGCACTCCCAAGGTCATTCACCACATTCGCAGATGATGGATATGCCCTTGCAGTGTTCATCAACAGAACCTCCATCAAATACTGCTTTGGGATTGCAAGAGTTAGGTAATATTAAAAGAATTTCTATTTATAAAACGAAAACTATCGCAGACATTTAAAATATATATTGATGAGCATCAAAAATCAAGATTAAGTGTAGGAAGAATGTTGGTTACACTTCAATAAATAAAATGTATGTGCAATATGTGAAAATGTCATTTTAAAAACTGGGAAAGAAATTTTGAGGTAAAAAATGACATTTTGGATCCGGTTCCCGATCAGATATTTATTTAGAATACAAAAAATATATCATTTCTTACAGAACGCCTTTTAAAGGCAAGCGCAATATTAAACAATTAGTAAAATCTGTGTAAAATGAACATATATGATTTAAAATCATATCGGTGATACACACAGAAAAAATCAATATAAAAATAATTGAAATAGAAATTAATATCGAACGATTTTAAGATGTACAATACTATTTCACCTCAAACGTAAAAACGTTTAATTAAAACATTCAAATCAACTATGTTCAACGTTGATTTTACTTTATATTTTTTTGTGTGTGTGTATGAATAAAGTTAGTTTATGCTAAAAATTAACATTATGCAATTTTATATCAATAAATTTTGTATGTTAATGTTGACTTCAAAAATTTTAAAATTGACATGATGTTTATTTGAAATAGTTTCTTCATTTGAATCTGAATGATTTTGTAAATTTTTCTATACCGGACTTTGAAATTTGTTTTTAATTACGACTCTTTTCGCCACCATGTGAAATTCCAACATTGAACATAGAATCAGTAGCTTTAAATGTTAATTTATTAAGATTTTTTAAACCTTTCACCACAACAAGTGGTGAGGGGGGTATATAAACATTGTCATTTCGTATTTAAATTCATCTAATACCTTATAAAATACATATTATTGGATCAAATAAAAAGTATCCTAAATCTTTTGGAAACATTCAATGAAATTTTTAGTTCTCTTTTAAGCAACATCGCTTCTATAACAGAATATGTAATAGACCAATATCTGAGACAACTTTTAAATTCAAACATAAGAGTTTAGGAAGTTTTTAATAAAGACTTATAGGATTTGTGGAAAATTTAACAAGTTGGGTGCATATATCTGCGCAGGACTAATGATTTTTACTGTACTGACTTCAAGACGTTTCCTAAATGAATCACAATGTATTTTTTGGAAAATTGTTGAACTTAATCTCCATTTGAAAATGTCAATAATTAGTAATTAACGGTTTTAATTTTATTATTGGTCTTAAAATGTTTCTATTATAAAGCATGTATTAATATATTTAATAATATAAATTATGAGTTAATTATAATTAATGAAAATGTACTGTTGAGTAATTTTAATGGTAATAATTTATCCTTTTGTTTTTCAAAAAAAAAAAATATTTTATTTCCTTGGTAATAGCTAAAATGCTGAAAGAGTACAATAGTTTCTTAAAAAGCCATCTACAACAACTGTATACATTATAATATCGATAAGTATATATTCGAGGTTAATCCCAACAGGTTAGCAATCAGCTAATCTTTTGACAAAACAATAATAATAATGAATCTATGCATATGAGGGTTACCAAGCTGGCAGAATCTGTTAATGAATTATTTAAATCGGATATGATTTTAATATTTTAATTATTCGAATAGGTTTTTATTTCTTTAAACCCCAAAATTAAACTTGAGTTACTTTTCTACAATCATTATATAAAATTTCATTGAAATCAAGGAAGATCTCGGATTAAAAATTAAATTCTGTTTTAATCCATCAATTCGTTCACTTAATAGGAAATAAAATGGGATCCCAAAACGCGTTTTTTAATTTATATATATATATATATATATATATATATATATATATATATATATATATATATATATATATATATATATATATATATATATATATATATATATATATATATATATATATATATATATATATATATATATATATAAATTTATATTTAGAATTTTTATATTTAGAATTTTTAAAATCAAATACAGTGATAATATTTTAATAAAAATGAGGGATATAAAATCATTATCCATAAATGCAAATTAATTCATTATTCCAAATATTACCTTCATATAAATTCCTAAAATACAGCCAAATCTTTTTAAAACAAAGGTTTTTCTAGCCAGTTAAGATTATTTTTACTTGAAAATTATTTTTCCATTTTTTTTAAGAAATAATAATTTTTCGATAGATTATGTTAATAACACTGTTTAATATTCTGAACTAAATGCTATTGTTGGACTAAAAAATATTAATATGTAAATATAAACAGATAATAATATTTTAATTAATTTCCAGGTTTAAAATTAGAAAAACGTATTGAAGAAGCTGTTCCTGCGGGGCAACAATTACAAGAATTGGGTATGAGATTGCGTTGTGATGATGAAGGCTCTGAAAATGTAATTTTAATAAAAAAACTGAATCGAAAAATTCAAGTTAATAAATTTAATCAATAAATTAATTATTTTAGGACGATATGTTGGAAGAAGATCGACTAATGTTAGATCGATCTCCAGATGAATTGGGATCAAATGGATTAGATGATGATCTCTTAGACTCAGATACTGATGATGATATGATGGCTGAAACAACAGATGGTGAAAGAATTATTTATCCCTGGATGAAGAAAATTCATGTAGCGGGTGTTGGTAAGTTTTTTTTATTAAAACAAAAAAAATATAGTTTATGATAATATAACCACAAGTGGGGAAATGAATTTAAATCTAGCGACAAACCAAAATTTATTTTTATTATTAGTAAAATTCATTAATCAAATGAAAATGTGGGAAAAGAACAAAGGAACTAAAAATATAAAAACATGTGTTAAAATTTTTCTTAAAGAAGTCATCAGTGTGTGTATGTGTTTATTGGGTATAATACTAATTCACAAAAAATTATAATCGTGTCATAAATGTCTTTATTGATGAAAACACAACTCAATTATTGCAACTACGAAATCAATGTGAAATGATTTATTTTAAAACAACACTAAATCATTATGACAAACACCTCTACACGTCATTAAATTCCCAAGAGAATTTCGAAATAATTGAACACTTTCTTCTATTACTTTTCGTATGAATAAGTTGTTTCCCTATAAATTGTTGGTAGCAATTAATGTTTGACATACCGTGTAATATAGACAACATTCTTTAAAGGCTGCCAGCTACATAGAAATGACATTTGACAAATAACGACCACCTCTTATTTAAAATTAAAAAAATATATACATTCCCAATTAGAATATTGAGTAAAAATATCTTTGGCTGATTAACAGCCTCATTGTTTAATAATCCAAAAATGTTTGAAGAGAAAAATTATTGAAATCTTAATCTTGTTTCATCAACAACATTCAAAATTCTCTTTTTTTTTAAAGCAAAATAAACAAGTTTCTTGCACTCACTTCACGTGATGCTTTGACTGATTTACTGACAGAGTGAGTGAATATCTGTTTGCTTTTATATTGCATTATGTATAAGAAATATGTTGTAAGTAAAAATGTTGTGTGCGCCCATGATAAATGTCACAACATTAACATCAAATGACATGGCTCATCCGTCACTCGGCGGTCGGCTTTATCAACTGGTGTTTGTTATTAAACTTGAAATAATGATGATTTTCTTAGGTGTTTGAATGAAGGAGAGTGTCAAAGTGTGTGAGGGACTACCTCACATATAATGTTTTTTTGAAGAACTCATTATCATTGGCATCATCCGCATCAATCTGAGGAAATTAACATTGACAAGTTTTTATTTAAATATTTATTTACCGTTAGAATGCGGAATAAGGTCAGAAATAAATAATTTTAGCACTTGTTTATGTCATGAATATTCAGTTTGTAGTTTAGGTAAATTTTGTGCTACTACTAACACCTTTTACACTGGAAGAAAAAATATGTTATATATGTTGGCAATTTTATTAAAATATTATATCCCACACCACGATGAATAATTTGGAGTGGTTCTTTTTGCAAAATTAGATTTTATAATTTATAACATTTCCAAGATATTCTCATAAGTATAAGAGAGGTTTATACCATTTATAACATTATTTGAGATTTATGCACTTTATGATATTGTTCGATATTACTTTAAAGTGCGGACGAGTAGACGGACGAATATCGTTAAATTAACTCAGAAATATCTGATACTTAAAAGTGGGTACAACAATATTCTATTTGTTACAAAAGTCAGTTCAAACATATAATACTCCAATCAAAAATGTGGAAACTGAAAAAATTTGGAACTGATTGGATCTGGGGAAAAAGTACCTCTAGAAAAGAAGTACTCCCTTTACAAAGCAAATATTAAATACACATTATCTAATAATATAAAACAAATAAAGGTTTATTTTTTACATTAAATTATTTCATATAGAATTAAATTTTTGAAAAAGTAAAGATGGTTGGAACTGGAGAAAGGTATAATGCATTTATAAATTGTCGAATGTCTACAGAAGTTTTATAGTGACACGTTTTCTTAAACTCATCTTGGTTGTCTCTAGTAATTTTCGATATTACTGATTTAGAGGCTGATAAGACTTTGGGACATTTATCTTCCTCTGGAGTGGAAATATCAATTGTCAAATATCTGCAAAGTTTCAGAACTGATATAGGAGGAGAGGTAGCCACATTAAAACCGAACTGTTACAGTTGGAGCCTTAAAGACGTTTAGAAAAACCTACAGTGTATATAGTCGGAAGAAAAGGTGTTTCCCAAACAAAGAAAACCATTTCAATAACAATCAAATTTGTGTCGAGATTTTTTAATGTTATATGAAATAATATTTAAAATTGGAATACTTGTTTTTTTTTGCTTTAAAAAAATTATCATAATAAAAGAATAATTAGGAGAATGAAGATTAGAACCTTTTTTATATTTTTTAAAGAAATATATCAGGCATTACTGAGACTTTCAATCGAAAGCACTGTTTCGCGTTAATAAAACTATTATAACTCCGCTCTTGGGGTTCAAGCTGCCAAAGTTTTAAAACCACACAATTCTGCTATCACTTTGTTAAAATTTCGTACAAATCAATCCAACCGATCAAAAGTTACAGATTTATTTCAAAACAAAAAAAAAAAAAGGAAAAACACGATTTGGGAAACTGTGGAATGTCTTTGATACTTTTCACCATAAAACCTACATTATTAATTGGTGAAGATACCACTATTTGTGTTATTTGTTTACGGAAGCAGTTCTAGAAGCATGAAGTACACATATATTTTAAAGAGAATTGAACTTACTCCCACTACACTAAAAATAAAATTATCGTACGTTATGTTATGTATTTTATATAATTAGAGGATGTTTTGATCCTCTGAAAATTTTTAGTAGCAAAATAAGGGGAGGAGTAAAAATCAAACTGAAAAATATTTGGAAGAATAAAAATCTAGCTTGTTAAGGTCAGCTATGAAGTATAATAAAATCGATTTATGGGATCTTAATTGATTCCTTTTAGTGTGATGTTTTTTAAAATCAGATTTTGATATAAAAAACTCTAATGTTAGGATATGTATATCAGAATGTGGGGAAATTTTTAAGAACTGAAGACGAGACTTTGATCTAACTTTATAAATTCGAAACAATATCGAACCATAAGTAAGCCAATCCAGAAAAATATATCAATGCTTAAAATTGACTACAAAATAAATATGAATTTTAATTAGTATATATATGCATATATTTCACATTTTTTCAGAACATATTCCAAATTTGTTACTGTATAATTTTTTGTCATTTGTAATGACTCAAACAATTAAAATTGTGTAGGATATAAAAAAATTAATTTCTCAGTGTGTAAATGTTTTATATATTTTAAAACATTATCTACTGTTTTAAATAATTAATTTAATCATATCAAATAACACATTGGCCGCGCTACTAAATTTTTATGGCACATAACTATTTAGAGTTTATTTTTAGAAAAGCAGCAAGACACTTGTTTTATAAAATATGATGCACAATTCTCCGGTCTCATACAATTTATTTTTTTATAATTTTTAATGATGTACAAGTCTATTGGACACCTTAAGAAAAACGAAAGAAATTCCGAAAAAAGCACAACATCTAATATTTATGCCCAGTGGGAATTAAAGAATTTACACAAAGAAAAAATATCACAAAAATCTCCTTTAACTAGACGAGTTAGTTGGTTTGGTCTTGGTGTTGTTGGTTGATGGGTAACAAAATATTTTCATAATCTTGTATGAATAGATTCTGTTTCGTATTTTGTCTCGCACAACAACTACAAATCAATCAAAAATTTACATAAATCTATAAAAATAAAACATTGAAAATAAAGTTGAAAATAATTTGTTGGACTTTTAAATGATTAAAAGACTTGACTGAACATAGTACGAGTAATTTAAAACCAATTAATCAAATGTTTATTTCATTTCACTTCACTTCATTCCATTACGTTTGATTTGCTTTTTTGGACTGGATTGCTGCCTGGCTGGGTGGATGGACAGATGGACTTTGTAGAAAAAAATAAATACGAAAACTTCACAGTACGAAAGAAACATGTTATGTTGCGAGGAGTAGAGTCCATTACATGTTTATACAAACATTCATACAATATTTAGTAGCAATAGTTAATTTAGTAGGTTAGTTTATTTTGTTTGTCCGATTGTCTGTCCATTAGTTTATTTACTTTTTTCGTTTGTTGGGTGTCGATGTTCCTCGGTTAGTTAATTGTCTTTTTACAAGACCACAATGTATGTTTGTATGTTTGTCTATCTTTGTGGGTATTTTGTATCAATGATTTACATTAATTTTAATGGGTTCCACATGCAAATGCAATCGTCACTTATTAAATGCTTCACTAAAATAAAGTTTCCTTTTTCATTTACTTACTAATTTCCATTTGTATGGTAAAAATATTATTTAGTTGTATATTTTGTTTTGTTGATTATTAGTATGTTATGACAACATATTTGTTGTGACCACACAATGATCATTCAGTCAGTCAGTCAGACAGTCAGTCATCCATTCACTCCTATAAAGTATTTGATTACTATAATTATTCTTTAACAATTTAAGTTATAAATATGATGTTAATGTTATTTAATGGGTTGAACACTGTAGGCAGTGTGTCATTGAATAATTGCATGTTAAATAGACGAGAACTAAATACATAATTCCATTTTATGAAAAATGCCCTAAAAACAATAATTTACATATGGAATGTAATTTTAAACTGTAAAATAGTGTTTTCAAAATGCTTAAAGAAACTAGTTTACCCATAATGGTCCAAAATTTTGAAAGTTATATTAAATTATGAACCGTTTCATTATATTTTTTAAATGTTAAAATATTTAGTATGTGAGTTAAGAAGAATGTGTCAAGTTTTTATTATATTCTATCTATCTATCTTTGGAATGAGTGTAACAAACGTATGTCTTTTAGAAATTCGTTTAAATTGTATGTTGATTTTCTTTATGAGAATACAAACTATAATTACATTGAATTTAATGGGTTAATATTATAAAATATCCTGTCAATAAGTAATAGTTATTTACAATTAATTTTACATTTGCATATTATTTACTTACATTAAAAACTAATAACTAAAATATAAATTATTTTTGATTCATGCACAATCACAAACGTATTCAATATATAATAGTTTATCTATATAAACACTTGAAGAGTCTGTTTTTATTTATTTTGAATAGTAGTGATGTATATAATGTTATCTGTATTTTATTTCAAACTGTCGATTTATAATTGAAAATTGCACGGAAAAACTTCGCCTAAACTTAGAGGGTGTCTCAGATATCGGTCTATATCTTTAAACATGCTAAATCGATTTTGCTTGTTTTTAGCAAGAAACTTCTTAGGACTATAACAAATACTCAGGCTTTAGCGTTCCTTTTCAAAATTACACATAGAATGATAAGGGTTTTATACTCTCTTCACCACTTGTGGTGGCGGTGGGTATAAAAATATAAATGTTTATATCTAAATTTTAAGGTTGACTCACATATCGGACTATAGCTTTTAATTTTTTAAAGCAAAGAACTTTCGCAAAATTTTTAATTATAAAACAAAATATTAGAATAAATTATAAAATTGTCATAAAATTAAGTTTAATTATCGGTTCAGTAGAAAGAAAATTATAGTCAAAAATATAAATAATTTGATAATTCACACTTCTTTGTTGTATTTAGGAAAAACCTTTATGTATTGTATAGTGTATATGAGTGTGTATGTACGAGTTTGAATTTACTTCAAATGCATTTGTGGTGGAGGTTATTGAAGATTCGGTATTGTCGAATATAGTATTAATACTTGTTTATAATTGAAACTATTTTTCTAATTTTGAACAAGAAACTTGTGGAGAAAGTACCAAAAATCGGACCAAATTTCTAGCAAGAATGTGATAAAAAGATAAAAAGCTCATATTCGGATTTGAAATAGTTTCAATTTAAGTATGACGTTGTAAAAAGACGATATTCATAATTTCCATTACAAATTATCTTTTCGTTTCCATATATGCTTTATATTTTACATTTTAATAATTATTTACATTAGAATAGTAAATGTTTTTTTTTAAGTTTACGTTATGTGAATTATTAAGTCAATTAATCGATGTAGACCTCAATGTATCTGTGTAACAACGTAAGAACAGTTGTGTTGAAAACCAGTTTGATTTGTAGATATTAATTATCAAATTATTTAATCATACTTAGATTGTTGGATATATGCTGAATGCTGGGTTGATATGTATATATTATATATGTGCGTTCAATTCTTAATAAAAATATTAAATACAGAATTTTATAATTTTTTTCTCGCTGCATCTACAGAAAAAGGTAAAGAAAAACTTTCTTTACCTTTGACAGATGCACTCTCCAAAAGTATATCCATGTGATATATAAATGAATACATATCAACCAAAATATCTTAATATTTTTTTATCATATTTGAACACCCCTTAGTTTAAAATCATGTGAAGTTATAAAATTTATGAGACAATAAATATGAACATAAGAAGTCTCAAAGCATCACATGAGATTTGCGTCAAGTTGCAACATTTTGATACAACGAAATAATGCAAGATAAACACAATGAAGATTATGTACATAATAATGCAGTGTACATTTGCTGATGATGGATTTGTTACTTGAAATATTTTCTAGAGAAATTTTAAAAATAAATGGAATTTATTTTATATAAAATTTATATAATTTAAGCTTAATATTGCAAGAAATATTAAATTAAATTATATAAAACAAAATTTAATTTGTAATTGTAGCCTTGTAAAACGTACACAGAAATTCAATGGCATGTCCCCCTGGTGGGTTTAAGAGCGTCAAAGGCAAGGCCCACCACAAAATATCAAACTTTAATATAGAAAAACAAAAACTTTAGTTTAATATTTGATGACTTGCAATATTTTACATCAATTGCAATGAAACTTTAACAAACACATCGACAACATTAGCAACAACAGCAGCAGTAATAACAACAACAGTATTTAACAAGAATATGAGCAATAAAATAATACAAAAATAACTAAATCATACTGATGCAGCAAAAATGAAATATATATATATATATATATATATATATATATATATATATATATATATATATATATATATATATATATATATATATATATATATATATATATATATATATATATATATATATATATATATATATATATATATATAAAAGTATCGATTATTATTTGTAAAAATGTATGGGTGCATGATTGTGTGCATGTATATTTATGTACTTATAAATGTAGTATTATTTACTCGAATGTATCTTTACATTGTTTACGTGCATGTTGTATGAAGACAACAAAGGAACAGATACAACTGAAGAGAATGAACAAGTAAAAGAAGAAACAAAAAATCTGCAACACACAACTGTCGACAATGACTTGTTGAAAATTAAGAAGTTTGCATTTTATGACAGATGAGCCATGTTTTCAGACCCAAAACTTATTCTACGCGATAAAAATATTAATGTTTTCAAACAAAATAAGGGTTTGGAACGTATAACATTAACAACGACAACAGAATAAATCCAACATGAAAAATAAGTGATATCATTACAGAATTTAAAAGATTTAATTCATAATTGATTATATAATTGATTTCAAATTAATCGAAAACGAATCTTACAATGCCTTCATGTATGTCTGGGAAAATCATAGCTCTATAATTCTTAGGACAACGGATGAAAATATTGTTTACAGGGTATATAATGTCTTATTACATCTACAGTCCTACAATACTTTTAGAATCACCTAGCGACCTACAGAATAAGTTAAAAACTTTTTTAATTTTTTTGAAATTTTAGCTCAACTTTAAATTTCTATAAAACATTAACATTTTTTTAGTCTGATCTTTTGAATTATAAAAATGTTTTTGATACCCATTACTAATTAGACAACTGTTGGTCCATATATAAAGCTTCTATAAAACAACACTTAACCGAAAATATAGACCAATTTTATTGAAATTTGGTACAATTGTTTTTTTAACTATAACTCGGCTATAATTTCTTTTTAATGCCCTTCTCGAAAAATTGCTTTTATCTCAAAAGTTTTCAAAAATAGACCGTAAATTCAGACAATTATTTAATTCTCTTCAATACATGTAATTAATTTCTTGAAAATTGCCTCTAATATATATTCATTTTCATAATTAAGTGGGTCATTAAATACTGTGGCTCGCTACCACTGATGTTGTTATATTTAATCTTAGTTTTCATATGAAAAATTTTTACGATATTGCTTATGAAATGTAATGTTTATTTTCTGGGATATTAAATGTTCGGAATAGTCAAATATAGCATTATTACTTGTTTTTTAATTCATTTACTGTCCACTGAAAAACTTATTGCTGGAATTTTCAGGTTGAACCGAATTCTGTTGATTTTTAATACCAAACTGTACAGGACATGTATCTTGATTTTTACTTGATATGATTAACTTAAAACCAAACCCGAGATACATAAATAAATGAATTCAAAATATAAATAATATTGTAATATATATTTGTTTATTAATTTTTAATTATTTGACAACCTACTTTTACTAATTCTTTTAAAACTCTGTCAAAAACTGTTAGGTTAAATAATCTTACCCATATGGATGAAGGCAAAAGTGTGTTGGCGTTAAAACAAACATACAATTTCAACAACATGCAGCTTTAATTGATTAATTCATTAGTTAACTGCCTTTTTTCATTTTTTACATACAAAAATTGTACACACTAATGAATGGATCCGTCTTCCTTGTTAAATCAATGGATAGAGTTTATCTCACCACTCCAGTGTATGATTTTAAACCAAAATAAAATAAACCTAAATACAAATAAATGTAATTAGCACTCTAACAATTTTTCAGCTGAATTTTCGAATTTACGGATATAACAAGTCTTTTTCAGCAAAAATATGATTAAAATTGGAAAATAATGAAAAGAGGCGTTTTTCGTAGTTTCGATTCTACAACTAATTTTTCAATTTATTTCTCAACATTTTCTCTGATATTGTTACTATAGAATTTGGTTATTCAGCAGATTTATTGCCTATCGATACTAATTAAAAGTTTGCCAATTTTCGTTATGTTGGACTTTAGATGCTTCCAACAGTGTACATGAGTTGAGACGAAATAACTAAGAACGAAATGAAAAGTTTGAAAGTTGAATAAATAAAATATCTGATAATAAAACAGAAATTAATAATAAAGTAACAAAAAAAATATATATATTAAAAAATAACTATTAAAAAATAGCAAAGAAAAGGAAAAAAGTTATCTATTTTATTTTTGCGATTAACGTTCGTCAAAATGTTGTTGATTCGCAAGTTGTTTCTTTGTTAAAAAAATCTCTGTTGCTGTTACTGCTTTTGTTGTTCAGTTGAGCTTAAGTTCATCAATTGAATTCAAATTAAATTCAAGGTCATTTGATGAACGTTTTTTTTGTTATTTAGTTAGTTTTTTCACAGTGTATTTTGTTTAGATTTTGTATTGTTTTTCTAGTCAACAAGTACACTTCTACACTATTTTTACTTGATTTTTTTTGTGAATAGTTATACATTCACAAACGTGAGTTTTATATTTCTATTATTTAAATATTTAGTATTTTTTGTTTTTTTTTTTGTTATTTATTTGTTTAATTTTATATAACTTTGCTTTCCTGTATCCATATTTAGTATAAAAGAAAAATATCAAAATAGAATTTTGCATTTTTAAAGAATTATTTCTAAAAATATGTTTTTTTTTTTCAATTGTTAGTAAACATTATATTTTTCCGTTTTGTGTTGGTGTTTGTTTGGGAATAAAATGAAATCTAAACTTAAGCCGTATATCAAACCCACACTTCTAAGTATACGATGTATTACTTTTAAAGTTTCAGATTTTAACTTCTGTATTCCAATTAGGAATTTCGAATGTAAAACATAATTTCGGATGATTATAATTTAGGTATATAACTTGGCTCAAACAAGAAAATCATTCGTTTTTATATATATTATTCTTATCAGATTTATTTTTTAGAGATTTACAGCTATTTTTTAACGAAGATTCTATGCATAAACTTCGTATCTTTCGCTTTATTGATGATATTTAAAAAAAATCGTTTTGATTAAAGATTATTGTGGCTTTAGTTTTTTTCGCCTAAAAATCACGGTCATAAATTCATATTATTCACTAGTAATACAAACTCTATTAAGCATATAAGACCAAACTGTCTTTTTCAATATTTCCCATTAACTGGTTACTTGGTTCAGAAATATTGAAAGATGGTTAGAACACTGGTGAATATATGTAAATTTTAGAAATTTACACTAAATATTATTTTGATCTCAAATGCAGAATATGAGAAGTAGTTTGGAATCCATTAGAATATGAGTTTAACATTACTAAATGAAAATATGTCATATTGAAAACTTTTGAAACAAAAAATTAGGGTAAATATATGCTTCGTTGTTTTGGTTTATAAATTCTTTAAATGAAGAGTTTTGCCATTTTAAAATTAATCAGAATTCACACACAAAGACAATTCAGTTATGCTGTTGGTGGTCACATCTGAAAATAAGAATTCACTTGCAAGATATAATGCACAAAATGACTACAGTTCCGCTTAGATAACTAGTTTGATCCAATCATGCTAAAGTAAATTATTTTCTGATTAATATTTTTATATCTTTATATCTTTACACAAAGAATGGAGATTCAAAATATTTATAATAATTAAAAAATCTGTTTAATATATAAAATAGTGGAGGTTACGTTTTGATTAAAACAATAAATCTTCAATAATATATCGAAAAAGTTTCGACGGTGGCTTTTGATTCAAAGGTTAAATTCAAAATCAGTACAGAAACTTAATACTAGTAACAGAACAGAAACAACATCATTTGCTGCCTTCTTTTGACGACCCAGCGGAAATTTGATCCTTCTACTACTTTTCACATAAATTTGAATACAGTTTTAATCACATTAAAAATGGTAAAAAATTCTTGGTAACTAGTTAAAATTATTTTTATAGATAAACGATATTAAATTGACTTGAACAAAAGGCCATTAAATTGTAAAATAATTGGGTAAAAATTCAAAATATTTCCAAGAAATTCCTCACGAACCATCAGAGTATCAGCATTAGACAGGAGGGATCTGTCTAGTGAAATTGTAAGATATCTATAGAAAAGATGGAATGATTTTAAGGGGTAATATAACTTTATTTATTTTTTATACTCTTCAATCTTTAGATTAGTTACCAATATTATTTAACTAATTGAACTATACACACAGAAAAAAATCAATGTAAAATTAACTTAAATATAAATTATTTAAAATTTTCCACTTATGATTTTGCTTCATAGACAAAAAATGTTTATTTAACATTGTTTCATATTAATTACAGCTTCTTGAGAATATTCATGAATTTTAACTACTAGAAACTTTAGTGCTTAAAAGTAATTTTAAAAATTTATCGTTGTATAATTTTATGTAATAATATCGAAGGATTCTAATATGCACAATGTTATTTCAGAGAAAACGTTTAATTTAAACTTAATGAAAAATAATACATTTTATCTTAAATCAACTGTGTTCAACACTGATTTTGCTTCATGTTTTTTTCTGTGTGTACACACAAATTCTTTACAGATATTTTTTTGGATTTTAATATAGAAAACTAAAGATAAAAATATAATATTGCCACTATCTTTGCATCTGATGATTTTCTAAACATCTTTCAACAAAATGACATGTTGACGACAATGAGCTCATATTTATTTTTAAATATATAAAAATAAAAATAAAAAAAAACTAGAAAATAAAATTGAAAGCAAATTGCAAAGTCATTTGACAAGCTGCTAATGCAGCTCCCGCTGATGTTAAAATCTTGTTGACTGTTGCCTATTTTTTTAGATTTACTTTCCTACAAAATATTGAAATTACATTTTACACTCAAAGAAAATTGATTTATTTAACCAAAATATTAAGAGTGACTAACTGCAATCTTTAGTTTTATGAGTCTAACATTCCATTAACAACATTTTTTCGATAATTTATAATAAGAAAATAAATAAATTGTTAAACAAATGTCATAATTTGATAAATTTGTCCGTTTTTTATTAATAAAGATTAAAATCACTTGTTAAACTGTAAACGAAAAAAACGTTATTATTAGTAAATAAAGTAAATGTTTAACACTTATTTAAAAATTTAAATAACTATTTCTCGTTTTAAATAGAAATCATTTAAATAAACATCACAAGAAAAAGTAATTAATCATATTTCAATTACGACTATTTTGCCCCCTGAATAAATGAACTCATAATCGAAACAGCCAACCAACCAACCAACCGAACTATTAAACATCAATCTATTCACGAATCTGTGTGTCTTAAAGATCAACTTTAATCCACTAGTCCAATTGTAATTACTGTTTGTGTGTGAGTGTGATTGTATAGAGGTGTATAAAAGAGGAGTAATGTGCATTATCTTCTGATCATGATTTGAACTATTTTAAAGCCCGGAAGTTGATTACCAAGCCGTCTAAAGTATTTACATGCTTTGATATCTTTTGTTGTTGAAAATCTTTGACGCGGTTGGTTTGATTAATCAATGAATATTTGAATGAATGAACGGATCATGATATTTGCTGAAGGATTAAAATGATCTTGTAGACAATAAAACAATAACAACAATAAAAGAGAAGTAAACAATGATTTTTTATACGACTTTTTGATCTTTAGTGTATTTTTATCAACCGAAAAATATCAAACTTTAATGAATTTGAAACGTTTTAATAAAAAGTAACGACTGACATAATTTTTATAAAATGACATTACAGTGCAAACTTGATCAATAACTGAGCTCAGGCAACGTATTGTAATATTTACAGTCTCTTTGTCTGTCATTCAGCCGGTTAGTCCGTCTGTCGGTTAGACTACATACAAGAAAAAACAAAGTATATATTTCAATGAAATTTTAAAATACGTAAAAATTTTTTGTATAGAAAAATAAAGTCTGCAAATGGCGAAAACTGTTTAGTCATATTTAAGTAATAAATCATGGAAAAAAATATGTACAAGTCAAAAATTTGTGGGTATGACGACAGCAGCAACATGCGGTGGCGGCTTTTTTCGCTCTTTAAAAACAATCTCAAATTGAACGCATAATTGTTGTAAATATGAAAGAATGAAGAGAAAAAATAAAAATAAAAACAAATATATAAAATTAACTACTATTACAATTTGAACATACTGTGAATTTTGCGTTTTGTATTTAGATATAAAAAATATTTGTATGAGTTTGTTAGAAATTTTTAATTTGAATTTTTTGAATGTATAGAAAAAATCAATTATTTTAATTTAAAGGGAGAATATAATGTTTGTCTATAATAGTCTCAAATCATACTGTACAAAATTCAATTCAAGAGATATCGGTCATTTCTTGAAACGAAAATATCATATCTTGCAAAATATGAGCGATAAATTAGGTAAATCAATTAAATTTTTTCAGTATTCACCATAAAGTGTGATATAAATATAGGCAACGTATCGTTGTTACAACATAATTATTTAAAAAAAATCACCAAGGTTTTGACGTTGGATATTTAAGAGCAATATTAATTAAAAAGGGGACTTCCAACGCTGAAAACTATATTTACTTATTTTCCAGGGGAAACACTTTTTGAAGCACGATATTTTTTCCAACAGTAAACTAAATTATCGCTCGAACGAATTTACAAGCAATATTTGTCAAACTACTTACCCATTTAAAACGGCGGTGCCTGAAATACAGATTTCCTGACTCGTGAGGTCTAACCTCAAATTGTGCTTACTTCACACGTACACTTAATAAGACGTCTGCTCTCTACTCATTTTGAGCAGGCATTAATTCTAAAAAAATTGGTCCAATAAAAATCATTAATGGTTCTTATTTGGTAATTCTTACGATGCTTTCGGACAATATGCCTTTTTCCTTTTCCTTTTCCTTTGCAAACTCTTGTACGCTTTTCAATTATTTTTCAAAAAATCCCAAATTTCTCTCAAGATTTTAAATTTTAGAATTTAAAATATTACAGCTTTAGAAAAAAACATGTTCTCAATTTTTTTATTTCAATAGTTTACTCTTTCACAGCTCTGTTCCACTCTGTCTATATTGCTGTTATATGAAATTTACACTTTTTATTTAATTTGGTGTTGTTATTTAGTTGCTGATTTTTATTCTTTTATGATCAAGCAGAATTATAGTATTTTATTGTTTGTAGTTTCATTTTCATTTTAAATTGGCCTTTTCATCACACAGATACCACTAAAGAGAAAGGGAATCATAAAATACTATGTATCATATACAATTGGCCTTATTTTCACGTTATTGCTGAAATAATTTTTGTATTTTTTTTTCATCCTTCTTTTAAAACATGTAATCAATGACAAAGCGATTTTTAATTCTTTCTTTACCTCTTCTTCTTTATGACATGACTTTTCAAATGTTCCAGTTGTTTTGTAATTCAACCATATCCAGGCTGACTGCCAGTCAGTCATTCATTCAGTTAGCCAGACATTCATTCATTCATCCGTCCAGTTATATGTTTGAGATCTGAGACGAACAAAAAAGCAAACTTCATCATTAAGACATCCGTCATCAAGAATTTTGTAATATTTCTCTTATATTATTTTTTAGTTTTTGTGTTAAACTGTTAAAAAATGAAATGATATTTAGTTAATAATATGAAAATTATTAAAATTAAAATTAAAATTATACTGAAGAAAAAGAGCGTAGGGGAATAATATTAGTTACTGATATACACATTTATGGGGAGGAAACGAAATGACTATTTTGTTATTCCAATTTAGGATAAAATAGAGTTCGTATAATTTTGAATCTCAAAAATAGTTTGGATTTCTATAAAATAAATACCAGGTTTTGAAACAAAAAAAAACTATATAACAAGTCAACTTACTAGAAGAAGAAAGTTTTACATTATGTTGTGAAGGCAATAAAAATATTAAAAAGAATTTCTAGCTGGTATAGTTTAAGCCTTACCAAGTTCCTATGGTTCCTGACTGGTATGCTATAAATATTTTGAAATCCATGATCAAAATGTATGACCTAAGATGCGAATGAAAATTATCGTCTTTTTAAAACATATCAAACCTCTTTATTTATCATCTTCTATAACACAATTTATAATGATTAAAACTTTATTCTTATTGCTCTACAAGAAACTAAACTGAATCAACTCAATGACAACTGATGAAGCTGTCCATATTGAAAACCATATTTCAAAACGAAAACAATTTTAAACTATTGTTAGCAAACTTCCATAAAAACAAAATAACCTTGAAAATATAAATTTTCTGCCAACACAAAAACTCTATAAACTTTTTTCAACTCTATTGACAATCAATTCAAAACTGAATACACTTCTGGGGTGATAAATACATCAGAAGGTTTTATTTTTTTTTTTTTTTGATAAAGTCTGTCAGAAGTTTCACAAGATTAATTTCAAATGGAGGTTCAAATGGAAGTCATGGGTAAACAGTTGTATCTCTTATACCCAATTTCTATTTTAATTCACTCACTAAGTTTATGGGGCAACAGCAGGTGTGAGAATGGAATGAAAATGAATTTATTTAAAATGAACTTAAACTTTGTGTAAATTTTCAGGCCTCAACAATAAAAAACTAACAGGAAGGGGTTGATTCTTTAACGCTCTAAAAGAAATGAAACGAATGTGGCGTTAAAAAGGTTTAAGGTGCTGCCTTACCGCTCACACACATACACACTTACATGGAAACTTTATCTGTTACACAAATGTTATTCTTAGCGAGAATTTTACAATTTCGTCATATCTTTGAAGTTGATTAATTATCCTGACGCGTTAAACGTCAAATTGTAAATGTAACTAATATTGTAAATTTTGTCTTGGCCGCCAAAAACAATGCGCGACTCAAATATTATTTCGCCCTTTTGTTTTTATAATTAAGAAAATATAGTTACACATACATACACACAAATATACACGAACAGTATATTGGTCAATAACACTTCCTAAATAGGCCTTTAGGCTTTTTTAGGCATAAAGATATGGAAAGGCGTTATATATAAGTAAGTTTTATTTAATAAACATTTTTCCTTTCTTCGTTAAGTGTTTAATGGGATTACAACAATTACACACAGCTGTTTTTTGTTGTAATATTTTTGAAAAGTTTGTGTGCAATTTTTATTTGACAAATGTTATACAATTGATCTTAGTACCCCATGGGAGCATTTCGAAGGCTAAAACAATATTTTTAAAAACTATTTTTTGACTATTTTGACACTGTAATTAATTACGGAATTAAAAATTAACTTTTAAGATGGAGAATTTTCTGAAAGCTTTAGGATATAGAATATTTTTTTAATTTTGGATTTGAAAACTTGTTTTAAAATTTTTGAAATATCGATGGTGTATTTTTTAAAATTCCCTTAAGCTTAATTATAAAATCATTTCTATAAAGCGTAGATGCTCCTATTTAAATAAATATATTTTAAATAAAAATGAGTTCGAATTTGAAATTCAAAAAATATATCTCGTCTTTTCTGCTATTAACTCTTTAATCGAAAGGTTTTAAAATAATCCACATTTTGTTCCAAAATCTAATTAAAAAAGTTAAATATATCTAAATTGATTTGCAAAATTTTAGTGAGTGGAAAAATACTACACAATCTAACAATCATTAAAATAAGTTAATTATTTAACTTATAACTGAAACGTTTTTAAAGATGTTGTGTAGAAAGTATTTTGTAATATAAATAGCGATCAGTTGGCAGAAAAAACAACCATTAAAGCTTTATAGGAAACAAAATACATTGGTAACTTTAGATACGCCATTGGTATAAACCAATCCTCCAATAATCGAATTATCTATTTAGTAGTCAAAGAAGGTCAAAGAAGATCAAAGAAAATCTGTATTGGATGTTGCATATATAGGTAAATATTATTCGTCTAAATGATTTGCGAACAATATTTATTCCATCGAAGCTAAAGAAATGAAATTTGCTCATAATTAACTGGACATTGTCTTGTGAATTCTAGACTTTGTATACCTTTTATTTTTTGAATTATTACTTGTCCTTTTCTGTATAGATGTGTATATCTAAGACTTGAGTTCAAAGCAATCAATCAAATTATCCGCAAATTTCAGCATACTGATACATGAAACAGTGACCAACATTTTTTCAATATAGTACTCAACAATTGTACATCACTAATACGAAACTGAATAATCATTCTAAAAAAATTGAATTTATTCAAGACCAGAGTTCTACTGAGGCTTTTAAGTGTAATCAATACGAGTATCGTATTTCTGTTGAGGCCGCCTCAAGATAATATGCAGTTCTAGGAGATTTTTGTTATTATAGAGACATAATATCAGTTTGGACGCATTTGGAAACCAAATTTAGTTTCTTTTTATAACTGAAAATTTTTAAGAGATTTTGTCTCAGTATAAGTTCAATATTTCTCGAGTTTTGTAAAAATATTAAATTTGATGTTGATTTACGTGAACTATAGTGTAAGAGAAAAAAATTGTCTCTCATTAATTTTACAATCTGCAAAACTCAAACTTTCTTTTATTAAATTTATTTTTTGAAAGTATTGATGATTTTGGACTTTTCAATTTTTTAATGTCAGAACTTACTCTTTTTGGCGACGAAATGTTCAATATCATTCTTGTAAAGATTAACTTTTACACCAGATAATAAATTAATTATACTTATTTTCTATAAAATGTGTTCTTCTCCCAATTTCATGAAGATCCCTTTAAACTTCACGCTTTTAGATCAAACTCCCTTCAAATCGATATGGCAGATGATACAAGAATTTTAATAATGCTTCTAAAATTTTGTTTAAACTATTTCGATCTCATGTATGCTATGACATGTTCATTCTGTTACATTATACCATTACATTACATTACATTACATTACATTACATTACATTACCAATATGTCTGTTTTTCATTTCCTAATATTGAAATATATATTTTTAATTTACTTTATTGATGTTATTTTTCCTTTTTTCTGTATTTCCTTAGCAAATGGTTCATATCAACCAGGCATGGAACCAAAAAGACAACGTACCGCCTACACACGTCATCAGATACTTGAATTGGAAAAAGAATTTCATTATAATCGTTACTTAACCCGCAGAAGACGTATTGAAATTGCCCACACGTTAGTGTTGTCGGAGAGACAAATTAAAATTTGGTTCCAAAATCGACGTATGAAATGGAAGAAAGATAATAAATTACCAAATACCAAGAATGTACGTAAAAAGGTCGACGCAAATGGTAATCCAATAACACCAGTGGCCAAAAAACCAAAAAGAGTTAGTGCTAAAAAGCAGGCGCAACAGCAGCAGCAACAACAACAGCAGCAACAATCACAACAACAGCCTGTGATAAATGAGGTAAATTTTATTTTATAAGTATCCTAAACAAATTGAAAATTCTTACAGCCGAGCACTTTTTGAGATATTTATAATGATAAAAAGCTGGTCAGGCGGTAGAGTGTAGCTATCTGGTGTATATTGATTTTAAAAAATCGGTAAAATGTGAATTATTAAAAATATGAGAAATTGGAATGCAAATTAAAGTCTCAGAAAAAATTTATAACACAAGTTTTTCATTAGAACGTTTTACCCAATTTTTATTTGATTTTATTGATGAAGTTAATTTTGTAAAACATATTAGTTATTATGCTTAATCAAACAAATGAAAGAAAACAGAAAGGAATACGTAATATAATTATTAACTTTTTTCAACAAAACCCAGTTTGATCTTACAAAAATTTGGCCAAGCATTCAAAAGTCTACCGTAAAACTCTTTCCAAATGTTATCAAACAATACCAGGAGGACTTGACCTTTGATATAAAAACTGGTGGGTAAAGGAAATGATGTTTTTTTTAAACATCATGTGGACCAAAAACATCCGTTAAGAAAGCAGCCCGATTACCTCTGTGTTCGGGCTATTAGGTACAAAAAGTTAAAGCTTATGCAGGTTATAAAACATAAAAGGCTCAAAATGATATTGAAATGAACTCTGAAAAATGAAGATGCTAAAACATTTTTCGCAACTCTCTGGTCAAAAATAAATGTGATGTTCGAGGGAATGTTGAAGAAAATGCAGTCACAATTTTTCAAAAAGTTCTTTCTATGGCAGGAATTATGAATTTTTCTGATTTGGCACCAGTAGTAAAGTGGTATTTGTACCAAGAGAAGCAATTCCCTGAACTGATCGGCTATAAGGCCAATGAAGAAATATTGGGCTCTTGTTAAAAGTGAGTTGAAGAGCACAAAATAGGTGTCCAAAATTATGTTTGATTTTTAACAGAGACAGACTATGAGCAAAGTGACAGAAAGCACTATTAAAGTGTTAATGGAAGGGTTTCCGAAAAATTAAAACTATATATTTTTTTTTGTAAATTTCAATCAAAGAAATAAAATTAACAGTGTATGTTTACTGGTTTCGTTTTCTCAATATATATGAATGTTACGAATTTTTAGTTCCCACTTAAAAAAAATAAATATATATTTTAGATTACTTACAAAATTCAAAGTGATATTGCTGCAATAAGATGTGGGCTAAAGTCGGTCAACAAATTCGAACCAAAATGTATAAATTTTAAAATGTATTTTTTATTAAATTCTTATACCGCTAATTTTGAATTATTTTTAAATTATCTTTATTATATAGCAACATATATAAAGAAAATCCGGGAAGGATTTTCTGCTGAATGAAATTTATATTTAAATAATTGGGATTTTAGTTATTTTTTATAGAAATATACCTGTGTATTTTGAGGGAGAGTTTAAGTCGACTAAAATGTTCATTTAAAACTCATTAGCTTCATTTTCATATTCAAATACAATTGACTTATAATAACTTACTATTTTTTCTTTCAGTGTATGCGTTCTGATAGTTTAGAAAGTATGGGTGATGTGAATACATCATTAAATAATCAACCATATATACCAGCAGCGGGTGATACTGCAAGTTTAATGAATCCACAACAAATACCCTCAAATTCTCATGTCAATGTTAATACCAGCAGCGGTAATATCAATAATAACAACAATTCAAACAGTAACAATAATAACAACAACAATAATAGTCTACATATTAACAACAATAACAACAATACTGGTAATAATAATACAAATCCAATGCAATCAAATTTACATTCACAACATCAGCAACAGGGGCATGTGCAACATGCACAAGATCTTATGGCTAATTTGCAACAACATATAAAACAAGATTATGATCTGACCACACTTTAGAATTAAATCAAAATTCAAATTGTTTTCATTTCACTTCTTATTTAATTTAATTTAAAATTAAACGAATAAATAATAATAATTGAAATTGTGCTCTCAATTCGTAATCAAATAATTGAAATGTGAATGAACATAATTCGAAAAAGGTACCTAAAAATAGATTTTGTAAATTTAAAATAAAACTGAGAAAAGTTAATTAATACACCAAATTTTTCTTTGTTTGTATTTAAATGTTTGAATACTCTGAAAAAAAATTAATTTGCTAAATTAATAAAATCATTTTGTATTTTCGAAACAAGAAAAAGTTCAATTTGATCGTAGAGAAAAACCCATTTTTTATTAATTTTTGCTTTAAATGTGAGTCCTTTTTTTATCCTAAAACTAGTATTTTTTCTCAGTGTATTCATTTTATTGTGTCAATCAATTAAAAACTCAACTATAAATCAACCAAGTGATTGTTTTGTGTAATATTTTATTTTTAATGATTTCTTAATTTAATTTAATTTTACAAAATTAATTTCTAATTTTTGTGGCAAATTATTATTTAAATTTTATTTTCTAAAAATAATATAAAATTAAATTAAAATTAATTGAAGTACATTTTAAGATAATATGTATATTATTTAAATTAATATTTGTTTAAAACCTTTTCAAGGGGACATTTTTAATATCGGAATATTACAGTGAAATAGTTAAGACTTTAAAATATTGCAAACATTTATTACAAATGTTTTCACTAAAAATTAATTTCAACAAATAAAAATATTAAGAAATTAAAAAAATTAACAAAACTCTATTCTACTTCATTAGTTTATAAACAAAAAATTTATTATAAATTTAGTAATAAGTTTGTAAAATAAAAACAAAAATCACAAATAGTTAATTCGTATCATAAAATATTATCTAAATCTTAAGAAAGAGTTAAGTATACAAACACACATTCATACATATGTATATATGTATGATTAAAATATTAATTATAATTATTATTAAAATTATTATGTTAATAAATATTTAATAAAAAAAAAACAAAAAACACACAAAATTAGACAATATAAAATACCAAATAAAAATATAAATGAAAGTTTTACTAAAAAAATTAATTGCATTTTTAATAACTCAGCTTTATTCGTGCAGTATATATACCTTCCACCAAATGTACAGTATTGTTCAAAAGTAAGTCGTCTTAGATTTAAATCATTAAAAAGATATGTTATTATTGCGTTCAACAAAAAATAGAGTATAATTTTTTTACGAAAAACTTTACATTGTTAAAATATTTCGTTATGATGCTAAAACTGAATGATTTTACGTTTATAAAAAGAACATACAAGAACTTAATGCCACATTGCATTTCAATGCATTTCAAAATTGGCTGTTCATAAAAATAGGAGTATAACACATTATTTCTAATAAAAATTCTAGAACTCTAAATGTTATTAGTATACGTCTAAAGAGCCTCTATTTTTATGTTTGGTAAACATCTTCGGGGCATATAGTTAAATAAGACCCGACTACGCATTTCCCCAAATTTAATGTTGCAGGTCAGAATTCATCAGCAGTGCTATAGGTCGATCTGCTATTCATATTGTTATACATTTAACTTTTTTAAAGCATCGGAATAAAGCAGCGCTACATTTTACGTGATCTTTTTGGTACACATTGAAGATTGATGAAAGTTTCACTTTATTCAATATACCAACTCCATAGTTTGAAAAGTATGTTTATATCATACCTTTAAAGTCCTATCTTTAAACTATACAGTATCATCCAATTTCTGTGTTCAGTGGGTGTCGAATATTTTGATTGGCTCTAGATCCATCAAATAATATGGATTTGTTTTCATCTGTTCACAATTTATTTCATAATGGGCATCATATGCCCATGTACATATTTTAAGCATATTGGAACATGTTTCTTTGTGAACAACTGTATTTTAGGAAATTCAACTAATTAAATTGTTTTTAATTAAATTCTAAAGAAGAAATCTGGCAAATGAAACTCCATTTAAAACATATTCAGCGATCCAGAAAGTTGATTTTTCCAATACCAAACCATATGACAGTAAAACACATCTGACTTTTTACGTTTGGACCTACAACTTAAAAGTTTTTTTCTCAAAATCAATGTTACCAGTATCATTTGTGGTTTAAATTTACACAATATCTTCTATTTTTTATATCTGTTTTCATGGTATCTAAGACTTTTTATTAAATTTTGTTATTTTTCGTTACACAGTATTCCTTGTCATATTACTGATAATGTCAATAGGTTGTTAATTATAAAACTCATTAGAATAATTCTACATAAACTTTTCATACTTAATATTTAATTTAATGTATTTAGTTTAAGCTTAAATGCATTAAAAAATGAAATATTATTTTTACTGTATTATTTCGATCGATACAATATATTCAAAAAATTTTAATTCGACAAATTACAACGTAAACATAACAGTAATTCAAATTAGTTCTATTGCATTTTATTAAGAACTTTCCATTGTAAATTCCAAAAACAAAAAAAGAGAAGTTTTTACAGTTGCGAAGCTTAGCATTTTAGCCTTTAATAATGGGACTTATAGACAGAAAATCTACTGGACCGATTTTGCAGAAATTTTTTTACAGAATGATCAAAAGATATCCTATCGGAATCTTTAACCAAGGCCAGGATCAGGGGGAAGGGGTAAATCCATACTGCGAGAATTTTAAAGTTTGGTCACAATCACTTCTTCAAGGAATTATTTCTCCGATGAAAATATAGGACGGATAGGATTAGAAGGTGAGGTAGCCCTCATAAAAAGCAAATATTGATTATCGAATACCTAAAAAAGTACTTAAATTGACCCAAATACTTTCTCAAGCAACTCTTTTTGTGGACAACAAATAGGACGGACAGAATCAGAGGGGAGAAGTAGCTCTCATAGAAACAAATATGGATTATCTAAAATAGTACTACAGAACAAATTACTACAAATTGGCCCAAATACTTTCTCAAGCAACTATTTCAGTGGACAACAAATAGGACGGACAGAATCAGAGGGGAGAAGTAGCTCTCATAGAAACAAATATGGATTGTAGCATATCTAAAGAACTACTGAAGTGATAGTATTATAATTTATATCAATTACTTTCCCGAGTAACTGGTTTGCTGCTCAAAATGTAAGATGGAGAGGTAGGCCCCATAAAAAGCAAATATTGATAATCTGATATCTAAATAACTTTTGAAGTGAAGGTATTAAGATTTTATCCCAATTACTTTCTTAAAGAACAATTTTATTAAACAAATAATAGAACGTATACGTTAAGAGGAATATAGCCCCGGTAAAAGTCAAATTAGATATTAGAATTCATAAATTTAGCCTCAATAATTTTACTATAAATGAATTTTACGTTAAAAAGTGGATGCTAGATGTCGTCATATGAAAATATTTACAAAATATCTGCAAAATAATTTTACTAATTTATCACTTTCTTATGAAACGATTTTATTGAAAAATTTTACAACGGACAGTATCAGAAGAATTTGGAAAAATTCCAGTTGCATAAAATTTTTTCAATCTTTATAAGTAAAAATGTTTTTTTTTCGGCTATGCTGCGTTTTTAGTACACGATCAATTTAGAAATAATTGTAAGAACATTCTAAAAACTCTATTGATACGTGACTAACGATCTCCCGTGACTTGCCATAAACTTACGTAGTCTTTACTACTTTGTCACAGTTTCAGAGATATGCGATATCAAAAATTTTGCTTGTAAGGAGGCCACCACCTCCCTACTCTATGCAAAATTTTGTTAGCAATATTTTGTTATAAAGGCCTTATCAACGTGTCCAAATTAAAGAAATAAGCTTTAAAAGTTTTGTTAAGAATTAACTTCTTAATAGAATCAGATTTTGGTTCTTAATAGAAAACTTCTGACGACAATAATAATCTGGCCAATTTTCACATTGTTAAATCGATTAAATCGAAATTTTAAGATATTATTTTTGAGATTGTTGTCGTATTTCCGGTAAACAAAGATATTTGATGGATACCACAATATATCAAATACTCTATAAAAATGTGTATAATGAATTTAAGTGTTATTGTAGAATTTCATTTTAATCTGTCGATTTATAATAAAAAATATACAATATTTTTTTGCATCAATTAAGAAATTGTATCAAATATTGGTTTATATCTTTTAAACGATTTTAAATAGAAACAAACTTCAGGTCAATATAAAATAATCAAGCCAAATGTTACAGAGTTCTGATATTATTTAAATGCGGTCATGTCAATAGATACTCATTTCTGGCGTTTCACATGGAATAACAAATTTAATATGTTATCTTCTCCACTAGTTAAGTTTCGAATGTCGGTTTCTATTAATACCGCATGTGTGAATTATAAACTTGTAATATTCGAAAGTAGATCTTGTATGTGTATGTTACACGCCTGATATGTGTCAAATTTGTTTTATTTGGGTTTCTTCGCATTTTCAGATTCAGAAATTTAGCGTTCACAAATCTTATTCACTATTATATGAGTCTAACACTTGCAATATTTCAAAATCGAATGATCTTGAATAAGATTGGATAAGAATTATCCCAATATAAATTGTATAACCAATAATATGGCAGCTAGGAAAAGGTAATGACTTGATGAGGTTTATGTATTTCAATATTTCTTCAGGGGTTTAAATGGAGGTATAGGCTTTTATAATATTTTTGTAATTTTGTAAAAGATCTAATATAGATCCAAGTTTACATTTCTTTTTGACATATTCCTACTTACTTCTCTATTAACGTTTTAAGTAGACAATAAAATAATAAATTCCAATTTGTAATTATTCCGTTAATTTCTTACACCGTAGTGTATTAATGTATACATATGCAAGTATTTAGTTATTATTTGATATTATTTTATTGAATCTTTCTTAAAGATGTTCGATTTACAATAATGCAATTCATCCTTTTAGTATTTCATGTAAGTAGAGCTTAATCCTTTATCACCTCTATTAGTGAGTGGGTTCTTTTTTGTCCGTTTGTTTATACATCCGTTCCTTCTTATGTTTATTTGTTTATGGATTGTTAAGTAGCGGATTAAAGCCAAAAGCAACAAATACAAATGTAATATTATGAAAATGTTGAAAATGACAATTGCGTATTTTATATTAATGAATAAACAAATTATGTATAAGTATGTGTTAGTGTATAGGTATCTATGGCTACTATTGACTAAAGAGCCAGAAATAAAAATAAAACAAGTAAAAATGCTTTATACGGCTATGCCGAATCTTCAATATCCTCCACCTTATATGTGTGTGAAGTAGCCTCACTCATCTTTATATTGATAATTTTTAAAATGGTAATGAGTTACGTTAAATTTAATATAATAACGAAATTTATTCTACACTCTAAAAAAAATCATGTAAATTTACTCTATTTATAGTAGATGAAATTTCACATTGATTTTGGTTTCAAATTTATATATATTATTCAATATATATAGCAACATTCAAAAACTTTTATATACAATATAAGTAATCTTAAATGAAAATATTCATAATTCATACTACAACATTAATTCTACTATATTCTGTGTGTATTTTTGTAGACAAAAGTATGTAAAAATTATATTAAATATTTTATGCTCATTTTTACGCACATTTAGTAATTTTACATGAAATTTTACTCATTTCGTTAGTGTAATTTCACATTCATTTTTTACAGTGCAATATTTTGATTTATAATTAAGCATTTTACAAAAGTTCTTTTGAATTTAGTTGTTGACGCCGATTGCTGCTCTGTCATATATTGCGGTTGTGAGCGTGCCAATAATAGCCAGCCAGAATCAAATGATTCTTTCTTAGCGTTACATACGGAGTGACAAATTTAATACACAGAAAAAAATCAATGTAAAATTAATTAAAATATAAATAATTTAACTTTTTTCAGTTATGATTTTGTGGCATAGAGTTTTTGAAAATATATTTAAAAATTTTTCGTTGTATAGTTTTATATATTAATATCAAAAGAATCTTATATCTTAAATATCATTTCACCATAAATGTAAAATGTTCAATTTAAACTTAATAAATTAGCATGAGTCCCTTGAAACACTTTAATATTATAATATTTCTAGTGCTACCAAAGGATTGAAGTTATGACTAGACCAATCGTATGACTGTAGATGTGTTAAAAAACTGCCGTAATACATAGAGGAGACATTTCAATGTTTGCCAGAGAGTGTATGTATATGGATAAATATATGCCCAGTAATTCCAGCAACACACTTTAACATTCTGAAATATACATATAAATTGAAATACTATGAAGAGAACGAAGAAGATCTTTTTGCGATGATAAATTAATCGCTAAGAGTATTTTCATGTTCTTGTAAGACAATCCAATGTCAAAACGGAGTAGATTGATTATTCCTCTTCTTGGGTTTTGCAGTTAAACAGTAAACATACAAACTCAAAACTTCCAATACAATAACATAAACATACATATTAATAATTTTGCTTGAACTTGTACTAAGAAAAAAAACAGAAAAATATGTTATATCGCTTCTACATGTGCCCAAAGAAGAGGGAAAAATGAATTGAAAATGTAGTTGATTTCATGCTTGAAATGTCACCAGTTCTTTGTTTCAGTTATTTCATAGTTCTTTTTGTCCCGTTCCATTTTAAAGGGATGGGCTGGTTGTTTGGTTGGCTAATTTTCTTAATTCAATACAGTAGTTAAATTTTGGTTTTTGTTGCAGCATGTATCAAATCCTTAAAATTTAATAAAATCATTATTCTTAAATCAATTCAACTACTGAAAGTTGCCTCCAATAATCGCCCGGGACATTGAAAGTTTAACACTGATTTTTACTTCTTTAAAATTTGGAAAAAATATTTAAGTATTGATAAATATCAATATATTAGATGACGTAAAACTTCATTCAGTCAATCGACTACTTAATCCAAGTTTTCAGAACAGAACTGATAAACGATTAATTTATGAACTGAATCTGTGGCTCATTTTCAAATTCAGAGGATACAGATTGCAAGAAAATGAATATTTTCCGGAAAGCTTTTTCGACAATGGAAAATAATACTAAATGTTTAAAACATTTAAATTTCTGAATAACGGTAAACATAAAGTAAATCTATATAAACAAAACAATTGCGACTAAGAATATTTTTGTGAAACCATTGGCAACAGTTTAAAGAAAATCATATAATTTCTATGAAAATATGAATTTCAAATATAAACAAATTTTTCTAAAGCTTTGACGGAACTGTTGGTGTCCACTATTGGAAATTCCACTTCAAATTATTTATTTATACCCTACAATATCATCACAGCTCTTATACAAGAATTTTACGAAGGCTGTTTGAGAACTTATTATGCCTGCGTCACGAATTCCACAATATGGTGTATTATATCACAAAACCCACTTAATTAACTATTATACTACTGCTTATGGTATATATAGATTAGTGAAGGACACAAGAATTTGTATCTGATGAGTAAAAATCCTGGAATTAATGATAAAATTTTGAGTCATCTGTATCTCAAAGGTTATTTTGACTAAACCATGAGAATAATTACAAATAAGAATGTAATGTTCGGCTATGCCGAATCTTTAATCTTTAATACCCTTAGCCAAAATGAAGTTAATTTGAATAAAATATTTGTTTATTTAACTATTTATTCGTCCAATCATTTTGTATATTTTTTGTCATATTAAATAAAATATGACAAAGAAGACGTAAACTGAATATAGATATGAAGGAAAGGGGGAAAATATTTTATAGAACCAAATTCTCACTGTAGTTGATCTTTAGATATTCGATAATCAATGTTTGCTTTGAATGGGCGCCACTTCTCTCCCTGATCCCATCCTTCCTACATTTTGTCTATTAAAACAGTTCCTTGAGGACGTGATTGGGACCAAATTTAAAAAAAATCGGTCATGGTATTAAACTGATTTAACAAAAAAAAAACTAATTATTATAAAACAATGTTGAATTAAAATTTTTTGTTATGAAGCAAAATTAAAACAAAAAACTTTCTTCCAAAGTTCTCCTCGATAGAAGAAGGGGAGAATAGTTTGTTATCCCCTACCCGTTGACAAATGGTTTGTTATTGATTTCTATTCTCTAAAAATATATATGTCCATTTTTTCGTCAGGTGATCAGCTTTCCACTATATTTATTCGGTGCGGACGAAAGCTATCGATTTTTTCTAAAATTATTTAAAAGTTCTTTATTTGCATTTTGCATAAACAAATTCAAAATTTGATAACATTCTTTGATTTTAAATTTGTTATAAAAATTTCCTCCCAATTTTAAAATTTAATTTTCTATTGAAAGAAATTTTAGAAAGATTTAATTCTTTTGCATTAGTTATTTCCAATAAACAAACTCACATGGTTGAGTAATTTGGTTGTTAATATTTTATATATTTTTGCGAGTGCACTCGAGCATTGAGCTTAACATGACAAACAAAGCAACAACAACATCCACAATATCATATAAAAAGAGTTTGAAATTCGATGGTGCTTCTTTACGCTCGTGTTAAACATATTTCCAGAAGCCAACAGGTGCCAAAGAGTTGCGATCAATCATTAAATGAATCGATTTTTAATTAAGAACTCTTGTTAGCAATATTTATCCCTCCATATTCACTCATAAAAACATATATTCAATGACCTCCAACACACTATGATGAATATCTATTAACTTAACAATATTAAGTGCTTGTGTGTGTGTATATAGGTTTTATGAATAAATATCATCATTATCTCTACTTAACATCGACGCGTCAGTTGACATTGATTAGTGACAATGTTTCGTTCGGATGAGTTAGCTTTCTTCATACTTAAGTACTTTTATTTTTGTTTCTTTTTTATATAAATGAATTTGCACTCCATCCTCATTTAATTCTGAAAGAATGTAGTAGGACACATGTTTGTGTATGTGTCTGATTCTTCAACGAAAGTCTTCATACACTTTGAGTGAGTTTGATGTTTTGTTTTCAGTTTATGGTACCAACAACAACAGTTACACTATAAGAAGAATAACCAAAAAATAAAGTATCCAATTTCTAAGAAAAAAGGTTGGAGTTAATCCCAGCATGCGGTTTGTGTGTGTCTAATTCACTAAGAATTTGTTCTAATTAGTTGACAATCAATGATTATGAATCCATTTAAAATGTTAATGATTAGTTTTTGTTACGTAGCATTTGACATTTGATAAATATTTTGGAAATTATATAAGTATGTTTGAATACATGTACACTTCTTCGTAAGTAAATATAATTTATTAAAGATTTTAAAACTTTTCGTTTAGTTTATAAATGTTACATAATTTTTTTTGTTAATGATACACAATACTTAAAATTACAAATGAAATACTTTATAATTTCCAGTAGCAATTATTTATTTCAGTTTTTTATCGTTTCAAATTAATTACAAATTTAAAAGAAGACAGTTATATATTTAATGGTAGCAATTTTGATCATCTCAAAAATACATTAGTTTCAGTTTGTTTATTAGAACGAAACTTGAAAATCTTCTAAAAAGGAGTAAGACTAGAATTAAGTGTTCAATCGATTGGCAGTTTTTATTATAAACATGTTTGTACATTCTGTTACAAACATACAATCGAATACCAACATTCTTACATACACAAATATACATTAACAAAATCTCATTCTGATATACTGTCCGGAGTGTTATGTTAGGAATCATAACAATTTTCTACCCTCCACCACCACAGGTGCTGAAGAGGGAATATTAAATTTGTCATTCTGTGTGTAATGGTAACAAGGAATTATCTCAGACCCTATAAATTATATATATTACTATATCAAATCAAAATCTAAGTCGATTTAGCCATGCCCATCTGTTTGTCCGTCTGTCTTCTGTTGGCACGCTTACATCCACAATAATGGACAGAGTTCAATGAAATTTGGCCTTAATATTTATTATAGTCCTAAGAAGTTTCCCATTTAGTAAATTAAAAGTAAATTAAAAGAAATAGACCGATATCTATTTCTCTATAACCTCTTAGTTCAAGCAAAAACTTTCCTAAAAATTTCAATTATAAATCAACAAATAAGAATAAAATTTCACCATAATAAAATGCTATATGTACCTCATTACTATTCCAAAAATTATCAAGATCGGCTCAGCAAAAAAGTTATAGCAAGAAATATACTTGTTGTATACGTCTGTGAGTCTACGTGTAAGTGTATATGTACGAAACATAACGTATTTAATTCATGGGATTCTTAATGAAATACATGAAATAATCTGAGTTACAAATATATACAAACGACAATATAAATGTATGTTTCAATAAAAAGAAACGTAGAACCGCACAATGCGTCCGATTTTTTTTATAATTCTGTACCTTTCGATCCGTCCACAATTTCCTACAGATTCCATATAAGGCCTCTTACAAATTTGTTTAACATACAAACATCCACATCTCTATTTGTTTAGTCACAAAAAGAATGTTACATAAATCTCCAAAAATAAATAAAATTCAATAACTTCGACTTGAATAACTTAAAATTAAAAATCTCAACATAAGGTCTTGAAATTTCATCAAATAATGCAGAATATTGTGTACTATCGAACTGCATATATAGTTTTTCAAATATCTTTGAATTTGTTTTTGTCTTTTTGTCCAGGTTTTGAGGAATTGTACTACAAATAGCCAATATTTACTCTAAGTTCTCAAATTGCTTATTCAAATTACTTCGTAAAAAACAAGTAAGATTGCTATATTCGGCTGTGCCGATACTTTAATAACCTCCACCAAAAATATTATGCAAAAATTAGCATGAGTAAAAGGTATTACACCAAAAAACTTATAAACGTGATGAGTTTAATACCGATTGCGGAGTTTTAATACCGATTGCGGAAAAAGGCCCCTATAAAAATATGGCAATATATTCTTCAAATTATTAACAAATATTGGTTCCGAGCTATAGCTTTTAATGAAAAAGTTTATTTATAACAATGTTAAGGAAAGTAAATTAGATATTAATTAATTAGTTAGATTAATAGCATATATTGAAGACAGTTTTCCAGGAAGTTACCTTATATGGGAGCAATTTAAAATATGGACCGATATTGTTCAAATTAATAACGTATATGCAGGAGAGCTAGAAAATTAATTGCGTCGATATAATTGTTCTTATTAATATAATTTGTTCTTATTTAATAGTTTCATAAGCTCAAACCCGTTTACCAGCAACTGATGTTATATGGGAGCTATAGCAATTTCAATAGAACAGGTTCACATTTAAGAGTTTTACAAGCTATTAACCATATTCCAGGAAGGGGCCTTATACGGGAGCTTCGTCAAATAATGACCCCAGCACAATCCAGTTTCTTTGGATTTATTATTGTATCAAAACAAATAAAGATGACTAATTTCAAAAAAGCCTTAAAAATTCCGACCCACACTGCACACAGCCTTTAACTTATTTTCTTCTGATCCGATTTTGATGATTTTTGTACAAAAATTAGTTACATTTTGTTAAAAAGAAATAGAAAAGTTCTAAAAGTAAAGTATAAAATAAAAATATGTTTAATCGGTCACTTTTTGAAAAAAAAAAAAAAAACTAAAAAACTTTTTTTCGAAAGTTCGAATTTCATATTAATAAACCTTAATGAGTCATAAATTACTTATATGTTTTTCTTCTGAACCTATTTAAAAATGAAAATTAAACGCTGTCTCAGATCTTTGCTGCATTTAAATAGGAAACTTCACAGGACAATAACAAATACTCAATGGCAATTTCATTGGGATCTGATAATATATATATATATATATATATATATATATATATATATATATATATATATATATATATATATATATATATATATATATATATATATATATATATATATATATATATATATATATATATATATATATATATATATATATATATATCGACTCAGAATTTGATTTGATGCAAGTATATATATATATATTATGGGATATAAAATTATTCCTTCTTAGCGTTACACACTGAAAAATAAAGATAATATACCCTCTTCGCCACTTGTGGTTGTTTGGACTTTATTAATTATGTTGTTTTAAATTAGAGATTAGACAAATAACATGAGCATGTTAGGTAAGGTTAGGTTAAAGAGAGGTTCGGTAGTCGGAGGGATATTCTGTTTTCGAAATACAGACCTAAATTGACAAAGATTTGATCTTCCCCAAGAGTATAAACATTATGAAAAAGAAAAATCTTTGAAGGAAATTTTTTCTTGGCTTTTTCTTTAAAAATATTACATCCTCTCTGTATTCACAAGTAGAGTTTTTTGCGATAATATTCATATTATGTGTTGAATAGAGTTTGTGTTGAGTTCAGAAATATGTTAGAAGAAGGAGCGGAAGTAAGTCATATGTTCATATCGAAAAATATAATCAAATATTGTTCTACATCCTTCTTAACCAATTCATTTCCTTATGATCTCAATATACGTATTACAAAAGGGGGTTTGGAAATATTTTCAGGTAAAAATGTATAACATCAGTTTTAGAACCTTCAAATTTAAAATTTTTTAAAATAAATTAAAATCTATAATTAAAATACTTTTTATAAAAATTAAAATAGAATTAAACGCAACCGTCAAAAACTTTTGAATTTGTATTACTTAAACAGGTAAAATAAAAGTACGTTCAAATACACTACAATCAAGTATTGACTTTCAACAAAATAAGTATTTAATATATTTTTAAACGCTTTTCTTATGCACAGTGGTCGTACGGATTAACTTCGACTTAAACCCTTTTTAAATGTGCCGACAATTAAGGGATCAATATAAATTTTTGCTGTTTGTTTTTAAATGACAAACAATACCGTTTAATCCCGTCTCATAGACTCTCATCCAGGATTATCCAGAAAAAGTCAGTTAAAACGTACAACCCTTTAATTTAAAAATTTTCTTATAATATTTCTACTTTTGGTGGAATAGAAAACAAAATTTGCATTTTGAGATGAACAACTGGAGGGACAATTAAAATTGTCTACTGTTGCTAATTTAAAAAAGGAAGAAAAGGATTAAATGCATTGACTTTATTCATGTGTATGAATGTAAATATGTGCGTATAAAAGATGTAACGCCCACCAAAGAAAATTGTAAACACAGCATGTGAATACAAGGGAAAGGATTAAAGTTTTCATTCCCTATGGAAGTAGAAGCTTAAATAAAGCGGTACTTTGATTGTTTTAAAAGTAGTCTTTGAATTTGACTTTTATTTTATAATCCCTACACCGTACTACCGGTCTCTGGTGTATAATGGAGGGATATGTTTTTAACTCTTTTCTTCCTTTTGTTTAAAATTAATCGCAGGCTCTCAAAGGATGCCGCAACTAAATATATTCGTTGTGCCAACGACTACTGTGAATTGTAAATATTTCAGTAGAATTCTTATGCAAAAGAAAAGTTTTATTCTATTTTAATATGCATTTTGGCAAAATAATAAATTTTGAAAAGATATTCCGCCAACAGTTTATTATCGATAAATTTTCCAAGAAGTGATTTGTTTCCTTTTGTTTTGTTTAGAAGATGATGCGGTGTATATTTATTATACCTGTCAATTAATAAACAATAAACACTCTTCACTCGATATCTCTGCAACTGTCAAAATAAACAATTAGATGAAATTAATTTTCATTAGCAACGATTTAAAATCAATTTCCAAAGATGTTGCAAGTATCTTTAAATGATCCGATTGTAATATTGATATTGCATGTATGTGTGTATGTATGTATGTATGTATGTATGTATGTATGTATGTATGTATGTATGTATGTATGTATGTATGTATGAGGAATTGGAAAATTGTTAAAGAATAATTTACTTAAAAAACAGAATTGAAATGATTAGTATTCATTCATTCGTTTGTATTTGTGTGAACTTGAAATATTTATTACACAAGGGGCGAGTTCACATTTAGTATCTTTTTACTCATACACAAACACACATAGAGTTATACATACATTGTATCTTAACAATAGTGCTATTGTAACGCAGAGAATAAGTTTCAAGTGTGTGGCCTTACAGAAATCAATCAAGGCTCATCAACAAATTGTTGCACTTCAAATCATAAAGTGTTGTAATTTATTACACTTTGGTTTTGGTTTGAGACGAGTTGAGTTGAATTGATGGCCATTAAAATTTTGTTCTTCATAATATTTTCTGTACAAACACTACAACACAAAACATGCACATTTTTTGTTTTTAAGCCCTTTGATTTCAGAAGGAGTGTTTATGTATCATATATTTATATGCCTCTTCCCGTACTCAAAACCCAACGAAACCCTATAATTAATGGGTGGCTATTTATAATATTGGCAGTTAAGATCCCATGTGCTTTTTTCATTTTGTTTAGAGATTTTTTTTGTAAAACAAATGCACATTTGTATAGATTTTTTGGTGAAGGTAGAATTTGTAAATCTTGTTAATCTTATTTGTAATCATTAGTCGTTTACTATTAATATTTATTAACCTACTGGTGTGATAATAGATTAAATTCAATTCTAATTATTTTCAAACTATTACTATTATTTATATTTTGCATGTACATATAAAATCTAATTTTAATTGTATTGAATTTTGGAACATATGAAAAATTGAGAAGTAGAAGTTCTATATTACATTATCAAGTGTTGAAAATAATTATATGCAATTGTAATACTCAAATATTTTATTAATAATTACTAAACTATACTGATGGTTCAGGTTGGACAAAGTCATCTAGCTTACATTAGGTTATAAGTTTAACACCTGTTATGATGATCGACATCTGAAAGGCCTAGTTGTGAACTATGATTCCTTATATTCGTACTCCTCAACCTCAGTGAAAATTAGTTGTATACGATTCCATTTTCTTGGCTTTATAAAGTCCAGTAATTATGGACGGATACCTCTGATGTTATTGAAAGTCTTAAAGTACTAAAATACATGTTTTTGAAATCATGCATCCTTATATGCCATATGCTTTTCAAGGTTATTAGGACAAGTAATTAGTTTAATAGAAGCTTTGTTTTCAAGGAATCTTCAGATTCGTATCATCTATTAAACCATTCACTTCTTGATTTCATTCCTTGATGATCATTTCTTCTGAATAAGGATGAATGTGTATAGGAAAATTACAATTTCCTCAAAAACTTCAGAAATAGATGCACTCTTCATCGCCAATTCCTGTGCCTTGTCAAGTGTTTGCTGAAATATACTTATAGCGATGCGCACAGCAAAGACTGATGCTTGTGACAGAAGTAGACTTCCACATATTGAATAATATTACCTCTTTAAAAATATTTTTTTATCGGCATCACTATCAATAATATAACACATTAATAATAACACAATTCTACATTTGCTGCTTCGGTATTAAATTTTTATTAACCATTGGCTACGAAAGATGGCCTTAATTATCCCTTCCTGTTTATAAGTTTTTAAGTTCAGTTAGGTTATCCTTCCAATTCAATTTGCTGTTCAAACAAAAACCTAGAAATATAGCTGAGTAAGAAAGAAGCTGGCAACGTGTGGACTCCCAGTGAAAATGATTTATCTATGTAATGCAAATACAGAATTTATAGAGACATGTTTTACGAATTGCTTCAACTTAGTTGTTTTTTTAATTCCATCTAAAATTCTTTCTAAAGCTTTAAACATAAAATATGACAAATCTATTGGGTGCAAAGTGCTAAATATTGAATGTTCTCTCTATAAATAATACCTTTATTCTACGCCAGTATTCTTTAATTTTGGAACTTTAATTAAACCATCATTAATAATATATATTGCAACTATGATTTAAAGGATGTTCTGTCCATTGACCAGATGATCCTCATTACAGTTTTCTCCAAATGCATTATGAAAAATGTATTTCATCCATAATTCTCAATGATTCTTTTCAGAAAATTGTCAAATTCCCCAGCGATGTTACTTATTGAATATTCATATTCGAAAAAAATGTCGTCTCTGAGTTTAATTATTGTTTCTAATGTAGGAAATGGTAAACGTTTTCCAGTTTTCCAAAATATTAAATTTCGCCTTCACTTGTATCCTTCGCGTTCATTAGAAAACTTTGCTCATTTAAAATTAAAAAAGAAAAAATAACTGACATATTATACAATAAAGGTAAATACAGGTTGTGTCAGGATTTCTTAAATATTATTAAATTCCAAAGATTTCATCAATAAAAGTGTATATTTTACTATATTTCTTATATTCTATGCGATATATTCAAATTATTATAAGATTTGAGATAAGTTATTTTATGATTGTTACTCAGAAATATGGCTTTACATTATCCTTGAAAAATTTTCTGTTGACTTAGAATAATTTACGGATCATAAAAAACCGAAGTTTGTCATATGCACACAGAAAAAAACAATGTAAAGTTGATTAAAATAGAAATAATTGAACTTTTTTCAGTTATGCTTACTTGCTTATAAAACGTTAATTTTATATTGTTTCACAGTAAATACAGTTTCTTGAGATTATTCTTGAAATATTAATATTTGAATTTTATATATTAATCGAAAATCGAAAGATTCTAATATGTACAATATTTTTCACCACAATCGTAAAAACGTTTAATTTAAATTAAATGAAAAATAATTTATTCAATCTCAAATCAACTATGTTCAATGTTGATTATGCTTTGTATTTTTTTATTTACAATTCAATCTTAAACTTAACAAAATTATATCAGTAGTTCAAACTACTTGAGGGAGCTGTATAAAGCTTCCCATATAAGGAGTATAAGAGTAAAATTTAATAAATCTGACATAGATGTTATTATTTATCCAAGCGCAAATAAAATTATTAACTAATTACTTTGTCATTTTCATAGCTCCCACCTGGAGCGCACATTAAATTACTTGTCTAGTCTAATACATCTATGAATAATTTTTACATATTATATTTAAATGAGTTCTAATGTTCAGTTTGTTATTTTTGAAAACTTCCTTTGACTTTCAAACACGTTGTTCACATTTTACGAAGATATCTTATTTGCACCATTTAATATCAAACGATGTTCAGAATGTTTTCTGCAGTAGGAAAATTTAAGTTCTAAGAAATTGATTATGATCTTTTCAAGAAACTAGTGGAAAAATGGAAGACCGTATTTTTGAGGTAATCCACAACAAAGAATCATCCGTTCAATATTTATAATGCTATAACGACTGATAAACTTAAGTGCGCAAAATTATAGAATTACATTCAAATCTTATAGTCGATCAAGCCTATTTCATATCCTACGCCACATTGTTTATTGTGAATTGTAGCGACCGAAAATTAATGAACGATCCCCGTATAAAATTATTTTCTAATTTATACTTAAAAAGCAGTATTTTTATGGTACATTTATATGGGATTTGTGCATTTGAAAAGTATTTATCTTTATTTTCATAAATCCTTTTTCATCACTAATTTTAATAGGCATCGTTCTTGGGCCAAAATAATGATATCTGCCAAGTTTCATTAAGATATCCAGGAAGTGATTCCGTGACTTCCCATTACAAACTTATGACAAACGCATAAAAGAACATTACTACGTTTATAGAAATTTGCATTAGTTTTTAGATTAATAAAATTTTCTGGTTTGTGGACAGATTTATATATATTATACTGTAATTATTAGTGAACTCATTGAAATTTCAAATAAATATCGTTATTCTGAAACCTTAAAATTTAACTTTATTTTTCAAAAAAATCAAATATTTAGTTTTTTATATTCCACTTAAAGTTTCAATCAGTTTTAAAGTTTACATAAGTTTATAACTTTGCTGAAAATTTGAAATGAAGAACAACAATCATAAAGCACATAAAAATTTTGTAAACGGAGAAATAGTTTTAATTTTCCTCAAGGGACGCTGGAAATGACATGAGACAAGAAAAAAGTATTTTCACCCTATGCGGGTTGGTAATATAAAATAGTGAAGAGATCATGAAGTAGCTAAATATTAATACAAAATTGTCTATAAAATGATTTTTTTTTTAATTTGTAATAAATTAATTTTGTATTTAATTTAATATTTAGTAAACAACATATTTTTATGAAAATTTCGTGTTCGGGAATTTATCATTGTAAACTGTTTTTAAAATCTATATGACATAAGTAATTTTACTGTAGCTTATAATGGATTTATTAGCATTTGAATGTCATAACTACTGGTTCAGAAGCTCATCTCTGGTTTTGTAAATATTTTTATATCATTCGAGAACACATACGTTTGAGAAATTAAAATGTCTGCTTCGAAGGGAAGAAATGTCGTTAAGAAGAAAACATGTAAATAAATATATATAAAACTGATAAATATATTATTAAAATAAATAACACAAAGATATGAACTATAAAATTTAAGCTTTCTCTACTATTAATGTTAAATCTAATAATGTCTTTTGAGAAGATATTCGTGAGAAACTTTTCTTAAATGAACTTAATTCACATTAAACTGCATACATGTCCATATCTACACAAATCTACACATATTCTATGTAAAAAGGTGTTAAAAATGGTTTTCAATTTAATTTTTTGAATGTATCTCGAATGCAACTCATATGTGTTCTGTATCTAATGACTACTGCAGATGGGATAAAAACAAGAAAATAGAGAAAATAGTTGTAGAGTTGTTTTTTATTGTAAATCGGCTGCTGTGCACCTTCATTAAGCCCCAAATGTTTTACAATCTTACGAAGATACAAACAAAAAAACGAAAGAAATAAAATCGTAAAATGCATTACAAAACAGCAGGCGCTGTAAGAATCATCAGAAATAAAATTAAAAAAAACATAAAAAGATAAAACAAGAAAAACTAAAATAGAAATAAAATATACAGATACAAATAAATATGGACATACAAAAAAAAATAAAAACAAAAAGTAACAAAAATTGGTATGTCTGCAACAGCATGCATTTTGATTAATGATCGAATGTCAATTATTCCAAAAAAAAAAAAAAATAAAAAAAGATACAATTGCAAGACTTATATAAATTCACGTATGTTTGAATGTATTAATATATTTATACACATGTATGAGAATACATATATATTTTATATTACTGGAATAGTATAGATTAAACCGTAAATAAATAGGAACTTAAATACATACGTACATACATGCAACATTCGTTCATATGAATCTGTGTGTGTTTGTTTTTTTTGAAATAAATTCCTTCTTTTGACTTTTAGTTTAAAGTTAAACTTTTCTAACGCTTTTAATTCATAAATCGATTTCTCTCCTTTTCAAATATTCTGTTTAATATGGACCTCTTAAAAAGGCGGGACACATTTTTTTCGGTAATCAAACTACGTAGTTTATACACATTATACAGTGACGCAAGTTTTATACCCTACACCACCATTGGTGATTGGCTGGCTGTCCGTATAAAATTTGAGAACAAAATGCTTGTCGCAAGTTTTAAAATACCTCGATGAATCTTTGCATGTGTCATTATGCCAATTGAAATTGGTGATGATATAAAGCTAAATTTAGCTCAAATAAATATAATTATATTCTAAAATGTGTGCCAAATTGTACGAGGATCGGTCCTTTATCAAAAAAAAAAATAAGATAAATATAAGCACAAACTGATGTACGAAATTATACGAGGGTAGGTACATAATTTCATCTAGCTCCAATATAATGCCCCTAGAAGAAGTCGTTTTAAAGCGCGCAAATCATACATATACACAAATACCATAATATACTGCACTTTTAAGGACAAATCAGAAAAAATATATACAGATGATCAATTATAAATTTTTGATAACAACCATTAATAACCAACAATGTGATGTAGGGTATTGAAAAGTCAGGCTTGACTTTTACTTGTTCAACAATTGTTCTTGTTTCTGGTCGGTTAGTAGCAATGGAATGTTAAAATGTTTTAATATTTAGTAAATTAAACCTCGATAGGCATAACCATTGATAGGGTTTTCGCCAATCAATGTAATTGATTACATTGTAATTTTTAAATTTTCTTGAAAATTACAAAAAAATTCTCTCTATTGCGGTATTGCGATATTTCGCTAGAATTTATAATAAAAAACTTAAATACTTATAACCGCTGCTCAGTTTGTATTTCAATAGTTGAATTTATTAATCTGTAAAAATAGAAAGAGGAGCCTTAAATGAAATTTTCATTTGGAGATATTGTACAAGAGTAATAATTTTGTATTTGGTAAGCTTAAAGTCCGATTCCTATAAAAAACCTCATACAAAGACTAAAATGAAATATTGAAATGTGTTATTAAAATTACCCACTCAATTTTCATTAGGATCTTTTTCGGAATCAGACCTTATATGGGTACTATAAATTCATAATTCTAATATTAAAGGCAGCTAACTATTAAACAGACCTGAAAGTGATTTTACACTATTAACTTCAAGGCCTTACTGGGACCCCTTTCGTTTTGTAAAAAATTTATAGTCAGGTTACACAAATATATAATCTAGACATTATTTATAAAATACAAAATACATTTTTTTACTATTCATAGCAAAAATACTAATAATAAGGCTGAAAATAATATATAGTATTTTGTCAATATATTTCATACCAAAATCACACACAATATGATGTGTTTTAGACTTTCAATGTAAATGCCACTATTTTATTTAATTCCGCTTTGGTATATATTTATATAATAAATAAGTACATTTTTGATATTATAAGCTACAATTAGGTTTCATAATTGTAAAATCACAAAGTTTAAGATTTTTTTTATGCTTTTGCAAGCTAAAGTGTTGTTTAAAAATCTAGTTGCTCCTGTTACTTTATATTTATTATTCACGAAAACTTCTGTTCCTGATATTGTATGTATTATTTGGATTTAGGTTTAATTATACATCCCATATGTTCCATCTCTATCAAATTAAATTTAACCTCCCTAATAAAAAAATGTACGTATATTTGTTTGTTGCTAATCTTTAAAGCTTCTTATGTATCCGCTTAAGATGAAGGACCCAATATAATTGCTGTCATTAAGTTGTATTAATTTTAAAAGAGAACTTCGCTGGTCTTATTATTTTAGCCTTTTTCAGCAAAAAATATAACAAGTGAAGAATTTATTAAATTTCAATTAGATATATTCATTGCACCAATGTAAAGATTTGAAATAAAATAAAAAAGGTCTGGCCAGGCACTGGAGTCCTCACTCTTAAGGGTTAAACATTATGCTCTTATACTCACCCCTGCTCCATACAGAAAAACACTTTCAGGTATACTGTTCAACTCAGAATAATTTTTTGGGTCGATTTAGCCGTAGGTCTGTTCGGCTGTCTCTCCATGAAAACACTTGAAATTTTCAGATATCTTGATAAATTTAGGCACATTTTTTATTTTGACCCAAAGAAGTCAAAATTGGTCGTACATGTTTATCAGTCCAAATCCACGTGTCAAATTTCAAGAACGTCGCGAAAATCGCTTTGAAATGCATAAATGCAGTGTCATTATTGTGATAAGTCTTCGTATTTTTAAATTTTAAACAACCCTCTTTCCGGGAAGATTATTTATATGGGAGCTATGTCAGTAATGGTCAGAGCATGGAAAGGTTTCTTGCCTGAATTTTGAGCAACCTGAATGAAGACTACGACACATATCCAGTCCAATTTTATTGGCATCAAATTATTATTTTGGACGAGGAAACGAACAAAGCAAAATTGATTGAGATATTTGATGTAAACATTTTTATATAATTATGGGGTTGAGGATCATTCGTTTTTGGAATTAAAATGATAACCACAAGTAGTAGTGGAGGTTTTAAAAACGCTGATATGGGTTAGACAAAAATATTGAAATTGTAACAAAATGTGCATTACATTTTCATCATCTTTTAATTTTGAAGAGTGTACTAATATCAACATCGTTCGTGTGGGTGTTATTTGAGCTCTTAGTAGGGTATCTGGGACATTAAAAAATGTGAAAATTTAACAATCAATTCTTTCTATAATTTTATTTTTTAATCAATTTTATGCGTATAATATTGGGTTAGAATTGAAACTAAACTTTATAAGAATCTGTCTTCTGTGCATGTGAATACCTTCAATTGTATGAGAGGAAATTCTCATTCTAATAATAATTTTATTCGCAATTTGAACGAATCATTTTTATAATTTCTATCAACGAAGGCACGTTTAAACTTATAGTTACATTTCAATTATCATAAAGATTAATCCGTTATGGAAAACGATTCTATGTATTATATATAATATCACCTCCCTGACGAAAATGAGTTAAAACCATCCACAGGTTAGTTAAAGTAGGTTACCGTGCCAAAAAATTGATTGATTTCTTAATAATGAGAAAAATTCTAAAATTTTATATCAAATATTTCACACTTACTGTAATATATTTTGATGACATTTTCAGAATAACACTTCAGAAAACTTTATTTTGGGAGATGGAAAATATGTTTATGTCCTTTCGCTGGAAGAAGTCCTCCTTTAATACTTACGACCAAGAGATTCAAAAATATTGCTTTTAATATGCAGAGTTACTTACTTTAACCCGCCTGTAAATTGCTTTGTCCTCAGTAGGAAATGATGATCGAAATTTTTCGACCGTAGGTCCATAATTTCCTATTACATACTTTTTATCAAAAAGAAAAATATATGTCAAAATTATATGATTTTTTTCTATACGATTAGTGGGGCTTTAAAATACAACAATTAATATTTATCGAATATAGTAATATATAGTAATTCATACCGACGAAATGCGACATGTATATTTAATGGCCCAAAACTACGAAATTTTATTTTATCTTAAATGACAATATAAGTTTAGTGTTCCATTTTTATTTCCACTTTATTAATTTAAATGGAATTAATTACATTTCAAAAAATTTATTTCACGTATGACTTAGTATTTATTTACATCACTCACTCTATCTGTATGTGAACACACACATCTTTGACTTGAATACAATAATAAAACTTTAAATATTCTAAATATTTTCACGCACTTTTCTATTATTTGCCGACAACATTCACATGTAAAAAAACACACACACGCATAAACCTTAATTAAAAGGACACTTTGACAAAGTGTTGAGTGCTTTGTGTAATTAAAAGGATTCTAACTAATTTTGTGTCTGTGTTAAAGTTTGACTATTAAACCATTCATTATACGCATTTTACGAATAAAGTAGCTGATGATGAGCAAATGAAAAGAAATTAAATTAACCAAAATAAAAAGAATAGAATAGAATTTTGAAAGGGAAACAAACTTTCCACATGTTTATGGACAGTGACAGAGGGAGGAGAAATTAAATTTAGAAACAGGAGTATTTAAGTAGTCCAAAGCTTATTAAAGACTTTTGTTATGTTTGTTTTAATTCAGCAAAAGCCCATCATTAACTGGCCACCCTTTTCTCCTTGTAAGTGTATATCTGTTTTAAATGTGTGTGTGGGAATGGGAATCAACCCATATTGAAAAAAAAAACTATTTTTTTTCTACATTTTACAGTAATAGTGTTGATGAAAAGGTGGTGAATGACATGAAATTCTCAACAAATGGTCATTCCCAAAGAAATCACATATACATACATACATATATACATACATACATACATACATACATACATACATACATACATACATACATTCATACATAAATACATACATGTATATGTGAATGTTTATATGTATAGATTTGTGTTTATTATTTTCAAGATGATTTCTTTTAAAGCATACATTTGTATATTTATGTATACAAAAAAAAATCTGCCATTTTTATATTTAATTCCTCCATAGTTCTCAAACTATCTTTGTGTGTGTTTTTCATTTGTTTCCGCAATTGAGGGTGTCTCCCTTAAAAATGGTGAAAGATCTTTTAAATGTGAAAAGTAACCTTAAAAAATGTTTAAGAGCTCTTCACACATTTCTTTTTACTAAAATTTAAACACACAAGCAAACACATACACATAAATGGATAATACATCTGTATAAAATTGCAGCAGTTTTTAGTACGTGTGTATCCTGAAGAATTTTAAAATAAATTTTTATTTAAGAAAAAATACATTCCTTAGAATACATTCATTTCATTTGTGGCAACCTTTATCAAAACATATGACAGGATTTAAAGATGTTTACACTAGCAGGGTTTGGTGAATAAGAAAAATATTTACTTTGAATTTCAATTGGATGTAGGATTATACAGAAAAATTAAAAAAAGAAATATATGTTACTACTGATCCTTGGGGCCGAGTTTTCAATTGTATATTGGGTTATGTTTAATATTATCTAATATTAGGAAGAAAAACACATGAAGCAAAATGAACGTTGAACATAGTTGATTAAAGATTGAGTAAATTTTTTCATTTAATTTAAACTGAACGGTTTTACGTTTGTGGTGAAATAATATTATATATATTAGAATCATTCAATATTAATATTTAAAATTATACAACGATAAATTTTTAAAATTAATTTCAAGTACAAAAGTTTTTAGTAGTAAAAATTCAAGAATATTCTCAAGGAGCTGTATTTACTGTGAAACAATGTCAAATAAACATATTTTGTAAAATCATAACTGAAAACAGGTTTAATTATTTATATTTTCATTAATTTTGCACTGTTTTTTCTGTGTGTATACTATTTAAGAAATCCTAATTAATAGGCTTTGTTAGTAGCGAAATTATTTACTTACCACTTGGAATAAAATATGATATTTCGGTATAACTATTTTTATATTTATTCGATTTTGATCTCGAAATGTTCTAGTTTTAGACTCATATTTTAGTAGTTTAAAAAATGTTTTAAGCCCAAATCTCAGAATTTTAGAAGAAAATATTGAGAAATTTAAAAACAATTTTAAAATACGGTCGGGTAATGTGATGTGGCTCACTCTATGTACATAGTGAATACCGCTTATCATTGCATAAATTTTACCTAAGAATTTTCCGAATTTTCTGTTTTCAATATTATTAAATAATACCGGAAGAAATCGTCCGTAGATACAAAATCTTGTACGGGTAGAAGGAATGGTCCACGTGATGTTTCTAAAGCCAAAAACAGAAAGCATTTTACCTTAGATTTTGGGTTCCACATTATATAGTTGCATACACCAAGGAATGCATACACCGAGGAAATTTTCTGTAACAGTAAAGCGATATTTAAGAATTCCTTTGTGAAAAGAAGACCATTATTATATCATCATATAACATTGTTATATTATCTGATGTATCGATTATTAGAGATTTGTTTAGAAATTTACTCTAAAAAATCTTATTCCTCTCTACAATCATATTTTGATTAAGGTATTCTAGATATAAATATAAATTATAAATAATTTAATTTACGAAAATCCAATAATCTAAAGAAAGTTCAAAATCTAATTACAATATAAAATTTTTACAAAATATAATTTCACTCTAATTTCTCAAATTTGCAAGGATGATATTTACAACCATCATTAAAACGTACAAAGTATACTGTGGGCCGTAGCATTACATTGCGTAGAAATTGGTATAAAATAACATTTTTATGAATACTACATTTGTCGATGCAAGTAAATTTTTATACATAAAAAATAATATCTTAAAATATTTTCATATGTACCAAAGACAAATGTCGCTTTGTGCCCTCCTACTTTACTGGAGGGTTAAAAATTATTGCATCACTGTATAAAATTAGTTCATAGCGCCATCTAGTGTTTTATAGGAATGATTACGTTAAGCGGTAAATATTTTAGTACTGGGTTTCTGACTAAACTAAGTATATCAATTACACAAACATTTAAATAGCAGCATTTTGGGACATAATACAGGGTGCTTATAAGCAGAACTCTTTATTTGTGTTGAACGGAAATTAAATCGAATTTGTTATTTTATTACAATTCAAATGTTAACAGTATTGAAAAAAATATAATAAATAAGTAAAATATTAATTAAAACAAGCAAAAGTGTATTAGTCGATTAACAACGAATATGTAATGCTCTACAAAGTGATTATATAGAATAATTATAGACCAATCCTCGGATAATTTTATTCATAAAAGTGTTTTTCATGAGGCTTTTATTTATGTGGAATTTCGGAAGTAAATGTAACATGATGGCTTATGGAAGTTATGAAACAATACTTAAAATTTTGGTACATTTTTAATTTTTTGAGATTTACTCACTTTCATGTGGAACGATCTGTTTGTAATTTGACATGTTGGTTTGTACTCAAGAGGCTCTCTTAATTTACTCAAAAAGTAATTCTGAATTAAAAGTGTTGGTGCCAATATTTTTCTGTCTGCATGCTCGCATAATATCTGCATCTTATGATATTAAAAGATATATAAATGTCTTACAATATATTAATTATCATTACGATGTCATTAAATAAATTATAAAAGTTATTAAATTTACAATAACTAAACTTTTTGGAACATTAAATTTTTTTCAAAATCTACAGCACTTGTAATACATAAAATGCTTCTGTGATTAATGGCTTTCAAATCTAACTCAGTTTCTAAAAAATCAATTCTAATCCACTGTGTGCAATGCCACACTTAACTTTATTGTATTGAAGTTGATTTTATTATACCCTACACCAACGCATGTGGTTGGAGTATTATGCGTTTGTCCTGATGTTTGCAACATACATCTATTTGTTGTGAACACTCTACAGGTCGCAAATTTTGGGATATTTTGATCAAACAAAAACGACGCCTGTTGAAATTGGTCATATTCAATCCAATATTTCAGGTGCCTCCCATACAAATATTCTAAAAGTTTTAATTTAATCGAAATTCAACACAATATTTCCTATATTATTCTAAATCGATGTGCCAAATTATGTAATTTAATTCTCATAGGTCCAATATAACCATCCTTCCAAATGTCACTTTAAAGGACATAAATTTGACATATAACAACTGGTCAAAATAAGATAAAAAATCTAAAATCTATATTTGATTCGATTAATCAATTCCTCTAGCTCTGATATAATCCTTTAATAAAATCCTTTTCAAACGTAAACATTTTACATTAACGTTAGTATCATAATAATGTACTTCACATTTAATAATAAATCAGAAATGCAATTTATACTTTCTTTATAATTTTTTCGTAGCTGTCATTTTCAATAAAGAATGTGGTGTAGGGTATTACATAGTCAGGCTTGACCGACTATAACATTTATACTTCTTTTACTTGAAAATTTCTTAAAAGTTGCCGTTTTAGGTAATTAGGTGTGGAGAAATATCAATGTCAAAAAATTTATTTAATTGTAATTTTTCTCATTAATCGTGATGTATACGATCCATACTTCATGAAAATCTATATAGAAATTTATAATTTGCTTGAAGACCTCACACAGTGTTTCAAATGGGAAATGAAACGGAAATAAATTTGTTACTTCTGAACTACTTGCAAGATTGCAGTGAAATCTGTCACAGCGTGAGAGAGTTCATATTTTGAGTTTGGACTTTGTAAACGTAACGGTGTCCGCACCACAGAACTATTTGGAAAAAATTGAACAAAATTTGGATCGCAATAAACGAAAATTTAAGTTTTTTGTGGCTAAATATATCTTAGACTATAAGAGATAACATGCAAATATGACAAGTTTTGTAGATCTCATTTAAAAACTTTAAAATCGGTTCAGTTATAAGAATTCTGGATCGTTTTAATATTTTTATGACCCAAGGTATCCAACTTTGGGACCGTGTTGTGCGGTCCCCGCCAACTTTAAACAGTATAAACTAGAAACTTGAACTCGCCAACACCTTAGCAATGACTATGTGAGATTTCATAGAAATTTCTTAGCATTTAGGAAGTTACAGATTTATTTCCGTTTCGTTTTTCTAGATGAAATCAAACAACCCGATCAAATTTCATTGAGCTCGGTAATAGACAGTCTGTCAAGGAAACATATAGAAAAAGGCAATACTCTTTAAAAATCAAAATATTCTTAATATTGCACAAACGTATTATAATAAATTTGTTTCACACTTCTAAGTTGGTTTTGTCTAATTTATCACATTTATTGTGAAAATTTAAAAAATATGTTCTTTTTCGGTATAAAGACTTCAGAGATCAAACATTTAAATCCTTTAATTTATCTTTTCTTATGTAATATGAAGAAGTTACTTTGTTATAACAGCATAATAATAATTATTATTTTTTTTTTGAGTTTGCGTCACAATCGATCACGAATTAATATCTATTTAACATAGAAAATAAGCTATTTTATATACTGACAGTTTTTACGAACGAACTGTTTATATATCAGAAAAACAATATATTATGCCATATAATCGCATTCCAATAAGTCTGTGAAAAGTTAACCATATTTCAAGTATTCATTTGTGAATTTTAAGAAATATGTTTCTATCAAAAAAAAAAAAAAAAAAAAAAAGAGAAAGAAAATACGTCTATCTTGCAGGAAATGACCGTTTTTGCTGATTTTTTTACAAGACAAAATGTGATCATCGAATATTTAATAGAGGACGGATAGGATCAGGGGGAGAGGTAGCCTCCAAACAAAGAAAATGTTGTTAATCGAATATCTAATACCCAATAAATTTTTGAAGAAACTGTTTTACTGGATAGAATGAAGGGCTGAAGGGTTTCATTGAGACAGGTGTCCCCCATGCAAAGAAAATGTTGATTATGGAATATCTGGAGAACTATAACGGTAAAAGTTCTTAAATTCGACTCAAAATTCTTTCTCAAGAATGTGTTTTACTGATCAAAATATAGGACAGTTTTCAACTTGGTTCCAATTACTTTCAAAAGGATCCTCTTTTTGGTCAAAATGTAGGACAGATAGAGCAAGGAGAGAGATCCTCTCTACAAAGCAAGTAATGATTATCAAATATCTTAATATCTGTAATTAAGATATGTACTTCTGCAGAAGAACATATCGATTCCAATATAATAATAATAATATAATAATTTCCACTCTGACGACGTGAAATTTTATTGGGCTCAAGCGGTTCAAAAGTAACAAAATCATTTCCAGAAAAAATGTTTTGGGTTCACTTTTAAAAATTATTCAATCTCATATCAACTATGATCAACATTGATTTCGCTTAATTTTTTTTTTGTATGCATAGCTAATATGTTTTAGAACTTGTAATTATGTATACGGTGGTATAATATGACAGTATTTGCCATTGTTTAATGTTAATTTTTTTAAAACTTTCTGAGAGAAATTCAAAACTTACAAAAATACATATTTATCTTACAAAACGAGAATCAAGCCGTAACGTATTTAATTCTACACAAATGAGAAACAAAGTTAAATGTAATTTAGGCGATCCTGATACATATTCATGTTATTGGCACGATTTAAAATCGAACCCAATTGTGGGAATACAAGTTTGCTGAAATAATGCCTAAACGAAATCATAATGACTTTACGCTCAGTACTAGCAATGTTTCCAGAATTAATAGGTCTGGTAATGGCATTCACTGGTGGAAATTCAACAGCTTCAGTTCTTTTAATTTTTTTTACCTTTTAAGAAGTTCCTAATAAATAGAGCATCGGCGGTAATTGTCCGAATAGTCCTCACCGCAGTTGCCACATTTTCTCGTGAGACTCTTTTTTCGCAATTTCACAATCCAATGATGGGAGAAGATCTCCGTATGCAACACAAACAGTTCTTAGATTACAGTAATTTTTGGTAAGACGAAACTCTTGTCAATTACTACAATAGATTGGCCCGATTCTCTTAAAGGGCACCTCTAAAGTTACTCTACGATTTAATAAGTGCCGTAGAGCATAAATAGGATGTGGCTCATTTATTCGCAACTATTGATCGTTGAGCTCCAAATCAACTTTAAACATTGGTTGCAGAATCTTATCCCTATTAAGGATGTTCAAAATTTTATCTTAAATTGATAGCATAGTATTTTAAAGGCCTCCTTGATTTCAGTTGATACAACACTGGACTCAATTCTTTGTATGACAACTACTAAAGTTATTAAACTATTAAACCTTTATCGTATATCTTAATAATTATTATAAAGAAAATCTATATCAGAAAGATTTTATTTTAATTTAGGGGTCAGTTTAAACTAAGATTATATAATAAGTTAATTTAAGTTTTTATAATAGTTTAATCAGCTTGGAAACAATTTTGATTGTAAAAGATTTTAAGATAACATTAATTCAACATAAAATCTAAATTGATTTAACATCTTTTACAATTCCTGGTCAATATGCTATCAAACTGATTCAACATTGGAAAACTTATTATAAAACAATGTTGAATTTAAAATGCTTTGTTATGAGGCAAAATCTAACTGAAAAAAATGTTGAATAATGACTTTTTCTGTTAATTTTACACGTTTTTTCTGTGTGTATGTTCATTTTTAAATATATTTTTATTGAGAATAAAAATTAATTATTTTATTCAAAAGAATACATTTCAAATCGTATTATTATTAAGTTATATACTTTATTTAAAAACACTAATAGTTTTAAGAGGCTTTTTAATCAAAATCTAATATAAAATAACGATTTATAACCGACAATTATTTTAAATTTCAAAATTTTACCTGCTTAATGTAGCAACTGAGAATATTTGAGTACGTCTAGCCTTTTTAAATAATTTTAGTAGATTTTTAATGCAGCTTTTATTGAAATTAAAGCTAAAAACCATTTGATTTTGAAGCCAATATTATTAGAGTTCTTTCGTTGGCTTTGCCAGAAGATATTTTAAATTGATTAAGAAAAAAACGTAAAAACGAAGTAACTTTTAAAATTTATTAATAATAAAATTATATGCAAAGTATCATTTAAAACACATTTTGCATTTATTTTCACACTTTAAGTACTTAAATTTAAGTAGTTGATTGTAGTTGGTGATAGACTTTTTTGTCGATTACTTCTACCCTGTGAGATACCTGTAGAGACGAGCTTCTGATAAGCGTAAATATGCAATTACATGAATGCTATTCAAACAAAAGCCCGGAACTACAGGGTAGGTCACGGGAGCGTTTTTAAAACAGCATTTGAATACTGAAGTTCCTGTTGAGATTGAAACAATTGAATATATTTTAATGCAGTAGGTTTTCCATCTGAAAATAGAAAATAGAAATTTTTTATTACATTTATAGCAATTTATTTATTGAAACATTGAAACTCAAAGTAAGCGGAAAACTTGTTTCCGCTTATTTTGAGTTTTACCTATATATATATATATATATATATATATATATATATATATATATATATATATATATATATATATATATATATATATATATATATATATATATATATATATATATATATATATATATATATATATATATATATATATATATATATATATATATATATATAAAACCTGTGCTCTTTAAAAATAGACGAAAAATGACATATTTTATGAATTACGCTCATTTGTTGCAGGGTAGTCGTAGGGTAATGAATATTTTTTTCTGGAAACCTATTTTTTAATGGAGACATAAATCTTGGAAATCATGAATTGAAAAAATTTTTTTTAAGAAGTTTTTAAAATCTGCAATGTAAAGTACACAACAACCGATGTGCATCCCTCTATTTCCGACAATAATCAGTAAATTATGTAATATGCAAAATTTTTCAGTTAATGAAACAGCTTATTTAAAAAGACTAATATTGGTAAGTCGAAACTAAAAATCTTCGTTCAAAGCCTAAGCAACTTTAACAACAAAAAATTCCATACAAAAGGTTTAATTCTATTATGATTGATATAGAACAACAATATTGGTTAATTTTTAATCAATCTATGAGCACAAAAAAGCATTACACATCTTTTTATTTGTACCCCCAACACCACAAGTGGTGAAGAGGGAGTATTAACACTAAAAAAGACTTATCTCAGAGCCCATATTGTATATATATTCTTACATGAAATTAAAATCTGATTCGATTAAGCTATGTCCGACTGTGTTTCTTTCTGTCTGTTGTTGGCACGCTCACATCCACAACAATTGACAAAGCTCAATCAAGTTTAGCCTGTTTACTAAATAGGTTCAGTAGAAAAATTGATTAGAATACAAATTCTGCTTGCTTCACATTTACTCTATAAATGGCTTCAGCTCTCTCTCTCTCCCTCTTTAAGCATTATTCTGGTCCATATACATTTACAAGTAACGGATTGAACTTCTTCCCAGTTTTTAGATAGCCAGTTCCAACTTACTTATATGACCATTTAAAAAATTGTTTGCTTTAAAAATAGTCTTAATTATTTAAGTTTTATAGATTTAAATTAAAACAAAATGTGATTCAATGTTTGCAATTTTTTTGTTAACATTTTTCTTCATAATTTTACGTTCTATTCCAATTTTATTCAACTTTACTAAAAACCATAGTTTGAAATTTTCTTTTGGAAAATTTAGAGTTAAACGTTTAATAATATTTTTTTTACAATAAATCAACTATAAATGCATACAGAATATTCCATTTAAACGATCGCTGTCAACTATTTGCATAACATATGTACTTTCTTCCTTGAGAGTTTTCCTTTAAACCAAAAAGTTACTTTACTTTAATCTTGATTAGATGCTTCTAAGTAAATATGCATAAGTTTATAAATCACAGTTTTCATTCCATTTGCATTTTATTATATAGAGTTGACTGCATTTTATTTAGTTACTTTTGTAGATGATAAAATATTTCATTTCATATTTTTACGCAAAACTGATTACATATATCTTTTAAAAAATGTCCTTAGAAATGTTTTATATGCATATGAGTGAAGTATTTATGTAGATTTTAAAATCATTTTAATTTTTTTATATATACTTTAATCTAGATGCAGTCATAACAGCGTAAAAGTTATAAATTTTAAAATGAATAAAATTACGGTAAATGAACATTTTGACCCATGTAAACAGTATCAGCAACAATACGTTTGGGGTCTCAATAAAGTTCTCCAAACAGACTTTTACACCCACATACAAGGTGGTATAAAAAGATGTTAATATTTATATGTATATGTATACATGTGAGTATGAATTGACATTTTCGTTCAGGGAAATAAATATTATAAAATGCCTATCGGTAAACTTTTTGATCCAGAATTACTTTCTGAATCGATTTAGCTATGTTCATCTGTCTGTCAAGCAGACTGTACCTGTTAACATAGTGAAAACTGTACAGGTAGCAATTTTTGAGATATCTTCTTCTTTTATACGAAATGGGGTTTAAAGATCTAAAAGTCATAAGTTTATTTCAAATAAAAAAGTCTTATAGTGTTCTAAATCAATGTGACAAATTATGCGAGGATCAGTTCATTATTTCTCATAGGTCTCATGAAAGCCCCTTCTTAACATCACTTTGAAGTGCATAAATAGATCCTAAAATCGATGTTCGAAATTATGCAACGATCAGTCTATCATTTCTTCTACCTCAGATATAACTCCCTGAAAAAATCTATTTCAAACGCATAAATTTCACATAAATAATGTAATAATAATGTACTTCACGCTTACTCATAAATCAGAAATGTGAGGGTCGTTCAAAAATTGTTCGTAGCTGTCATTTACAGCCAACAATGTGGTGAAGGGTATTATATAGTCGTGCAATTTTATACCATCTACCACCACAGGTGGAAAAGAGGGTATAGTAACATTGTCATTCCTTGTGTAATGCCACGTAGAAATCATCTCAGACCCTTTAATGGTCTGAGATTCTATGAGGGTTGGTTCATAATTTTTATTGGTAGGTGTAGGGTATTTTTAGCCGCTCTTATCTTACTACTACACTCTTACCTATTTTTATTTCCTTTTTGAGAATGAAATGTGAATCAATTTAAACATGTGAAGCGCATTGACAAAGTTTGAAATGATCAGTTTTGGGAATTCGATCAGTGATAAACATGTTATGTTTAATTGATGTACAACAAAACAAGTCGATAACAACACCAATATAGGGCGAACTAGTCAAGTATTTGTAGACAATTATATTTACTCAGACTGGGTTGGGTACAGAGCTGAAATAGCTAAGAAATGTCTAAACACATATTTTTCACTCTAAATTAGGCGTTAAAAAGAGACTTGCAGTTAACATCATGCATAACAATTGGAGACTTAATAAATCTATTCACACTTTAATAAGCTTTGAAACAAAAATAAACTTAAACATATTTATTCATTCGAAAGATCTCAAAAGGCCTTAGCGACAAAAAAAAACTCACATAATTCTCCTCCGAATATTCACATGTAAATAATTTTATTGAAGTCTGTAAAGTTGTCATTGTAGTGGTTTATATTTTACGTATGTATATTTAAGTAATTTTGTTGTTTCACATTTTTTATTGTTGTTGTGTTTGCATTTTGTTTATCTGATACATGAATGTAAATACAATTTGAATTCTAGTGTAAATGTATGTATGTATGTATGTATGTATGTATGTATGTATGTATGTATGTATGTATGTGTGTATGCTTGTATGTATATTTATGTATGAATGTTACATCTAAAATGTTCATTTTGAAAATTTAATTATCCTTTAAATTTATGCATATTTACTCGAAAACTTAACCAAATTCAATGTAACCGCATTTATGCAAACTTTCGGTTAAAAGTTATTTGTTGTTGCTCTTTTGCAAGCAATTTTGCAAATGTGACCAAACCAAATGATTTTATAGCTAAAAAATTACCAACAAAAGTCTATTTAGTACATTAAGCACTTTAAATACGCGTTAAAAATATTTAATTAATTTATTCCTATATTGAATGTAGTTAAATTATAATTTCGTTGTTTTGGTGATTTTAAAGATATTAGAATATATATAGAATTTAGTGTATTTCCGTTTCACATGCTGCATTGCATGATATTGCAAATATAACAAAATATGATAATAACTGTAAACATGTGACATTATGTGTATATGTAAATAGTATGAGTATTTGTTAGTATATATTTAGAACATAAAATATATTTCAAATTATTTTAGCAAATAGCAGTTTGTCATGCCTAAATTTAATATTATAATTTATTTAATATTTATTGTTATTATTTAATGATATTTATATAAAATTTGTTATTAAACTATATAAATAATTATTTATCTAATATTATATTATACTTAGTGAGTATTAAAAAACTAAACAAGGTACATAAACTAATATACATATACATAGAAATTTATTTATACTTATAAATTTGTATAGAGTTTACTTTTATAATTAATTTCGATAGTTTGGAACCGCATTAAAGTAAAAAAGAATAACTTATTTGAATTTTTTTAATAATAATTATACATTTTCGCAAAAATTATGCAAATTTAAATATAAATCAAAAATAGTTTGTAAATTACATCCGATACTATTATCAATATCAGTATTTATAGATATGAAAAATATCTAGATTTTTTTTAAAGTTATGAATTATATTAAAATTGTATTGTTAACACACAAAAACATAAATTTAAAATTATTTAAAATAAAAATAATTTAACTTTAACACTGTTTCGCAGTGTTAAAGTTAATACTCTTAAGAGTATTCTTAAAATTATACTACTTAAAAGTAGTTTAAAGAAATTATCGTTATAAATTCATTTCGAAGAATTCTAATATGTACAATATTATTTCACCACAAACGCAAAACAAGTTTAATTTAGACTAAATGAAAAAATATATTCAATCTTTTCAACGTTGATTTTGCTTCATGTTTTTTTCGTGTGAATCTTACGAAAATGGAATTTCAGATCTCTTATAAAAATGGATTCTAGTAATAAAAATTCAAATATCTACCTTGTTGGGATGTTTTTTTCTATAACCTACACCACCACAAGTGGTAATATTCTAAAGGGTTATTCTAAGACCTGATCATGTACTTTCTGGCAGCAAATCGAAAACTTAATTTTCTTCTGTCCGTCTATTGGAAACATTCTAACGAAATTTGGCCAGGATATTTGGTGAAAACAACATGAAAAGCACAGCTACATGCAATTCATTGTTGTATTAAAGATAAACAAAAACGGATCAACGGTAAAAGTTGTAGGACTACAATATGCAGAATTTTGACGCATCCCAAAAGCTGGTTTGGATATATTTTTTAATTTTCAGCATTTATTTAATAAATAATAGATCAATAAAACAAAAAAATTGATGGAGTCAGGGTCATTGTTTGACCTAGGCCGTCTTCGGAATAGGGTTTAAAGTTTATAAAACTCTAAAATAAAGACTAATTCCATTGAAATTACACTATTTTCTAATTGTCTTAAATATGTGTTACAATTTTTAGAATATCGGCCCATATTTTGTAATAGCTCTCAAATAAGACCCCTATCAAAAAAAGGTATGAGCGTTTAAAATTAACATATTTTATTGAAAATCGGTACAATTATTTTTCTAACTGTCCTTCTATTGACTACATGTTACTAATTCGCAATACAGGTCCATATTTTCTTGAAGCACTCATTTAAAGCCTCTTCCGGGAAATAGAATTCAAGTTTTAGTGTAATTAGTAGTGATGATGGTATATTATGTTTTGTCATTCCATGTGTAACACCAAGAAGGAATCATTTAAGATCCCAGAAGTATATGTATCAAAATCTAAGTTGATTTAACTATTTCCGACTGTCTGTCAATTTATCTTTTGTTGGCATGCTCACATCCACATAATAGACAGAGCTTAATGAAATCTGGCTTTTGATATTGTCCCAAGAAGTTTCCAGAAGTTTGTCAAAGTTTGCCTTTATAACAAAGTTATTTATATACAAAAATTTCAGATAGAGTTTGGGAAGTGGTATCCCCCTTACAAATGATATTTTTAATATCGACCATCTTTGAAACTGTTATATAATTGTATGATATTTGGGGCTTCGATGAAGTGAAATCGACAAAATTTATAGACAATGAGATATTCTCTTGTAAAAGATTCCGCTCAGTCGAATAGAACAATCATTCTTTTTTTTAACCGTGATTAGTATATTGAAAGTGACATTCGATTATAAATTTTATTTAATGTCCATTATCTTTAAAGTGTTTTAGGATTAAAAAATTTTAAATATGGACCAATATGTTTTTAAATTCATTAATATCCCGGATTTTGACTTTCAGATTGCCATTTGTTTGAGAGAAATTTCCCAATCTTTTCGAAATAGTTATTTGAATATTAAATCTATTCTATATCTCCTATTGAAATTCATGTATTTTATTAAGTTTTTCATTTATTCTTGTAATTATTAATGTCTTGAAATAACCTTCAGACTATTCTATGATTTAGAATATATTTTAAAATCTAAATTCTTATAGAACGGAGACAGTTGAATAACAAATGTAGCGGGATAATATTTATTAAATTTTTTATAAAAAAACTTATGATACTTAAACAAAATCTCCTTCTAATAATTTGGTTCGACAGAGTAAAATATAAATCAAACTGCAAACAACAAATGTGTGATCTTATATAAACAAAATTTTATTAAGTTTCCTGTTAAAAAGAGACAAAACATCGAATAAAAAAAATAAAAAACTACTTTTTAAATTTTAAAGTTTAAATTTTCGTTTTAATTTAGTATGTGCCATTGTGAGAATAAGGCATTCCTGGACAATAACCTCATAAGCAATGTTAAACACAAATTTGAATATCTAAAGGATTTACAACATTTAAATTTCAATCAGATGTATCACTATTTGAAGGTATGCGATTACTTTGGTTTTGCCTGAAATTTAAAAAAATGCAAAAATAGTTCAATATGATGTAATTTCCATTCCATACTTAACGTCTGAACTTTAAAAACTAAAACTTTTCTAAATTTTGCAAAAATTAAATTCAAAACAAAATTACTCGCACATAAAATACATAAAAGTTTTTTTTTTACTTTTTTCTCGCCAAAGTTAAACTTTCAAAAGATAAAAAGGAGAAACGTAAAATTTCAAAGTTATTAAAGTTCAGCATGAATGTGCAAAAAAAATTAACATCCTTTTCTTGAAAACCACTCTAATGTTTCAACGATATTTTACGGTTTCCGCGATAAATGCATTCACTTTACACTTCATACTAGAATACACTTCTCACATCTACAAATAGAAAAATATTTGTTTTAATAACCACAATATTTATAAAAATGTTCATTCTTATAAAACAAAAACTTTTTTCAAGAGAATATCTTAATAAATATTTGTGTACATATGATGAAAAAGATGTAAAGTGGTGTGAATAATAATATTTGCTTCTGGAGTAAAGAAATATTTAAAAAATAAAAACATTATGAAAATGCATATGAGGTGCTATTATTTTGGACACAACTGCAGGTGCATCTGTGCATTCATAAAGTAAAAAAAGTTAGAAAATTGTAATTGGACGAGCCCGACTATATCATCGTATACATCATTTTGTGAAAAATTTTAATAACTCCTATATTTTGATGCGGTAATTTGAGATTAAAAAAATTTAGAAAATAAATGTAAATTATAAAATAGTACTCCTGTACCGAAAGAACACATGAATCGATCACCAGAATTTGCAAAAAATTAGTTCCAGCACATGTATAAAATTTTCTCACAATGTCATCCAAGTGGCGACTTTCATTCTATTCGAAGAATTTGTTAGTAACAATAGTCCCAAAATACCTAAATGTATATCACAAAGTTTTTATGCTATAGAAGGTCTACATTTTATAAAATTCTTTTATAAAATTTATCTTTTGTTTTATTAAGAAATAATTAGCAAATTTGTTAATTGAACGTTTTTCTGCATGAAATAAATAATAAATTTTTTTCTTAACTTAATTTTGTATAATTCGACTTATTTTTTCAAATTTTGTGTTTGGTTTCTAAAATCGCAAAGCTGGAATTTTAAAAAAAAGTTGTATATTTTGATAGATTTGCATCTTTACATGTTTGTAATAATGTATATAGTCTTCAGTTAAGTATCAAAAAATCTGTTTACGTGAAAAGTTTTATTAAAAAGTTTGATAATAAAAATTTAATAAGTATCTTTAGATTCTTTAAAATCGGTTCAGTTATAAGGTATCTGGAATTCTTTGGTGCGTTAAGTTCAAAAAGTACAAACTCAAAATTAAACTAGTCCACACCTTGGCATTCAATATGTGAAATCAGACTAGAAGTTTGGAAGTCACAGATTTATTTTGCAATAAGTAAATTAATTCCAGTCTATCGGGTCCATAGGAAATCTAAAAATACATGTTTATTCTAGTTCGTTTTCTGGAAAACATTGTAGTTAATAATAGTGCGTCCGAAGAGCCGTTAACCTTTATTAAACATTAACATTTAAATGTTTTATTAGCAGAAACCTACTGATCACTTCAAGCTCAACATTTCGAGTATTTTAGATCGTCGTTTATTAAAGATTACTAAATCTTTGGTAAATCTATTTGTAAAACAAATAAGAATGTAATAGTCGGTTAAACCGACTATTTAATAGCCTACAGCTTGAAACAGGCATGAAAAAATATGGACTAATTCTCGTTAAATTTGATTTTATAATTTATGCTTATATAAAATATAATTTATAAATATATTTCATGATATTCACCTATATGAGACACTAAGGCTATAGAAAATTGTGGACAGATCTTCTGAAATATGAAATATTTAATAATCATTTTAATAGTTTAACAATTCAACATTTAAATTTTTAGTGAATATAAATCAAACGTAACTAAATATAAAAATTTAGTTATGCAAACGAAGTGTTTACTGGGTATTCATTTAGAAGTAAACTTATACATATACGAGTTTATACAAAATATAAAAAGCAACCTTAAAGCAAACAAAACATGGCCCTAAGTGAATTTTTATATTCCATTCCAAAAACTTAATATTTCATTAACAGTTGTACCATAAAAAAGAAACAACAAGAGAAATAAATTTGGCATTTTCACAGTGTTTATAACTCTTGGTTTTTAAATTTCTGCATTTTTTTCGTAAAAGTTTCCGAAAAGAAAGTGTTTATTTGTTTCTTTCCTGTAATAGGCCCTGTTGCAGTTGCTGAAACTGTAAGAAGAAGTGATTTGTAGCCTTTAAAATTCTTTTACATTCTCTCCCCTTCTCAGTAGTTTAAGAACTTTGTAAATGTTTTTCAATGTTTTGCTACAAATATTTTGTTTCCGTTTTCCCATTTCTTGTTTTTTTTTCCTGAAACAAAATGTAAAAAATTCCACTTTTTCTATTTGTCGGCCTTATTCTGATAATTTATGCTCGTATTATGCAAAAATGGAGGAAAATAAGCATTCGTTCGGTTTTGGCAAAAAGTGTTGTGAAAATAAAATGAAACAACGAAATTTTTATATGAATTCAAATACAAGGACATGCTATGTTCCATGTATTGGTTTGTATATTTGTATATGTGTAGTGAGTGTTTTTTTTTTCATGTGTTGTGTTATTTTGTCTCTTTTTCATACTGTATTTATGTTCTGAATTGAGTTTGATAAATTGTTTAAGTAATTAAATTAAACTTTGATAAAGAACGCAATAAATGCATATTTTATATTTTTATATTAATTTATTATGTTTTTCTCTATGTGCACTTTTATATAAATTTATAGTTACAATTTTATGGAATAAATGTCTGAATTTCAATTCGAAATTATTTTCTGAGAATATTCGATAAATTATCAAAATTTTGTTTTCTATTAAATCATTATTTTTGGGAAGGTCTAGCAACAACAAATTAGAGGTTGTACCCTACAATGCCAAAGGTTTTTTGAATCTCAATAATAAAGACATTTAAGTTCCAAAATAAACTTTACACATTTTGACACAATTTAATGTGGTCCAAGAAGAATGATAATCTACACAAAATTGACGTTTGCAATAGAGGAATATAATTTTAGATGGAAGATAAAGATCCCCAAATCGATATTTGTTTGTCGTCTACCACTTGCATCATTACAAACTCACACACCCAATAGTTTTTACTTACAATTTGCTATGACCGGAATATTTCTGGAGTATTTCTATCGCTGCAAGTCCATTAAACTAAATCCGTTCAAGTCGGCCGATGACATGGTTATCTCAGACATCTCCCCTCTGCGATAATGAAAAGAATAAGCTAGCCAGAAAAAGTCCTTTATCTAATTTATCAAACGCGGTGCCAGTTAAAAAAACGTTATATTAAAAATAAAAGTATCTATATTTTCAGAATGTTGATAGTTCAAAAAAACCCAACAAATATTGGAGATAAATAGCACATGTTAACATTAATTTGATAAGAATCAGAGAAGTGATTAAAAAATGTCATAACTCATATACATACAATTACTTTTTATAACCACCGAGTCTGATTCAGCGTGGAATTTTTTTTGTATGTTGAACGAGAATCTATATAAACGAAAGTTTGAAAATATTTCTAAAAAATATATTTTAAGTTGAGTTCTGAAAAATATATTAAGGCTTAACCGTGTAAAACACAAATTAGCGGAACATATAGCACAATATTTTGGGAAACCCCTTGGCGTATTCACAATTTATAACACGACCGAGAGGGAAAAAAATTTAAACCATACGCCGTTTCCATTCTTCTTGAAAGAAACCAGACATTTTAGTATATTCCAAGTATTCCGCATATACTTTTCGAGACACAAAAAAAAAAACAATTATACATTAAACAATTTTGATTTCAATGTTCATTTTCTGGTATGTAAAAAATTCAACATTAAATATAGTTAAAATAATATTGAACTACATTAAAAAACAAACTCATTATTATTAAATGATTTACACTAAAATTTTTGATATAAAATTTATGATGAATTGTTGAGAATACTTACAGTGTTAATAGATTAGAGTTCATAATAATAAATTTTATTCACCATAAAACCAAAAGCATCATTTAGAGCAAAATTTTAATGAAGGTATACAACTTTTAATTACTCTTATATCCTTTTTAATATATATGAACATACATACTTACATTAATAAGTTAATTGAAATGTTATGAAATGGCATCAAAACTAAATAGAGAGATTAACAAATGAGGAGCGGTCACGAGTAGAACATAATTAAATATTTGTGCAATTACTGCCTGTTTAAAGGCGGTAACTGATGCCATTTGCCATTACGCTGGCGTTTATGACTAAATATTACGACTGAGAATTCTCCCATTTAATGGAACCATTTGAGTTTTTTGTTTTATTTTTTTTTATTTTTCCATTTTGATGTCTTCTTATTCTTAGCTTTGGAGCAATGCCCAGCTAACAAACACAAACAAATGATATAATAAAAATAAAGCATTAAAATCGTAAACCAAAACTCATATAATGAAGTATAAAATTTAAGAAATAACAACAAAGAAATCAAAAAAATAAGAAAAGAATATAGAGAAATGAGAAGAATACGAAGTATAAATTATATGCAAATTTCATGATGAAATTTTGTCGGTTATGGCTTATGGAGGCGTATCATTACAATAAACAATCTCTAAAAGGATGATTGTAGAAATGAATGAATGAAAAAGGGAATGAATAGACAACAGTCGGAGACAAAGAAGAGAATGGATGTTGGGGTAAATGTGGGTTGAATGAAATGTTGTATGTTTTGTATGTGTGCGACAAGATGAACAATGTAGAATATGGCAGATTCTGGTAGATTCATAGATAGAATTCTAAAGATACGATTACAAATAAAAATTCATAGAACATACTGACAACAAAATTGAACATGAGCGTAAAAACATCAAAAACAGTAAACATGATTACAAATGGAAAGAAATATATACAGAACTGTTCAATAAAATAGCACAAGTATTATAAATATTTATTAATAATTGTAACGAGAAAAATTTCGTTGTTTAAAACCTAAGTAACTATAATATTGATCTATTAGCCGTAAAAAATAAGTACAAGATACAAAGAAAGTAAGTTTAGTTCATTTTATTCATCAATGTAGAATCACATAAGAAGAAGTCAGCTATGAGGCGTTATTGATCCAAAATAAATTTTTAATAATATAACAATATGTTCTGAATTTGAGCATTAATATATTAATAGTTTCGAGATGGATTAATAAAGTATAGCCACGTAAAAGACAGTAGGGTTCAATACCTCGAAAAACTACTGAGTAAATGGTTTGACGAGAAAAGGGATAAAGAGACTGATCATCTATGTGGTTTACCACTCACTGCCTTTAAGAAGCTTATAGAGGATGAGCTCTGTACTGTAGGAATAATGACGGAATATTGCACATAAGTGTCTGCTCACCAGAATGATTTGGCCATGATTGGATGAGGCCAGGACATCATTCTTACAGAGTTGCCGCAGTATCTTTACAATGACGCTTTGAAATACAAGCGAAGAGAAAAGTCTTCCTTGAAACATTTTTGCCGGATGTCCGACTGGCCGGCAAGGGTGGTTCATTAACTACCACATATTGTTAACTACCACATATAACCAACAATGTGGTGTTGAGTATAACTTCTTATTTGATACTATCTTCGCTTTATCTTTATCTACACTTTCTATTTCTCCCATTTACACTCTTTTTGTGTACACTCTTATTCGTGGCAGCCTGATAACCTAACCTTATTACCAGATTTATGACACGGCAAGATTTATACAGTTATGGTAAGAGGCCCCGTAAAATCCTTTAAAATAATCATAATACTAAATATTTTATTTAATATTAAGCTTTATTTATTAAGGCTTTAATTCTTAACTTATTTCGAGAGTTCGTACACTTTCTGAATAACTTAAAATATAAATAAAATATTTTCAAATATTTAGTGCTACTTTTTTAATCTCAACTATATTCCAGCTTTAAATATTTGCACTGGATGCAAGAAAAAACAAAACATAGAAAAAAATATATAAAATGAAAGAATACGTGTTGTACTGATTACGTCCAAAAGAATTATTTTAATGTTGTACTCACTCTGTCAGATATGAATATAAAACATTTAAATAACAAAATAACCAGTCAAAAAAAAAAAATAATCATAAAAAATAAAAAACTAAGAACAAAAAGAAAACTTCACGTTACCACGCTTAAGAACATTAATGCTGGAGGATAAATATTCCTAGTTGTGGCAGCAAGGAACAGCGCAAAATGAAAAAATGGGAAAACACAATCAAACCCATTCATTCATTGTTTTTATGTATGTCGTTTGAATTTTCGTCCAAGTCGTAGAGTACGTCGTTATAACCCAATATTTTGCTCTAGAAGGTTTTTCGAAATTAGGTTTTGGCATACTGGGGACCGCATGCGATTGTAGATATACTCCCTGTGGGTGTTGCTTCTGGGTAATGAGCATAAACAAACAGAGAACAATATCCATAATCATATACACAAATACATATAGTATTATATGAGTCCTAGAACATTTGAATGTTCATTGAAATGCAAAAGTATACAAAATATCTCATCGCAATCTTTATTGTTGTGGCATTTGATGTTGATAGATATTTATGATTTCATACTCATGCAAACATATACATACATACATACATACATACATACATACATACATACATACATACATACATACATATATAAATATCATGATATATGTAAATCTACAATAAAATGGTCATAACTCCTGATACAAAATAATTCTTATTTTAGCATAAAATTTGAAGAATCAAACCCGCATTTTTTTCGGTGAGACTTTTCGATTGATGCATATTAATTCAAAGTTTTTTAAAAACTATGGAAAATTAGAGAAATAAATGAAATACTGTCAAAAATTCAGCTTGTGAAACGTTTAAATATCTACACTGAACACTGAAAAACAGAGGTAAGACATCGTAAATATAATAATGCACAAAATTTATTCAATTCTACGAATTTTCATTCTAATTAATATAATTGAAATTTAAAGAATATTTTGCATAAATTCATGAAAATGTAAATGGGAAATCAGCTGATCAATAAACATGTAAGTAATTTTTCATCACAAATACAAGCCGGTCGCCTCACCACCGTCCTATTGATATTGCACTACTTTTAGTAGTCTATTTCGGTTTTTACACTATTTATTTATAATCTAAAAATAGCTTTTACACGGTGCGCTTTGCTGTACAAAATTGCTCCGCAGTCCTAGATCTCACAAATCGACATGTATTAAGAAAAGTAATTGAGACCAAATTCTTGCTGAAGAGATCTTTTGATATTCGATAATCAATATTTGCTTTGTATGAGGGATACCTCTCTTCTGATCCTATCTGTCTTTCATTTTGTCAAGTAAACCCGTTTCTTGAGGAAGTCGTTGAGACCAAATTGGAAAATTCTCTCAATCAATTGTTTAATCAATATTTACCCCATGGACCTTAATGTTTTATTTATTAATTTATTACAACAGTTTAACGTAATTTTTTCTCAATTTAACTAAAATTTCGTAAATTTAACTTATACATGGTATTTAAATTGAATAAAATTACTTAATATCCTTTTTCTTGTCAACTTGGATAATGTATTATTTCAATTGAATAATTTTAATTAAAATTAATCGAGTTTTTGTTAACAAATTCAAATAGTATATTGATATTGACAATATTGACTATTGAATTTTTTACTTTTAATGAAATTATACATAATGACAGCAAAGGAGTATAGCTTTATAACTTTGCTTGGACCCTATAGAGGCTCAACTGATAGAGTTATAATAACCTTTTTTGATTTTTTGTATCAGAAAATTGTATTTTAAGTTGCCATTACAATAAGTTTGAGAACGTTACCAAAGTTTTAACCAAAGCAGCTAAATCGAGTCAGATTTTGATTCGCTGCAAGAGTATATACTTTATCTTTAATAATTTGATTAATATAATATAATATTGGTTAAATATCTTTTTATCAGTTATTTAATTGAACAATTATAGAAAAAATATGCAAATATTAATACATTGCATTTCACAAACATCACTTACATGTTCATCGTCTTTTTTATTATAATATATGTGTTGTTTATTAAAGAATATTGTTAAAATGTTTATTCCTATAATTATTTTATTGATACACTTTAAATAAAATAATTGAGCATTTTCTGGAAAAATGAAAACACTGCAATAAAATCGTTTGTATAAATTTTAAAATTTCAACTTATTCTAAAACTCGTTCCGAATTTCACATATATGTCTATTGGTGATTTTCAATAAAACTTGAATCCGCAAATATCCTACATTAATGCTCCAATATTACTAAATCAAAGTATAGTTTAACTGATAAGTTTTTTTAAACGTTTTCGATGAACATTTAAGTTTATCTTCGCATTAGAACATTGATACACACACCCTTATAAACCAAATATATTTTCCCAATAAATTGTCATTTGGGGATTTTCGTTAAAACTTTAAGATTGTTTTTCTTGTTTTTATTTTATTTATTTTTTCTTTTTGTCTTTCTCTTTTTTGATTAGATTTGTAAGTGTTTTTATATGTTGCACCACAACAACAATTACTAATAAAAATCGATAGAAATACAAGAGATTTCTTAAATTTGTTTGTAAGTTTAGTTGCTCTCTGAGATTTGTTACTTAATTTTAAATATTTGTTTTAAATGTTGATTACAATTGTTATTGAAAATATCTCAAGAGTTTATGAATACTTTTGTATTATATTACATTCTTCAGTGGAAGGTTTCCGCAGATGATGTGTTGAAGGTTGAAGATATGTTTGAGGTTGAAAGTTTTTTGAGATTGAGACAATTATGGATTCAGGGGCAGTGCAAAAAGTAAAAGCAATGTCAATATATGGAATATATTCAATATATGGAACTGAAAAAATTTAAAATTCTTGATTGAAGGTGAAATTGGCTGATACTCACAGAAAAATATATTTCATAAATTTTTAATTATGAAATTAATCAAAAATCATGAAATTTTAAATTATTTTCAATATTGTATTAATTAATCGAGTTATCAATAGTATTTTTTCTAATATTTCCAAAATATATTAATATAAACAAAATAATTTTTTGATTAAAATTATATATATATATATATATATATATATATATATATATATATATATATATATATATATATATATATATATATATATATATATATATATATATATATATATATATATATATATATATATATATATATATATATATATATATATATATATATATATATATATATCCATGATGAAATTTTCGGTATTTTCAGTGCTCGTTTGTAATAAATGAATGATTCGCTAAATTTCACGAAGCTGTATATTGCTTCCCATACAAAGAACATTTTAGGAAACTTTTACTCCCTTTGAGTCATAAAATTTCTTTAACTTTTTAATTTTTTAGTCTTACATATTTTAAAACATTCATAAGTTTCAAATTTTAGTACCAAATAATCCGATTGCTGAGTTAACCGGGTAGCTTTCTTAGCGGATGTGTTTGGAGCACTTTTAAAATTGCTTTCGTTTTTATCTTTAGAAACAGCATGTTTACCATTCCTTTTATATCAAATAGATTTTTTATTAACGGACAAGTTTTTCCGGTACTGTTTAACAACATTGGAAATCATTTTAGTGCAAACCTTTGAATGATTGGACAACTCTATAAAGTTATTATTAAATATTTTCAAGTTTTGTTGAAAATATTTAATAATTTTAGTACGCACCTTTTTCTGGTCACTCTTTTCAATCAGATTAACAATATATTTATTTATCATTGGTATCATAGTTAATATTAACTTTGCTTGGGGAGTAAATTTCCCATGAAAATCATAAAAAAACAACAGAATACCAGAAAATTATTTTGAATTAAAATTATGTAACATTATTATGGACATTAAGGTCACATATTTTCATTAAGGTCACAATTACAACGCTATCTCTGTTAAATATATCGATAGTTATAGACTCAAAATCACTTTTTGAATGGAAAGTAATAACTAATTTAAAAATATTTTAAGTATCAGACAGATCTGTAGTAAAAACATATTAAAAGTGAACAGATTAGTTGGATTAGTAGTGGTCAAAAAATGTGCTTATTATAGTACTAGAAACTATCAAGAATATATTCGATGAAAAAATGTATATGAATCTAAAGTGTAATAATTTTTGGGATCTCTTAATTTTTTTACTATTGCTCTACAACATATGTTATAGAAAGTATCAGCAGTAGTGTATTCAAAAAAAAAACAACATTTTCTGAAAATCGGTTTTTAAATTATTCGAAAAATGGGTTTTGTTTGATTATTAAAAATTTGTAGAAAAATACTTATATAATAGAATTTTAAGATTCAACCAATAAAAACATGTATCGTTCAATGACCTTTATATGGAATGATGTTGAAATAATAGTTCGATCATTATCAAAATGTGTATTATATTAAGATTATTATTTTTACAGTTTTCAGTTTTTATTTGCACTGTATAAAGCTATAAATGAGTGGGGTATAAACATTTTTTGTTAGTATTTTTCGAATCCATTATTTTTTTCCTTTAGAAAACCCTTTCTTTAAATTCTGAACATGTCTAAATTGCTCTTTACCTAAACTTGTATATTGTTGAATAAAAAATTTTGGAGGATCTCATTGAATTGTTTTGAATACATTAATCAGTAGTCATGAATGCTTATTCACAAAAAAATGACTTAATTTATTGAGTTCTAAATAAACATTTAATGAATTGAGAACATAAATTTAAATACCATTAAATTCCTAAATAACTAAGTATTCGCTTTTTATTATATACATGATTACTTTAATGTATTAATATTGAAATAATTAAAAACCATTTGTTAATATTGAATGTGAGTTTGTAATTTTAAAATAAAAACAATTTTAGCATAATTAAATTCTTAATTTAAATGAGTTTTTACATACATACGGTGATTATTTGATTTTACGTAATGAAACTCTCGAAAATCTAGATGTGAACGAGGACAGAGGAAATCAGCTAAATGTAAAAACTTTTGCCATAAAAATATTTAATTAATAAAAAAAGCGTTGAAAGTCACATTTTAAGATAAGCAACAAAACAATGGTGAAACAATGCTGTTCACAAACGTAATGAAAAGTAGGTGGTAATGGGCGAAGTAACCGCCAGTTCTTACATTAGCCATGAGCTACAAAAATGAAATTGTGCATGAGTGTGTGTAAGTATGTATGAACAAAATAGATTTAATGCACATTTGTACATAAACAAGTAAGAATGCTATATTCGGCTATGCCGAATCTTAAATACCCTCCACCACAAATTCGTGTAAAGTTAATACGTTAGGTTCCATAGACACACATATACTCACAAATGTATATAACACAGAAATACTTAATTAGTCATAAAATTAGTTACAATTTAAGCTATAAAATTTTTCTACTAACTGCCTTTTTTCTACCAATTTTCATTGAGCTCTGTTAATTTTTGCGGATGTGAGCAAACAAAGAGATTGACGAAAATCGACTGAGATTTTGACTTGATGCAAGAATATATACATTATGGGGTCTGAAATAATTCATTCTTAGCGTTACACACAGAATGACAAAGTTAATATTCTCTCTCTTCCACTTGTACTGTGGAGCGTATAAAAACAAAAAATTAGCTTGTTATAAGCTCATAACTATTTTCCGGGAAGGGGTCTTATATGGGAGCTACAGCAAAATTTTGACCAAGATTGTTCATATTTATAATATACTTTGATTATAGTTAGAAAAATCATTGTGCTAAATTTTAATGGAATTGATCTTTATTTAAATGTTTTATAAACTCTAATCCGTTTTCCGGAAAATCCCGTTATAAGGGAGCTATAGGAAAATTTGGACCGATACAGGGCAAATTATGAGCTATAAATCACATTCCGGGAAGGGGCCTTATATGGGAGCTATATCAAAATACGGACCCATGTGAATAAAATTTATAGTATATATTTAAAATAGTTAAAAAATTATTTGTGCCAAATTTCAATAGAATTGGTTCCAATTTAAGAGTTTTATGAGCTATAAATAATATTCCAGGAAGGGGCCTTATATGGGAGCTATATCAAAATACGGACCCATGTGAATAAAATTTATAGTATATATTTAAAATAGTTAAAAAATTATTTGTGCCAAATTTCAATAGAATTGGTTCCAATTTAAGAGTTTTATGAGCTATAAATAATATTCCAGGAAGGGGCGTTATATGGGAGCTATATCAAAATATGGACCAATGTTAATAAAATTTATAACATATATTAAGAATGGTTTAAAAATTAATTGTCACAAATTTTAGTAAATTATCTTAAAAATTGCGGTCCATATGACACAAAGAGTTTGGGGTGTATCAAAATTTTGCATATTATAGCCTATAACTTTTTTCCGGTTAATCAGATTTTGATAATTTTTGCCACAATGATGAAGCACGTGTAATTGTATGCTAAAATTAATTTTTTGTTTAAGTCCAATTACATTTTTAGAAGAAATTATAAGAGTTCATTTTTGAAATTTTGAGGTTGTTTCAGATATCGGTCTATAACTTCCTTGCTTATAAACCGATATAGCTGGTTTTAAATAGCAAACTGCTTAGGACAATAACAAACAATGTGGCCAAGTTTTATTGAATTCGGTCAATTATTCTAGGCGTGAGAATGTTTCCAACAGACAGACAGACGGACATTGTTGGGTCTGAGATGATTCCTTCTTGGCGTTACATACAGAATGACAAACTTAATATACCCTCACCACTTGTGGTGGTGAAGGGTATAAAAATGCGAAGAACTAAAAAAAACAGAAAAATAATTTTATTATTACATTTGCGGTTATATGCCAATATACACTATATTACAAAAATATTTTACATTTTGGAAGAAATTAAGTTTTTAGTATTTTTATATATGTTTATGACATATATTGTAAATTTTAGAAGAGATATAAGTTCTCTTTTTACAAATTCGTACCAAATATTTCGAACAATGAACATGAATTCCGTCTGAAAAAATCAATGAAGCAAAGCAAGTGCTCCTTAACAAGTCGAACGAGAGGGTGACAAATTTCTTGTCTGTACTTTATTGTATTTTAAGGCGAAAACTAAAAGTAACGCTAAATTGTTTTGATTCTATAAATTAAAGGTTCTCACAAGGTCTTGATTCGAAATTCATCCCATATGAAGTAAAGCACGAGAAGCAAAAGCCATGGGAAATGTTAAAGGCAAAGATTTTATCAGGAAAATTTTTATATTTTATTTTGTAAATTTGTATAGAGTGACGAATGGAATTAGTTGATCTTTATGGCAAACATGGTGAGAGAGAGAGAGAGAGTTGATATTATAATTCTTTGCAATTATCTGATCCGACATTGTTCTGACTCAATTAGATAAAGCGTATTATTCCGATTGCGGATTGGCCGCACTTTACATACTCTTTTTTGAGATTAATTTTATTATATCATAAATATCCTTTTAGCATTCAAGCTAAATAAAAAGTGCCATAAAACGGACGCTTTTGGGAAAAGATATGAAAATGGGGTTTCAAATATACTACATATGTTTTCGAAGCATTAATAGTTGAAACAATATCATATTTTGGGTTATAATATACATTTTGTGGAAATAAAACGTTCCAGAATTACTCACGTACTTTGTCTTACAGGTATAATAATAAATCAGATTCTACTTGCCCTAATTTGTATACCCTTGACCACTACAAGTGGTGATGAGGGTATACTTTGTCAAGACCTCACAATATGTATTTATTTTTTCATCAAATCAATATAAGGTCGGTTTTGCTTTGTTCGTATGTCTTTCTGTTTGTTATTCGCACGCTCAATTCCACAATAATTAACAGAGTTCAATGAAATTTGGCCCGAGCATTGTATAAAAGGATATTGCTAATATCTGATGGAACCTCCAAATTCAACCGAAAAACATTCGTAAAATTGTCAATTATAAATCGATTAAATGGAACGAAATTTTGCATAGAATTGAGCTATGTGAACTTCATTACCATTCCAAAAGCGATCAACATCGGTTAAGTCTAAAAACGTTATAAATTTTATGACCCACGAATTGTCTCTGTGTAATTTTTTAGAGCGTATGAAACATAACATTCTTACTTGTTTTCCATTATAAAGTAATCGGTACATTGAAGACTCATGTAATAACAATTCTTTAATTATTCTATAACTGATATTTGTATAAAAAGTAGCTCCCCAAAGGTCCTAACTATACTTATGTCTTCAGTGAATATATAATGTTTTAATAATTCGTTAACCGATTATGTATTAGTTCGTTAATCGATTTCTTGACCGCAAAATGTTTTAATTATGGAGATATTCGAATAACTGAAGCAAATTTCAAACCAACGAAGAAATGAAAAATTTTTATTAATGTTTATTACATTTTAGGTACAAATTTAATCAGCGTTATCTAAATTTGTGAACGCAAAATATTTTTCTGATTTACAGTATTTATAACGAACTTACGTATATACTTATGTACATGTATTTAGTTAGTTTAAACATGCAGTTCTGTGAATTTAAATTTTTAAATTTTATATTTATATATCAGTGTATTTTGTCCATAAATACAGATGTCTTTCTCTATAGATGCATCTGTGTGAGTGTATATGCAGCAGTATCCACTTTAATTGCAAATGAATGTGGTTATCTAAATGGTTTAAAATATGAACAAAGAACCCGCAGTTATAACAAATAAAAGAATTTATATTACATAGTAAAAATTGGTTGGTTGGATTTTGGATTTTCCTCCAATTTGTATGTTTTACGAGGGCAAATATAGTTGTTACATATATATTTATTCGTACATGTAAAGAAATAATTCAGTTAAATTATTTTAAATTATTTGACATCTAATGTGTGATAAAACAATTATACTAAAGCATTGAAATTCTGTGTGGAGTTTAAGTTCTATAAGTTTATCTCTTATTAATTCTGATTCATACGTTTAATCGTGATATTATCAAGATTCCAATGAATTATTGCAATAAGTGTATAAATTCCACCTTAGCTATTTCTTTAAGTGTATTTTGCTAGCATTTGCTATTTATCGTACACTAACATAAATATTTATATTTTTATTTGTCTGTGTGTATGTATTTGAAAATCTATGGCGCAAATTCAAAAGTTTCAATTAAAACATATGGGTCCAGATTGTGATGAAAAATTATTGCGATATTGATTTTACATTGACAATAAATTGCTAACGCAAATGAAGTACAAATAAAAGAATTAAACAAAAAAATAATAATATAATTTTAAACGCAAATAAATATTAATTTTTAACTTTAAGAGCCAATTTAACTTAAATTGTCAATAGTTTTGTTTATTTGTTGTTTTTTCGGTATGGTGAATGTTACGTATCCATAATGAAGTAACCGGTGCAAAATGTCATTAAATATTTATTTAATAGATAGACCTCAGAAATGCTTTTGATGATGTGCTAAAAAATTTTGGCTGACTACTATTTTGGATTTCTACCAAAAACCATAAAAATCAATATAAATAAAATTTGCACGTGAACACATGAACAGATCTGGAATCTTAAATATCTTCGTTAAAAGTAGATTTGGTAAATAAAATGTTGCTAATTCGTTATTTTATGTGTGTTCGATGATAACATTTTAACGCTTTTTTAAAAGACGATTAGATGACAAGAATGTGAGACTGACTGTTAGATATTTAAACTGGCAAATAATTAAACATGGTCAACATATCAAAATAAAAAAGTAAAACTAAAAAATAATAATTATAATTATTATCTTTTTTTACATCCTGTAAACAAGCCTTATAACCTTATATATCAGAGGTGGAAATCGAATCAGTATGGTAGCTCTTTATTTATAGGCGTTAACTAACTAAAATTATTCAATTAGCTATTGACTAATTGAATAATTTTTGTTAAGACGTAATCAATATATCCCTGAATTGCTGTAGTTTTTAAGGGGTTATTTTCTGTTTTTATACATTTTTAAAGAACAATATTTCTTAATTCCTTAATGGATACCCTATTACAAGGCGAACAGAATACTTTTGGGTTAACGGGTGTACGTCGGACTTCTTCCTATATAGTAATAAAAGGACAATTTCGCTTTTTAGCTTAGCCTCTTTAATTATCACAGTTGAAAAAGGTACTAAATATGGTTGTGAAGATAAACCAACTCTTTGCGAAACATACTTTTTTATGTGAAAAAAACTCTAAATTAAGAGTGTTCACTAATATTGAGGATTTATATCAATAAAAACTATTGGTGTTATTAGTACGGAGTGTCTCGTTTTAAAAACTAATTTATAGTCAGTTTTATTAATTTTAGATAATTTTCTTAAATTCGATTCCGAAAAATATGAATGAAACAAAAACTTTTTTAGTTGATTATTATTAAAAACCAAAATAATACCTCCAGAAGATTTAAATACCATATTGCTGATTCTCATCCAATCGGGACCATATATATCAAATTATTTATTTTTGCTTTAATTATTGTTGAAAAGCCAAAATATATATATTTATCACAAAACGACTCAAATTAAATTAAAAAAGTAAAATCATTGTTAAACATAGTTGATTTTAGACAATATTAATTTGTTTCTTTCATTTTAAATTAAATGATTTTAAAATGTTTACAAATTTGGGGTGAACAAAATATTGTACTTGTTAGAATCTACAATCTCAATTTATAAAAGTATTCAACATTAAATTTTTAAAATTACATTTTAATAGTAAAAGTTCAGGGAAGAAAAAACTTTATTTACCGTAAAACAATGTTGAATTAACATTCAAAATTTACATCGTTTAATTTGTATCTATTCTAATAACAAATAAACTGAATAATTGATTCAAGTATCCGATTAACCGAAATGATTTTTTCTCTAAAACAAAATGTCCACAAAGCTTAAATTCCCAAGAATTTTTATTAATTTAACACCTGATAACTTATGATGTACGTCAGTGAACCAAATCAAATTATTGAATTATCACTAATTGCAATTTAATGTAAAATTCCAAGAAAATATAGATATTCGATTAAATCATGGTGTAAAGTATCGGTGCCCGTCATTTTCTACGCAAATATAAATGTTTAAACCATGCTTTAGCTGATATTGGTTTCACATTTTTTTTACAAAGTTTGAAATACAACTATTAGAAAATATGTCTGAAAATTTAAAGCTAGACTTGACTATAAAAAATCTTAACAAAAATACTGCAACAATAGTCGAATTTCTAAGTATTATTAAATTATTAAAGTCCTCTCAAACACAAGTTGCGATGAAAAACTTGGTATATAACTAATATTTTTCTAGTTTTGAAAATTGTATTCAATATACTTTCACATTTTTTTGCAATCGCTAAACGAATTTTTAGTCAGATCTATCTAAATAAAACTATGTTTCGGTGTTCGTTAATATAAGAGTCTTATGGGGGAATTCTTTATAACAATTCAAATTGTTTTGATGCAGGCATCAATTTTGAAGTCTACAAATTGATTTGTAGACTTCAATAGGTTTACACAAGTCGCAGCATAATATATTATGTATTTACTAAAATTTTTAATGAAGAATTTTATCACAGGGTCTCGGATTACCTAGTCCATAAAAATATTATACAAAGATTTAATTCATTAATTCCTGTAGCACAACGATTGTATAAATACAAATTTTAATATAAATTTAATTTCAAGAATTTGTTTAAATTTAATATCAAGATTTTATATGGAAATAGTATTTTAATCAAATACCGATTTTTAACGATATTATCAAACTATTATTTAATATATTTTGGCATTATATATACATGTTAATATTATTATTTCTTGTTCTTATTGAACAAATTTACTGTTTTGTTGCATAACCTAATAAAATATAAACCCGAACAATTGGAAAAAATTTCACGCAGTTTACAATTTCATATTCGAAACACCCAACAATCCATCTATAATCTATATATTGTCGATATGACAAAGTTCATATAAATTCATATACCCGAACAGATATCAAAGATATATTTCAAACAAAAATCGATGAAAATAAGTCTTAACTTGTATGTAAATATTTTATCAATTAAATATGAATGTCCCTAATAGAATTTAATTAATTGGAATAAGTTATAAAATTCCAATCAGCTGCATTTGACATGTTGCCATGTTTATTAGCAGTAGGATTTTCCATTAAATCTATGAATTTTTAATTTATTTCAACATTTAAAATCAATTTGTAGGAAATTCCAACATTAATAAATATTTAAATTAACACCGATTTTTATATATATTTTATTTTAATATTTGCTTTCATTTCCGTTGTCTTATTTTTTTGAAACCATTGAATAGACTCTGTGTGAAATTACAATGACATTGAAATCGTTCTTATTTTGTTTAAACATTTTAATATATTTATTAGTTTATTTATAAACCATAATTTTTAAATCTTTTGTTATGTATATATTTTCATAATGCATATCTTCGTATGTTTTTCATATTTTTATATGTATATATTCCTGTATTTTATTTTGCACATTTGTGTGGTTATGGCCGACATTTAACTGCATGGTGTTTAACGGACGTTAAAAATGAATTCATCTGGAAATTAATGCTCATAAATAACTAACGTACAATACGAATATATGTGTATATAATACATATGTATATATTGGTGCTATCACATAAAATGCAGGCATATTTTCACTAAGGTGGTTCAAAAAATGTTGATTTTCACAAAAATATTAGTTCAACAATTTTATAAAAATAATAAAATAAAAACATTTAATATATTTGAAATTATTAAATTTAATGTAAGTTATAAAATTATCATAAAAATTAAATTTTTTGTATAAATTATTTATATTTTTACATTATTATCGGATCCACCCTAATGTACATATATGGATATAATAATTTTAGTAAATTGTATATCCATTATGCGTAATGTTGTTAGTTATTTAAATGATATGTTATGTAATATTTTGTAGTTATAATAACAAATACATATATACTTTAATATGGGAAAGTTATATGCCATACGAGTCAAAAATTATCCACAAATTATAGAAAATTAATTAGTAAAAATTATAATATTTATATTTTATTTATATTATATTTTTTATTATATTTCAATTGTGCACCGAAAAACTATACAACTATGTATTTCAAAAGTTTACAGGCAAAATTACACACAGAAACAAAGAAACACGATGAACCTCGAAAAATGTTTATTTTTACGATGTTGATTTCGTGATATTTTAATGAATACATTAAATTTTCCTATTTATTAATTATAACAAAGTTAAATCAAACTAATGCATATTTATTTTATTATAATAAGGATTTAAATTTATTTGGATAATTTTGAATTATCGCTTGACATTGCTAAATTTGTTCAAATGTTCAAAGAATGATATATCCGAAAGCAATATAGTTTATAAAATAAATTTGGTTGGATCAGGGGAAGACTGTATTAATATTAATTGCAGATAACTAAAGAACTGTTACAGCGATAGTTATAAAATTTAGTCCATATGACTTTCTCAAGGAATTTTATTGTAGTTTAAAATATCCCTTCGAAAATATTACTTTAATTTACGAATCATTTTAAACTGAGATTAAATAAAATGTTAATTTAATTTTTTTATAATTGTTATTTCGACATAAAATCTAAATTGATATAATATGTTGCACAATACCAAATCACAAGTCAAATATTACACTGATTCAACATTGTAAAATTTATTATAAAACAATGTTGAATTTAAAATGCAAAAAGCAAAGTTATAACTGAAAAATGTTGAATTATAGCAATTTCATTTAATTTTATATGTTTTGGTTTTTACTTAAAGCACAATCAAATTATTCAAACTAATTTAGAAAATATTATGACAATTATTTAAATGTAAATAAACAAAAAATAATTCCAAATTGTATCTTTAAATAAAGATATTTTATTTGTAATTATATTATTACACACTCAAAACCACTTTAATAGTCTATTTACTGATCGATGCCTGTTCGTCAGACTTTGTCTTCGGTTATCTGCCCATGTAAATTAATTCAATTCAACATTTTTTCAGTTATAATTTTGCTTCTTTGCACTTTAAACGCTTCTTTCGAGATAATTAAGTAACTCTATTATTATTTCTATTAAATATTTTTAGACAAAATCTCACATTATCATTTTTATACCTTACAAGTGGTGCTAAGACTTTATTAACTTTGTGATTCCGTGTGTAACGCCAAGAGGGAATTATCTCAAAACCCATAAAATATATTCTTGCATCATGTTAAAATCTGAATTGATTTAGCTTTGTCCTTCTGTCTGTTCGAAACATTCTCACGCCTAGAATAATTATCCGGATTCAATGAAATTTAGCCATATTATTCCTATTTCCTATTTTAAACCAACTATATCGGTTCATCAGCAAAAAAATATAGTGAGATATCTGAGATAACCTCAAAAAAAATATAAGAAAATAAGTTATAGGCTGAAATATGCAAACTTTTTTTGAGCTAAAAAAGAACATATTATATTGAAATTCGACACAATCAAATAAATATAACGCCTCATCCCGGGATACGGGTTTGAACTTAAAAAATTCTTAAATAAACCCAAATTGTATTGAAATTCACAACAATTATTTTTCTAAGTGTCATATTTTGCTATAGTTCTCATACATCATGGCCCATATAAAATGTGCTATTAGAATATGTTGCCATAGTTCATTATAGTTTTTTAGGGGCCTTTTGCCGCAATTGGCATTTAAACTGATGAACAATTAAGTTAAGTGGTGTAATATATTCAACTCATGCTGATTTTTGCATAACTTCGTGGTTTTAATATTTAATTTTTCTATTAAATTGTACAGATTTTGTCTATGATTTGATTGAAACAATTTTTACATGCATAAAGTCGGTCAAACCCGACTATTTAATACCCTGCATTATTGGTTATAAATAGTAGCTAACGTCAATCATTTGTTACAACAATTTCATTACGAAATTTTCATGACGAAATGTTTACAAAAAGGCTGCTCCCATTCATAAGACTTCACAATGTGTTCAATTATTGTGGCCGGACTTGTCATCCATGGTAAAAAAAAAAACCTTGAGTGGTATAAGAATAGTAATGTGGCATTTGTACGAAAAGAGTCAATTTCTCCAAACTGCCCGGAGCTGTAGCCTGTTGAGGGATATTGGACTCTTGATAAAAAATAAATGAAGAGCACAAAAATGTATCCAATATTGTAGTAGATTATTGAAGGAGATGGACTACCTGTTTAAAGAAAGTGACAGAAAGCACTATAAAAGCGTTAATAGAAGGTTTTCCGAGAGAGGTACAAAATTTCATCACTGATGATTAAAACTATAAAAATATATATTTTTATAAATTAAAATAATAATTTCATTCAAATAAAAAATACAAAATAAAAGTTTAGTGGCTTTCTTTTATTAACATATGTTTAAGTTTCGAACTCGAATAATTATTCGTGGAGGATATTTCTAATTTAAAATACAAGTCTATGAAAAGAAACCATAGCTGAAACAGTGTTTAATCATAATTATTTTAGATATCTTCACTTTATATTATTTTAATTTATTTATTTCATTTTATACTTGAGTGAATACATATTTAAATTTTATAAAAATAATAAATTAAAATATTGAAATATTTTCAGTTTATTGTAATTTCTGATATTTTTAAATGATCTTGTTATACCCTACAAAACCGTAGGTTGGGGTAATTTACGTTTCAGCTGATGTTTGTAACATGCAGAAAAACTTAAAGGTGGGTGTCCAAATTTTGAAATATCTTGGTAAAATGTGAATCTTTTTTTCGGGTCAAACTCTATTGAAATTGACCATGTTTAGTTCAATATTTTAGGTACCTCCAAACAAATGTCTTCCCGGAATGGCGTTTTTAGCAGAAAATTTAATTCTGGCGTTTTGACAGAATTAAATCTTACGATATTTTGAACAGATGTACCAAATTATGCAAATTATGGTTCTAAACAATCTCCTCCGAAATATCACTTTAAAGATCATAAATCCCAGATATACGTTAGTTTTAAAATAATTTAAGATAAATGTAAGTAAAAATCGATGTGCTGAATGTCACATAAATGTTAGTTTCACAATCATGTACTGCACACTTAAAAATAAATCAAAAAATAAAATTACACGAGGGTCGTCCATTATTTTTTTGTAACTACCATTTATAACCAACATTGTGTTGTAGGGTATTACACAGTCTGTTTAGACCGACAATAGCATTTTAACTTGTTTTTCAAATAGTTTACCGAATTTTAAGCGATTAAATCATTTAAAAATATATATATTTTTATTCATTAAAATATATTCATAAAACCCCAAATTATTATTATCTTACATTACCTTGTGTTGTTGTTTTATTTTTATTTTATTATTCATCATGAATTTATATTTTATATTTCAAACAATTTGCTAACTAAACTTTTTTATTTTGATAAATCGTTGGTCATTTATCACATCATAAATTTATGATTTACAATTTACTACTGTTTGTTCTCAAAATATTTTATTGTTTCGCCACACAACTACAATAAAATATTATATTGTTGTTGTTATTGTTCTTTATCTGTTTTATGTATTTTTTCTTTAGTTTATATTCGTTTTATCCATTTTATTATTTTTCAGCAGTTTTGTGTGTTAAATAAATGTTTTGAAATTAATCTCAATTGTTTTACAATTCGCAAACTAAAAACTGCACTCAATCACTTAAAACTTTCAACGAGACACATCGTTGCACACAAAATTCATCGCATCACACGCACACATACTTTCATACATACACACCCTCACACTTTCAAACCAATACACTTATAATATATTTCAAATATAAAAAACCCTCACTCTCACATTTACGAATATTCACCATAAACCACATGCAATTCATTTTGCGATAGATTTTGTAAAAAAAAAAGAAAAGAAAATTTCACATCCATATTAATACATCCATGTCGCACTTTAAAATAACATAACAACAACTTAAGCACGGAAACGGAATCGAATAACACAAACATTTGAAGGAAAATGTCGCGTATTTATCTTTTTATTTTTTGAATTACAACAATTGTATCTGTCATTATTTGTATCTTTATGTATATAACAGATAAACAGTTAGACTAACTGACTGTCAGTTTAACTGGCGAATTGTCTATGTGTTTATTTTTTTGCTTATGAGCATTAGCACTACAAAATTAGCGTGTCTTCATCTTAAGAAAAATTGCGTCGTTTTTATTATAGCGGCGGCAAGTGTTAAATTGTTACGCGTCTTATCCACCTTTTGATGCGTGTCAGCATGGAATAAACATAAAAATCACAGTTGATGCTGTATGAAGGTGTTGAAAGTGTCTGAACTGAGATTCACAAAACACAAACATACTTGAATGGGGAGCATCTGTATAGAACTCTAGTGACTATAATATGTTTGGTTCGTTATCTTGTAAATGTTAAATGTTGACTGGATGTGGATTTTGGATTTATTTCGTTTTCAAATTCCACAATCCACTACATTTACAATGCAATCGCTTGAAAGCTGTCAATTGCTGTTCATTGAAGTAGGTAGGGGATTTATTGGGGAGCAGGGAAACTATATAATGGATGTGAGTTTAAGCATAATTGTTTATGCGCCTGCGCGTACTTTTTGTTGGTTTGGAAACTTAACAAAAGAGTTTTTGTTTATCTTTGTTTTGTTTTTTTGTTTGATTGTTTTGTTTTTACAATCAAATAAAAATGATATGAAAATGGAGATTTTTATACAGGATGCATCAATGAGTTAGAATTTTTATGAAATGTCAAAATCATTCGAATTAAATGGTTCATCCGGTTTGTTTTTATATCCTTCATTGCCTTTATTGGTGAATGAGTTTTTTTAAGTTTATACTTCGTTGTGAATCAACAAAAAAGTTATTAAAATACCTAGAAATCTATGTCGTTTCTTGGGTCATTCTAAGTCAATTTATCTATCTTTGTTGGTTCCTTGTTTCATTTTTATGCAAAAAGAAAATTGTGCTGCAAAAAATATTAAAAGAACGATGTTCGATACTCTTAAAAGATCAGTCCCAAGCGGCGATGACAGAAAGAGTTCGTTTAAATTCCGTTCTACATTTTTTCCTCAGCCAAAAAGCAATCATTCTTAAAAAAGTAGGCTTTTAATAAAATATGTTTTAAGTTCCAAAACTTAAGAAAATATTTCTTTGGCCCAAACATTGTACCATATTGAATTTAGCTATAAAGGTTTTTTCCTACATTTACATAATTCAACCATAAGATTTCGATTTTTGAGGGCTTTCTTAAAAATGTTTTACGAAAAAGTATAATTTTTAGATAAAAATTCTGAACAAAAATTTTGTAAAAGTCCCTAATATTAGGAAAAAATAAAATTCCCCTTTTTTTCTCTCGTCATTTATCTGACAACTCTCGCATAAATCTAATTGTTATTTTATGATCAATCTTTCAAATACTATTGATATATTTTAAAACATATTAAAGCTGGTTTGTTATAATTCTTGGTTTATTTATGATAAATATTAGAAGAAATCTTTGTACCAAAATTCACTAGATTCGGTCCATAAATATTTTCAGTAATCGATTGTAATTTTACTTAACCTCAACTCACAGTTCATAGTGAGTAATGGTTTTAAGCTCTTAAACTTTACGAGGGTCTAGAGAAACTGTTTTTGTGGCAGTAGTACTTGAAAAGCATGCACGTAGCAACCACCAAAATGTTTTTTTTTTTTTTTTTTTTTTTTTTTTTTGCAAGAACCTCTATAATGATATTGCCTTAGAATTATGGCTGCTTCGTCAACTTTTTTTAAGGCTGCTTCGTCAACGTTTTTGTTATTTTTGGACTGTGTGTTCTAAACATGTTATATTCTCAATTGCCAATAAGTAACCATTATATGTAATAAGAGTTAAAATTTCAGCGGTTCAGGGGAACTGGTTTGTAATGCACATCTAGTTCTTTTATAATCCGATGCGAAAATAATGTTTTAGTTCACAATTCACTCTTATTACTGCTACCTCATTATTTCCATTACCATTTTGATCATTATAATCTCGACTAATGTTATTCTGTTATGTCGTAACTGCTACAAATTCGAAACAATGTTTGTCAAATATAGTTACTAACATTCATGAAGCTTCAAAAAAAAAAAAAAATAATAATAATGCCAATCACAATAATTTTTTGGCATACGTGACAATGTTAAATTTAAATCAACCTTAACCATTTTGAACACCATCTAAATCCGTTCAGATAAAGTAATGGAATTTGCTATGGTCATAATCGGTGACCCTAATTGCAAAATTGTACATAATCAGTGACCTTTATTGCATAATTTAATGAATTGAATCTCTATATAGTATAGTTTCCGAGTTATTGGGTGCTGAAAAATCGGAAAATATTAATATTAATGTACACTTATTAGAAATAATATTTTTTCACATGTTTTTAGATAAATTTAATTTATATAATAAAATATTTGCATTTGAGTTTTTTATTAAAAATATTTTGATGTCGGATAAGTTTTTTGATACTACGCGAAAACGCAACATGATCAAAAGTATGTTAATTAATAATCTTAGTGAAAAATATTGATGGAATATTTTTTAGTTTTAAATACCAAAGCACTAAAGACAATATTAAATATTAACTGTAAATTAAATTATTTAAATGTTAAAAGTATAAATAATTTCTTAACGATTCAAATAGAAATTCATTTCTATTAAATATATGTGTTTGTAAGTAAATTGATTTTATTTTATTACATTATAAAAATATTTACTTAAAACTATACTTGAAATAAATTTAACTTAAAATCCTTTAACTGACATCTATTAATGTCTTTACATAAAATTCAAACAATTTAAGAATCCACTAAACTAGACGTAATGTATTTCAACGATTAAGTTTCAATTCTATAATTTATTACTTCTAATATAAACATGTTTAAATAAATGTGTGTATATGTATTTATATGTGTAGGAGTATATGAGAAATGTATATATAAGATACACACATATATACGTAAAATGGCCACATGGATTATAAATGGTAAAATTTAGCAAAATTCAAAATAAAAATCAAACAAAATCAAGGATAACAAAAAAGCCAACAACAGAAGCAAATTCACTAAATGTCAAAGTTCTATCATAAACTGACAAGCACGTGCTCGTTATAATCTTAAAACTACACACACACATAAACTCCACATATATTATTATGTAGATACATTTATTTTTGTTTTTCTTTGCGTTGCACGAAAACAAAAACATACGACATTTCTCTCACGTTGGTTGTTATCCATTGATCGGGAGCAATAAAAAAACTGCTTACAGAAAAAGAATCAAAATAACAAAAAGAAAATTAAGCAAAATTTTTGCACAATTCACATTTTAAATAAAAGTACATATAAAACAAGTTATACTCTCACAAATACATGAGCAACATTAAAATTGAAAACAAATACACAGATAACAAGTTAGATGAAAAGTTGGGAATTGTGTACGAATGAAGAGCCATTTTTATTACCACAAATGTATTGAAGATTCTTTTAAGGGTTGGAACTTTTTACTCATACCTCTGAAAATTTCTGCTCAGCATATTTTTTTTTTGTTTGCAGTTACGCTGCAAAGTCTACTCCTTAATTTCGAATGCATTTAAATGAAAGGACTCTCTTCTCTCTATGAGTTTATTTTTCTCTCTTGATTTATCACGACTACTGACATTGTAAAGGAACTACCCTCCCTTTTCAATGTTTACACTAATACACATACACAAGTAATGCTCATGTATAAGAAGACAATATCCTGTATTTCTGTACTTATTGTTGTTATTGTTGTGTCAGTATCAAATAGCATCCACAAACCAAAACAACAATAATTTCAACATTTAGTCATTAGAAAGGGGAGTTTTATAAAATAAAATCGATAAACATGTTGTCTATAATAATGGTATTTTACTCACACATATATACACAGTTTTAGACATAAATATATTCTTATAAACACATAGATAAACATATAAACATAATAATAAAAATGTTAGTCTCACGTTGAGTACAAGAAATCAGCGCGCAAATATTTTCAAAGAAGCTTCATAAACATTTCACAGAACATTCAGTCGCTTGTAAGTTTATTTTTATATTTATCCGAACAACCTCATTCTAAATATTCGTTGATGGGTTTTTCCTTAATTTTGAAGATAAACCTACGTGTAGAGAAGGGTTTGTCTGTTGAGTTTGTTGGAAGTACGCACGTAGAGCATTTACCACAACCACATATTTAAATGCAAAATAAAAAAGTATTGAACAAAAAACTATATTTGGACACAGATATGAAGTTGGTTTACAACTGTTTAGTGTTTCCTTTTCAATATTTGCAATATAGACGAGCATTTCATTAACCATTTACTGGGTATAAAAAATTCAGTTGAACGCTTTTAGACCGACTTGTAGTAATGTGAAAAGGTATGTAAACGTATAAAATGTACATATATATATATATATATATATATATATATATATATATATATATATATATATATATATATATATATATATATATATATATATATATATATATATATATATATATATATATATATATATATATATATATAAACAACAATTACCAAGCTTAAAGGAATATGGAGAAACATTCACACTGACAGACAGACACACAGACAGTACTTATTACAATTACCAGTCGTAAAAGAAACATGTATACAGAAGGACAAACTTAATATTAGCAAATTTACAAATACATAAGCTAAGAGGTGACGTATCCAAACATGCATATATATATGTGAATATGTGCAAATAGACATTTGTAAATAGGACCATAACAGTGGGCTAAATATATAATAAAATTATCGACAAATACTTATATATTTTAGATTTGACAAAAAATCAAAAATAATTACTTTTCTTATATAAGGAGTGCGAGTGAAAAATTGTTAACATATATAAATGTTAACAACAACCAAATCGCAAAACTTACCATTTTATTGATTTCTTATTTGATTAAAAGTATTATTACAATTTACAAAAAATGTTATTGTTTTAATCACAAGTGATTTTGATTTGAACCTTTTCTGTTCTTTTACCTCTTTACCCATTTACAAAGTAAAATAGTATTGAATCGATGAATTTTGGTAATTGCACTGAACCAACAAAAGAAGTAAATGCAACGAAAGAGGGTGTTAATTTGAAGAAAAGTAGGTTATATATCAACCAACTAAACCTTTATTCATTATGACAAAAAATTTCGTTTATTTTTGGTAAATTCTTTAAATTGACGAAAAATTGTACACATGCCGAAATGAATTAATCTAAATAAATATTATTATTTGTTCAAATTGACAAAAATAAATTCTTTATATTGATGAATGTTATTCAATTTAAATAATATATTTAAGCCATATTTACGAAATTTGAGTTGAATTGAGGAAAGAATTACGTCAAGTTGTTGCAATAAATTAACACATAAAATATTTCACGAGTACTCCTCATACAAAGCTAATATTGGTTATGAAATATCTAAAGTTCTATTACAGCGACAATTTGGTCCCAACTACTTGTTTAATACACATCGATTTATGAATTTTCCTTTTAGTTTTTTATAATAATTAAATTGTGTAAAAAAACGTAATAGAAAACTAAAAATAGCGCAATATCGGTGAGCCGATGTTTGTTGATCAAATGATCTTCCACTTACACTTTCATGAATTTCTGCAAAATATTTCTTTGATTTCATATATATTATTTAGATTGTTCTATAAGATATTTTCCTCCTGTATGCAAGCCAATATTCAGTTTACATTTCCTTTTTGTCATATTTTATTTAATCTGACAAAAAAAATATAAACAAGAAAGAATATTATATTCAGTTATGCCGAATCTTCAATACCCTCCACCACAAATTAATACATATACACACATACACTCAGAAATGAATTTTTTCTACTAGGCCAAATTTCATTTCTTGTAGATGTGAGCAGACAGACAGATTGACGAAAATCAACTAAGATTTTGATTTGATACAAGAATATAATATATACATTATGGGGCCTGAAATAATTCATTCTTAGCGTTACACACGAAATGACAAAGTTAATGTACTCTCTTAACCACTTGTAGTGTGGAGGGTATTAAAACAAAAAATATGCTGTTATAAGCTCAAAACTGTTTTCCGGGAAGGGGCGTTATTTGGGAGCTATTTCAAAATGTGGACCCATGTTAATAATATTTATATTTAAAATAATTAAAAAATTAATTGTTTCAAATTTCAAAAGAATTGCTTCAAATGTAAGAGTTTTATAAGCTATAAGTCACATTCCGGGAAAGAGCCTTATATGGGAGCTCGGTCATTTAATGATCTCAGAACAATATGACTTCTTTTGATTTATTATTGTATTAAAATAAGTATATGTGACAAATTTCAGTAAATTATGTTAAAAATTGCGGCCCATATGAAATACAGAGTTTAGGGTGTTTCAAAATTTTGCATATTAAAGCCTATAACTATTTTTCTGTATGCTAAATCTAATTTGAATTGTATGCTTAAATTTATTTTTTGTTTAAGTCCAATTACATTTTCAGTAGAAATTAGAAGAGTGCTTTATCGGTCTATAACTTCCTTGCTTATGAACCGATATAGCTGGATTTAAATAGCAAACTGCTTAGGACGATAACAAACGATGTGGCCAAATTTCATTGAATTCGGGCAATTATTCTAGGCGTGAGAACGTTTTCAACAGAGAGACAGACGGACATAGGTAAATCGACTCTGTTTTTGATTTGGTGCAATAATGTATATACATTGTAGGGTCTGAGATGATTCCTTCTTGGAATTGCATAGGGGGTACTTCTTCCCCTTTTTAGTGGAGCTATCTTATTCTAACATGATTGCGACAGAATTATAAAAGTTTCACTGCAATAATTTATTAGATATTTGATAACCAATATTTGGTTTGTTTGGTTGTATAGTGGATACTTTCCCCCTAATCCTATTCGTCCTATATTTCTTTAGGGGAAGCTATAGTAGCTTCATAGTATTATGATTGCCACAAAAGACTCTCAATGCAATAGTTACTTAAATATTCATCTGCCCTCTCAATAAAGTTGTTTTCAAGTAATATAATTGCTACAAAACTTTAGTTTACTGTTGTAGTTCTTAAGATATGCAATAATTTAAATTTGCCTGGTATGAGGGATAATTCTCCTTGGTCCTATCAAAAAAATAATAATATGAATTTTATACATGCACATATATATACAAACAAACACACATTATTTTATAAGACAATTATACACTTACTTGTGGCTGCAACGTACAACGTATATTGCGAAAAATTTGATTCTGCCTAAACGGTCATCTATATTCGACAGTAATCTCCAAAATATAATCTCAAATCATATAGCTGGTGAAAGAATAGAAAAATTATACATATTTTCCCCACTGTGTCACTTATGGTGTTTTATGAGTCAAAATAAATGAATGAATGGAAGAATGAATAGATGACTGAAAGAATGTATGTTCATATACCAGTACATTAAATAAACTTTAAAAGACCTCGTCTCGCGCGTTAAATACACATTTGCACACTTAACACCTAAAAAGGTAATTGAAGTAGTTTTCGCAGTTCCCAATAAAATATAAATAACTTCCATACAAATGTGTTGAAAAAGACAGGATACTGTGTTAATCCGTTCATAGAGACATGGATACTTGCTACAGTAGAGAAATTCATTGTATTAAAAAATCTTCTATATGAAAAGGTGATTTTTTGAGTTTGTTGATATAAACCAAATCACAATATTGTTTGTTATAAAAGATATGAAAACAAACGGTACATGTTTTACAATAATATATAGTTGATATATTATTGTTTAGAATTCGAAATTCAAGTTTTATTTTGTATCCGGCTGCATTATAAGAACAAGAGCAAATTTATTGTAATAATAACTTTTCGTTAGTAAACGAAAAACTTAACGATAAATTATCTACTGTTAGGAAATATTTGTAAAATATTGCAATTTTTGTTACTTTAAATGTTAAAAAAAATCTTTAAAAAAGTTATATAACAAGAAATTATAAAATTAGATTTAGAATTATATTTTATCGCGAATCATATGAAATGGTTAAGTATGACGGTACGGATTCTAAAAAAATTGGAATGCGCTTAGATATTTTAAACAAGAATATTAAAGTTACTTTCTTCATATTCACATATATTAGATATTTATGCAATTTAAGGTGATTTTTGGAAGTAGAGATTATATCAGGACTATTGTCCGTCTATATGGAGTTTTGGTCATTTGTGAACAAAATTGTCCTTAATACAAGGCTACATTTTGATTGCAAAATACTGATTCGGAAAAAATCGTTCAAAATCTTGACTTTTCTCAATAAAATTATCACTCTGTTGTTATAACGGATTTATTCCTTTATATTTTTAAGTAATTATTTTACATACACTGAACCAAATGTCACAGGTAATATTAACGAAAAAATTTTATTGAACTTTATCGAAAAAAATTTTAAATAAACAGATTTTTGTTCTAGTTAACATAACTTTTCTTCAAATTGAAACATTTTTTTAAATATACAGGAAAAAATTAATAAAACTGAATTAGTGAAACGTGATAAATTGGATATTTTTTTTATTTTCGACATATATGTTATATCAAGAGATATTTAATAAAAACGGCAATAACGCATCCTAAGTAAAATAACACACAAATTTATTCAATTCTACTTACTAAAATGAAGTAAATTGAAATGTAATTTTAAAAATTTGTTTTGTCAAATATAAATCTTTGTCATATTAAATGAAATATGACAAAAAAAAATTTAAACTGAATATAAATGTACATACAGGTGGAAAAATTTTATAGACCATTCTAATTAATATGATTGAAATTAAAGAAATATTTTGCGTAAATTCATGAAAATGCAAATGGAAGATCAGCTGAGTAACTTTTCATTAGAAATACAAGCTGGTCGGCTCACCGCCATCCTATTGACATTGCACTATTCTTAGTTGTCTAGTACGTTTTCTATACTATTTAATATTTATAAAAAAATTTGTTTTCTTCGGTGCGCTTTCTCATTCTAGTAGATCTATAGATATTCGATAATTAATATTTGCTTTGTATGGGGGCTACTTCTCCCCTGATCCTATCCGTCTTACATTTTGTCCAAACAGCTCCTTGGGACCAAAAAAATTCTCACAGCTCTTAATATATTCCAAAATCAGCATTTATTTTGTATGGGGAGTACTCCTAGCCTTGGTACATAATATTTTATGTATTAATTTATTACGACCATTTAACGTAATTATTTCTTTAATACAAGTAAAATTTCGTAAATTTTACTTAAATGTGGTATTTAAATTGAATAATATTATTTAATACAAATAATTTATTTTTGTGAATTTAAATAATGCATTATTAAAATTAAATAATATTTATTAAAATTAACCGTATTTTTATTAATGAATGCAAATAGTCGTATTGTAAATTTTTCGTCGATTTTAAGAAGAATTAACGAGAATTTTCGTTATGATGAATAAAGGTTTCGTTGGCTGATATTTAACCTAATTTTTTTCAATTCTACACACTTTTTCGTTTTTGTTTTGTTACAGTGTATGTAAGTATATAATCATGGATCTTTAAATTTTAACATTTAGAGTTTGTTAGCAAAATTTAAATAGGGATGACGGATAAATCCAATGCTTTTGATTAATTTTACATGAATACCATGTTCAAAAATAATATATAAAAATAGGTCTAAGATAGAAAATAGTTTTTTTTTTTCAAATTCTTAAAAAATTCATTAGAATTATAATTAAATCAGTTAAATTAAATGTAACGATTGTAATTGCTCGTATTTTTTTCGTTAAAATGAAAAACGTATTAAATTATGTGCGTAAATTTCATAACACATATTTATTTGTGGATCAATTTAAAATGTCCCATTAACTTTTAACCAATAAAAAAATAATCATAGTTAACATTGTTAATACAATCGATCTACAAGTTAAACTATATATTCTTCCGACCTGCTGATTAAAACTTTTTCACTTAATTAAAATTATTTTGCGACATAATTAAAAAAACTGTGTAGAACATTACTTCAGTTATATATTTTATATATCATACACAAATAAATTACAAAAAAATACATACAAAACGTTAAATTATCTTGTCATCATTAAACTATAGAGTAAAAAACTATAACATTTCACATTTATTTATATACGATTTTATTTACGAAATGTACAGGACAACTTTTCATAGTTCTTATTGTTTTATTCTTCTTCTTTTTTTATTTGTAATTCTACTTACCATCACTTTATTATATGTTCAACAAATTACACTAATTTTTCTCAATTATTATAAAACGGACGAGTATTCTGCTTAAAACATATGAAAATATCCTTTCAATTTCTTTTAAAAGAGTAGTATGTGCATTTATGTGTGCAAACACTACAGACATTGTATACACGTATACATATATACAAAAACATGTTATCCTTCAACAACATAAGCAGAGAAAACGGTTATAATAAATTTGTCAGTCCTTTTGTAACATCTAGAAGGAATCATTTAAGATATGTAAATTGATTTTTTCGAACTTTATTCGACCTCTATTTTAATTATAAGGTCATTTTTATCAGACGTTCTAAATGCTCTTCACCACTTATATTACGGAATCATTTTCAAACAAAACTTCATATGAGAACAACAGTGAAATGTGGTCTTGTATTCTTAAAATTTTCAATTTATGTTAGTAGTGAGCCAAATTCAACCATTAAAACTTTATTAAACTTCAAGTAAAAATTTTATAGGCGGTCAAGCCCGCTCAAAGCACGATATTGTTTACAAATGGTAGTTACGCAAAAATTAATTAATAATATAGAATAAAAACCTCATTCTGAGAGGACCTTTGCAAGGGATGTCTCTGAAATATCGAATATGGCCAATTTCAATTGGCTTCTTCCTTCGGTCAAAATTATATTAATATGAACCAAATTTCATCAAGCCAGCCGGGCAGATATATGGAAAAAGAATATAGATATATCGACCCAGAAAGTGATAATGAGTCGAAAAGTATACTAAATAGTGGGCGTAACACCATTTTTCTGTATGTTATAAATTTCAGCAGCGATATTCATCAAATTAATTACACATAATTAGTACAGTTAGAAAAATAATTGAGTCTAATTTAAATAAAATTGATTCAGATTTAAGAGTTTTATAAGAACAAAGCCATTTTCGGGGTCTTATACTGGGTCTTATAAATTAGTAAAATTTTATTTATTTATTTATTTATTTCAGACTTTTCTATAAGATTTCTATAAGAATAAATTATATTCCCGGAGGAGACCGCATATAAGAGCTAGGTCCAATAATGGCCCAGTAATAATTAAAAAAAAAACATCAAAATTTTGCTAATTTTAGCCCATAACTCTTATAATACATTCTTATACTTTTATTAATCCAAATTCACACGCTGCTATAATGAACACTTTAAAAACCCACTTTCAAGTGCATAAATCTCAATAAAATGTTAATATTGTATTATGCAACTAGATATATTGTATTATGCAACTACCAATCCCTGCACAATTTCTCATAGCCTTCGTACAACCCAAACTTTTTAAAAATCTGCAATGATCGGTCCGTAATTTTTCATGTCTGTCCCATGTTGTAGGTTATTATATTTTAGGCCTTAACTAGTACTTTTTCTATTCAAATAATTGTTCTATTATAGTCTACATCGTAGTCGTCTTAAGTTGTACTTTAGTTTATTTTTTGTCTTTAATTGAGGTGCCTGTTTATGGTAAAGTCAATTTGTCAAAAGTTTTCTGGTGTTTTCTACGTTATCGTATTTGTGTGTAGGGGTTTATATTAATTAAATAAAGTGTGGTCATTATTTGAACTAAGAAATAATTTACAACAAATGGGAATTAATTAAGGGCTTTTACTTATTATAATATACCCTCTTCACAACCACAAATGCTGAAGACGATATATTAATTTTGTCATTCCGGATGTAATGCCCTTATTAAATCAACAAATTAGAATAAAATTTTGCCATAATATTAAGTTGTATGTACTTCATTACCATTCCAAAAACTCATCATTATCGGTTCATTAGAAAAAGAGTTATAGCCAAAACTTTAACTAATTTTATGACTGATTAAGTGTTCCGTGTTAAATTAGGAAAAACTTTTAAATATATTGTATACGTCTGTGAGTGTATGCGTGAGTGTATGTACGAAACATAACGTATTTATTCTAACACATTTGTGATGGAGGGTATTGAAGATTCGGCATCGCCGAATATAGCATTCTTACTTGTATTGTTTCATATAATATCTGAGGATAAGTAAAATCAAAGAGCAAATTACAGTAGAGGTCATATTTTGTATACAAAGATTTATAAATTGAAATTATGTCGTTTGTTTCGTTTTGTTGGTTATTTCAATTTCTTTGAATAAATTTCGCAATGCACAATTAAAACGGGAGGCTAAAAGGGTAAAACTGTGATTTCTGTTATTCTATCAGATTTAACATTTTTTTGGATCGATTTCAAAACTATAATTGCTATATGGGTATTAAAAAATAGATAAAAATCAGCAATATAATAAAATTATCTGTTTGATTCATCCATCATAATATATTGACTGAAATATATGTTAAACATGAATTCATCAAACGAAACTTATAAAATTTTTCGCGTAATTTTAGTTTGTTTTCAAGAAGATTCAAAAAATTGTTTTTCCTTAATTTTTCAAGGACCTTTTACAACACATAACAAAATCTTAAATCTGTATATTTTTATTTATTTTCTGGAGCAGTAGAAATATTCGATGAAGGTACGTGTTGCATATTTTCTTAGTTTAAGAGATAAGAATGCTATTTTGTATATGAAATACTATTCACCATGATCAATTTAAAACAATAGCAGTTGTCCTTGTAAAATACCTTTTGTAATTGGTTTCCCCACCCCAGGGGCCATCAAAAATTTATGTACTTTACATTTTTCTACTATACTTATATAGATATTTTGTCATTAAATATCCTGTAACAGTATCAGAGATATGCGATATTAAAAATTTTGTTTGTTATGGTATACAACTCCCTCATGCCGAATTTCACGAAAATTTTATAAATTCTAATTTTTCAGTTTTAGGAGGTTGTCTGAGATATCGTTTAAAAACTTTTTTCTACAGATAATATATTTAAACTAAATTTTATTGAGCCATGCCAATTATTGTGGATTAGTGCGTTCCAACAACAGACGGTTATAGCCAATCCTACTCTAATTAAGTTTCGATGGGGTCTTAGATGATTCCTTTTTGTATTTTGGGTTGACAAAGTAAATATACATTCGACTTGATTAAGCTTTTGGTACTTTAAGACCGATAATACATGACAACACATTTTTAAGACCATACCAAAGCAGGGACCACAATTTTGAAAATAGTTTGTTAAATTTTCGCACATGCTAATTCCTGATAATCACAAATATGCTTACGGCACATTATTTCACATAAGTAGCATGCAACAATTAATATTTCAAATACATTTTAAATATAAATTTTATTGGTAAAAATCACAAGTGTTGACTGATATATTTAAGTTTATCAATCTGTGTTTAATACAATGAATCTGCGTGTTAGCAAATTAAAAAAATCATACCCAGGGTGACCGAATTGCACTTGCCGATCCCAGGTAGCGCTAGAAATATATTCCTCTCAAAATTAATTGAAGAGCACCTCAAGAACTTCCATAAAAAATTTCGTTAAAACAATTAATATTTACAAAAACTATTATAAAACAATTTTCTATTTTAAGAGGAACTTGGGACCATTGTGGGGCGTAGTCAGTCATCATACTAAGTTGACCTCCTCGGGTACGTTGTTTTTTTAAATCACTAAAAATTGTGAATATCTATAAAAATACGCTTACATGTTTGGATTGTATCTTATAGTTTCGGATATATTCGAGTAATCATTTTGCCTATTTTTTATATTTAACCCAGTTTACTTTTTTAAAATATAAAAAAATCAAAAATATATTGAAATATAAGATATATTTAGCGATTCAAAAGTTACAGAATTACTTCCAAAAAATTGGTTCAACATTTTCAGATATATTGTTTTTCATTAGATTAGAGAAATGATCATAACATGTAAAGTTTTAGACACTTTATATTATCTGTTCTCCTGCAAATAAATCAAAATTTAGTTTATAAATTTTAAATTGTATTCAAATGCTGTAAAAATATAAATTTTTATTGATTTTTTAGAAAAACTTCATTTTATAAAAAAGAATTGAAAACAAATCTTAAATATTTATTTGTACATAAATACAAATGTATGCAGATACTTCTACATTCACATATATTTATTTATCTCGATTGAAACTTATAAAATACATATTAAGTGGATTACAGTTAATTTAATTAATACACTAACAACTAAATTAAAATTTGCCGAAAATAATCGTAATATTAAAAAATCAAACAAAAAAGTGTACAGCATTTTCAAGAAATGTTTTTGTGCCAAAAAATAAAATTGAAAAAAGTTGATTATGAAAAGAAAATCTTAAGGCAGACATTCTGTGAGATTAATGAAGAAATTCATACATGCTATTTAACATAGTATGTACGTATGTACAAATACTATCTTCCGAGTGAACATATGTACTAAAGACTAAACACGATAAAATATTTTATTTAAAATTTCTAAACATCATAAGTATAAGCTAAAGTCTTTAATACGATATTTATAATATACATTTAAAAAATCTTTTCCAAAAACAAGTACATATTTTAATTTATCGCTATTTTTATTAAATAACATTTTTGTTAAAACTATTTCGTGTACAGTCTTTTTCGAATGGATTTGTGAATTGTTATACAAACTAACGAACACAAAGCAAATTTTAGTCGGCAACTTGACAAACAGTTTCTTTTATTATTATTTTTTGTTGTTGTATGTATATCGTGGCTCATGTTGTTGATATTTTTATTTTTCTTGATTTTTTGTTGTTACTGTTTATTATTTTATTTTTATTGTTATTGTTCTTATTATAGTCAGTCAGACAATGAATAATGAATTTAAATTAAAATGAGGATGGAACTGGTATAACAGGCTGGAAGAGATGAAGTCTGGCATCAGCATGTCCTAATTTATTGGTGGCATTACAATAATAATCACCGAAATCCAATTCATTGATGCTGGCAACACGTAACACGGAAGTTGTTGTCTCATGCGAAGATGCTGTATTGGAAATTTCATATCGGGAATCAGATTGTAATTTCGAGCCATTGCGATACCAAAATACAGCTGGAGCGGGATAAGCCTGAACAATACATTCCATTTCTGCGGCATGATTTAGGGATTGAGCAATTTTTGGTCTTTGTACAGCAATTTGAGGACGGAATTCTACTTCAACGCGTATGAGACGACGGTCAGGTTCTCCCACACCATTGTTGGCAATACAATAGTAACCACCACGATCTAGGCGATGAGCTTCTTTTATGCGCAATGTAGGACCAGCCAAAACATGACCTCCAGCAGGCATTATAGCTTTAGCTTCTCTTTCCCATGAAAAAGTGGGAGCAGGAAAACCATCAGCATGACAAGTGATTTCAAGATTTTGTCCTTCTGTCACTACCATGGACTTGGGTGTGTGCTCTTCGGATATAATGGCAGGATGTTTGATGGCCAACTTTAATTTCTTGGTAATTTTATCGGTGGCTGTAAGTATAACTTGACACTCATAAGAACCCATATCATCAGCTTCAATTTTTGTTATTTTAAATGTATAAGTTGCTGTATCTGTTTTTTCATCTTTAGTTTCAACAATTGTGTAACGAGGATCACTTAAACTTAATATACTGCGCATAGAAAGAACTACTGAACCAGAACCTGATTCACCATCACGTTTAGCCCAACTTACAGACATTCTGCCTACATTTTGTACCGTACAATTGAGCTCGACATCTTCTCCTACACCGGCCACCAAATCATTGCTTATATCACTGATTACAGGGGTCGCAGGAGCTGCAGCTGCTTCCATTAAATCATAAACCAATAATAAACTGCCTAGAAGCAATAAGTAAGATAGATTTAAAGATTCCATTGCACTTGATGAACAACACCCTGATCCGTTTTTTATGTAAAATATAGTTGCAGTTAATGTTGCGCTTGAAAGTTACTTTTAACGCTCACCAAACACTACTGATCACAGTGAATAGACACGCTGAAGTCAATAATTTCTTTTGTTTATCTTTTCATTCAAAAAATACACTTATTTGTGTCGTTATATCGGTCGCTCGGTCGTTGATTTCTAGAATTATGAATTTCTTTCTTAAGAAGAAATCTTTTTAATTCTCTCACTCGCAATCTTACTCTCACTCTCCCTTCACAAGCGATTTATTGTGTAAAATAATCTCTTATAAAATTCTTATCAATTATATTTGAGGAACAGAATACAACAGCATCACTTTCATTGCAGCTTTTTGGACTTCAATTTGAATTGAATTGGAGCGTTCGTTAATCTCAGTATGTTATTTTAATTTTCATGGTGCTGGTGTATTCAAGAAAAAAGATGATAATGATGATATTCCCAAATGCACTGATATAATAGCCCTTCGATTGTTTTTGTTGTTATTCTTGAGTTATGTGCACAAATCCAAGGCTGTTATCGGCACTAAATTTTAAAATTTAATTAAATCGTTGTTGTTGCGCTTATTTTCAATGTTGACTTCCTATTTATTTGATGCTCCCACACTTATTTTATTTAATACTTTTTATTTTTGTTGTTTTTTATATTTAAAATTTTATCAGTTACTTAACGTATTTAAACATATTTAAATTTTTTTCTTGCTTTTAAGCAAATGTTGCACGTTCATCACACGACCCTCAAATGAAATGAAAATACACTTTCCTTTGTCGTAGTTTATATGTATGACAATTTTTTGTGAAACTATGTGACACAACAATTACAACAACGAGTATTTTGCATCATATGTGACCTTTTTGTACAGTATGTCTAACTAAAATAGCAGCTAAAGAACAACAAAATAACTACAAATAGCAATGGAATAAAAAAGAACCATTTAAAAATTCGTGGAACACACACACCCAGACTCTGTGTAAATCATACTCTGTAGGTAGGAAATGAACAGTTCTCACACTTAGAATGAGTTTTTCTTTTAAAAAATTTCTTGCCATTTTGATTTATGACTTGTTGTAAGTATGTGTAGTTAGTTGTTCGCTGAAAGTGGTTGTTCTGCCTATTTGTATTGCATTAACATACGTAAGTGTGTGTGTGTGAGCGCTATATTTAAGTGGTGTAATGAAGGTAGGTAGTAGAATGACATTGTTGTCTGTCGAGGTCTTTTGCAGGGAAATTCCATGGTCATCTTGCTAATATGGATTGTATGCTCTTTTAAACGATTTCGAAAAAAACCCAGTAGGAAATTTTTAAATAAATCAGGAAAATTTTTATATTAAATACTGGGTTATTTTAGAATTGAATCTGTAATTTCCAGTTGACAGGTAAGATGGATCATTATTGGATGGATCATTAGTGATTTAGATTTTTTAAATCGAACATAATACCGCCAAAAATTGAATGAAGTTTTCTATAATTTCAAAATGTTCACTAATTTATCAGTAAAAAAAGGTAATGCAATTTACGCCAACTCAGACAAATGTAATGAGGTATGTATAGCTTAATTTTATGGTATTCCATTTTCAAATTTCTCAGTTTATAATTGACAATTTTACGACAATATAAACAACGTTATGCTGTAATCAAACAATTTGGATTATTCATTAGCATGCGAACAACTAACTGGCTAAACTGATCAAAAAATCCATACTTTGGTCCAAGAATTCACCACTGTGATATAAAATTAGACCACGCACACATAATGTTAAAATATATAAAAACGTTTTTTCAACTTTAAAAATTAAATTGGATGCAAAAAGTGCTATAATACAAGATTCAAAGTGTTGGAACATTTTTACTTTTGTAAGGACAAATCCGTTAAGGAAATCGTTATGTTATTTTCCACATAACGAATTGTATACAATAACATATCCCATTCGAAAAAAATCTCAAAAGTTTAACATTTGTAAAAGAACATAAACTTAAAATGAAATTTCCCGTTATTTCTGAAATGCATTGTGCAGTAAGTGAAAGCGCGGAAAAAATCTATGTAAAATAAAAAATCTATGTAAAATAAATTAAAGTAGAAATAATTTATCCTTTTTCACATATGAATTAACTTCATAGATAAATATGTATATTTTACATTGTTTCTAAATAAAATACTGTTTCTTGAGAAATTTCTTAAAATTTTACCAATTGAAATTTCAATTTTAAAAATTTATAGTTATACAAATCTACTATGCTCAACGTTGATTTTGCTTCATGTTTTTTGTGTATACATTAATGGGCAATATTGGAGTTGGGGTCGATGGGCGTAACACTTTCAATTTAACCAAAATCTTATACATATATGAATGTCTCTAGTAACAATATTGATTACGTAAAGCAATATGTTAAAAAAATCTGCTTGATAACTACAAATAAATATGAAGTTACTTTTCAAGAAGCTATCGTAACTTTGACATCGAATTTCACAAATTCATATTTCATAAAATTTGTTTAAATAAATTTCTAGACCACGTTCTACTTTTCCCTTCCTCTTTCAAAAAACATCTTAAAGACTTCATTTATTTTGCAAATTCTTGTTAAATACATAATAAGAACGCATGTATCTTAAATGCCTTATTTAACAAATCTTAAGAGTTTAATCATCATTATACAAACGCACTTTAAAATACACAAAATAAATAATCCTTTAAATCCATGTAACCAAAAGAATTTAATAATTTTATTTGTTATTTTCTTTACTTTTAAATGTTTACTCACTTAATACTACTAATGATGATCATTGTCTTTTTGACTTTAGATTTGGATTATGTGTGGACTTTGTGTGGCATGTTAACTGCTGGCAACTAAAAGTCACTATATAAATATCTCTATATACACATATGTATGTACATATACATCACTTTAAATATGTACGTAGAAAATCTTGAAAAGGTATGTAGTATACACGCATACAAACGAATTTACGTAAATAGATACTCACTAACATATAAACGCCACATAAACTTTCTATAATAATTGTAAAATCTTTTAATAGAAATCTCCTTAAGATACTCACATGTGCACAAAAATATACACACAATTTAAGGAAAAAATATGGTCAAATTAGCAATTTTTATTGACTATATACTGATGAAAAACGTCAACAATTCTGTGATGTTTCCTTTCTAAAACTTCTATATGTATATTTTGGTGGCATTTATGACTGTTCAACTCTATTTAACAATCGATTAAGTTACAAAAAAGTTGCGCGAATTTCTGCAAATAAATTTCAGAAAAAATGTGAGAGTGATAAAACTTGGCACATGATTTAACAATAAGTTTTTTCTCTTTATCCGATTTAGATAATTTTATTTAAACGGTTTAAATTTGTTAATATTCAATACCTTTCAGGGAGATATAATTGCAAATAAAAGATTTATAACGATTTCAAAAAAGTCCAAAATCAAGTTAAAGATTTTTTGAAAGTAAAATCCGTAACTCGTTTTTTTCTATTAGTTTCAGCATAAAAATTCAATAATTTTTAGACATTATTCAATCATACTACAAGCACATTGTCAATAAAATCCACAAAAAAGACGGTTCGGAATTGCATTAGTGCGACCAGTAAACATGTTATACAAAAAAGTTAGATGAGCTTCTAAAAATGGATCGAAGTCGGCGATTTCATATTCACTTTATTAGAAGAAAATATCAATCACAAAATAGCAATGGGACCAACTACAGAATTAAAAAAAATGTGTAGACTCTTTTAATAAAAATTTGCATTAGAAAGTTTTTGTATTCAAAATGCTCATATATATACTTTATTTATATAATGATTGCTTCTTGATATTACAAGCGGATAACAAGGTTACTATATCCCTATATATATCAAGAGTTGTGATGGTGAACGGTATACTAATCATGATCATGCTATTTTTTTAGCGTTTTAACACTGGATCGGAAGAAATATAATCCAAAATAAATTCTTCGATTTTCATTTGTTTTGAAAAATCTTTCATATAAGTACTTCATAATCCAACTAGATAAGTAACTTTTGGCAATTCTTCGAATATCTACTATAAAAACGACGAAATGTTTCGTCGATCAAGCAAGAGATAACTTAGTTAATATATAATATTATTTAAGTATCCAAATTGCGAAATAATAATCAAATCATCACTTTAGATTTCTCGCTTTGGAATGCTTTCTGCCAGTAGTGTATTCTCGTAATGCAATATCTTTTAAATTTCTTATTAACATTTTGTACACTATTTCTAAAATAATATTGGCATTTAAATATCAAACCATTATTAAGTTGTAACGTAGAGACATTGTTGTGATCTCTACTTTACTCAGAATATCAACTTTGTATCATTTGATATCAATTTTGTAAAAAATTTGGTTGTATGAATATCTAAATATTGATTTCTATAGTTAGATATTTAATCAGCAGCTATATGGACTTCAAATTAAATTTTGCGATTTTTCTTGTCAAATTTAACAACACTGAGTTCATAAAATAGAATTTTAATCTGTTAAAATACACGAGCTCACTACATATGAAATTTATTTGAGTTGGTGAATGTTCGTATGAATGTGAGTACAAGAGTATTTATGTTTCATGATTTCTATTGGAATACAGATGTATACGAGACTATTTAAAGAAGATACACACACAGGAACATACATAAATATATTTAAAAAGAGCATTAAAATACCCTGTCTTGCGATGCAAACGCACACATTTAACACACACAAACACATACACGCAAATATAATCAGACACGAACAATACATATACACAAACAAGGATACATAGATGCAGAAATAGACAATAATACCAAAGTCACTAACAGAAACAGGATTCAAGTAATAAATTATAAAATTTGACATTTTCAGTTTCAGATCCGCTTTTTGGTTGCGAGCCGCTGCGTTCCCATGGTCATGGATTCATTGTCTATTTGTATGTTTTTGTAATATGAAAAAATATATATTTAAACTGAATACACAAACAAGTACGTACACAAACACAAACACAAACTGAAAAGTATAATGTACCCTATCACCATCACTAACTCGAATTAAACATTATGTCGAAGTTGACTGCGAATGTTGAGATATTAGAGATGGTGATATTTTCTTATACGTTGTAGCAGCATTTAAGTTGAACTATATTGAACCCCAGTGAGGAGAACAATATAACAATGTGATGTGCGATGAAAGGACATGAATGTGAAAGAACGCATGCTGTTTGACTGGGTGGCTGCATAGATGAATAGTTGAAATCGGAAAGATGACCTGCTAGATGGTTGAATGGGAGACTGATTATTTGTTTGGTCCTTAGTCCTTCTTCTTTGGCTCAGTTGATGTTTGTTGTATAAATTGGTTGCATGACTGCATTTAGTATCAGTTTTGGCATTTACTACATCTGAATTCCTAGAATAGAATTTTTCTTATTTTATTACTATTCTTTTATTTTTTATTAGTATTATTATTTTTGTTTCGTTTTGTTAAATGCATTTATGTAGAAACATATCTATATACACTGTACATACATACGTACTACATAAGTTTTTCATTATTTTATTTGGGACTTTTTTCGTAATATTTTCTTTTTTCTTCTAGATTTTATTATAAAACCAAGAGAATGAAAGTTTTACTATTTTACGAAAGTATTTAACTTACAGTGCACAGTGGTACAGGTGAAGAAATACAACAATGCTTCCCGAAATAAACAAATAAATAAATAAATAATCTAAAAGAGTTAATATTTGTAGTTATTATTTGTACTGGATCCTTTGTAAAGGGAATATTAAAGTTTTATATGAAAAGAGATAAAATTTAAATCAGTTGACACACAAGTTAAATTTGCAATTACCAATAAACCGAGCGATATTAATCACTAAACATTACTTCATTATGCCAAATTTTCTAATAAACTATTGAGCAGACAATTCAGAATCTATTTTAAAAAATATCATCTTAAAAAAACTTAAAACATTAATTACTGCATATCTAGAGAACTTTTAGAACTATAGTTCTTAAATTAAGACCCAATTATTTTCCTGTAAACCTGTTTCTCATACATATCATACATAGAAAAAGAAATAAAACTGTCCCCACATTGATCAAATATCAATTATCGAAAACTATTTTTTCTCCAGTTTTCTATGAAATAGTTAAGTTGGAAAACTTTTAGATCGATTATTGTCAGGCGGGAGATGTGTCTTCCATTTAAAGCAAATATTTGGAATCGAATATATATGGAATTATTATATCACAAATCTATCAATTTAGCCAAATCCCCATTGTAATATTTATTCAGTACACGTCATGACTTTTAAAATTGTTTTTGAATCTAGGACGGATTAGAATTTTTGTCCAACACTGCTATCATATATGTTTATTGTCAGATTATAAAAAATGTTCTCTGTGTGCTAACATGCATATTTACATATGAGTGTTAATGGCTTTCCGATTTTGTGGATTAGGAGGATAAAAAATCGGAGTTTATTTAACAGTTTTTTATTTATTTAAGATAATTAATTAACTTTTAACGTATTAAATATTCAAAACACAATTTTATTGCAAAGTTTTATCTGAAAACATCACTGTGCCCTAAGTTAATGTTCAGCCTGTAAAGTCGAATCAAAACCAAAAAATAAGTCACACTCATACATATACAAAGAGTAGTAGAGTAGTTCATGTTCTTGTTTATATTTAACATTTAATTTATTATTTTACAAAATACTTTTATATCAAAACCAAAATCGTACAATCATAGAGACTTTAGCTCATTCACATTCACATTCTCTTTTGTTTTTTGTTTCTTAATGAAATTATTAAGTCAAATGGAAAGAGAAATAATCATTTGCTTTAATTATTATTTTGTATTTTTTGTTTATTTTTGCGGAAATTTCAAATTAAATTTATTTGCACAAACAAATATTTAATAAATTTCTTAATTTTTTCAGCTGAAAACTATTATTAAATTTTAACCCATTAAATGACAAAACACATTTTCTGAACAGTTTTTTTACTCTTGACACAACAACTACTTAAATTGTTTATTGTTACAAAGAAGAGCAGCAAAAATAATTCACTCATTCATTAATCAGGTTTAAGCAACAATCAATCATTTCGATATTTGAGAAAATGCTATTGATAAAGTCATCGAATGACAGATGCTGAAATTTTATTCTCTTGTTTTTATATTTTCTACAAACTTAAAAATTTAAGAGAATTTTAACATTTCTATTATGTTAATAACAAGATGAAATTGGAAAGATTTTGGAAATAATACTATTCTTGTATGAAACATTCCTATTTAAAATATTTTAACGACGTTTACATATACACAGATCCATATTCCTATAAAAGCACTTCATTTTTCTTTTATTTTGTTTAATCTTGTTATCAATTGTCATCAAAAAATAAAGTTGACATTTTTTAATTAGAGGCAACCTAACTGTATTATTTTAAAGTAAACAATATTTTTTCTTAGTCTGTTGTTTGTTTCATTCATGCGATGAAATGTTCTTTGGCTATTTATGTAGAATACTTATATAAACGCTGACGTGAAAATTGACTTAAAACATTACAAAAAATTAAATGTTATAAATTTCTACTTCTTACAAAGAAAGGTTAGTTTCTAATGGCAATATTCTCAAAGATCCCCAATGAAATTTTTCTCTTCGATCAAGAAAATATCCAAATTAACTTTTGTATGGCTAAGTATATACCAATAGTGAAATTGGTCGAAAACTTAACGCTCCGAAAATGTGGTGCCTAATTTTTTTTGAGAAATGATAAAATTGTGGTGTTCTAAAACCTACGAACCAAGGGATAGAAAATCAGTAAAAAGACAAATTTATCTTATAAGACTTGAATTCTATCGAATAACAAACTAAATTTTCCTGAATTCCAAAAACGTTGTTCAAGAAGTATGAATGCAATATTCGACTTTCTCCACCACAAATGTGTATGAAATAAGAAGGAAACATACACAGATAACGCATACATTATATGAACGATTTTCTTAAATATATATGTATATATATATATATATATATATATATATATATATATATATATATATATATATATATATATATATATATATATATATATATATATACATTACATATATACATTACATATATACATTACATACAGTATTTGAATAAAATTTGCTGGCCAAATATCCTTACAAGTTCATTGTAAGAGTATATATATATATTTATATATATATATATATATATATATATATATATATATATATATATATATATATATATATATACAATGAACTTGTAAGAGTATATATATATGCAATATTTGACTTTTTCCACCACAAATGTGTATGAAATAAGAAGGAAACATACACAGATAACGCATACCATATATGTACGATTTTCTTAAATATATTTCTATATAACTTAAATATATATCTATATATCTATATCTATATATATATATATATATATATATATATATATATATATATATATATATATATATATATATATATATATATATATATATATATATATATATATATATATATATATATATATATATATATATATATATATATATATATATATATACACTCTTACAATGAACTTGTAAGGATATTTGGCCAGCAAATTTTATTCAAATAATGTCCAAAACGTTAACATAATGACTTTAACATAACAAAAACTAAGAATAAAGCAAGTGGGAGGAAATTGTTTCAGATCTTCTTGAAAAATTTGTGGAATCAATGCCAAACCGTATTTTTGAGGTAATCTACAACAGAGGATCATCCTCCTATTATCAATAATGCCATAACGACTGATTAAGTTATAAAAATAATGAAATACAAATTAAGTCTTTTAGCCAACATCATTTTAATGAAGGGTTATTTGATTTAATAAAAAAAATTAATTTTCAATTAAATGTTTACTTGATCATTTTTCCTAATTCTTTTAATTTAAATTTAAATTCTTAAAGCTCCTAAAAAGTAATGTGCGTTTATAGAATTATGTACCAGCTCAATGTATGACTGATGATTTCTTTAAAGTTTGAGGCAAATTATTTTAGCTTTCAATGAAGCAAAACATACGCTTTGCGATTAGATTTGGTCTATAACTTATTTGTTACAAGACAGATTTTAAATAGCAAACTATTTAGGATAATATTAAACAATTTGGGTTTTATACGCTGAATGACACATTTATGTACCCCCTAAACAACTATTTGATATTTAACATTTGCCTTTCTTGCTTATTTTTTTAATATTTCAACAGGAATTTCTACAGAAATCTTAAGAATAATATTCTTAAGAAAGAAATTAAGTCGCCACACAGAAAAGAATAATTTAAAATTAACTAAAACAGCTATAACTTAACATTTTTTCTGCTATAATTTTGCTTCATCACACAACACTTTAAATTCAACATTGTTGTATTTAATCTCAGTTTAAATTAAAATAAGATTTTTGTTACATAAATTTTCTATATAATAATTCTTTAGATATTCAATAACTAAAATTGTCTTTGTATAGGGATTACATCCTTTCTTTTTTTTGTCCAATTAAAAAAATCTTGAGAAAATGATTGGGACCTAATATTAAAACTGTCGCTGTAATAGTTTTTTTTTTATAATATCGATACTTTTTAAATTTCTTAACTTTTTGTTTTGATCTAGCACATGTGCTTTTGTATATCAACCCTCTGTTTAAAAAATTAAATTTTTCAAATAGACGTCTGGGCGTTACAACTCCCAATTTTGTATCTTTGACTTTAATACATTATATATTAAATTGATTAAAGATCAATTTAATATATAATAATATAAAATTATACAATTATATTTAAACTCTTATTTTAATAAAACAGATATGTATATGTTTGATTTAAGTTCTTTTTATAAAAAATAAATCGAAAAAAAAGGATGAAATTAATAAAATATCACTAAGTCAACATCATAAAAATAAACATTTTTCGAAGTTAATTTTATATCGTGTTTTCTTATTGTGTGCAACATCTAAAAAAGTCAACATTCAAAGTTTTGTTGTTTGGACACATACATTCCATAGTTTAATAGTTTTCATTCTTTTAGTGTATAATTAAGGAAACTTAATTTTTGCTGCTTCATACGCTAATTCCAATAAGTTGAATTGTAGAGATACCGTTCTGGTCGAATTAATTTCATTTTCATTTTTGGGATTCCCTAAAAAATTTCTCTGTTAATCTAAACATAACGCGCCACCTACTCGACAAATATAGTCGAACTCCAAACCCTAATCAAAGTATTTTTGAAATATAGATGTCACTGTCTTTCGCGACTTTGTTGAACACTGCTATGGTTTGTGGCGAAGGTATCCAATGCCAACAGTTTTTTAAAAGATGCCAGATCAAGCGGAAATAAGTTCAAAAAATGTTCTCGTCTACAGAAATTTTTATATCTTGTGTCCGTTGTCTGCTCTTGTCCGTTTTTTGTGAAAACATTCCTACAAACACATTAATACTACGAATTTAAATACTTAAATTTATTTGTTAATTTGGATTATAAACACAAATCCAAAAACACAAATCCTTTTCGAAGTAAGGACTGATATCGAAAAATTCTGAACATACATATATGTTAATAAAAACGAAACCACTCAGCCTTTTTATAAATATTCCCTAATATAAATTTCGATCGCCTTTTGACCCTAAACTTGTTTTCAACATTTCCTTGAGCATCAGCAATATAAACTTAATAGAAGGAAATTGTGAATAATACTCTAGAACATATGTTTCCTCATCCATTATGCAGCAGGAATATTTTTTAAGAAAACCCGCATTAGCTATAACTTGTCATAACAATAGCACTGATGGATTGCGTTTCTATTGGATATAATGGGAGCTCTTTTGAAAATGCTTTCTATTTTATGACTTTTGAAACATCATGTGGACTGTTAATTAATAAAATTTTAAACCGATTGACGACAGTCCATTGGATTCTTGGCCAACTTTTTGTAGGAACATGTTGAGTTTTGTTGAAAGTATTTAATGTTTTAATGAAAAACGTGCGTTAAGAAATTGTCGTTCTAACTCCTAAGAATTTAAATTTTTAAAATAATTGTACTATAGCATAAAGACTTTAATAAAATAAAGAATTAGATGTCATTTCGCTAGAGCGAAAAAAAATTTGCAAAACATTTCAATATAAATATGGTAACATTGAACTCACGATCAAAATATCATTCGTTGAGTTTTTTTCATATTTTTTTTAATTGCTTTGACATCAAACTTTATCATCGCTGCAACTCTCTTTCTCCTGTAACGGCAGCTTTTTTCACTCTAACCTAAATGATATATAAAGAAAAACAAATACAACAAAAGCAAGATCAATAACTTTTTGTTAAGAAATAAGGGAACGAAAATAACAAAAAAGAAGTGATAAATTACAAGAAACACAAACGAAATATATTTTAATTAAAATAAATAATTGTGATGTGTTCTTAATTTCACAAAAAATACAAACTTCAAAATCCAAATGATAAAAATAAACAAAATGTAAATACAAAAAGATATTGAAAAATCCATTTTTGTGTTTTAACATTTTTATCTCATTATTTGTTCTTGTTTTTTGAATTATTTTTGTCAAATGTTAAATGTAAACGATTGAATTTATTTCAAAACGAAATCGAAGAAAATTGACGAGACAAAGAGAGAACGTTTCGACGTTTTATGTGAAAATGGCGCAACCGCCGCCAGATCAAAATTTTTATCATCCACACCCGCATCCTCATGCTCATCCGCATCCACAGTTGCAATTGCCACCACAGTTTCGGAATCCTTTTGATTTGGTATGTATTATAAAATTATTAGAAATTAATTAAAAAGCAATTCCAATTGAAATTGATCAGACGAAAACAAATATAAAAAGAAATAGTGAAAATTTCTCCTCTGACTTTTGTGATCTTTCTGTTTCATTTACCGAGCAAATATTTAAATTTTAATACGTTTTGCTCTAAAAAAAATTAATTTAAAATTTTAGTAAAAATATTAAATCGAAAGTTTAAAATTTGGAAATAATTTAATAAATTAAAATAACATATTTATATTATCATACAAATTTAAGTCTATATGCTACAGCCACATAGGGGGACGAATAAGTCTTCAATAAAAAGCAATATTGGATAGTTCCCATACAAATGTTTCAAAGGCATTTCAAAAATTAAGAATTTTGGTCCACTAATGAACATACAGACTCGCTGTATATTAATATCAAACAATATTACTATTGTGATAAAATTCCATCAATTTATGAGTGCTACAGACAGTGCTACATAATTATTTATAAAGATCAATCCATAATTTCCTTTAGACTTAATGTAATTATATCCTTGTAACATAAAAAGAGATGGATTCAGATAAAATAATACTCATAACAGTTGAATTTTATGACTCTGAAAAATATAAGCACAGTTTATATTAATATGGGATTTGTGCGTTTTAAAAGGTTTTATTTCTGAGAGCATTATATGAGAGCTGGAAGAAATTATGGACTAATTCTTTTGATTAATGTTTACTACAATTCCAACGTATATATGAAATTTAAGCCCTTCGAAGTGATACTTGCATGGGGGTTGAATGGGAATTTAATGATTTATATATTTTAAGTTATTTTTTAAATTATGATGTAAAATATTTATGAAAGTATTAAGTATCGTAGGAAAGGTGATTACTTGTAACTAATGAAGTACTAAAACCAATTATCAAAAATCAAAACTTATTTATTTGGTGCACTTTTGTAAAGCCGTCCATATGTGTTAGTAAATTTACACAAAATTATTTTTATTTCAAAATGAATCCATACGGCAATTAAAGTATTGGAATGAATTTAAAATATTAAGAAATATTCATCATTCATTTAGTTAAAAAATAATAAATTTTGTTCGTTTGCTTGATCAGTGTGTAGTGGAAATTTCGTGCAAACACGTATAGGGGGGTTCATCGGCATGAGTATGAGCAGTATGTACATATGGGCTTCTCAAAAATTATAATATTTTACGTAAAATGAAATCTTCACAAAATAAATTATTTTGAAATTTGTATATAAAATAAATGTAAGACTATAAAAAGATTCACACTTTTTATTCCAAAATATCTAAAATTCGAATCCGAAAAAAACTTGTTTAATGTTGCTTGTGTTTGAGGAAACGTCGAAGAAAAGTTTAGGATACAAATGCAGTCAAATGGAGTTGCGACAATCATTTGTTACAACGGGCTCTACAAATACAAATATCATTTACATTTTGAAGTGTTTAAAAAAAAGGCAGCTTCCATTGATATGACCTTATAATGTATCCATTTATGTTTTGTCTGATTTGGCATCAAGTCACAGTAGGAAACTTGAGTGTTAAAAGGACAATAATGTGGTATTTATACCAAGAGCGCCAAATATTTTAAATTGGATAAGTTTTGGGAACTTGGGCACTGTAAAAACATCAATGGAAATGTTTCCGAAAAGGGTTAAAAATTACATCACCTGTAATTTAAATTAAATGAAAAATTAGAACTATGTTTTAGTGATTCGTTTTAATTAACATATATGTATGTTAAGAATTTTTCTGTCTCACTCCTCATATAATAAAGGCATTTTTTACAATTTAAGTGTTGGCATATTTTCTCCTCGAAAAATTTTCTACTTTGAGAATAAATGACTTTTTACATGTAAATTTTTTAAATTCTATGTTCTCCAATTAATATATTTTATACACTTTAAGCTTTTTGACGAACGTACTGGTGCAATTAACTACAATTATATTCGTCCTTACATTCCAAATCAACTCCCAAAACCAGGTAAGAACATACCGATTTATGAAATAATTTTTAAATTTATAAAGTAACTCTTAATAGATGACCTCTCTGATTCGTTGGTTATGCGTCGTCCCCGACGTACACGAACAACATTTACTAGTGCTCAAATTGCTGAATTGGAACAACATTTTTTACAAGGCAGATATTTAACGTCATCCCGACTTGCTGAACTCTCAGCAAAACTTGCACTTGGTACCGCTCAAGTGAAAATTTGGTTTAAAAATCGCAGACGACGTCATAAAATTCAATCGGATCAACAAAAAGAATTTTCTTGTGATGGCATGCCATTATCTCCAACTGTCTCCAATTCCGTTAAATCGGAGACACACGGAAGTGCCAGTAGTTGCGGTAGTAACAGTAGTGGTTCATCATCATCATCTGGTGGACCTCCGAGCTTGCAATCTTTGAGTTTAAATGGTAGTGGTGGATCAACACCAAATGCTTTGACACCTTCTCCAACCCCGACGACACCGACCGCAAATCTAATGGAACATTATGGAGAGTCTGCCTTCAATCCTTATTATTACAATAATCATCATGCTTCTCATCCACCACATCACCATCATCAAGCTCACCATCATACACATGCTTCATTAACACATCCGTATGCTGCAGCCGGAACACAATACTATCCTCCTCCGCCACCACCTGGTAGCTTGCAACATCATCAGCATCAACAATATCATGCACCCCCACATCCTCATCAATTTCAGATACAACACAAACCACAAACAACTACAATTAAAGAAGATCCAGATTTTAACTTTAACAACCCGTACTACATGCGAATGCCAACGACATTGTCTGCCAATTCAGCCACATCAGCTGTACAACCATCGTCAGCTATGTCTCCAAATTCTGAAGTCTACGAACCTTTAACACCTAAAAATGATGAGAACTCTAGCCTGTGTAACGGAGTTGGGGGTGGAAATATAGATGCGCCTGAGGATTTGAATGAAACCAAAACAAAATTACGGGTAAGTAGAAAACGATACTACGGATCTGGAAAAAAATTACCTTTTCAATATTGTTTAGATTTCTTGTAAAATCGTAAGTGATAAAATATCATTATGAACTTCGAACGAACTGGAGAGTTGAATCATAGGGTAGGTCAAATATCATATGTTTAAAATACTTTTTCACAATTTCTATTGGTTTACCATTGCCCCTGTACAGTCAGTATTTAGATATCACGCTATTACTGTTTAAAATAGAACATAATCGATTCAGACAAGAGAAGCAGCCGTGTAGTGTAATATTGCTCCATATAAGAAAATTGTAGTTGGAACTCTATAGCCTAATATACAATTTTAATTAGAAATCGTTAACAACAAATATTTTAAATAAAAATATTTTATTTTTTACCGGAATTACGATTCACCAAATATTATACTTGTCGGTTATTTGCTTTAATGAAGTCTTAGCTTAAATGTAAATAATCTCTGAAAAATAATCAGTTAATAAGTCTGCTTATTTATTTTGTACTACTGATGTGATTTTGACCTATGGTTACATTGCAGGAGAAAAGCCATGCACATTTGACTTGATATTTGGGAACCTACGTTTACTGATATTTTGTCGGCAATAAAATTTCCACAAATTTGATTCATCTAAATAAAAATTTAGTCCCTTTAAAAATGAATCCGTCTAAAGTTTAGAAATCTAGTAAACATAAATTTTCTATATCAATCCTTAATGTTGAATATTTGTCAGTGTAAAATACGTCAGATTACATATTAATTACTGGTAATGTCTCCAACTCAATCGAATTTAAAAGGTTTTCAATTTCATAGACTTAAATGTTAAAAGTTGCAGTTTAAATAACCAACGAGCTAGCCGACCTGAGAGATCACGCTGATCCATGGTCACGCCATTTTTTACTGGGGTGATCAGTTACAAATTTCAATTGTAACCCCTCAATATAAGAGCAACTATTTGTATTGTCAGTACTACCGCAAAAAATTCAAATTCTGTTATGGTTTAGTTTTAGGCTCTTTATAGAGTTTATAAACCAAATAAGCATTTGGCCTTCCTCTACCGTCTTCGTTTTTTAACAATATTAAATTCACATCATTCTGCACAGTTGGGTGAATCGATTTTTCGAAATAAATCTGTAACTTTTGATCGGCTGAATGGGTTTACATAAAATTTAGCTTAATGATATCAAAGGCGTGTATATAACTTCACAATTTGAAGCCTTTTAGAGCTCCATTGGTAAGCTTATAGAAGCGGAAATTGGAGTACTTTTCTTTTTTAACGTTTGTCTAATTTTTGTTCCAATTTCAATTTTTACTACCTTATTGTTCTTGACGAGACCTTTAAAAAACATACTGACGTGATACGTATCTTGACTCATTTGTATCAAAATTTTCTATTTTCCAAGAGCCAGTATTTTTAAAAGGTATCCAAAAAGTATTACCATTTTAACTTTTATTTAGTTAAAAATGAACTTATCTCGAGAAAGATTGACGTCAACATCTACTCCCATCTACTCCAGTTCACAAAGAATCATTTTTCAATTTGAAAATTAAAAAAGAAATATTTTTTTTTTGCCGAAAAATTGTGATTATTTACTGCATCTTAACTAATTTTCGTATTTATGTTTTTGTTAAGAATTTTTATCGAAAAACTATATAGGGATATTCCAGACCAACTCGAATTCGACACTAGAATTCCAAATTCCTAAAGCCAATATTTTAAAACGGAATGGCAATGACTTTTTTTCAGACCTCCAATTAATGTAGTAAATGTGTAAATTTTCTCTAAATTTCGGACAGATGTCCTTCTTTATAATTTAATATTTTATTTTAATTCAAATTTATAAATTCCTCCAAAATTCATGAAAAAATTAAAAATTTCGTTTATTTTCAAATGACGAAATATATTTGAAATACTTTTATTTCAAACACATTTTTCATAATAGCAGACATATTACAAAAAGATTCAAGTCATCCGTTCAAAATTTACAGTTTTATTGCCAAAAAGAATCGATTCTGTTCGACTGTGTATTGTTTCTTTTTACAACTAAATAATTTAAATAAATTATATAAATTAAAATTTAATCGTCGTAGTACTTTTGTTGATATATAGAGTTATGTGATGGGAGATTCAGTATAGGATTGATAAATATAAAATGTTTAATTTCCAAAAAACTACTTTAGCCTCCATACAACCTCACAGTGATGATAATAAATAGTTGATATTGCTTATATATTTCAGGTGCTTGTGACAAATAATGCCAATGGTAATGACGATACTTGTAGCAATGGTAATCCGATTGGCAGTGGGAGTTCTGGTACCCCAACAATTAACATTATGGATGATTGTACTGGTGCATTTTCGAAATTTCAAAAAATGTCACCCGACACAAATGATCCCAATTATCAGTGTACGATGGATACGCTAATGCACGCGTATAATAATCATCGTAATACTTCAGCAAACACACAACAATTTCCGACCTATTGTTTCAACTGATCGGATTCATCGAGTAAAGAGAGTTGTTAAAGAAAATAATTATAATTGTATTGTACTAACCAAATATGTTGTTCCTTGATTGTATAAAGTAAAAAATATTATAAATTGTTATATAGATTTTTTTGTTTTTCCTCAACATTTGTATTATTAAACTTATTATTACTTATAAACTAACCATATCTAAAATTTAAGTACTTTATCCCAGACTTGTTCCCTAAACATAATGAAAATTTTAGAAACATATTTAAAATTATTTTCACAATTTCTTTTTGCATTTTGTTTACATGTTAATCGAATTTTAATTTAGTTATAAGCATTTTAATCTAGTTTAAGTTATTTTTAAGATTTTATTTTTAGTTAAGTAAGTGTTTTAAGTCTATAAAAACTACACTAATTTATGTTCGTTATTCATCTAGCAATGTGGCCAATTCCAGAGCCCATGAGTTGGCTATATTGCAAGAGATGAATGTATGGGCTCGAATGTATTTTACTGTAGTTTTTCTTTAAATCTAGTTTAATTAATTATATTTAAGTTTGCACGAATTTAATACTTCTATAAGATGTTCATGGATGGCGTGTCAAAGATTTTGGAATTAATTGAGAAAATCTTAGAACTGTCATATAAACTAAATGGAAAATGTCACTCTTATTTAAAACTTAATATCGTAAAGATTCGAAAATGTTTTTGATCGAAGAGTGAACATCTAAACAACAAATATTCATGAGGGAGTATTTTTCAATAAAAAGATTTTTCTTAAAACACCAAATTCTCTTTTCCAAGAAAAGGGGCAAAATGAATTCTTTGTTCCCTTTTCGAAATCTTTTCGAAACGGAGAGGGAACCAGCGAAGAATCCAAACTTTGTCATCTTGAATGGTGTCAATTAATTTGAAATCAATGCCGACCGTCTCCTAAATTGTAAAACATCTTGTACTAACATTTAAATGTAACTTATCTGTTCGATTATCCTAAACAAAATGCATTATTGTAAAATATATTTTATGTTTCTAATCCGAAAAAAAAAATAATTGACATTGTGATATTTAAAAAATGTTTAGTGAAATTTAGCTTAATTTGATTTCATTTTTTTACAAAATTATGTCTATAAACGAACCTTTTTTTTCATGATTTCTAAAAACGTTGTTAACAAGAATTAAATATTTAATAAATCAGATTAAAATTTCGTTTATAATGGTCAAATTTAAATTTTGTTTTAATGTTCATAACATTGAGAAGTTAATAGAATCTTTGATATCGAATGATCCTGAAGAGTATCTTGGTAGAAGGTTTTACCTGAAAAACGTTTAAAAATGTTATATTCGGCTATGTCAAATCTTATATACCCTTTTTTTAAGGGTATCAGCTTCCGAAAAAAAGATCTCTATCCTGGAAAGGAACGATTTATGGGAGCTGCATAGAAATATTTGACTGATCAAATAACTAAAATATATTCAAGACAGAAAAATAATCATGACGATGTTTAAAAAGATTTGTCGTGTATTAAAGTTTTATGAGCTCAAAATTGGTCCATATTTAAGAGTTTTGTAATTTTAAAACCATGTGAACAGACATTGGTCAAATTAATAACATATATTAAGTAGAAAAACTATTTTGCCGAATTTTCATATTTAAGAAATCAATTTAGTTATTTTGGGTTTATAATTAAAACAAAACAAATTTCATGGCATATTTCAAAAAATTATCTTAAAAATTGTGACCTATTTTAACCTATAATTTTTTCAATTGATCCGATATTGATAAATTTTTATACGATGATGAAGTACATGCAATTTCATGTTCGGTTTTTTATGTTGTCTCAGATATCGATCTATATATTTCTGCAAATAAAGCGATGTGGCTGATTTTAAAAAGGAAACAGCTTAGGTAAATAACAAATATATGTAAAAAAACAAAACCACTGAACTGAGCACAACCATATTTGCCTCTCAATTATAGTTACATTTGTCAAATGTTTGTAACGATCAAAAAATGGTATTACTACCACTTTTAAGCATACTTCCTGAGTCGATTTAACCATGTCCGTCCGATTGGCTTTCCATGTAAATTTGGTTCACAAAGTACAGGTCACAGTTTTGAAGAAATTTCTCAGTATTATTTTGGCCCAAGGACGATCCCTATAGAATTCGTTATAATAGGTCCAGTATTTTATATAGGACCCACACGAATGTCCCCCGGGATAGAGTTTTTAGCCAATAAAATTTTTAAATAAACGATTTTAACTAAACTTGGCACAAATGAATTTTGTAATAATCTTAAAAAACGTGTCAAATTTAACAACATCCAGAAGTATGCATAATATGCAAAAATCTATAATACATAATATATACATTGATAAAATTTTCGTATTTAAATTAAATAAGACGAAAATTCACAGGAATCGATAATTGTTGCGATATAACGCCCCTGAAAAAAGTTTTAAAACGCATAAATTTCACATAAGTGTTAGTATATATTAATATGATTTAATGTATTAAACTCTTTAACCTAAAATCAGAATCCATGTAGACAAAATGCTATCTGCAATGCTCACGATTTGCTACTGATGGATAATGAACAGCGTAATGGTAAAGCCCCAAAGGCAACCAATACTTCGTCTGTTATTCCCCATTCGAAAGTTTTTGAAAGCGTCAATATTGCTATGAAGTGGTGCAAAAACAGTGACAACGTTTCAATTACCATCTTCAAATTTATCGTAGTTCAGTCTACGATGTCAGTTACATTTAAGGTATTAGCGCAGTTAATAGAACAAAAAATTTATTCTCAATGGAACAACTAAAATTGAAAACTATTTCTACAGAAGAATAAACGTAAGCATTATGGGACCTAAAAAAGATATTCGACATTTGTATTTATAACCGAAACCCCAGTCATCGCTAACAGTATTTGGATTTAACTCCATTTGTTCAAAAAGTAACTCAAATTCTTCTCCTGTGGTAACTTTAATAATTTTGTACTTTATAATTAAAAAAAAAAAAACATAAATCTTAAAACAAAAATACTACATTTGAAATTGAAAACAGTTTCGTTAAATATGCCAAAATATTAACAAGTGAAATTGACTACTTTAGTTGCCATCTATAATATAATATTGGCAACTGACAACGTAACTGAAATTCGATTGCCATACGTAATCGACTCATTAATTATTGTTAAGTTAAAAATAATAATTAATAATAGTTAAATAGAATTGATAATAATTGTTATTAAATTTGCCAAAAAAAATGTATATATAAAACTACCTAACAAAGTTAAAATGTCTTCAAAAATACACAAGTCTTGATTACCTGATCAGAAACAACTTAAAATCCCATACAAATCTTTATATTTAAACACGTGTGTTGTTCATATACGCTTCTACTACATTATAGTACGGGCTCATATCATAAAATCTCACTAATACAATTTAGAAATTTTTACAATTTTTGCATTATTCGATTATTCGTTCATATACGTTATTGGGTTTTCCGAAAATCTTATGAATTTAAATTTTCTATCTTATGCACATTTTAATCTACCTGTTTAAGCGAGCATTTTCCGCGAATCTTTAAAATCGTTTTATTATCCCACTTAAATATTCCTGTTAATCTCTCTATAAAACATTGTAGGATTTTATAATCACATATGAGTATCCGTCATATATATTTATTTTGCATACCATTTTTTAAATACCTGTTACTTTTAGTAAAATGTAATAGAATATGTTTTAGGAACACTTTAAATTTTGTGTTCTAGTTAGGTAGGCTTGTTTAAGGTTTTTACAAATTTGATTGTTATTCGATATGATGACTGTATTTTTGCTCTTTGATATAAAATTGGGAATTTCCGAAATTAATGAATTGCAATGATGTGAAATGTTTATGATAATAATCCAAATAACTTTCGGTTTTAGTCACAATAACTAAAAGTTGAAAGTTACACATTAAATATATGCAAACGCCTTTAATGACTTTTTCGTATTTTATTATGTGACCATAATTAATATGGTAACAGGAAATCGGATGTAAATAATTAACATGTTGTATAATAAATAATCAAATACTAATTTGTTATTTTTGGAATTCACTTTGCATATCTTATATAAATCTTCTTCTGGCTATTCAAAGCGATTTTGAGAAATCTGTTTTTTGTTTTTTTTTTTTGGAAATCAAAATCATTTTTACTTATGATATTCTAAAACACTTGAAAAATAATTTCACAAATTTTTGTATTTAACGGTTATAAAGTTATGCAACATTATTTCCAAATATAATATATTTCTTTTCTTTTATTACAAATAATACAATTTTGGCGAGGAGGCCAAGTTTCAGTCAATATTTGAAGGATAATTATGTGTAAAGTTTGTTTTAATGATAATTTGTAATATTTGACATTAAATAAATTCTATGAGAATTATATTGTTATTACAAAATTTGAATATAAAATCGACAAAATTGTCCTTAATGTAGGACTACAAAAATATTTCCACATTTTCATTTCAAAATACCCATAATTCCAATCACGGGAAACTTGTTTAAAAAATTAACTTTTTCAGTAAATTGCTCACCATAGGTTTGGTCCATTATAGATTTCTTGAGTGGGTAGCAAATAAATGTAGCTTTATAATCAAGTTACCTTTTTATGTTTTTAACATTTTTTCTTCTTAAAAATCTAAAGAAATATATTTGAAAATTAATGAAATTCTGATAGGGCTAGCGGGGAAAGTGTTTCCTCTAATGTTTTCGGATTTGCTAAATTTAAATAACAGAAAAATAGTGAAATAGAATTTTACTAACAAAGCGAAATAAAATACATCATACTTTTGCAAGCCCAAATCAACAAATGGAATGCCGATCGAACCAAACAAAAAATTCGTATTGGTAGTTCCAATCAGGTTATAGTCCATTATTAAATTATACCATGCAAAACTGTTAACAATGGTTACAAAATGTAATTTTGGTAATAATTATATAACTTTGGAATTACAGAATATCTTGATGAAAGAATATAAGGAGTGAGATAGAAAAATTCTTAACAATTTTTTTTCATTAAAACTTTAAACTCAAGTATTATTTGATTTTATTGATCAAGTTACTTTTGTGAAACATGTCAGTTATTTTATATTTAATATCAAACAAATGAATATGAAGTTAATCCAATTTAACAAAAAGTGCGTACTAAAATAGTTTAATATTTAACAAAACCCAAGCATTCAAAGGTCTACCATCAAACTGTTTCCAATGTTACGAAACAGAACCGGGAGTACTTGTCCGTTGATAGAAAACCTCATCCAGCTAAAAAATATAATCCTTTTTCAAAAGATATTCCAATACATACGATAGAAAGGAGGCAGTTAACAGGATTCAAAAAGTTCCTAACAGGAACGCGAGTTCGGGAATTGAATTCTAGTTTTCAAAGAAATGTTCTTGCGGCATAATGGGTGACAAAAGTATATTGAAGAATAGTTTAGAACCCAAAGAAATCAGTAATTTCCAAAAAGATCTTAGTATGGCAAGCAATATGCAGTTGCGACATCATATTTTACAGCCGGTTTGTAAATAGCGAAAATTGCATCAAGAAATGTAATATTTTTGGTCTGCCTTGGCACCCTGTCACACTGGTAAACAAGCTCTTAAGTAGAATGGCAAATCCTCAAAATTGTCCAAAACTAATTCCAGTGGAGAGATATTGTGCTCTTGATAAAAGAAAACTGAAGAACAAAAAATAATGTCCAAAAGTGTAGTAGATTTTAAACGGAGATTGACTACTTGTTTGAGCAAAGTGATAGAAATCCGAAATTTTTTCAAAATTTTATCACTTGTAAATTTAATACATTCAATATAATAATAATAATAATAATTTAATGGTTTCGTTTTCGTATTAATATATATGTACGTTAAGGATTTTTCGATCTAGCTCCTTAAGTACTTGCATATAATTAAGGATTATCAGAATCCATAAAATATATGAAAAATATATTCGGATTAAACTTGTTGAAAGCTTTCTTCAAAAAATCTGATAGAGTCATATGACAAGTGCTCTGATAATTGGAAAATCATTAGGATAAATGTATGCCATAAAGGGGAACATTTGGATGATTTAAGTAAATATTCTGAAAAAATCATCTTAAATTGTATATAAATGTCAATTGCACTAATAGACCTAAACAAGTAAATTGATTTATGCTGTCAACTTTCTAATCCTTGTGTAAAATTTAATCATATTCAATTGATCTACGAAAGTAGTACATTGTTCGAAACTTAACAAGTTTTCCTCAGCAAGTACATGTTCTGTTTAAATTGATCAAACATTAAAATAATATATAATACGATTCCTTAGAAAAAGATATTGACATTCCCACTCAGATTTGAAACATATCTATTAATTTTTTAGCATTAATCCGTTTCATGTAATTGTATGGACTTCGATTCGAAAACTTCGGTGGACATTCCAAAACTTGAATCCAATTGGCAGATAAAAAATCTTTGACCATAGTAATGTCGAAATAGTGTTGTAAATGGGCGGACACTAGTCTACGATAATTTAGAATTAGTTATTTTGAACCGTAACAAATTTGTCTTTCTTTTGTCTTATTTCATAAATATTTTTTTTTTGAAATTTTAAAAAAGCAATTTACCCCTATACCACATAGACAGCTCAACCACTCCACATCGATTCCAAAATACCTCACCACCAAACAATTTCACTTTCTGTGCTTTGTAATCACTTCTACTATGAAGCAATTTTAAAGCATGGGCTTCTAAGATGGCATCTTTTCAAATTACTATGTTTTGCTCCAATAAATATTACTGCAAAAATATTGCAAGTACATTAATTAATCAATATTCGCTTAAAAGTTTTTCGATGTGTCCCGTTGGTACCGCCTTCTACTGTTTATTCAGTCGCGGTATTTGCTTAATATATCTAGATATCTTTAATGTATTAATGTTGAAACGACTCGATGTATGATTGTTTAAGGAAAAGGTGAAAGAATAATTTTCAGCTTTTAAATTGTTCCGGAACAAATATGCGTTGTTGATGTTTTCTTTATAATTGGTGCTAGCAAATTGTTGATTAGGTTACGAAAAATACTGTGAATACCCATCATTACGTAATGGTATTATGAGTTCAGCAAGTAACTTTGAGTCTTTTTACACGAAACAAATATAATTTTGATACTGATTGGTAAAAAGGATAAAAATATTGAGCAGAAGTTCTGAGAACGAAAATTTAAAATTGTTCTTAAGACAGTCCCTAAAAACCGATATTAGTGCAAAATGCATTTCGGAATGTACCATTGGATAATTTAAGATATTTGAACCTTATATTTATCTAAATTTTGTTTGTTTCTATAATATTTGTTACTCTCAGTGTAAAACAATAATGTGATTAAATTTAGTTCTTAATACTTGTATGTAATTGCGCGGTTGTAAAAACACTTATTTCTGAAATCTACCATAACAAATGAAAAATCTCTCCTCAAGATTTAAAGCTATTATTCTCTCTACTTGACTTTATATTGTTCTCTGGAGTTAGAAAATAAAATAAAATAAAATTCGTAGAAACAACACGGAATCCGTTCTAGCGCCAGTAATAAAATCTATATTTTTTTTGTTTAAAATAAATACTAAGAACAATAGTAAAAGATACATCTTTTATTAAATATAAAAACTAAATATGTATATTTAGCGCTCTCTGCACACATACGCGTAAATACAGTTAATTTTTAACACATATTCGTTTAGTATTTTTAAAGGAACCAATATATTATGTGTATCTGTGTATGTACATATACAGATACCTACAATTCGAAAGAATCTCTTACAAAAAGAACAAGGCGCCTCTGAAGGACTTAAATAAAATAGAACAAAACAGGACATAAAGAAAATATTTATACAATGTCATAAACTGTGAAATCGAACATAAAATCTTAAAAATATATACAAATACATACAAGTACGTACAAATGTAAATATCCTTTTTCGCAGCTTTAGCATAATAGTGATATTGTAATAGAAATAAATATAAGAAATTATAATAAGTGTGTATGTATATGTGCATATTTTAGGTTAAATTACTAAAACTTATGGAAACAAGTCTCTCCTTCCGTTCACTTTCGTTTTCTAGCAAAAAATTAATATATGGTAATCGAAAAAAGAGAGTTTATTTTAAATATTTTTTCTCATTTCCATTGGCTGTTGGCTGGATTTTGTGGTGACGTTGCTCTCTGTATCCTGCTGTAACAGGTGTAAAAATGTTTTGCAATAGCCATGATCACCAAAACAATGTAGTCGTATTTACAATGTACTTGAATATTATTGGATTATGTACAATGCCCAATGACAATGATATGTCTAGATCTTGAATCTTGTCTTATGTCTTGTGCATAGAATCATTAGTTGTTGTTGGATAAAATCTTTGACTAGACTTGGAAAGAATAAATGAACGTAGGTTTTATATTATTGTAGTAAGACGACAACTGAAATGTAGCCGACCGCGATGACGTCGACGACTGAGAAGTTGTATTTCTGAGGCGTTGTAAGTATAAACAATATTGTCGGTCATACGTTTTACGCTTCGTCTCCTTCGATTACTGTCGTCAGTAGTATTAGAGGCGACTCTAAACAGCAATTTGGATGAGACTTTATCCTTGAAAGGGAGCAACACTCGCTTATTTGTTTCAATACGTTCAGATCTTTAATTTTTAATTGCAGTAACTGAAGTCATTGATATGTTCCTAACATTGGTTGTTGATTTATAATGTAATTTTGAATTAAATTTTAAAAGTTAACTAATATTAAAATATATTGAAATATACATTTCGCATATTGGAGTTTGGCGACTGTTTATAAAATAAAATGATAAATTACGCATACGACTAAATATTTACATTTTAATTTATATATTTATGTTTTATAATTTTTTTCAAATGCTAAAATACATATACATATTCCAATAATTACACAAAAATTACACTAACACATGAAACTCAATCTTTAAAATCTACCAAAATTAAAATGTTTGTTTTGTATAAAAGATATGTATCTACCTGATAATTAGTACAAAATGATCATGTTACACTGACGGCTCGTCTTGACGGTGCCAAAGTAGTTCGTCACCAAAAGGATTTATTGCACTGAGCGCGAGTATTTAGGCAAATTTTGCAAAGAGCGCGACAGGTACTTGTCAGTTGAACTATATAAGTGACTGAAATTCAAAAACAGTCCATCAGTATCTGCTTAGATTTTCAACTAAGAACAACTAAACAAATTAAATAAATAATTTTGAAAAATGTCTTCAGTAATGCATTACTATCCAATGCACCAATCATCCAAGGTTACGGTATATCAAACGCCAGTGGTTAATTACAACAATGTAAGTATTTTTAATATCAAATTTAAAATCATACATAAATAATTAATATTTTAAAATTTTACAGATGATTTACCCACCAAATCAACAAATATACCCTACACCAATGGAACAATCTTATCATCAGCCAACAACAGCTCCTTCCGCATCAAACGATGTTGAAATGCAACGTAATTCATCTGATGAAAGCATACCACAATCTGAACCAGCACGCACTAAACTAAAACGCTCCCGTACAGCTTTCACAAGTTCTCAACTTGTTCAATTGGAGAGTGAATTCAAAAGAAATATGTATTTGTATCGTACTCGTCGTATTGAAATTGCTCAACGTCTTTCTCTTTGTGAGAGACAAGTAAAAATATGGTTCCAAAATCGTCGCATGAAATATAAGAAAGACATACAAGGTCCTCAAGAAACTAAAGCTTCCGCCAAAGCTACTCAACCCATGACCGAGCAAAATGTACATAAGGGAATTGTCCAGCGTCTAATGTCATATTCACAAGATCCCTCTTTGCAAACAGCTGAGAAACGTTCTTATAGCACTGCATTTCCTAAGGCTCCTTCTACAAATCCTGCCAAAGTACATCTGGTTGAAGTAAATGTTCCTAAGGAATTACCAGCCAATAAAGTGGCTCCCATTCGTAATCAATCATTTACTCCAGATCTTAGTGAAATTCTCGATCATTTATCCGAACACTCACCTACAAGTAGTCAAAACTCTTCGTCATCATCGTTGAATACATCAACATATTCGTCATATAATTTAGATATGGTATTACAATCAATCAAACAAGATTTGGAATTATCAGCTCAGGCCTGGTCGAGAGGTTCAGCCGGAAGCTCAAATCATGGCAACAACCAAGTAAACACTACCAATGACTTGTCAACGTCTCTACAACAGCGTTCACATTGGACACCACATATTCCAAGTGCTACTCCTACACCATCTTTGAATTTGACTTGGGGAGAACCTGTTGCTAAGGCTTCCAAAGTAAATCGTGCTCATATCAATCCTACTGGAATTTATTACAACTATCATAACAACAATAACTAAAAATAATATTAAAATATTCTTTTATAATTTTTATTATTTTATCATAAGTAACACGTCACTTTAATTGACGATAATTAATTTCCATAAGTTATTCCTCAAATACTCTATTGCATGTGAAATAGCCTTAAAAGGCATAAAACTAGATTAGAATATAAATTTAGAAAAATTATAATAAATTATGTATCTCTAAATGTATTTTTGGTAAAATATGTAAATAAAATAAAATTATTATAATAATTAAATCTTGTATAACCATTATTATCCAGAAAATTATATCGAAGGTTTTAATGAGGATTATTTTTAAATTCTCAAATCATGATATATAATTAGATTTTTGCAAAGTTCGCATTTGTTTTTTAATTTAATTTATTAAAATAGTTAACTTAAATTTTTATAATTTTTTAAAATTTTGGATTGAGACCAAATTTTGAAACTCTCAACAATTAAATTAGTGTTGTATGTGGTTACCTCTCCCCCTGATTCTATCTATCCTATATTTTTAACAGTGAAGGTATCACATAGTTGTATGCTTTCTACAAATTTTCAAGACTCTAGCTGAATACTTCATTAGATATTTGATTATCAATATTTGGTTTGTCCCTGATTCTATCCACCTTATATTTTTACCAGTAAAACTTTATTCATCTCATTACAACATAATTGGAAAACTCATTTCTCACTCAATTAATAATCAATTTTTGCTTTGTATGAGGACTCATATATTTCCTTCCACACATAAAGCAAGACATTGTGAAAGATGTAAGAAAATCGATCCAGCCGCCTACAAGACGCAACAAACACACATTGTGATATAAATCTTGCAAAGAATGTTATTAACTAATTTTATATAAAATATTGTTATATTTCAATATAACAATAAAAATATGCACTTTAGTGCAGCTTTCAGATGATTGTTAATGCTTGATCACACAAATTTTTTTTCCTTTTTAGAGACGAGTCCAAATAATGCGTATTAGATAATTGAAACTTTCCCGTCAGTAGATAAAGTTCGAGATGAACTTACACTACATTCGAGTGTTGTAACTTTTCTAAGACGATTGCTGAAAAACTTACTGTACGCTAGAAGTCCAAGAAAAGTTCCTTTTCCATCTAAGAAAGAAGCAGCGGCGAGATTAAAATTCATCCACAAACACATCAATTGGCAAAAAAATGGACAGCATTGATTACAATAAAACTACTGTTATCTGTAACTATAAATATTCTTATAGTCACTTAAGTTATTGTTATCGCCACTAAAAATATTGTTATTCCAATAAAAAGTATTGTTAATTAAATAAAAAAATTTTGTTTGTTCGCATTATTTTGTTATTGAATAAAAGTATACATGTACGAATTATTTCACTTTAGAATAAGGAATAACCTTTAGAAACTTCATTTGAAATGCTTTTATTTTTATTTATATTTATTTTTTATTTTTATTGTTTAATTTTTATTTAATTATAATTTATATTAATTTAAACGTGTATTATTTTTCTTTTCAACACAAATATAGTCAGTAAAATTCGATTCTAAAGAATTGACATTAATTGAAAGAAAAATATTTATTCATATCCAGTAATAATAATACTGGACTGCGTGTCAAAGTTTTATCAAGGTATAAAGTGCAATATAAAAGAATTGCGATATTTCTAGCGATATATTTTAAAATTGCTATTAAATTTTTTTGATTATAAATGGTATATAAGTATTTATGTATACTGCATGATCGATTCTGTTAAAAAATTTTTTGTTATTATATTGTTATTGAATAATCTATATAACAATATTAGTGTATTCAAAAAACGGACATTTTCGATTTATTCGAAAAATGGACATTTTAAAAGACCGTAGTATTCGAAAAAAGTTTAATGTTAAAAAAGTGGGTTACTAGTTCTTGTTTGATTATTATAAAATTATAGAAAAAATATTATTATTAAGACCAATAAAAAACTATATAGAAAAATAGCCTGAAGATTATATAATGGTTTCATCAAATTCAAAATTTTCACTTTTTAATGTCCTAAATAGGTGGGGTATTTTTATTTTAGTTTTTGATATCGTTTTTTAAAAAATGTGTTTATTTACCATGCTTTTGTACAAAACGATTATTTTTCATTTACATAAACAGGAACTCATTCTTTAATTTTAGAAATTGTCTAAGTTGTACCTCGTTTACTGAAAAATTGATATTGTAGGATAATGGATAAAAAGTCTTACAGAATGTAATTTAATTTTTTATGAATGTGTTGATATCTAGTAAAACCGGTTGACTGACTGAAAAAAGCCGACATGTCGAATAATTCGACAATAGAAATTTTTCGAAAATGGTCGGTTTTCTGAAACGAAGGAATGGGTTAACCGGTTTCCGGTTTCGGTTTTTAAATACATTAATCAAAATTTTGAAAATACGAACTTCACGTATTGCTTAATTGAATTTCATTAAATTTATTTGAAATTCTCGATATTCTGTATCTATATTAATTTTTTAAATTCAAGTAAATAAATTCAAAAGTAAACACTTTCCTCAGTAACGTTATGTATATTAAGAACGATTATTTGTAATTTACGTTACGTCACGAAGTTGTTTAAGTTATGAGATAATATGTCGATAATTTTGTAGATAATGCAGTGTTTTAAAAATTAATTGTTGCCAGTTTAAGTTTATATTTCAAGAATACCGCATTGCCATAAACAACGGCTACTTTGTAACATACTCTTACTAATTTAAATTACACGTGCTAATGATCATAAAGTAGCTTTGCCAGGTTAAAATGCAGCTTGATTTTAGTGGGCTCAAAATATAGAAGAAAATTAAAGAAATAATTAAAAATAACATAATAAAAATTATCTTTTATATAATATTTAGAAAAAAATATATATAAAACATTTGTTTGACATAGGCATGAGAGGGCAAGATAAGAAGTCCCTCATTTCACAGTTTTTATACCCTACACCACCATAAGTGGTGGGGTATTATGCATTTGTGCTGTTGTTTGTAAGGGGCAGTAAATATAGTCCCACGACCACTTTAGAGTATACCGTTCGACTCATAACCACTTCCTAAGTCGATTTAAGGATGTTGGTCCGTCGTCCGGCTGGTTGCTAAGCTTGTTCGCAAAGTACAGTTTTGAAGATATCTTAATTAAATGTCCTCCCAGAATAAGCTAAGCTTTAAGTCTATAAAATTCCTTAATACAAAATGATTTTTCCCAAATTTCGCAAAAACAAGTCTTATTATATTCTATAAAGATGTACCAAATTATACGAGGATCGGTTGATTATTCTTCATAGCTGCCAAACAACCATTTTTCAAATATCACTTTGAAACTCATAAATCGCAAATTAAGGTAAATATAAGTCAAAGCCGTTGTGCGAAATTATACGAGGGTCATAACTCTCATAAACCCTTCAAAAATGCCTACAAGACTAAATGAAGAAATTGGTTTTGAAGCCGCCTAGCAAATTTGGAATAGGATCTAAAATTAAAAGAGAAAAATATAAGCAGAATACATCCTTGAATTGTATAAATTTAAAAAAGTGTCTTGAAAAGAAGCTTTATATGAAAATGAAAAATATGTTCTTAAGATACAAGAAATATTCATTTATTTCCACAACTATTAGGAATATTCAGAGCTTGAAGCATTTTATACATAAATTATTGTCGTTTTTTGCACCAAACTTCTTGATTTTTGCACCAAACTGCTTGAGATTAATATAAAGACAAGTCCCGACGTATATTAAACAATTATCATGAAACGGAAACGTTGCCAAATCCCTATGACCCTGTCCGTTCTAGAATTTTCCAAATTGTCAAATTTTGAAACTCTTAGTGAAGTAGTTCTACAGATATTCGATAATTAATAATTGGTATATAAGGCCGGCTCTCCATTTTGTATGACCACATCTACCATCCATTTTCTCATAGGTTTTACAGGAAAATTAGTGGGGGATTATAATTTATATTCTAGCTGCAAAAGTTTAATGAGTAGTTCCATGGTTTTATCTGTCCTACATAATTTCCCTTTTTCACCACAGCAATTCTTTAAGAAACTGATTGGAACTAAATTTGTTAATAATTTCACAGAAAAAACAATCCTAGCCGTCATACATTTTCAAGTAAGTTTCTTTGGGAAAGTAATTGGTATGGACTCTCACTTCGATAGTGCTTGAGATATTCGATTAACTAATATTTGCTTTTTTAATTCGTTCTAAATTTGACCAGTGGGAAAGTAATTGGGATAAAATCTTAATACTTTCGTTTCAATATCTCTCCCTCTGATCCTGTCTGTCAATTAAAACAGTACGAATAAAACGTACTGTCACTTCAATAGTTCTTAAGATATCCGATAATCAATAGTTGCTGTGTATGGGAGATACCTCTTAGCCTGATCCTATACATCCTACATTTTGTCCAGTAAAATAGTTCCATGAGTAAGAGATTGGAACCAAAATTGAAAACACTCGCTGTTATAGATCTTATGATATTCGATATTTGTTTTGTAGGGGGGTTCTCCTACTTTTAGTCCTATCCATCCTACATTTTGACTGATACACTGTGATCATTCTGTGAAAATTGGTCCAACTTTTTGGATTACTTACGTAACATACATACAACCTATTTTATATATAGTTTATTTTTACCCTATTTCTTATGAAAATTTAAATAAACAAGTCAATAATTATATTATTTTAATAAATAAAACTAAAATAAATAATAACAAGAAATCAATTTAAATTTTATTTATTTTATGTATATCTGAAGGCAAATAGAATACAATTTTCAGCTGTAAATAGCATACGTGTTTCTTATATAATATGACATTTATTAATCTCTTTTTATTCTGAATTTCCAATGAATTTATTAGATAATTTATTACTGTTTCCTTAATTCTACAAAATTCTAAAAATACTGAATTATCAAATCTTGTCCAAAAGATTTTCATAGTTTTATAGTTATTTATACATTATCTAATCCTCCAAAAAGGAGCTTACAAATAAACAAATTACGTGGAATTTTTAATCAAAGGAATTGATAAGACAAACCTTAAGAATTGAGATCAATTTAAGCGCTATTACTTCAATAGTAAATTTCTCATATTTCAAACGAATAACGGAGAATTTCTGAACGATGCAACAAATGGGAAAATCCAAGCGAAAAACTCATAGATACAATTATACATGTATCTTTGCATGTGCGTGTTTAGTTTATAAAATCCAAAACAAAATCTCTAAAGGGATTTCATTTTATTGGGTGTGATTATTTCAAACTAAACGAACTAACAAATTTTTATTGCAGGATCACTAATGTTAGCTTAAATTGTGAGTGTATTTTGCAAATATACTAAATACAGGTAGCGATTTAACTATAAGTATTCATAATGCTATCGGAAAACCCCAGGAAAACCCAGAAAAATTCTCTTTCAATCTTCTATTGCAGCGTGATAAAATATACATTTTATATGGTCATCCACTATAAAATAAATCCGCGGTACAATATTTTGCTTTGAGGGTCCAATAAAAACAGGTATCTCATTGTTTTCACTTAAATATTTTTGTGAAGGACACTAAAGAGGTAAAGAATTCGTTTCTAATATAAAATTATGATTTTCCAACGAATTTCTAACATTTTAAACAGAAATTGCATATAATATTTAGAAAAATTTATTTTGCACTTTTCCATAATTTTTACTATATTCTTTTTTAGAAAATAATGTAAAATCATATTTATTCAATAAAATAAAACAATACTAAATGGAAAAATTTGTATTACTTAACTAATGAAGAAGATTCATTTATCGATAAATAAAGCTTGTTTCTGAAGATCCTTTAGATTTATATCTAAAATTGTATTTTGAGAGATACAATTTTGATAGAATATACTTTCTTCATGAAATATTTATAAATTCCTTTATCCAAAGGCGTTAAAGATGTCGGTTATTAATGAATTATCGAATCCCTGGCATAGTTAGTATTCACTCTTATAAGCGAATTGTGGCCTTTATTTAATTTAATTGAAATATTTATTTAATCTGTATATTAAAATAAAAAGTGCATACAATGTCTTTGAATATTTTCGGATCTATTATTAATGAACCTAATCGATTTTTTAAAAATCCGGGAAATATTGAAAAAGGCATATGTCCTTCATTACAGTGCACAGTGGGGCAGAATGGATTTTTTTAGAAATAAATCTGTAACTTCTGATCGGTTGAAAATATTTCATGAAATTTTGCATATTGCTAGCAAAGAAGAATAACAATATAACTTTTAAAGTTTAAATTACAAATCCAAATAACTCTAAAACTATATGAGATAAGTAATGCAAGTAATGCTTTTTAGAGCTACCGTCAAGGGCAGTAAAACATTTTTTTGAAGGAGAATTAAGAATTTGACATGTCTGACAATCCACACTCCTCTGTTCTTATTATTAAGTTTAATTTTATCCTAATTCTGCTCTATTGTTTGATTAATATCTCTATTAGTGTTTTTTTGCCGAAAATAATCAACATTCACTTCATAAAAGCATAACATATGAAGTCTATATTTTCAGAAAAGCCTTTTTACAATTCCACTTGCATTAGGCACCAAAATAATGAATGTACATGTTTTATAAGGGATTAAAATGTATCAGCATATTTAATGACCGATTGGACTTCATGTCACTACAATAAGAAAGCGCTCGTTTTTTACCAAGGGAGGTTTAACATTCATATTATCAAGATCGTCGAAAATATTGAATGTTTAAAGAGAAAATGTCAAACTGTTTCAAAATTGTGTCTAAATAAACTTATAACTCTTATGTTAAAGAGTTATCGAGTATCGCAAGTTTATCTGAAATAATTTAGCAATTCAGATGCAAAAAATGGAATCTTAATTTTTGAGAAATATTATTTCGACATACTATCATAGACATTATAGAGATCCTCTTGCAAGTCGACAATACAACACAATTATTTTCATTGTATGTACAGTATTGTTTGTAACCTAAACAACTTTTTCCTTAAAACTTATTGTCTAGTTGTTTGAAAATTATATCACCAAAAAACAATACGAACTTATAAATTGGCTGTTCGAAGATTAAGCAACTTTTAACATTTAATATGATAAATCCATCGAAGTGGTATTTCTCACTCAACACAGCATAACTTATTAAGCAAATAAAAATTTAAATTTTTAGTTCGATATCTATAAAAGAACCATCTATACTGTCCGAAAAGCAGACTAAATACTTTCGCTATAGTCTTCATATAACACTTTAAATTGCATAAATTGCATAATCTCATACATACAAGTACGAAAAATAAATTTTATGAAATCAGGAATGGTGAAATGCTAATTTTGGTTATTAAATATTACATCAATGAGAATTAGTGAAATTCGAATATGGGTGTCAACATAGTTGTCACCCATATATAACAATAATGCTTTAACATCAATCAATAATATTTAATACGGTAAGCAATTTTATGGAATTATTAAATAATATTTCATTAATACTCAAGATGGTCGGTAATTTATAAGTAAATGTCTCAACTCATTCTCTATACCGATTCTTGCCCCATGTAGTTATCCTAAAGAAGGCTTCTGTAATTTGTGGTTATCTGATCCTTAAAGCAACAAAAACACCAGAAAACATAATTATGTAAAACAACAGAATTATATTAGATGAACAAAACATTGTCGAGGCCAAAATCAGTGGGCGAACATCAGTTAGAAGTCTTGTCTTGTCTTGTCTTGTGTTGTTGTGTTGTATTTTGACCAAATGCTGGGCTCAACAAAAACTTTTAATACGACTGATGTGTGTCACCAAAGTCAAATTTTCGAAAAAGACATTCGTCTTTTCACACTTGCATTATTATGTGCCCAAACTACCACATTATCCTTTTAATTTACTTCAAATATTTACGCTGAGAATTGACAGCGATCAATACAAGCGTATGAGCGGAAAAGAGAGAAAAACTAGTAAAAAGTAACTTTAAATGTAAAATTAAAGGCTCGCCATGATATCGCGACACTACATGCGTAAGTAGTTTATAACAACAAACATTTTAGTGTATTTTCTTAACATTTGGATGAGTGTTTTGGGCTAAATGTCCTTGTATGAGCATTATCTCTTGTGATTTTTTTTTTTTTTTTTTTTTTTTTTAATTGACTTGAAATGTGTTCCGAAATGTTTGCTTATGAAAAAGTCTGCGCACGCGACGACTAGCCAAATCATATGGACAGTAAATTGTCTATTTGGTATGATTTATTCCTATAGGTGTATATAAGTCTTGATTTTTTCTTTTCTAATTTAAAGGTGTATTCATATGTCAAATGATAATTGTATACATACTAGTGTAAATTGTAAATATGGTTAATTTTAATAAACGTGAAGATATTATGTTTGTTACATTAGAACTAGTCTCGTCATATGGTCGGTTGTATAAATATATTTATAAGTATTTTATCTGTTTAGTTTTTGTGCACTTTAATATTTATCTGTTAATTATCGTATTTTATCTAAATCATAAAATTGAAAATTGACTCTTTCCATTAATTAAGTATAGAAAAAAGTTAATGCTGTTACATAATTTAAATTTTCAAACACAATTGCAAATGACAGACAGGAAGTTAAAATTTTTTTATATGAAAACGCTGAATTTTATAAAGCTGCCATTCAAGTCCCAATTTAAAAATAACACTTCAGTTAATACAGTTCGAACCATAAATATTTTTTCCAGTATAAAGTCTTTGTTTATGGTCAATATGATTTATGGTCAATATTATCAATATAGACATGGATCCCAATGGATGATAAATAATTTCTGTCCCACTTTAATTAACTCCTCGGACCATTGTCGCGGTGAAACCACCATCGAAGTGGCATTGCTCTCTCAACATATTATATTATATATATTTTGATCTTTTACGACTGGGTTTCTATCTTATAGATGATATAGATGTTCAAAATAATTTTTGAATCCAAATTTGGCACAAAGCTTTAACGTTTTTAATATTTGTTAGAAGTTTATACTTCAATTTTCAATGAAATTATTTAATATGATAAGACTATAGTGTAAGTAAAAATATATATCAATAATGAGAGTAGATTCGGTTTTCTATAACAAATTATTATAAATGCAGAAATTTTATTATTCCATATAGAATTTCAAATCTATTAAAACTATATTGAATATAAAGTAATCCGAAAAGGAAAAAAATAGAATTATTTTGAATTTTTGATTTATTTTGAACAATATATATTTTAGTAGAACTTTAAAGTGAATTTTATTAGTAGTAAATAGTGAATGTGGTAAAATAACATTATTAAGGTTAACATAGACATTCATAAGTGTATATGCATCTATTTCCTTTTAAATAAATAATGTTGATTCAACATTGTTTCGCTATAAATTTAAATTGTTTTATAATGTTTCCAATTAAGAACTTACTACCAATAAGAAATTACAAGAAATTAGCGTTTTAATATATTTTATATTAACATAGAATGAATTTAATCTGAAATCAACTATGTTCAATTATGAATTTACATTTTTATCTATGAAGCGAAATCATAATTGCATAAATGCTGAATAAACTTTCGCAGATAAAAAAATGTTAATTACATATTGTTTTACATAAATGCATATTTTTGGAATTTTCTTCCTTGAAATTTTGCTACTAAAAAGTCATCTTATAAAAACCAGTGTTGTATAATACGCATAAATTAATATCGAAAGACTCTAATATGTAAAAATATTATTAAAGACGTTAAAATTCAAACTGAATGAATAAATAAAATTGTCTAAAACTAACTATGTTCAAAGATGATTTTACTTCAAGTTTTCTCAGTGTGCATAATTTTAACTTTAACTATAGAGAAAATATGAAAATTGCATTGGAAATATTAAAATATAATTTTGACTACAAAAATATGTAAATTAAAATTCATCTCATATGTTCGAGCAAAAATTTAATTTTTATAAACAATTAGAACAATAACAACATCTTTACATAATAAAGGAAATTGAATCTAAATCTTTTGGATATTTTTTAAAGACATTTTAAATAATTAAATTGATCTTTAAGTAAAAAATCTTGTTAACAAATATCTTAAATTAATATACATTTAACTGGTAAATATTAGGTAAAATATATGTCCTTATTTAATCAGCTAAATTGTTGTTGGGAAATTCCTAAAATATTTTACTTCCGTTTTTGTTTTTTTTTTGTCCTCTAATGACTCATCACATAAAAATGTTCCACATAAGAGTTTGTTATAAAAATAAATTCAAACAAATATTTTACGTATCATTTTAATTATCTAAAAGAAAATCTTTTGGTGACAAGCCAAATGCCTATAAACTAAAAAATATTTAGACAAACCAACTAGTTAAGTAACCACATGCACAAATGCATCGTATTTATTTACGATCAGTTAGTAAAGAAAGTGAATATGACTAGTCGAAATGCTATTACGCATATTGTAACGCCGGTCTGGCTGCTCAGGCTTATTGTCACGATCCTCAAGTGTACGGGTGCAGGTAGAATAATCATAACTAACTAATTCCGATTTGCAAACGCAATAAATCCAACAAGCCAATAAATAGTCCTGTGTGTAGTTCAGGTATTAAATTTTCTAATATGGAATTTCATATAAATACATTGCCGAAGCAAATATTTAGCACAGTCAATCTCATCCTCTCAAACAAACAACATCATTAGCAATATTTTTATATAATTATTGGAATTTTTAAATTTAAACTGTAAAAATGGAATTTTTGAACAACGTGAATTTTGATGAATACTTGTCACAAACTTTACAATATCAAAACGGTCTTAATGTAAGTATAAATAATTATGCATACACTTTTAGCTTTTAACAATTTACTTATAAATATTTTTCTCAATTTTAGATTATGGACAATTTCCTTCCCCCCTCACCTTTGGCTTCTATGTCTCTGTCACCCACCCATAGCCACTCTACAACTGCGTCACCAGTTTCACCTTCATCGTCTATTGAATCTAAGGGCACATGCAAAGCAAAACGCATTCGCACAGCTTTCACCAGCAAACAGTTAATTGAGTTGGAACGTGAATTTCACATTAATAAATATTTGTGTCGTCCACGTCGAATTGAAATTGCCGAGCGCTTGGATTTAACAGAACGACAAGTAAAAATTTGGTTTCAAAATCGTCGCATGAAGAGTAAAAAAGATGCGACTAAAGGACAAAAAGATTATACAAAACTACGTGGAAGTTCAGTATCTACACAGCAATACAATCAGGTTTCTGATAACATACCTATATTCTTGAGCAGTCCGGAAATTTCTATTGTTAAGCAGGAACCATTGGACTCATTACCTATTCCACACTTTAAGTTTGAGTATAAAAAATCTCCCATGGGCTCTCCAACTAGTCACAATGAATCTACTTATGTAAATACGGAACAGCAATATCAAACATCATTCAACACGCCACCAGAATCTATGGAATATTTGACTTCATCATCAGAATCTGTGGCCCATAATGATTCATTCTTCAATACAACATCTTCTTTATTTGATGATTTTCAACCTATTCCCTGTTTCAATGATCAAAACGATATTTTAGAATTCCTAATGGCCGACAATTCACCCAATGATAAAACTTCTGCAGATAGTATGTACAACTCAATGTCCACCACACCATCATCGTCCAACTCTTTGTCTGCATCTTCTAGTTTAAGTTCTTTACAATTTGACACGGATTTTGATTTTGTACAAAATCTCTTGAATATGTAAATTATTTTAGATTAAACTCACGTCTGTAAATATTTTTGTAGTAAAACATTATTTATTATATTGAATTAACACTTAATTAACAGAATTAATTATATTTATATTAACAAGTTATTATATAATCCATGACATATTATTGATATTAAATTTAAGAATTTTATACAAAAATTTCAAAAATATAGACTTTTTTTAAAAACTATTAAATTTCTTTTGTTTGATGTGATTGACAAAATTTTATTTGCCAAAAAAATATTAAATAGTTCTAGGGACGACAAAGGTGTCTATGTTTATTTATAAAACTTTTAAGAATTGGACCATTTTATCTAGTTATTAGTTTATTAGTTTGCGGCACAAAACAGTGCAAGGATAATTTGATGAATATTTTAATATAAAAACAAATCATACACATTTTAATGATGGAAACATTATTTTAACTCCAAACCCTGTAAAGACCATTTCACGCTATATATTTTTATTGAATAAACTCCAATATACAATGTCGGTTTTTTGATTACACTGTTTATACTAATATTTAATATTGTTTTTATTTTATTATATAATTTTTGAGCAAATGGAAATAAATTTTTGTTAGACAAAATAACTCCGATGTACTGGGGTTTTTTTTGAAGAAACAATATGTTCATGAAAAAAATTAAGTCACTTTACATTATTTTTGTGAAGTAATCCTAATACTTAAATAAACACACAGAAAAAAGGAAAATCAACATTGAATATAGTTGATTTTAGAAATTTTTTATTCACTTAAAATTAAGCGCTTTTAAGTATAATAATATAATATGTACTAATTTGATTCATAGATAAAAAAATGTCAATTCAACATTCAGAATTCACTTTTAGACTTTCAAAAATGTGGCGCCCCGTAACGTTAATCAAAATCACTACAAGCACAAGGAGACTACATAAGCAATATAGATAATTGGTTTCATCACAGTAATCTGATTCCTTCAATATTACCAAACACAAAATCTGTTTATACCTTTGATATTCAAAACTTGGGAACAAAATCATTTCCAGTTACAATGATCCCTGGCTTATACAACATTAACTTACACACTTTATTGTTAATCTGGCATCATCATTATGATTAATTTTACAAAGATAGATCTGCATACTTTTAGGCGATTTTAATTAAATAATTCCTAGAAGTTGTATAGTTTGGAAATGTCTCAGGTATTTTTGTACTCCTGATAAATTCGTCACACATTTACAAAAATATGAAATTCTTAATAGAAAGAAATAAATTAACTTTTTTGTGTAGAATTTAATGTAAACGTTTCAATTCTTGACATTCATTTATGCCAATAGAACTGATATCAGATCTCAATCAATGAAATTCAATTGACTACTAAAACTTTTTTCCATTTTAACTTTTATAATAATTTTTATAATAAAAAAGTTAAATAATAAATATTCGATGTAACATGATAATGATTATACATGTAAAAACTTTGTCAATAATGTAATGTAATCTAATAGTATTTGATGTATGTAAGTGTGATCATATGCACATAAATATATACGAATATATATTCATATATATTTACAAATCAAAATATTGAAATATGTATTTTTTTTGTTGTTGGTCAGGAAGAATCTATAAAAAATACTACAAAAACGTAACATCTGTTCATGTCATATAGAATTATAAAAGTACTTCAATATGAACATTTTATGTAAAAAATTTTGTCAATAATAAAGTTCATTAATGGAAAACAATTTTATCATATAATAATTTTATATTAAATCTTAAAGAAATGTTGAGAAAATATTTTCAATATAAAGAAATGTCATAATGACAACGATTAATCTTTTCCTCTAAACATGTGCATACAAATTTCAAAACTCTACTAGAACATGGACATTTTTGCTACGTTTTTTATGTAAGTAAACATTAACAGAAGATATGCCAAATATAGCAGTAGATGAGTAATATAAATTATTATAGAGAGAATCACAATATGAAGAAATATTTGACAGCCAGTAATCTGTATATAACATTTTAAGAGGATTTTTATTGAAATTTCCCTATTACTAAAGAAAAACATCAGGATTTATAAAAATATTCCACTGGATTTTCCGAACTCAAAATCCTAAAGTAAGATCTTTAAATTTTTCAAAGCGATAAGTATTTATGTACGGTTGTTGAAACATAAATTTAAGATCAGAGGATATTTCAATATTCTTCTTTGCATGTTTACCTAGTTCTTTTTGCAGAAAGATGTTGATGTTGATTTCACTCATGAGCTATATCCTACTCACCCTAATCTCTTGTAGCTAATACATGTTGGTTTAACCATCTCTTGGTTTTGTTTTTAGTAAAATGAACTCAAAAAATAAATGATTTACTTTTGGTTCGGATCTTATATTAGCAATAAATGTTCTAACAACAGACAAAACAATCGACTGGTTGAAATAGCTAATTTTACATAAATTTTGGCTAGATCCAGGAATATAAATATGTTATTTAATCCATTAATGATTTTCGACATACCTTTGGTAAATTCCACCGTAAATTGTAGTTAATTTCAATACTTCACAGAAACCGGTGTAAACATGATAATAAGTAATGGTGATCCCCGAAAAACTACCAATCGCAAAGACAGCCTTGTCAAAAGTTTACTAAATCCCGTAGATGAAGTTACTTTTTCACAAATGGGCAAATGGGAACCACTTACTGTGCGCCATAAGTTGGAAATGGCTAACTTTGGTTCTAAATGACTCGCGAAGAAATGTCTTAAGGGTGTACCGCACATCATTTTCTACCATAGTATCACAATATTAACAGTCACCGGTCAAAAATCCGGTTGGTTCTTTTAAGAAGAAAATAAATATTTAATGTTTTTGTACTAAGTGAACGAAGAGATAAATTACAAAATACTAATGCGAAAACATAGCAGATCGACCTTCTTTGAAATTAAATATTTTATTAAATATTTCAACAAAACGCAACTTGGCCCTACAACAAGTTGGCCAAACATTAAAAATTTTGCCGTCAAACTGTTCCCAATTGTATTAAGCAGTGCCTGGAAAACTTGTTCGTGATAGAAAACCTGATACAGGTAGCCAAAAAATAGAAAGCATTTTCAAAAGAGTTCCTAACGCACCAGGTAAGAAAACACCCCTGTAAGCTCAGTGATCGGACTATTTGTTCAGATAGTTAAAGCCATTGCAGGTTTAAAAAGATAAAAGGATTAAAAGGTTCTGTATAGAAATGCTTGAAGAAAAAATTTCCAAAATAATATTATTGATGCATAAGTTATGACGTTTGTTCTGGCTCTTTGTCGCAACTTCCTAGTCAACAATTTTTTTTTTTTTTTTTTTTTTCGAAATTTGCTATTAATATGCTCGTGATTGTCTCATATGTATGTATGAAGTTATTGACAGATATGAGTGACTAAAATTTGGTAACATTTGTTGGCCATATTTTATTCAAAATGTGAAATTTTGCATTCGCACAGAAATATAGTTTTGCATTGTGAATAAAAACTTCATATGATGAATAGAAATTTATCAATAATTTAATATGCAAATACAATGAAATAAAGAAATATCTAATGATGAATACTTTGAATAATTCCACAAGTAAAAATAGATTTTAAGATTCTTATTCAAAGAAATTGAAAAGCGTTTCAATTTGAAACAGAAATTTATGTAAAAAATAATATAACATTTGTCAAACATTGATGTCACTGTTAAAATCATGTCGGATAAGGAATGTTACTTTATATAAGTCGATAATGTTGTAGTTGTTGGTGGCTTTGGTTATGGTATTGGTGCAAAGAATGTATGTCATGTCAACCACAACACACATGTTTAACCTTCCACATAAATAGAACAGGAAATGCAACACACATACATACACTTAAATTTAGCGTATATACACAAAATATACTCTACACACATACACAAAATGAATTAAAATTAAAAAAAAACAGAATAAGAAAAATTCTATTACACAGAAACATAAATATCAAGAGAAAAACTAAATGTAAAATAAAGAGTAAAATTTAAAATCTTTTGTACTTAAGTTGTGTACAAATATGAATGGAGAAGTTCGAGTGGAAACAGAAAGTAGAAAGAAAGTGCCACGGGAAAACAATTCGCAATTTGACTCTACACCACTGAGCTGTCATTTTATAACGAATAGAAGAAGATTGATTACCGCCATAGAATTGTCCTTGTGTTGCTTTAATCGTATGGATAAATGGATGAATGAATAGAAATGTATGTCTGTGTATATGTTAAAGTTTATTTGTTGTTGTTGTTGTCTTTTTGTTTTGTTTGTATAACTTTTTTAAGGGTGGAATTTGAATTGTATTATATTATTTTGTATTACAGATACTAAAATAAAGAGAAAAAGAACGAGTTAAAACAGTTGTTTTATTTGTTCATCAATAGTGATGTTATCTGTTATATTTAGAACATACAAATACATATAGACATCCATAACTTGAACATCGTATGAATTATATCTTGTTCAATATTTTTAGGAAAAGCTATTTTTTCATTCACAAAAATGATAATTTTGGATACTACATAGCAAATTATTTGGTGCAGTAATAAGAGTTATCCTATTCTGATTTCTGTAAATACTTTTAAATAAAACTTGTTAAAAGTAGAGTCGTAGTATACAAATTGCAATATTCCACAGTGTTTAATATAATAAATGACATGGAAACAAATTTGAAATATTCATAAAAAATATTTAAAACATTTCATTTTAACATATTTTTGTATTATTATCTTTAAACTATTAATATCCTAATGATGTAGGGTATAAACATTTTTCATATTTTGACTATTATTTTTATCTGCTCATTTTATATTGGTGGATTTTTGTATCGTATTGAAAATAATGTAACAAAGTATCTATATATAACTGGTCTCATAACAAACTTTTGCTGAAAATAAATAAAGTCTGATAAAATCTCATTGAATTGATTTTTTATTGCAATGATCATGAGTAAGTCTAAAACAGGGAGAAAATCTACTCAGAATGTAATGTTTAAAAGTGTATAGATATAGTGGGAAAAGGACTTTCTTCATGTTACACAGGGTATGAAAAATTTTATATATCCTAGTTCATGACGGAGTGTATAAAATTTGAAATGTGCTACACATTAGTAAATAATATACAGTTTTTATATATTATGAATGGATAACGCTGGCAATTTTAGTAAAAAGGTTAAAGGAAACCCTTCTAATAAAAACCGGTTAACACACTGAAAATAACAGGCATATCCCATAATTGGAAAATAGAAAATATTTGAAACTGGTCGGTTTCCTGAAATGTAAAAAACCGGTTAACCGATGTCCGGTTTCGGAAATTCAACACAATAAATGTTATATACAGAATTTTACGAGGTTGGGTCCATTATTTTTTTAGGCTCTATAAAACCACTTTTCAAATTTCACTTGAAGACATTCGGTTGTATTGTAATAATGTTTTTTTAACATTTAGATACATTTAAAAAAACATCTATGTTAAAAATTTTAAGAGATTTGGTATATAATTTTTTTCAACTCTTATCTCATCCCCAAAATAAATATTTTAAAAAGCATAAATTTCACATAAATGTTAGTACCATAATAATGTACTGAAATTTTTAACATAAAACAGAAAAACAAAGTATACAAGGGTTGTTCATAAATTGTTTGTAACTACTGCATAATGGTGTAAGGTATTACATATTCGGACTTAAACGATTATAAAATTCTTAGTTGGTTTGATAAATGGAAAATTTTCTTAAGTAACATTTATATTTTTTAATTAATTTAATTTTGCGAAAAATAATTTATAGAAAATTATATAATTGAAAATTAGGTTCTAGAAACATATATGTTTGAAGGTCTGGAATGCTTAAAATTCGACCTTATTATTAGTTTCCCCTATCACCACAAGTATTGATCAGGGTATATTTCATTTTTTATTTCATATGTAATGCCAAAATGACAATATGCAGTATATATATTCTTACATCAAACCGAAAAAACAAGTTTTCCAGACTGTTAGAAACATTCTTACGTCTCGAATAATTGTGGGATATCAACGAAGCAGATTGTTTTTTTTTCCTAAGCAAATATTATTTATAACCAGCTATATCGGTCTAAAAGCGTTCTCTTTTCAACAAAACTATAACTGGATTTAAACAAAATTAAACCGTATTGAAATTAGTAATGTACTTCATCTATGTGCTTCATAATCGTATTATTCATTGAAATTGGAGAAATAAAAAATGTTATAGGCTGAAGTATGCAAAATTTTGATACAATCCAAACTCAGTTTGTCATATTGTTTCTTAATTATTTAGAAATTCGCTTTCGATTATCGAAATAAGTAATCAATATAAAAATAAGAAAATTAATTGTCATCTGTCTTTATACAGCAAGACGACGTAGAAAAACATTTCCATATATAATTTTTCTAACCTTAGAATTATGAAACACAGTATTTATTTGAACGAAAGTATATGTATTACTTTCAACATAATCATAAGCAGTTGTGAACGTATTTGTTTAAACAAGAAGTTTGATTTTTATTTTCAGTTTTGGAATCGGTTGGGAGTATAAAATTTCAACATAAAGTAAATTAATGTTTAATGGGATTTTTTCGTATAAGAAGATTTCGTTATAATTTTTATTTTCAATTAAATTTATACTTCGTTAATATAAAGTATCTTCCAATTAGAACTGTTCTACATTTACTTTCTGTTTTATGAATATTGACATTCGTCTCCATCTGTCCAATTTTCTAGAACTCCTGATAGCCTCTTTTCTAAGAGTTTGACAGAATCTAAGCGATTTAATCTAAATGAAGAAACATTATTCAATCTTAAATTAACTAAGTTCAACGTTGATTTTACTTCATGTTTTTTTCTGTGTCAGATGTTTGTTTTACATTTCCTGCAGATCATCTTAAATGAAATTTCGATTCAATTGTCTCGATTGCGTTATCGAAATCAAAAATAACATGAAGTGCACGAAAAACTAATTACTGGAGAAAACAAAAAATTTTTGCATTCCTGCGAATTTCAACATAAAATAATATCTCTTTAAAAAATATGTATTTCATACATATTAATTTAGTTAGTATTTGTACTAAATAGAAAATAAGCATAAAATAGCATTTACCACAGTATGGTTCTTTAATGAAACTCCATTAAATCCTTGTAATCCTTTTTACTGAACTACCAAACCAAATTTACATTAAATATTCAATTTTTATTTCTATAGAATTTTATTAACCGCACAAATCTAATCAACAATTTACTCTTCTTCGAAACTAATTTTCACATTTTACGTTAAAGAATGAGAGATGAGAGATGAGAGAAGAACAGTTGAAAATAATTGTAAGAAAACAACAATAACAACAAAAAGTATTACCATTTGAATTGGTCTCATTGTCGATGCTCCAGTTGGAACAAACACTAACGGAGATTAGTCAGTGCCATAAAAATTATAGATTCAATCTAATTAGAAATAGTGTTTTACGTTGTATGCAGAATTTTAAATGAGTGAATTCATCAAATCTTGATTTGGAAGTTTATACAATAAAAAGTAAAAATATATATATCAATTTATAGTTTTAGACTTTAATCTTCACTAATCCTACAAGATTACTTATAATTAAGACTTTTTAGAACATGTTTTTCATTCTACAATAAATATGTAATTTTCGAATAGCTAATTGGATTTGTATAAAATTTTGCATAACGATATCAAAGTCTTATAGTCTTGTAGTCATCGGTAAGGCATTGAAAATGTATTATTAAATGTGTAATTTATCTCTTATAATTTTCCAGTTATTTGTACTTGAATTTGAACTTTCAAATCATGTTTCGAGTTTTTTAATATATATTAAAAAGTATTAAACCGATCTTGTTCTTTTTAGGTCCAAACAAAAAATATTCAAGTCGACTTATTTATCCAGTCTAAAACCAAACAATATTGAAAAAAAAATCTATATTTACAAAAGAGTAACGTTACCGCAGACTCATTTCATAGCCTAAGCGTCTGAAGATAAAAATATGAAATTTTTAAATTTGGAGACCCACCAAGACGGTATTTTTTGCAATTTGAAATTTAAGGGGCAAAAGAAGTAACCTTATATCTCTTAAAAGAAAAAATGTGTAAAGAAAATTCAGTACTTATTATTATTTTAAGAAACCAACTGAAATCTGTTTAGTACTTTTTCAAATTCGGCCTATTTAGAGATGGAAGGGTATAAACTACAATGTATTCCTTTTTTGTAGCAAATGTATTTTTGAACCAGTTTTTCTTACAATTTACAAGAAATAAGAAATTTAAACTTTATACTTTTTGGAAATTCGAATTCTTTACTTTTTCAAAGAAATAAAAATGGATCTGAAAATGTTCCAGAAAGGGGGGTAAAAATGAAAAGCTACTATCTACTTAAACTTATTTCAAAAAACAAATCTACCAATATTTGAAAAAATGTCATAATTTAATTGAGTTAGTAAGTTTAGTCAGTTGTGGTCATCAAATCATAAATAGTGGTAAAATGGTACTTTTTTTTAGAAAAAATACATTTTGAAAAAGATTTGTATTGTGAATGCTGCTCATTTTGAATATTCAAACCAAAGGATATACGGATAAAAATAATATTTGGTACTTTTTTTAACTTTTGTAATGATCACATTAAAATATAAAAATAAATATATAGTCCTTAATGGATAAAGAGTAATTTTAGAACAATATATGGATAAAAATCGGTTGGTACTTTTTAGATCTACTGATGGCATTTTTGGTCTTTCAAATAATTAATGTAAAAACTAAGAAATTTTAAAAAATATTTACCCAGTTTGGTGAAAACGACAATATGGGATTTTGCCATACTTTTGAATCTTCCTAATGTACTTTTTGTATTATCGGCAGTAATTTCATTAATTTATATACATGGAATTAAATATTCATTGTTCGGTAAACATTTGCCAAATAGGAATTTATTGTATTATGAAATATGGAATGGATATGTATATAATTTTCAGTGGCACTTTTAAAATTCTTTGACATAACTAACCAAAAATACAGAAACAAATACATATACCCCCAAATGGAAAAAATTTAGAACCATTTTGATTTTTATTTTTATAATTATAGATGGTACTGCTTTAATGTAAATACGTCAAAAGTTATCAATTGATTTATAAACATACATTCTAATATATTGTAGTGAATCTTAAAAGTGAAGAATTTAAATAAAAATAGAATGATTGTCATCAGAAACGAATCGTCATCTTATTGATTCAATAAAATGTTTGCGCATTTAGGAAAAAATACGGATATTTTATATGACAAAAGATAAAGCCAATGAATGCTTGTAATATGTGAACATATCGTGTGCAAAGATTTTTTCGACGTCGTTGTCTTCCTGACTTTTAATTTCGAATCAGCCTTCGCTTCACAAAAAGCCTTTTCACCGAACCGAGACTTCTCCTTCTGCTTCTTTTTCGGGTTAAACAATTACTCAAAATTTTTTTACATAATTCTAATATTTTTTTTACATTCGTATAACTGTAGAATCAATTCATTTTTTGCTCTGTTGTTTTGTGGTCTACGCTGTGGTTTTGTTACAACTTTAAATTATTTCGTGGCTTAAATGGGAATCCAACAGAAGATACACAAACAATTAACGGCAAAAGTTTCATAAGATGCGACAAAAGACAATGATATCGCTACATAGCAAGTAACACATTCAGTGTAACCATTCGATACAAAGTACAAATATACCGTGAATATTTAATTTAATTAACAAGAAACCATTTAAATTGTCGTAAGGAAACCAAGAAAATAAAATAAAACAAACCGAAATATACAAATCAACATTTTATTTATCGCATTAAAATAGAAAAAAAATCACTTTTGGTGGTTGTGTTTCTGGTTAAGTGTTTTTTCCTTAGAAAGGAGGCAGTTGGAATTTATTCTAATTACTAAAATTATTAAAATTTAGTTTAACCAAAAAAAGCAAAAATAACTTGATAAAAATATCCTTGATGTCGATACTTTTTTGTTTTGCGAAAATAATAATATTTTGTGATGCTTATTAAATAGGAATGTTTCCTGAATAAAACTTAACATTTAAAAGTTTTAATAAAGTTTTTTTTCTATTTTAGTTAATTATATATATATTTGTTTATTTGATTAACTGCACTGTTTGCAAAGCGATTAACCACACCCATCAAACAAACATCCCATCTATATCTATTAATTCGGACAAATGTTTTCAAGAGACCATAAAAGTTAAAATAACACAAGAGAGATTTTACAGTGACGTATTAAATGGTAGAGATAGAAGTAAGAAAATTACTGATTTACTAATTTATTACATTATTGTGACTCTTACATTTAATATTTATTAATTAATATAGTTATGGACTGATCCTCATAAAATTTATCACATTTGTATGGGAAGTACCCGATATATTGGACTGAACATAGCCAATTGCAATATACTTCGCCTTTAAGGCAAAATAATAATATGTAACAAATTTCATCAATATATCTGGAAAATTGCGATCTGTAGAAGGCTCACAACTTAGACAGATGGTTGGACAGAAAGACAGACTGATGGACGTACGGTCATCGTTTAATCGATCCAGAAAGAAACTTAAAGTAGAACGGTAAACTTAAAATTGAGTTTGCAATAATTTTCACAATTGAATTTGGATAGATGAAAAATTTTTACCACTACCACTCGTGTAATTTAATTTGTATGTATTTTTTAGTAAATATATATCCCGAAAAATATTGAGCAAGAAATCGTACCGGTTGATATAAGAACACTAAATACTAAATAAATCTCCATTTCACCGATTACTTTATAATATTACATAATTCACAACATTATAGTCTGTCCCTTTCCCCAATTTCTCCAACTGTTCGCGCTTCTGGATACTGATAAGTTTGGATATATTGGATGTTTATTGTATTTATTTATCCTCAATACAAAAAGAAATAAGTGGGTGTAAAGATTTTTGTGTTTTACTCATTTTCACAAACTCAAACTCGCACACATACGCTTACACACAAGCTTAACACATGTTTTCAAAATGTCAATTGTAAACATATGAATTCCACAGAGTACAAAACCCCATTCTACGAAACACACATTATCACACACACACACACATACACTCATTTGATAGCAATCCATTCATCCTGTTTAAGTAAAAAAATATCCTTAATTTCTAAACTATTTTAAACATTATTCAGTTGGCAAGAAATTCTCTACTATTACTTCCTTCCTCTATTTAGTAGAGTCTATATTTTTGATATTTAAAAGAAATATTTCAACCATTTACATACAGTAGTAGCAGAGTATGAATGTTTGTTATTACCCAGGGGACAACAACTTACCACAAGGGGTTGGTCACATTCTTTTGTTGCTTAGAGAAAGTATTTTCATGCTTCTTACATTTTTTACATGCTGCTGGTATGTGGATGTCAACCTAGTTAAATATAGTCGAAGTGAGTGCATGAGATGCGATGAGATGAAATTTTAAGAATGGCAATAATATGTTGTACTAAGTACACAACAGCAAAAACAATATATAGAAGTCGGTTGGTCATCGTTATGTGCGGTTAAAAATCCATAAATCAAATTATAAACTTCTTCATGCTGGACATTAATTCTTATTTCAATTTCACACATTTTTGAAATTTTAAAGATATCCTGCTTACATTTTGGGACACTTGGTTTGGTCAGTGAAATTGTTTGTTTGATTTTTTTGTTTTTGTATTTATTGTAATTCTTAATGTTATGCAACCTTTTTAGTGTGGTTGACAGTTGGTTTTCTTGAAAAAGGATTAAATATTTCTTGGGGGTATTTTCAGTCACTCACTTGTTATATCTCCAGTTGACCTCATCAACCACAAATGGGCATTAACAAGTGACCAAAAATTTATTTAAGTAAATGTTGCAAACATTTACGATTAATATAAATTATATTTTTATTCAGGGTCACATGTATAAAATATGCATAATTTGTTAATAATTTAATAGACATATGTTTTTCCTTTTTCCGTAAAATAAGGATTTTATTCACCTCAAAATCAAAAGTGTTTTAATGTTAAAACTATTAAATTGTTTAAATTCTTTATACTTAGAAGCAAAAATAATTATTTGAAGTGAAAAAGAAATATTGGAACTAAAACTTGGTTATGATATTCATAAATAAATGATTATTTTAGTATTACATTATTATTAGCATAAACGAGAAATGTTATTTACATAGCTATACTTGCAAATACCCTAAGCGCTTCGCTTAGCATTAGATCAGTGATGCCTAAAATTCACAGTTCCTGACTCGAGACATTAGACTACAACTCTGCTAACCCAATAATTCTTCACATATACGCAATAAATGTATGCTGCTCCTCCGAAAACAGCTTGAGAACAAAATTTCTATTTATCTCTAGCTGAGAGAAAACATCGCTCTTAATAACTTATTTGAAAGAATAACAAATTAAGTCTTAAAAATCAGAGGGAAATAGTTTCCAAAGTTAAATTCATTAATACGTTCTAGAATTTATTTTTATTTATTTTTTTAAAAAACAAGTAACTCTAAAAATCCCTGTTCAAAGCCTAAGGCACTTTAACAATATTCAGCAATTACTACCCTTACTTATAAAAAAGTCTTTAAGGAATAATTCAAAATATAAATTCATTAATTTCGTCAACTATCTTGTTTGGCTTATATATGGAATTGCTTATATTGGACTAAATAATTGTCTGATATATTAAGTGGTGAATATTAATTCTGCCTATTCAATTCAGATGAAGTGTGTCATGTGAAAAAACAAAAGGAAATCGGTCATATCCCAGCTAACTGATCGATCAGAGAAATTTTCCATTTGTGGAAATTCAAACAAAAACATAACTTTTTATTTTATCCACTCATACGGTACAAATGTGTACAAGACTTACGTAGATACCTGCCACTTCGTCCTAACGATGATGGTCTTAATACCAGTGTTAGAACAATGAGCAATCCGACGCCACTTTGATTTATAAACATACACTGTACAAAAAAATGGAAGTTAATATAACGAAAATTGTCAATATTGAGGGATCGTAAGTCTCTTGTGGAAATTCGAAGATCCTTATCTCTCAGTTTCGACTGTAGACAGTTTTGGTATCAGTTCATGCTATCAGTACGTCTCTTACTAAAATAATTAAACTATAATAGAAGTCTAAAAGATATCTTCAAGAACGTCAAACACCGTGGGGAACCCATACGATACAATATATGGTGTGAGAAATACCACTATAATGGATGTTTCATTATTTCAATGGTGCGAGATAATGCTGTATAACTTGTCTAGTCTGGGGCAGATCATTCGAGTCTACAAGCACAGTTCAATATATATTTTAAATGCGACGAGTGAGGTTCGCCCTTTTCCATTAGTTCGTGAGTTTTTATATTGCTCAGGACACCTTATACTATTAAAACTGTCCTTCACATTATGGATGTGAACAATTTTTAAGAAACACTAAACAAATATTCGCACTTCAAGAAAACTATTAATTTTTAAAAAGGAAAAAAGAAAAACTTAAAAAAGAAATAAAAATAAGCAATTATGGTCTATAAAATATAATGATCCATAATAATAGGGAACAAACAACATACGGACATCATACGAATATTTATATGAGAAACAACTCATACGTGAATGAAACAAAATAAAAATACAACATATTGCTATACAACCAACAAAAAATATTTTGATATAAATTTGTATCTGGCATGAACCACAACGTATGTAAGTCGGGTTATATTTACCTGCTAAAAGAGTTAAAGAGAGTATGGAGAAATAATAGTATATAAAATACAGGATTTATATATATACTTAAGCATATCTGGTGATGTATAATAAAATATATTGCATAAAAATGGATGCCTAAAATAGAAATGAATACGAGCATGTTCAAGTTTTATTAACGCTTTTTATAACGGATATATTTCGTACACATGACCACATTGTATATTAAATATGTTAATGTTGGTTAATGGCGCATTTAATTAACCCTATATTGCTCTATCAAAAAATAGTTCATTTTATTATTTTAAGCTTGTCCTTCCGGTTTTATTTAACACAATTCCCGATTACATGTTATGGTTTTTGATTTCAATGGCAATTGATTGCAATTCAAACCACTTCGAGATTATTCATCCAATATTGCAATTCCAAAAAAATATGGACTGGAAATATGTGTTCAAAATCGCAAACGAATATAAAGTTAAACTTCCAGAGTTTTTGTAATCTCCTTAAAAGAAAGAAAAAACGATCATGTACAGATAACTTCGTTTAGCGTTCGTGCATAGAGCCATATCACCTATTCCCACTTTCATCGTTATACTTTTACAACTTTTCCTTTTTAGTACTCATAGTCTTAAAAATACTCTTCAAAATAGATTAATAATTATTTTATATTTTATTTATTATACAAATCTAATAACAACAAAAAATGTAGAAAACAAAAACAGAATTAATTCTTAATAATGCTGTTCGAAACCTAAGCAAATTTAATAGTACGATATGATTCATACATGAGAAGCATTCTTGGTTGATTTTTATTTAATGACTTATTAAGTGTTCCTGTGTTACATTTAAGAAAAACTTTTATATATTCTATTCGTTTGTGAGTGTATATGTGAGTGTGCAAGTTCGGACACTGTTTATGTACAAAACATAATGTATTTACTTCACCTTCCCATTTTAATTTAATGCAGAAATTATTGAATAGAAGATTATATGTAATTCACTACAAGCAAAATTGTTTTTGTTGTTGGATTCGAATGATTCTATCCTATAAAGCGGGAACATGAGGCGAAAAATATTAAAAAAATTTTATTTGAGAATTATTGGGTAAAGATATCGTCCTCTATCTGATGTATTTTTAAGGTGTTACCGTGGTCTATAATATATTATTTTCAATCCAGAAATACACTTTTTGAAGCCCTATAATTCCGCCAATATCAAAGCTTTTTATGTTAAATAGTCTCACTTGTCTGTTTTAATATTCTGCTATAATTTTGTATAAATCCAACTTGCCTTTATTAAAAAGTGTTGATTTTGCGCCACTGTACACTATCATTCCATTCTGAAAATCTAAAGTGTTATTACCACGAAGTACGATATTGCGTGTCCATCTAACAATATGCACTTACTACGCATATTTTACAGAAATATTTAATTAAATGATTTGGAATAAATAATGTCTGAAGTATTGGAAATGTTCTGAAACTCTGTCTGATTGAAATTAAAAATCTTTTTCTTAGAAATTTATTAAGAATTTATTAACTTTTTGCCGAAGTTTTAATTGAAAATTATATATTTTCAGGATCCATATAAAAATAAATACTCGATTCAATTGGTTTATGTGCCCAGCATACCGATAATTTAATTGTAATGCGATGAAGTGCATTAAATATGAAATGGCATCTCATACTTTAATATCAATTGATGGTGCAACATTCACATTTATGCATTTTGGTTTGTTGTTATTCTGTTAGTACCGGACATGATTCCACAGTACACAAGTACACTTTAATATTTTGGTATATAGTTGTGAATGTGTGTATTTTCCAGTAGATGACTAACCGAACGAACGAATGATCGACCGGTTATTACATGTTTTAAAGGAAGCAATGAATCCAAAAAAAAATAATAATAATTGTTTTGAACCGGTTGTTACACGATTGTGTAAAATGTATGTACTTCTTCTATTGGTTTGTATTTATTGGTATGAGTATATTTTACCTTAAATTTTACGTTGTTGGGTTTTTAATGAAATCACTCATAACCAGTCAGTTCATCAAAGGAGGTTTTATATATCATATGTATACATATATATGAGAGTATACCTAGATATATTTATATTTGTATGTAAGTGTGTGTGTGTTTTTGACCAGATGACGTGAATGCATGGCGGCATCCTTCTCAGTTATTTAATGACTAATTGTTATAAATGTATTTTCCGTTGTAACTTAATTGCAGGTTACTTTTATTTTGAAACCATGAAAAATACTTGCAAGTAGTCATTTTTTTATAGTCTTATTAACTTATTGGGTTCATAAAAATCTAACTGAAATAAAGTCAACCGTTAAGGAAATACAATTCATTATAATGAAATGTTATAGTCGAGACAATTTCCAAACAACCATCATCGTCATCATTATATCAATCTAAGTTTTTACTTTATTTTGTATTTTTCAAACCATTTTTCTATCCAAATAATCCAACTTATTTACATAACCTTCCTAAAAATACTGTTTTCCATATCATCGTCCTACTCACATATCAGTTTGTGCTATAATATGACAAAAAAATTCATAAAAATCAAATATTCAATTTGTGTCACACATCGTTTTAACCTTTAAGCCCATCAGTTCACTAAATATTAAATATGCCATTTTTTGTATTTACATTTGAGCCTTTATTTCCATATGAAAACAGCAAGAAAAAAATATATGTGTGCGGAGGAAAAATAATCCTTGCAGCAACAGATGCATGAAACAACATCACGAGCAACCCTCATGAGTTCAATTTTAAAGTTTTAACAAAAAAAGCTAAAATTATAAAAAAGAACGAGAATACAAAATCACTTCAATCTTTTTCTTCATGCCAGTTGTACGTGAAAAAATTGTTGTTTTCAACAACAGCATACAGTGGGTCACTTCGAATATGTCTTTTTAAATCTGAGGTTATTTGATCCAGTCTTGGTGAAGAGGCAACCGTATAACATTTAACGAATCATCGAATGTTAAGCTTTATGAATTTATTTCAATCTTCATAGGGATTTTACTGTTGTTCCAGCTTTCGTTTTAGAGATGACTGAGATTCAGTTGGATTCAAATGTCCACATGTAGTGGGCTGCGGATTTTATATACCAACTTTCGGTAATTGTACTTCCTTTAATGAAGAATTCGCAGTGATCTCTAGTCTTTCTAGAAGAAGAAAAGCAGAAACGTCACAGGCTTAAGGTGTGCTGCTAAGGTACTAACAGTGCGACACCAACTACAGCATTTGTAACAATACCCTTCATCGAACCAAAAGAAATTCTAGTAAGATAAAATGCTGCACTCTAGGAAATGGGAGAGTGGATAAACTGGTGATACAAATCAGACTCTTGATGAGTAATATCCAACAAGATATTTGGAAAGCAGGTTGACTCCATTTGTGAAATGGTAATAATAGATTGTGACTCCTTGCCGAAAGGATCCATAACATGAATGTATAAAAAGTATGGACAATGTTAAGATGTTATAAACGTATACTCCAAGAGTGGAATCGTTTCCATAAACTCAAAAAATTGAAACAGAAGAAATTTTGTATATAAATAGTCCCTTTAAATACATACATTTACAATTTATGCTTTTAAACAGAAATATAAATGAAAATGCATATAAAATAAATTCCAATGGACTTGATAAAAAAGATCAATCCGCATTCAAACTTTGCCAATTCAGAATCATCTTTATTTTAACATTAGTATATAGTTAAATATATTCAGCCATCCCAATATGGTTGTGCCATGTCAAAATATGGTTGTATATATATGATTATGAGAAGATAAAATATGGTTATTCCATAAAATAACACTTAAACACTTTCGCTACTCAAACATAAATAAAGAACTTTAATTTTTTTTATTCGTATACATATATATATTATTAAACTTTTGGATTTTTCAATTTATATTGTTATTTATGAAATTAAAAATAATATTTTTATCGAAAAAAATAGTTTTAATGTAACTTAGTCTTTATCAACAATAATATGTTAGTCAGATGGACATATACTATAAGCATTGTACCCATTTTATTGTTAATTTATTGACAACAATTTTATTGTACAACAATATTTTCAAAATAAATTTAATTAAAAAGTTGACATGTTGGTGCTAAGAGTATAACGCTCGTTACAATTTAAAAACCGAATATAAATATAAGAAAAAATCAAAGCAAACTCTCCTCAAATAATAGCTTTTAAGAAATCTTAAGAAATAAAGAATTAGAACTGAGTGAAAACCGCAAGAAAAATGAACGAAACGTCAAGTAGAAAATATATTTACTTCGTAATAAATATCAAAATAAAATCTTTAGTGGTAATAAGGCATTTCAGAAAAAAAGTGATCTAAAACGCATAATGCATATAATGACACTCAAAATCATCATTGACTTTAGCTTTTGTAGCAAATGAATTCATGAATTTATCATATCACTGGTAATTTTTCATAGAAAGATTCGTTAAAGGTTAACTGAAATTTTAACTACTAAAATTTTGAAAAGTTTAGAGAATGTTGAGGTTAAAAAGTTGATGTATATTTAAAACAGCTATTACATATATGCAAAACATAAGTCCCACTGTACATCAGAACAGATAGAACAAAACTATGTAAGTTTGGGAATATTTTTGCAATTTATTTTTTTTTATACTTTTTTATTCATTTAACATTTTAGTTTTTGCCAATTGGCATTCATGCGCTTAAAAAAGAATACTTTTTTTCACGCTTTCATATTCGTAAACACTTTACGGAATACAAAATAATACGAATTATACATTTTATCGGATATTGGAGCAACGTGTTGTATGTGTTGAAAAAAGTAGCATTTAAATGTGAGTGTGAAATTTTTGTTGTTAATGTTCCAACGTTGGATTGAATGAATGAGAATGGTTTCCAAAAATTTTAGGTTTTTTAGACATTTATCCACTATTTTCTTCCATTTCGACCCAAGATAGGTAAACGATTTAGGTTTTAATTTTTTCTTTAGAATAAAGTTTTTACGTTGTATTTTTGTTTATTGGCATATGTGTATGTATATGTGTTGAGCATGTTTTTGTTTATATTCGTATGTTAATATTGTTGTGAGGTGTTTGTTCCTTTCTTGTTTGGGATACAACAATATTCATATTGCCAGGTGTTGCCAATTTTAATATCTGTTGTGAATTTTTATATAAAATCGTTTAAAGATAAATTTAGACCTCATTTTTATTTTTAATCTAGTGATAAAATAAAATGTTTAGCTTTAGTATTATACAAAATATAATTAAAAAAAAAAAAAAAAAAAAAAAACTAAAAACAAAAACAAAAACTAAAAACTGTATTGTTTTATAATCGAATTCTTAAATGATCATTTCTTTACTAAAAAATGAATGAATCTCATTTCCAATTCATTTGATTAAATGTTTAGTGAATGTTTGCAACAAATATTTTTTAATACGGTTACTCATTAACCGTAACCGGAAATTTCCATACCATTTTAATACAACAATCAAATTAAAAGTAATATATCAGAAATGAATTATCATATTCATTTGTGCTAATGAAGAGACTACTTACACCTAATTTCAAGAGGATCAATCCATTATTACTTGAAAGTGCATAGATGTTCAAAAATTGTTGGGATTACTTGAACTTTTTTCCACAATTGGGATTTAAAAATCAGAAATCACTGCTCTAAATTATATGAGGATCGGTTCATAATTTTTCATAGCCCTTATATAACCCATTGCAAAAAGTTCATTTTAAGTTCAATAAATCTAAAATTTATGTTTCTATTATGATAATATTTAACATAATTAAGGCCAAATCACAAAATAAAATTTATCTACCTCCCAGTGCTTTAACCGACTGAAACGGTCTATCTATTTTAATATACTGAACTGATTTTGTTGACTTAAAATAGGAGACTTCTCAGGAATATAGCAAATACTAAGACCAAATGTCATTGAGCTCATTCAATTATTGAGGATGTGAGCATGTCAACAATAGGCAGATGAGCATGGCTAATCGGCTCTGATTTTGATTTGATCCAAAAATATATGCACATCATGTGGTCTGAAATGATTTCTTCTTAAAGTTACAAATTACACACGGAATGACAAATTTAATATACCCTCTTTACTGCTTGTGGTGGTGGAAGGTATAAAAATATTTGTTGCAGCACTTCTATTTTCGTGGAATTTTTTGATGAAGAAGGGTCAAATTTTGTGTAAGAAACCTCTTAGTAAAATATAAACTTTGTATACATCTTGATTTTTTAGATGAAATTGTGTGTGTAATACACTTTTACTGCAAAAAAGATCGCAATTTTCTTCAAGGGATATAAGATGATAAATTTTATAATTTTTTATATCGAATCAGAAACAAAAATTTTATGCCTAAGGTAACCCAATTTGCACTCCATTGGAACCCCTATGCAGATAATTCAACGCCCTTCTAATTCTAACTTTAAATTAAACTTCATGCAGATGGCTTATCAACAACAGAAAGTTTTCAAATTAAAATAAATTCGTTTTAGTCAAACTAATCGGATTTATAAAAAAATTTATCAATACAACAAAGGAAACACTTTTCAAATCTAATATGATCGGTGGTAGAAGGTTTTATTTTCGGCTTTCCCATTATTGGTTTCTGTCTAAGTTAAGGTGGGGAAGTAAAAGATATAATTTGCGTTTAAGTTTTCGTTGATCTTGGCTAACAGAAATTAATTATATAAAAGTGTTCAATCAGTTAAAATTTTACGATATACATTTCTACATCAATATATTTAATTTCTTGGATATCGGCAAAGTTTTTCGGAAGTTAAGTTTTACTTACATATTTTTAGTGAAAGACTTGTAAAGAATCCGAGGTAAAACTCTTTATAATTAAGCACCACAAAACATAGGCTCCAAAGGTCATTAGTATTAATTTGATAAAAGTTGAAAGTTTTATTTCCAGGATAGTAAAAGGTGATCATCTTAAAGGAGATGAAATTTAAGATAAAAATCTTATTTTATCAAAGATTATATAATATTATGCTAAATATATATATCTTATAATTTTAACAAGCGAGCACTAAATAAATAATATAAATAAAAGTTTGTGCCACAATCAGAACATGATTAGCCCATAATTGTGTTATGTACGTGTGTAATTCTTTAAAGTCAGAATCGCCTTTCAATTTAAGGCATTAGTTTATATCTTCCACCACTACAAGTGTTGATGAGGGTATATTAATTTTGTCATTTCGTATGTAACGCTAAGAATGAATCACCTTATATATTTTTTAAATCAAACAAAATATGAGATGATTTAGCTATGTCTGTCTGTCTGTCTGTCTGTCTGTTGGAAATATTCTAACTCGTAAATGAGCTGACCGAAACCACGTTGTTTGTTGCAGTGCCTATTTAAAACCAGCTATATCGGTTATAAACCGATATCTGAGACAATTTCAAAATTCCGAAGAAAATACTTTCTTAAATCTTTAACAAAAAGTGACTGGATTCAGACAAAATATAACCACAACAGACAACTACGATATATAAAATCGGGTCGGTAGACAAAAGTTACAGGCTTAAATATTAAAAATTTTTGGTACATTTCAAAAAAGGAGTGTCATAAAGGTCGCAAATTTGAATATGATTTTCTAAAATTTGTCATATATCATTATTTTAATATAAGAATCAACCCAAAAAGCCATCATAAAAACGTCGTCTTGGATGCAATATGGTTTTAATCTTACCAATTCTATTGAAATTTAGCACAATAATTTTCGTGACTGTGTTGAATATACGTTATTAATTTTTAAAAATGTGTCCATAATTTGCTATAGCTCCAACATAAGATTCGTTTCCGGAAAACAGTTCTAAGCGACTAAAAGTCTTAAAAATTTATATTCGGAACAATTGTTTTTCTAACTGTCATCTTGGTATGCCTCTCATTTCCCTTTATTTTATTTAGATTTTAATATAAAAGATATTTTAGAAATAATATCTTTAAATATTTTTTAATCTAAAATATTTTAATATTCATTGCTATACAATGTATGTTTATTCCAATATGTATGTTTGCATTTTAGCCTGAGAAATATTTTAATTAAAGAAAAAAACTTATGAATATATTTAACTTTAAAATCGATTGCATTTGTAACAAAGAAACTGAGATAAAAAATAATAACAACAATAAAACAAATGAAAGTTTTAAAAGGAAACGCTCGTTTCTATAGATTTTTATGCCACTCATTTTATGTTGGAAATGTGTCAATTTATTGACAAAGTATATATGTGTATAAAAAAAAAACTTTAAAATAGTATGTATCTATGTGTATACATAAAAATGTGTACATGATTTCACAAACTCATATAACGATCCCAACAACGAAACAGTAGCGAGGTGGGTTGCACCTCCAGCAATGTAAGATACTCACACTTAAAAAAACGCATCAAAAATAAGACAAAAAAGTGCAACGGAAGTTATAAAATATAATGCACAAAACCATGAATTCATACGTCAAGACGCAGGGCTAAGTGAGGCTGAGCGATGAAGAATGAAAAAATGAACAAAAAATTTTAACAAAAATACCACTAATATTGACACAATGAAAGATGTTTCAATATTGGCAGCGGTCGCTGCTACAATAAAATCGAGAAAAAAGTAATCAGCAGCAGAAACTGAAGCAACAGCGGCTAAAGTGAAAAGAAACACAAAAAATAACTACGAAAGGTATAAAACAAAAGTCAAATAATTGACAAACAAAATCATAGAAAAACAAGTAAGAAAAAATATTGTCAGTCCAAGACGATAAAGTAATACTCTACAATTTGTATTAAATACTACTTGCATATGGATGTTGATAGTTGAATTTAGTTTTGATAAACTTTTGTACTAACAAACAAGTCAACGATCTGAATATTTAATTTAGAAGCTTAAGATATACAATACAATGTTTTACAACTACCTTTCATAGGCTGAACTAATGCATTACAATTTTAGTGCTATAATAATAAAGCGAAATATTTCTCCTAAAAACGGGTGAATATAGCATCTACATACTTCAGCTAGCGGTAAGTCATATGTGGATGTCATTTCAGCTAGGGATTGCTGCATCATCAGTATATGTGAAAATAATTTGTGTGATACATAATAATGACAAATGTAAATCACATATTAAATTGGACCAGAAAAAAGGTAATTTTCTCAATATGTTCGTCACAACACTAAATTTTTCGCAGCAAACATTCATAGTTATCGCCAACGTGTTAATTGTTGAATTAATTTTATTTTGAGAATAATTTTGTTGCTGTAATAAAATTATTCTTATTATTTTATTGTTCTAAATAAGGCAAATATTGTTTATTAGTACATAATATTATTTTTAGTTTATTGACAACAAAAAGGCTAAAATAAAATTAATAGTGGCGATAACAATATTTTAGTGGCGATATCAAAAAACGAAATCGAAAAATTAATATTTATTTAGCAAACAAATATTTGGGTAACTTATGTATCCATCAAACAAATTATTCCAACTTAAAATGTATAAAGATCACATATTTGAGACGAATTAGGTCTCCGATTTTTATGCCATTTGACAAACTAGGTCTAACAGCAGACTTGGAATGAACAAGGTTCCTTTGTTTACAATTATTTAATTTATTTTTGAGACAAACAAGATCTTAATTATTATCTTCGTTGACGAACGAGATCAAGCCTTGACAAGAAGAGCAACTAGATCTTATAGTAAAGATCTTAAGCTACCGTGAACCATATCACAGTTATGTTTACCTTTGCCAGATTTCCAATAAGATTTTAAAAGTTTCCTTTTTAAATCTTATTATGTTTAAAGTAAAATAAATGGATATTTTGTAAATCTGATTAAAATAAGCACACCTTATTTGGTCCTTCAAAAAGTTGACCAAGCATTCAAAGGTCTAGCGCAACGTAAAATGTTTCGAATGTTATTAAATAGTACCGGGAGAACTTGGCCTTTGATAGAAAACCTGGTTCTGGTAGAAGGAGTTGTTCACATGATGTTTATAAGGCCAAGAAAATACAGCATTTTCAAAAGAACTGCAAACAGTGCTCGGACATTTAAAAAAAATAACACTTATGCGGGTTTGGAAACATATATGCTCAAAAATTTCTTGAAGCTAATTAAAATTTGGAGATCTAAACCAGATTACGAAAATTAAAGTCAAGTTTTCTAAAAAATATTCTTAACCCACTTTGTTGGGGACATTTTTATTTTCACATAAATTGAAACGGTGATACAATATCATCTACATATTGAATTTTATCACTAAACTAGGAACACTTTTAAGTTTAAAACGACCTCAAAATAGAAATAATTGGTTCTAATTTTTGGACGTTACGAAATTTCAGATATTTTAATTAGTGAGATTCTACTTTATTCATTGGAGCGATTTAAAAAGCACGTTTTTTTTCTTTCTTGATTTACGATATCAAAACCACCGTACTACTTCAAAAGCTTCTACGAATATTCAAAATTATTTTGGTTTCCATTCCATATGTTTGTTTCGATACATAATATATTTGCTACTGTAATTTTCAAGATAATGCTAAAAGTAGGGTACAAAATCAAGTAGCCAGCTGTAAGAATATAAGTTATAAGAAAACGTTAAAAAATAAAACAAAATGAAATAAATGAAAGCGAAAGAATTATTTAAAATAAGAAAAATAAATAACAAAACAGCGAACAAATAGAGAATGAAATAAAACAAATTAAACAAATAAGTATTACGAATAATAAAAATAAAGTACAACAAATTAAAAGGCAAACAAAACCAAAATCGAATGATAAAAAAAACAAAAGAAAACTCACAAAACGTTAAAAAAGTTTCCAAAATACCAACACATCAAACGGAAATATAAATAAATACCAACACCAGCATACAAATATTTATGAAAACGCAAAAATAAAATAACAACAAATACAAAACACCATAAAGAGCTACAAAAACTACACAAAACTATTTGTTTACTTTACAACACTCAACCAATCACAAAAGTGGAGAGTACACTTTGTTGTCAATGTGTGTGTGTTAAGTATCTATGTGTGAAAGTAAATGAAAATAAAATAAAGAAACTCCACCTTTACCTCTGACATGTGTTTTATCTCTTTAGTCATAATGCGCATGTCCGTCATGTTAACACACAAACAAACACAAACATTCAAGGCATTTGTGATGGATGGCCATTGTCAAAAAGCCACTCCTCTCTATTATTTTTCATAGTGTTTTGTTGTTTCTGTATTGTATGTTGCCAAGTTGTTTTTGAGGGCTGTTGCTTTGACTGTTTGCTGCAGCTAAAATTTTTGTTGTTTACACAATTCAGTACATTCGGTACAACTGCTTAGATTGGTAGTAATAACTAATGAGAGAGTGTTATTTACTTGTTTGTTGTTGTCTAAAGAAAATATCGATAAATGAAATATCAAAAGGAACAATTTACGAAATTAAAAGCGAAAAATATTAAAAACAATTTAAATACATTTTTAATAAAAATACTGTCAAAAAATATTTAAAATTTAATTAAAAAAAACTAATTTTTAAAATTCTGAAAAATTAAAAAAACAGCAACAATTTTAAGTCACTTTTCTTATTGAAGAAAAAATGCAGCAATAAAAGTGCAAGAAAACAATAAATTTATATTAAAGCCACAAATGTCCACCATAACTCTTTTTGTGTGTATCCTGAACCGGTTTCAATGAAAATTCCCCTCTCAGAACCAAAAAGTAATAAATAAATAATAACAAACAACAACACCAACAAAAACATTTACATTTAGCCAGAAAGAGTAAAGAACAAACAAGAAATTGCAACGACGACATAAAACAACAAAAGCAAAATCAGCAGCAACAGCAACACCAACAACATAAAACAAGTGTGTAACGGAATTATTGTGTGAGTGAAGCAGAAAAACACAAGTGATCTATAGACTGGTCCGTACTAAAGGAACAACAAAAAGAGTTGTAGTTTTGTAGTTGTTGGCTTTAAAACTCTACAAAACCAAACTCTGAGAAATATTGTTTTCACATTCACACAACCCGCTCATACGCACACATGTACATATACTGTTGTTAAGGTACATTCAAAAATCTTGTCTTGTTCAACAGCAGGCAACCTTCATACGCACTGTTGTGTGTAGAATTTGACAACGGTTGTGTTATTTGTTGTTATTATTATTGTTGTTGTTAGAGTTGTAGTTTTGAGTTTTCTTATCTTATTGTTTTGGCGCTTATACTTGTCATCGTCGCCATGGGTGCCATTGTGGGCTCAACCATTTCAAATTGTCGCGCTTGAGTAAACACCAGAGATACGCCATTCTAATGTTCCGCGTCGCGTTACGTTATATTTGCTGTAGTTGTATTCCGACTGATCATCATTAAAACTAAACTAAAAAAATTAAATTTAAAAACATGAATTAAGAAATTTTTCGTTAAACAAAAAATAATAATAATAATAATAATAATAATAATTATTACCTATTTATAGTAATAGTTTTGCTATTTATTATGTATTAAAATTTACAATAAATGAATTCATTTTAAAGTGTTAAAGTGAAAAATGATATAAAAAATAAGAATTAATATTAAAAGTGATTTTTAAACACATTCATGATAATTGAAGTAAATTTAATCAAAAGCCAATAATAAAGGTGTGTGTGCGTCAAATAAAGTGAATATAAGACAACATTTTATACGACAACAGAACGCTGGATTATATCGTTGCTGAATTTAACTGAAGATTGTAAGTTAAAAACTATTTTTTTTTTTTTGGATTAACGGAAATAAATAAAAATATAAATACGACGCATTATTGTACTAATAAAATTTGATCGCGGAGTTATAAATAAAATATTTTTATAAATATTTTCTTCAAATAAAGATGAAAAAATCGTATAAGTAATACTCCAGGATCCTGAAATATTTTTAGAAATGGCACAAACCTTATATGCGATTTACTCAATCAAATTTCATGTTAAATGTTTAATGAATCTCTAACGCATACATTCGAAATTAAATCTGATTTAAAACTTAAGTCGAAATATGTTTCAGATCTGTATTCCTTAACCTATACACGCGATAAACGTCACTTCATAATATGTTCGTCGCAAACATTTATTGTTATTACCAATATGTTTTTTGTTGAATACATTTCATTTTAATAAAAATTTCATTACTGTAATAAAATTATTTTTATTAAAGAAAAATAATATGGTGGTTGCAATACGTTTGAAAATAAAATATTGAAATTTTATTGTTATTGAAAAGCCCGTTATAACGAAAATACGAAAATATTTTTATTCGATAACAAAATAATTAGAATAAAAAATGTTATTGAATTAAGAACATTTTTTATTGGAACAACAAAATTTTTAGTAGCGATAACAATAAATGTAGTGGCTATAACAATATTTTTAGTGACGATAACAATATTTTTAGTGGCAACAACAATAACTATTGTTATCAATGCAAAATAATAATGCAAACAAACAAATTTTTTATCACAATAACAAATTTTTTAATGAAATAACAATGTGTTTAGTGGTAATAGCAATAATTAATTTTATTAAGTCACAATGTGAATAAATTAAATATTTATTTACGGTAACAATATCTAATAACAATAGTATGTTGCTTTTCTCTTATGGTTACCGCAAACTTTTTATTTCTGTGCGTGTACATTTTAAACAGATTATTAAAATTTCAAATGGTTCGAATTATTTGCTATTGTTGTTAAAAATTTTTAATTTTATGAATTTTAGTCAAAACTATCAAACTTCAATTTGACATAATTTCTACATCAGTTATCCGATTTTTTCAAGGATTAAGTACAATAAGTTTAGAAGTTTACAATTGTTTAATTTCTTCTTCATTTGGGTGGTATATCGAACCTAAAACTTTGAAACTTTCAATTTTTTAAGGAATTTCACTGGGTCATTCCTGAGGTGTTTTGCGAATAGTCGTCATAAGGCGCAAGATATTTTAAATAGTAATAAATGAATTTATGATTTGATTGAATAATAATCATGATATGAACAAAGATGTGTTATTTTCACTCCGAGTAAAACTTGGACTTATTTTTTACTCACTCTGCCGTCATAAAACGGAAAAAAACACCAAATCAGATTTTTCCAAATTTCTATTTAAGTTTATTTAAGTTTTTCAAATATATATCTTTGCAAATTAAAACAATATAAAAAGTTTAAATTCTTTAATGAATTCCAACCAAAAATCCTTTAATTATCCGATTTTTTCTATATACATTTTGTTGCTTTACCTGATTGTGACTACAAGACGCTAAAATTTTCCAAATAGATGAACAAACTACAACAACCACATTTTGAAAAGTGTCAAATAAATGTTTGCAAAAATTCTGAAAACATTGAAAATGTGGAAAATGTTTAAATGAATAAAAAAGTGTTCCGAGTAAAATTTATGTCTTTGAAACTGCGAATTGAAAGCAACATTATTGATACTATCGACCATAACTACAAAAGGAGGAATCTTCCATCGAAAAAATATTGTAGAAAAGTGTTCAAATTCTAAAATTGTTAACACTAGTGGCTAGGAAAACAACCCCACTTTTATGTCATAATACTGAAGAAATTAAAATTGTTAACCAACACAATTTCAGTTTCAAAGTAGCACTGTAATATTTCTTAAAATGAAAAAAATAACATAAACGTCAATTCCGACTCCCAAAATGAATTCTCATGTCTTTTTTCGGAAAAATATCATTCCAGCATTTCACAGTCAGTGAATAGTCCGCCGTGACACATTTAATTATATTTTATTAATATAATAGTTTTCCTAGATATAAATTTAATTTTCTTTCTTAACAAATTTGGGTTGGATTCAAGTGATGAAGTCATTTTTCACTGAAAATGCTCCGCCATTTATACTTATAATGAACAAGTTTAAAAATATTACGTTCAACTTGCACAGTAACCAACTTCAACTAGCCTATGGATGGGCCTTTCCTTATTTTCGTCATGGGATAAGGTATTGTATATAGTACTGAATTTGGAATATCATTTAGGAACGTTATCCACAATGAATTTGCCCTTATAACAATTCAAATGTTCCAATAATTTGAAACTTTATTTTTAAGGATTTTTTTACATGGAATTATGAGGTCACTAGTGACTTTAATTTTACAATAAAAAATAACATAATAAATCGCCAGAAAAATCCATCGCGAATATCTATTTGACAATTTTCAGAAGTCTTTATTGTTGTTGTAATCTGTCCGTCTATTTTGTAAATTTTGGCGTCTTATAGTCCTAAACAGGTATAGCACAAAATATGTGTATAGAAAAATGTATAATTAAAGGACTCTTAATTGAAATTCCTTAAGAAGTTAAAATTTTTCATAATTTTATATATTCGACAAACATGGAGAAAATTAAAGTTGGACATAGTTAATTTGAGATTGAATATTTTTTTCATTTCGTTTAAATTTAACGTTTTCATGTTTGTTTTAAAATAATATTGTACAAATTAGAATCTATCGATATTTATACATAAAAATTATATATTATATTATAAATTTTTAATATTACTTTTGTATGGTAAAATTTCACATTAACAACGACTGTTTAAATATAACTCATTTTTGGTATTTAATTTTCATCGATAAACAAGCATAAAACTAAGTTAATTATTTAACTTATAACTGGAAGATTTCTGAAGATGTTATACAAAATGTTTATTGGATAGAAACAACTATTAAAACTTTTTAAGAAAGAAATCAAAGGGTGACCCCTTTCGTAATAATCAATCCTTCGTAAAATTCGAATTCTATAAAAAACCAGTGTGTAAATGACTACAAACAGTGGTAAACTACAAGAAACTACCCCACTCCAAGATCACAAGATCACTTTTACAATTTTGGAGTTAAAAAATTTTAATTTTTATAATTTTTTTATAATATCAAATGAAGGATTTGCTCAATAGATTCACAAACACGTTTACAATCTTCATTTGACAAAATATATGTCAATTTGATTGTTTTTTATAAAAAAGATATTTAAATATATATGAAACATACTTTACATGTGGAGTGAGATTGAAATATTTTTAACATACATATATCTTAATAAAATTGAAACAACTAAATTTACTTTTTTAATGTTATTCTATTTGATTGAATTTATTACTAAAATTTATGAAACTAACTTCGTACCAAATAGTTCAAGCACTGAGCTAACCGGGCTTTTATATTTTTGGCTTCAGAAGCATTATGTGTAGCATTTCTTCTACCTGAATTAGGTTTTTTTCAACGGACAAGTTCTTCCGATACTGTTTAATAAACTTTGAATGCTTGACTTTTTGTAGAACAAAGAAGGATTTTGTTGAAAGTATTTTAGTATTTTAGTACTACTTTAATGACGAAACAAATGTGAGTCATTCATTTTAATCAGATTAGCAATATATTAATTAATTTTATTGATATTAACGTAATAAAAAATATTGAATAATACTTGGATTAAAAGTTTTAATGAAAAATGTGTGTTAAGATATTTTTCCTTGTTTACTCTTTAATTCGATATTCATTCTTTGACACCTATTGTGAATGAAATTGTGGAGTTTCTACGGGACGTATGAAATGAATACGCGATACTAACATTGAAATGAGATTTATATGTAATACAGTTATTATACACTGATATAGAGATTGTTGTTTTTTGAAGGATAACATGTTACAATGTAAAATCAAAAATGCTCTTAACAATTCTTTAAATGAAAACAATTTAATATTTAAATACAATTGAATTAACTAAAATTTTGTTATATCAAATGATTTAACAAGAAAAAACATTATTATTTTAAATTAGTTTACTTTTAAATTGTTCTTATTTCAATATTTTCCGTTTTCTTTTCATTTCAGATAAATTCATAATGTCCCAGTTACCATAGAACCGTTTTCAAAAAATATGTGAATGAATAATTGTGTCTATAACAGAAACAGATAAAAATAGAAAATATAAATAAAACATAGAAAATTCTTTAAAATTAAGCTTATGGATGTGTGTGCCTAATAGAAGTCGTTGTAGAATAAAAGAGACTTAGAAAAAATATTAGAATCTTACAAAGTTGTAACCCAATTTAAAAAAAATGCAAGAAGTCTGCACAACATTAGAAAGCCAAATGGGCGCACAAATCAAATCAGAATCACCGCTTAATGCACTACAAGTGCAAACCGGTCAAACTGTTGTGCCCGGAGTGACAGCCACGCCACAACAGGTGCAACAGGCCACAACTAATGTAACGGCTGCTACAGCCACTGCAATGCTAATAAACAAAATGGGACCAAACTGTGATAAACGAGTTAATGCCAACGAAACACCCTACTGGATGACAGCCAGTGAGGGAGGCTTTATTAATTCGCAACCATCAATGGCAGAATTTTTAAATCATTTAAGCCCTGAAAGTCCGAAAATGATGGGTGGCGGTTTGGTTTCTGGCGGTGGAGGTGTTGGTGGTGGCGGCGGAGGTAGTGTAACACCAGTAGTAGGCGGATATCCGGTAGGTGTTGGTGGTCCACCGCAGACACCAGATGGCATGGATTCGGTGCCAGAATATCCCTGGATGAAAGAAAAGAAAACCTCTCGTAAAAGTAATAATAACAACAATCAAGGTAAGTGATTTTTTTTTTAATTTCTAACTTACAATTATTTTTTGTTTTCTCTGTTGTAAAATGGAAAACGAAACAAATGTGAGTAAAAGAAACTTCAAATACTTAAATGCAAAAATGTCATTAATCAAAGAAATCAGTGCAATTTGCCTCTAAAACAAATCATAAAGAAAAGATAGGCAGACACTTGAACGAAAAAACGAACGAACGGACTGATGGTTGAATGGACATAATCAGACGGCGCCGGATCTTTTTCTATAACAATTTTGTTATTTTGAAATTACAAAAACACTATTTGATTGAATTCAAGTATGTGAGTAAATGTGTATTTTATATGAAAACATCCGCATATAAAATTAAACCGAGAATACTCTTGCTGTTAATCAGTTCGAAAAAAAAACAACAAAAGTATTGGTGTGTTCTCAAAAATTCGGTTTCTTTTGATGGACCGTGAAAGAAATTCATCAAAAAGTTTTAAAACAAAAAATATTGAGGGTTTGAAGAGTACGACGAAGAGAAGAGCAAGCGGTTAAGATCAGTTACTTTAGATCATTTGTAATAATATTTTGTAAGGAGAGACCAATCAACAACCATCAAAATTATACTTCATACATATATCTTAACACTTTTATGCAGTAAGATTAATTGACAAATACACATAATGGAACTTACTTCAAATAGGAACGAACTTATTATAGATGTACTATAGATCAATAAGTAAACATTTCTATCACTTTTAGATCAATAAAATTTAAAAGTGATTTATTTTTAAAAATTTTGTTTTCAAAATTTCCCGATATCAAGATATCACTTTATAGGAACAATATTTTATTAGCTTCTTAAAATCGACTTTTTGCCTGAAATTTGGTATAAAAATGCATCTTCAATTCTCATATCTACAAGATCATTTAAAATAAAAATCATCATCAGTTTGATGGAAGCATGTCGAAGTCAATTTGTAAGTTAAACCCTCTAAATCTAGAAAAATACAATAAAATGTTTATTTGGCCTAAAGGCAAATACTTATGTGTGAGTGAATGTTATTTATCATATGGAATTTTAATAATAAATTAGTTATCAAGGTTGTCTAGTTTCTGATTATTTGTGTATTATTTTAGACAAAAAAAATTGCCCTAAATTGGCCCTTTTTTCCTCTTTACACTAAAAGACATTAACTCTTGAATGAAATGTTTTCATCAAAAGTAAAATAATGAAGAATTTTAGACCTTCAACGCAAAGCGGACATAAACAAAGAAACCGACAGGAAAGGAAGACAATACAATAAACAAGAACACAAAACAGAACTATAAAGAAAATATTTTGTTAAAGTGCAACCTGTTATTTAGGTTCATTTGTCAAAATATTCCAAGTCCTTTTTACCATTAAAGAATCAACCAACCATCGGACTTACTGACAGCTATACAGATGGATGGACGAGCTGACAAACGAACGACGAAATACTCTGTTATTTACAATATTGCAATGACACTTATATACAAACATTTGTACATGTGTATGTATATAATTGAACTGACATTTATATGCAATGAAATTTTAACTATTTGTCTTGAAATGGCTTCAAAGTTTGAAAATTGCTTAAAGCCAGTGTTTCCTTTTCCTTTGCATTAATATCATATGAATATTGTACTCGGACAGTGACAGCCAGTAGTTTGTATCATTTATTTCATTTTTATATCCTACGGTTACAATTTCTGGCTCATTTTTCTCGTTTTGCTTTTCCTATATGAATACAATTGTTAAAATAAAAATGTTGGAATGGATGAAAAAAAAAAATATTTCAGCAACACATGCAAAATTCCATCCAGTATAAACTGGAATTTTATTTAGGTCTGTTCTAGAGTTTTTGTTATTTTGTTATTTTCTGTTTGTGCAAATTTTTAGGCCAGTCCGTTTTATTTTTTATTTATTTTTTGTATTCCAAACAGTTGGTACACCTTTTTAAGCAAAAGATTTTTTTGTGTTTTATTTTCCTTATTCAACAAAAGGTGAAATCAATTAATCACTATTTGTAGTGCCATCCCCTTTAGTATATTTTTTACTTTTGTATTTGACTGTAAATTTACTTATTTACTTAAATATGAATTTTCTTATACATATGGGTATCCGTATGTATGTCTTTGTAAGTGTTAGCCAAGAGCTTATTAATTTTCAGCTGTTTTTTTCTTTTCATTTTTCCAAATTTGCTACAATTAAACTAGTAAGGAATAATGAAGTAATATTGTGGAACCAACTCTAATCACCACCATTTACATAAAATTTCCAGTTAATAGAGAAGTAGATCTCGTAAACCTTATAAGAAGCATGAGAACTTTAACTGCGCCTAGAAAACATTGCTATGACATTTATAATCAATAATGAAGATATAATAATGAAAAACATGAATGTGACAAGTTATCGACTATAAGTTTTCAAATATACTTTAATGTATTTTTGTATAAACGAGTTATTTTCATATATTTTTTAACCGTCCTAACGTGGCAGGAAAGCTATAGAGTTTTACTAAAATAATAATACATAAAACAAATTGGTCAAATTAACTGAATTTAATAGCAATGGAGATATATAATGTACTATATTTCATTTAAATATGTTTATATTTCAGTCTTATAAAGGTTCAAATCTCATTCCTACATTTGTAACTACATGTCTCAAATTTCATGAAATTATATGTAAATTGCGCTCTGTACTTGGTCAAATTATCTCAGAAAGTGATAATGATTCTATGATTATACTTTAAATTTAGTTCACTCATCTTGTAATACTTCAGATACCTGTCAGTGTTGCCAATTTAGCCATTTTCAGTCCCGTTTAGATACCGAAAATTTAATTTTGACATTAAATATTTTTTAACCATTTTTATTTACACTTAGCAATTCTTAGTCATTTTCATAAACATTTTCATCAATCATTTATTAATTTAAACTTAAAATTTCTACAGATAATATAAATATACAAAAAAATCCGACAAAACATACATAAAATACTTAAAAAGGAAGTTCCTCATTAAACTTTGAAAAGTCGGTATCCAAAATCTTTGGATCAATAAGACGAACCTAATGATAATTTATGAAAATCGTATAATGTCGTCTCTATCTGTTTTTGGCACTTTCAATCCACAGTATTTGTTATTGCCCTGAGTAGTTTCTTATTAGAAAAAAGTAAATGATCTGACACAGACTCTATAATCAGGATATCATTCATAGAATTTTCAATTATAAATTAAAAATTAGAATGAAATTTTGCAGTAAGATTAAGATATATGCACCTTATTAATATTCCAAAAATGATCAAAATCGGTTCAGTTTAAAAATATGAATTGAATTTTTATGAAAAAATAATAGTATTTTTGTTGAAATAGTTCAACGAATAAACTTTTTTCAACGAATGTGTTTTAACAAATACTTAAATAAATCAATTACTTTTGTTTTTACTATAAATTTTGTGTAAATTTTTCAATAAAATTTTGCTTTTTTGATCATAAAGAATTGGCAACACTGCTACCTATGATTGTAAATGACATGGGAGGAGGTTTTACTAAATATTATAACCCCCTCCCCATCATATTAAGAAGATCATATGAAATATACATTCTAATTGTTCTTGTAAAAACATTATTTTTAAATTATTCTTTTAATGGCGAACCCTAAAAATACACACATAACATGTTTTATCAATTTATCCCCAAAAGCAACAGGATATTCTTATACTTAATATGACCATATTGGCGAATGGCACAACATCCGCCATTCATATAAATATAAATAGGAACAATAACACAACCAAACATTTTGCCAACATTAATATGCAGGATACGAACAAGAGGGCCAATTTACAAAACATTCAACAAGCTAAAAGATAAATATAGTCAAAACATATAAATCTATTAAACCAAATTCATGACATTTCATATGAGAAGGGAATGGGAGAAATCATAGAAAACAATAAAAAACAGAAAACAATAACATTAAATGTAAAATATAAATATTTACATGTATACCCTACACAACATTTAGGTGGTTTTAACATACCAAAACATACTCTTTTAGTTCTTTTTTGATTGAAATTTTTATTACAATTTTCAAAAAAAAAAAAAACAACAAAAAAAATATTTTTATAGTATTAAAGAATACAAGGAACCAAATGTCGTAGGTAATATTAACGAAATGTTTTCGGAAAACTTTAACGAAAAAATAGTGTTAAATAAACATCTTTTTATTCTAATTAATATAATTTTTCTTCAAATTGAAGAATTTTCTTCAAATAAAAAAAAAATATATATTTTACTAAAAGATGTAAAATTAAATAAAATTTCATTAAAAGTAATCAAATGATATTTGCTAAAAACGGCAGTAACGCATCGTAACTAAAATAATTTTATTCAATTCTACATACTAAAATGAAGTAAATTTGAATAAAATTTTTGTTAGTTTAACAATTTTTTCGCAAATAATTTTTTATATTTTCTTTGTCATATTTCGTAAACTGAAATGCAAATGTGAGATTAGCTGATCAACAAACATGTAAATAACTTTTAGTCATAAATACAAGCCGGTCGACTCACTACCGTCCTTTTACCTTGCACTATTTTCTGTTGTCTGTTACGTTTTTTACACTATATAATTATTATCTAAAACCAGCTTTTACCCGATGTGCATTGCTACTCCTCAATCCTAGATCTTGAAAAAAATTTCAGAAATCACAAATCGCAGTATCTTAAAAAATGTAATTGGTAACAAATTCTCGCAATAGTAGATCTATAGATTTTCGATAATCAATATCGCATTGGGAGCACTCTTTCCGTTGGTCCTTAATAGTTTATGTATTGATTTATTACAACAATTTAACGTAATTATTTTTCCCAATTCAACTAAAATTATGTAAATTGAAATTAAATATGGTATTTATATTGATGATTATTATATCAATATAAAGAATTTCATTTTGAATTATGCATTATTTAAATTGAAAAATTTTAATTCAATGTTTTTCAAATTTAAGAATTTACGAAACATTAACGAAAATTTTCGGTATGAATAAAGGTTTCGTTGGCTGATTTTGAACCTACTTTTCTTCAACTTTACACCTTTTTTCGATAAATTTACTTCTTTTTTGGTTCAGTGTAGTGATGCTATTCTGAACCGTTTTCGGAAATTCTTTCATTAACCTTTTTTATAGAGCTTTCTCTGACTTTGCTCGAACGTTTAAAATGTACCTCACGTTTAGAGATTTCTATTTTAACAATGGCCCAACATCTTAGTACAAATAACACATTATTGTTATTATATCTCTCATGGACCCATTTATAATAGTTTAGGCTAGAAATAAGTAGACACATTATGAAGCAGCATTTGTAAATTTTGATGTAAATTTTGTTATTTATATAGGTCGATGTAAGCAATGGCTGACTTATTTGCAGCAACTGCATATTGCTTGTTATACTAAAAATTGCTTGGAAATGTTTGACTACTTTTGGGTCCTATATTTTCTTCAACAATCCTTCGAATATCAGTACTAGAAAATTATTGAGCGGGAAGTTGTGAAAAATTTGCCAAAACATACGTCTCGTCATCCATTATGGAGCACGAATACTTTTCTCAAGAAAACTTAACCTCAGTTTCCGTGCTGTGTTCTTTGCCTCTAAATTTTTAGCAGAATTTCTGTCAGGAACTTTTTAAGTCTTGTATATTTTTAAACCTCTTTTAAAGCATTGAGCAGAAAAGAAAATTATGAAAAAATTCCTAGTAAGTACTTTTCTCATTCTTAAAGTATAGAACCAAATTTTAAGTTAAAAATTTTGATAGCTCTTACAAAAAAGCATTATGAGATTAGAAAGGACTCGATCAACACATAGAACTTCTTCCTTATAAATGAAACAAATATTTTCACATTAAATACAATTTGTACCAATTATGTTACGTTTATTCCAAAAAAGAGAAAAAACAAAAAATCATAAATCTTTAGTAACCCATAGATTTCATTTGACATTATTAACAAATTAAACTGTTAAATGCCACCAAAATACGTATAATATATATGTATATGTGAGGTAAGTGAGAGTGTTAAATTGTTACAACTTTATATAGTTTCTTACAAGATCCAATATTTATCCATTTAACCAAAACAACATCATTTGTAATCTGTCCTCTGAGTAACTTGAACAAGCTAATTTATTCATTCATTCATTTCAACAATTCAGATAATTCTATTTTTATACAAAATACATTTGTTTAGTCAGCAGCCAGCGGTAACTTCACTAGTCACAGCAGGGCGGCTGACTAGCTTATGTTTGTATATGTGAGTGTGTATGTGTGAATTTTTGAGTGGGTATAAACGAGAAAATATAAAATACAAATCATATTGAGAGTTCACACACTAAATAAATCTAAATTTTTCATTTTGCCTTTAAGCTGTAGATACTCGTACTTGTACTGTTTATATGTTTACAAATCTACGTATGGATGTATGTAAGAATTATTGACCCTTCACAAATAAATTTGCTATGGATAAACATATATTTACACACTTTAACGAATATCATATGTACAGGAGTATCATTACAAGTGGATTTAAGGTGTTTAACACGCATTTTGTTCTGAATTTGTTTAAGGCGATTAAGAATGCCATATATAGAACAATTTGACTGATATATAGTACCGAGTCGATTTTTTTAGCGCCGGATTTTTTAATATTTAAACATTGACGAGTTTTATAAATTTTGTAATAATTTATTTTGGAAAAAGACCTGTGTCTCACTATCGTAATATGTGGATCAATGATCTTGAAGTTTGTTAAGTCAAAAATTTTATTACCTTAAAGCCATATTTATCAAATTAGTTACATGTTATTGAAGACAATTAAAACAATTAAGAATGCTATATTCTGCCGTGTCAAATATTCAATACCCTCCACCGCACGTGTAAGAAGTTGCTACAGATATCGGTATAAATTTTTTAATGTAAGCTGGTTTTAAATAAAGAACTCTTCAGAACAATAACAAATAATCAGACCATTATTTTATATTACATCAGACATCGGTCTTTGTTATTGACCGATGTTGTTAGTTTTTAAAATAAAATTAAAGTGGAAAATAATACTTGAATAATCATTGAATAGAGAAAAGTAGTCAGGACGTGAGACTAACTTTGTTTTGACCTAATCAAGGGCATATTTGGTTCACTAACAATTTGTTAAGTACATTTTATATGAAAAATGGAATAAATTCCAATAAGTTTATTTCTAACAGAAATGAAAGAAGTCTAAATTGGAAATGAAATAACATCCTAAAACATAATGATTAATTTCCTATAATTGGAATCTTAAAATTTTAAGGGAATACTTAATTTGTGAAATTACTTCGATAAAATAAGACCATAATCAATCCCAATTACAAGTTTTGACGAAAAAATTTACAATCACCTTTTGACCGGACTAAAGGCATTTCCCTTTGTAGCTGTAAAAACTTCGTTGAAATAAGGTTTTCTGGATAAAAAATGTAATAAATATATAAAACGTTATTTTTAACGAAGTGGTCTTTCTATAAATGGTTTGTAGGTCAGTTAATTGAAAAATTAAATGAAATGTCATATTTTATAAGGACTTTTTTCATTTGAGACTTACTACATTATAAAATATATTCAGAGTAATATCTTATTATATCTTATATATTATTTCTTAACCCCAATTTGTATTTCGAAATTTAGGAAATTCTTTATTGTTGAGACTTATTACATTAGGGACCTATTTCGCGGTGCCGAATTTATCGAACACTGAAACAAAGAAGCGTTGACTTTGGAGCAACTAACATCGTGTATTATAAATTAACTATTAAATCGAGATTTATTACAATATTAAATCAACACGTTTTTATATTGATTTATCATAGTAAAATGTTAATTTTCATCTATTGAAAAATAATGTTGTATTAAACACTTTCTGAAGCTGCAGTAATATTAAAACATAATTGTTTAGGTTGATTTTACATTTGTTATTTAAATAATTTAAATAATGTCAAACCAATTCAGATATGAAAATACATATCAGATAATAAATGTAGGAGCTATGAATGGAAAAAGGAGTTCCTGTGAATGAAAAATTAAAATTTCTTTCTTCATAACTAAAACCGTTAAACATAAATTGTTAAGAAAAAGTTAAGGTTCCCTGTATTTGGAAAAAAAATTTTTGATTTGTACTACTTAAGGAGTGAAACTACATCAAACCGTTTTCGTTTCACTCACCTTCAGCTTACAATATATGGAAGCAATTGCAATTTATTACATTGACAATTAGTTGTGAAATTCTAATTTATCTATTAATTACAACCCACCAAACCCATCTAAAGTTATTTCGTAGAATGCGTCGGTTTGAACAATAAAATTCACATGAAAACAATTAACCATATATTTGGATTATACAGAGTATGTGTTTATTACATGAAAATGTGTGTTTAATTTACCCCCGCTAATTTATTACAATTGTTTTACATAAAACATAGAAACAATATCCCAGCGAACAATTTCAATGTAATTTAATATAAGACAATTTTAATTCAAATTCATATCAAAATCTGATATTAAATTATAATTAAAAGGATAAATTTTAATTATCGTCCATACCAATCAACAAATCTTAACATCACGTTCAGGTTAAAAGAAATAACCAAAAATATCAATGAATTTAATTCACTAGAGAATATAACGAAAATTACCAATTTAAACAAATCGATATATGAGCGAAACTAGAGACTATGCTATTATATTTTTCACTCAGATATTGGAACCACTTATGTAATTCTAATTTCTGATTTTCGAAGTATTTCCGAATTAGGAATAAAGGCCGATATTGTTATAATCAATTTCAAGTCTTTTTATTACACTTTACTGCAAAAGAATAAGCAATTAAGACAACGTCATTTTTGTTTTCTTCTAATTGAGAAAATGTTTGGCATAAGTTCTGCAAAAGACGTTTTATTTTATTAGACCCACATTGCTATCAAATGTCACATAAATGTGAGAGAAATATAGACACCAAATTTAATTCAGTAATTTCTCTTTTTATATTTTAATCACTGAGCAAGGATCATTTTGTGCTATATTCGGCTATGGCAAATCTTTAGAAAACAAATACTGAGATCGTTTCATTGAGGTCTGTCAAATATTGTGGATTTGAGCATGTCAACAACATACAGCCAAACGGACATAGCTAACTCGAATCAGATTTTTATTTGATACAAGAATATATATAAATTATAAGGTATGAGATTATTCCAGAATGACAATATTAATGTTCCCTCTTTACCACTTGTGGTGGAAATTATAAAAATGTCCAGAAATTGGAATTACAGATTATAATTTAAGAGCGTTAAATGTATTGACATGGATGGTTCTAATTTCTGGAGAGATTCAATTCATGAGATTTTACTGTATATACCAATAAAATGATAATAATGTGATTATATAAGAGTAGTGAAGCATAATTCCCTATAGCCCATATGAACTAATTATTATACTCTTGTTTTAATTTAATCAACATTCATTTTTTTGGAAAAGTTACTAAAAATAATATAAATTAATTTGTTGGATCTATGTTTAATAAATTTCAGCTCAAATATGACAATAAATAATTATTTGAATGTCGTTTATATTTTATTAATTTGTTATCACAGATAGAAAAAGAACAGAAACTAAGCGCCATCTGCCTCATCCACCCACTTACCATATGTTGCGCTTTTATATGATTTTCTATGAAAAAGAATTTATTCCAAAAAATTTAAATCAACCTCCCTTTTTATCAAATCGGTTGAAAATAAAATCAAACGTATATTTAAAAGAGAAAGTCCTTTCAAAGGAAGCAAACATAAAAACAGAGCATATGAAAGATAACATTGAAACTTACCCCCTGTAGTTTTTATGATGATTTTGGTTGTTGTTGTTGTTCTTGTACAAATGTTGAAGGAATATAACAAATCATTTATCATAATTCTCGTGTTTATATTTTATACTTTTTCTCAATGAAGGTTGATTTTATTTTTAATACTTATTCTACAATCCACCTTCCCCCGTTTGCAGCCACCGCACTATAACTGCCAAATGATTTAGAGAAAAAAGAATGAATATTAAGACTTAAATGAATATAGAAATGATGGTGATGGGTTGTTGTGGTATGGAATGGTGGTTTTGTTACTCCTGACTTTATTTTATTTTTTTCATTTTTTGCATTTTTATTAATTTTTATTTATGATGAGTCATTTGCACGTTTACAGCAATTTTAACCTTTTACACATGAATTCATTCAACGAAAGTTTTTTTTTTGTTTGTTAAAAGCAAAAAAAGACAAACAACAAATAATATGAAAATAACAAAATTAATAAAATTCTAAAAAAATTGCAAAAAGTTTTTATTTAAAAGAATTTTTTCAATGACAAAAGTTTTTTGTTTGCTTTTGTGTCATTCAATGTAAATATTTTGTTTTCACATAAAACAAATTTTATCTATTTTTAGATTTACTCTGTGATTTTAGCAGTTTTGGAATTAGAAACTAATATTAAATGCTCATTTGTGAAATTTGGAAAAAGTTTTGAAATTATTTCCAAAAATTCTTTTACATGCGCAAGTTTTTAATAATTTAATCTTCAATACCCTCCATCACAATACGTGTGAAGAAATGTTATTGTTCATACATACACACTCACACATACATTCAATGACATATATGTATATAATATATACAGGTTTTTCCTAAATATAACACAGGAACATTTGATGGGTCATAACATTAGCTATATTTTTGAACTGAATCGATTTTGAAAATTTTTGGAATGGTAATGAAGTACATATAGCCTAACATTATGGCAATATTTTGTTCTAATTTGTCGGTTTGTGAATGACAATTTAAAGAAAAATGTTTGCTTGAACTAAGAGGATGCCTCAAATATCAGTCTATATTTGTTTATATACTGAACTGATTTTGTTGGTTTTAAATACGAAAACTAGGCTAAATTACATTGAGTTCAATCAATTATTGAGAGGATGTGAGCGTGCCAACAGCAGACAGACAGGCGGACATAACTAAATCGACTCAGATTTTGATTTAATGCAAGAATACATAGACATTATGGGATCTGAGACGAGTCATAAAATTTGTTATATTTTCGGCTATAACTTCATTTCTAACTGATTTTGATGGTTTTTCGAATAATTATGAAGTTCTAAAAACCTAATATTATGTCAAGTTTTATTCCAATTTAACGTCTTATAATAGACAATTTAACGGTAGTTCATCGCTTGAACTTAGAGGTTGCATCAGATGTCGCTCTATATCATTTAATATACAGAACCGTTTTTGCTGTTTTCAAATAGGAAACTTCTCAGGACTATAGTGAATACTTAGGCTAAAATTTTATAGAGCTCGGTCAATTTTTGTGGATGTGAGCGTGCCAACAAAAGACAGACAGACAGACAGACAGACATAACTAAATAGACTCAGATTTTGATTTGATACAAGAATATATATAAATTATGGGTCTGAGATGATTGCTTCTTAGCGTTACACACGAAACGAATTAATATACCGCCTTCACCACTACTTTTGGTGGAGGGCATAAAAAAAATAACTATTTTAAGGTTGCTGACCAATCAAATTATGTTAAAAGGAATTCGACGTTTACATTCACATTCTCATACTTTATATTTTTGTTAGAAATTTTCATCATATACTACCAATATCAAGTTTAAACTTTCAATTTTTGCGTTATGACGATTTTGCAACAATTTGGCGATGTGTATAGAAACAATAAAATACCTTAACTGAAATAGGTTACATGAACTTTCTATAAAATATAATTTTGGATTTGAATTTTTTCTTTCCTTTGCACAAATAGTGAAATGGTGTATTAACATTGTCAATCCGTATATAACACCAATAAGTTATAATCTTATTTATTTATTAATTTATTTATTCTGTTGTTGGCTTTTATTTATGATCTTCGCTATTTAAACCGAACAAATTTTATGCAGTAGAAAAGAGTTATAGGCCGATATATAATTAGAAGCAAACAGATTTACATAAAATTTATCCATAATATGCAACTATTTCATCACTCTTACAAAAGTTGTTAAAATCGAACCAACAGAACCAAAGTTTGTTCGCTATGGGAAACAGTTAATATCAGTTTTCAGTTTGTGTGTATGGCAGTGTATATTGGTATATTGTGTATATTGGAGTGTAAATATATGACTTAATTTCTATAGCTTTTTTGGTTACAATAAGCCTGGAAAAGACTATTAAATTATTATTATGCCTACCGTATTGTCACTAGATAATTAAAAAAATTGTGAAATAAGATAGTTTACACTTCACACAGTAAAAATCTTGTGTTCGCCAATAATCGTCACCAACAATCTCAAAATATTGATGTGTTAAGATACAATGTGTTCAATCACTTGTTCGCCACAAGTTCGTAAGAATACAATAACTGCACAAAAGAGTCTCTACTGGACATTGTGAAGTAACTATAGAAAATAAAAGAGATTATCGCCTGGGACAAGTCCATGTTAAAATGATTAGTTGAGAGCTCGGTAAAATGAATAGCGTAGCCCCAGACCCATATGTGAGTAGTTTTTTCTGACATTTATGAAGTTAAGATTATTAAAGGGTTGGCACAGTCAAATATATCATTTTTATTTTATTTATTTATTATTTTTTTTTAATTTATCAGAATTTCAGGAAAAGATCATATAAAATGCATTAAAATGTAGTTCTACATTTTTTTAAATTCATAGTTTGTGTAATTTTTATTTTGGACCAAAACTTAATCGCACTGACAGCTTATTGAATGATCTTTTTAAATTATGGAATTTTAAATTTATCATGAAATTAAAAAAGTTTAACTGTGAAGTAGGAAACTAAAACTTTTCTACTCAAGACAAATTTTCATCTATGGAGTTTCTTTATTACTGAAGATATGTTGAGTTGTTTTTTATGAAAATGATAATGCAACTCTTTAATGATTAAAGCTGAAGTATTTTTGAGTTCATTTGGAAGAGTGCCCGTATCTAGTCAGAGCTATACTCCTTGACTCTCCAAAGTTAAAAAAGTATATTGTAAAAATCACATAAAAAACAATTTTGTATTTAAATAGTCCTCATAAATTTTTATAACTTGTGGAGGTATCTTTCAGAGAGATTCAAGCCAAATAAATGTTTAATCTATTTTGGTCCCTGTTTTTTACTAGTCTTTTTGAGTTAGCGGGGTTAATATAGGCACTAAAAATGAGGAAGCCTAGAATTCGAATTTCTAGCTTTCATAAAATTTTATTTTCTGATCATGAAAATGTTTCTTGTAGAGAAAGCTTCTGTAGAGAGTGAACATTACACCATCAAATTTTTATCAAAATTTGTTCGTTTTATTAAAATTTTAGTTATTTATCTATAAAAATTGTATATACAATTTGTTATACTCTATAAAAATACCTTTTTAAAACTTTTATAGGTATTTAAAAACATTGCAAACACCTTACGCCTTGTTGCCCTTTATTACTTTTATATGAAATAAATAAACAAAAATCCCATTTATTTTGATAATTTTTAAAAATTAACAAAAATAATTGTTCAAGTTTATAATGTTTTTAAATAATGACAAATTGCTTTGCAGATAAGCCGTTCCTTTCCATTATACAACATAAAGTAAGAAAATTAACTTTCAAATAAAAACAAAAAGGAAAAAATAAAGTAAAATGAATGAAAATAAGTGAAAAAAAGAACGGAACACAGAATACAGACCATTTCACTGCTTTCGTTCGTTCGCATTCTTAACCAGAACTAATTGTAACAGATTCTTTTATTCTTCCTTCTTGTTATGGATTTGTATTATATTTTTTTCTTTATTTCCACTGGCACTGACTGGGCTTAACTGCAATCATGACGCGAAAAAAATTGAAAAATTATGGAAAAAATAAGGTTAAAATAACCCTTAAACCCATAAAACCGTTTTCGTTTTTTCCTTCTGTTTTTGTTTGCTTCCACTTCCTTGTAATATTTTTCTTCTCTTAATTTTTTATACATCAAAAAGTAGTCCAGACTTTTGCTGAAGGTATGTCTGTGTGTGTAAAGCGAATGCCAATTAAAAATGAGAAAAACAAACATTTTTATTTATAAACTGCTTCTCTTTCCCTTTTGTCTCCTGTCAGAGTTTAATCTTTCAAGGAAATTGGAAAAATATTGTTAAAATAATGTTGGGATTTATACTTTCTTAAGTGCCGTTATCGCCATAATAGAGTCAACATAACAATTAAGTAATTGTGGGTTTAAACAAAAACCACAAATTCTTGAATAACTGAGTGACTGAATGAGTAGCAGGAAGGGATTTGAACACATTTTTTTTTCTTTTAAAGATTTTTCTAAATATTTAATTTTTAATATTCTATTTTGTTGGACAAAAATACAAAAGGAAAAACTATAAACCAAAAATGATAAATTTTTATCACTTCTTTAATATTGTTGTGATTAAAATTAGGATTTAACATTTAAACACTAAAATTCATAGGGTATTTTCTAGTTCTAATTCTAGGAGGACTGTTAGAGTATCAATACCATTTGCAATTGTGTACACCTTTGTAAATGTGATAAATTTCATTAAGATATATTTAGAGGTTCAAAGGTTACATAAAAAACATATGAAGGTTTTTTGCATATATATTTTTAGAAATATAATATAAGACCAAATTTTTCAGGTGTAGGGTATTTACGTAAGTACTTGGTATCGTTTGAGCGAAATTTACTTGTGTTCATAATAAAGCTTTAGAACTAATTATCTTTAATAAAAATTATAATATTTATTTTTGGTGAAAAATATTTTAAAACTTTGCTTTTTTTAAGAGCAGTCAAAATTTCGCAAAAATTTCTTGGTATAGCAAGCTACATGTAGTTGCGGCAAACTGGCCCTATTAATACCTCAATTTACCTCGAGGAATGCTCTCAAAAAGGCTGCTTCCATTGAAAAAAACTTCATAATGTGTCCACTTATTTTTGGCCTAACTTGGCAAACAAGCCCTTGAGTGGTACAAGAACAATTATGTGGTATTTGTGCCAACAGAGGCAAATCCTCCAAACTACTAGTGGAGGCATATTGAGCTCTGATTAAAAGATAATAAAAGAGCACAAAAAGTATCTAAACGTGTGGTACATTTTAAACGGAGATGGACTACCTGTTTCTACTAAGTAACAGAGAGTACTGTAAAATACTTAATGGAATGGGGTTTCCGAAAAAGGTTCAAAAGTTCATTAAAGTTTTTAAAACTATAAAAATAATAATTAAAAACTTTAAGTTTTGTGGTTTCGTTTTTATTAACAGATATTTATGTCAAAAATATTTCGATCTGATTCCTCATGTCCGTCTGTTAATAACATTCTCACGCCCAGAGTAATTTCTGAAATAGATGAAATTTGCCCAGAATGTTTGTTATTATCTTAAATTGTTTCCTGTTTAAAAAAGGTCTAATAGCAGAAGTTTTAGACCGATATCTGAGACCACCTTAAAATTCAATGAAAAACGTTTCCATATCTATTAATACACAATTGATTTAGTCAGAATTTAACCACGACATGCAATTTCAAATTCTAAATCACCATACGAAATTCTATTAATAGAAAACCAAACCAATAAAATTGTCAATAATAGAGATAATTCTGGGACTCTTATATAAATAAAATGGAGATTAAGTTTTTAATTAAAAACCGATTCTATAGAAATTTTGCACAAATACTTTTATATTTTCAATAAATGTAACTAATTTGGGGAACATCGTACTTATTTAATAGTAGCTCCCGTATAAAGCCACTTCCCTTCTATTTTTTGTAAGTAAGTAAAATGACTTGATGTAAGTGTGTTGAATTTTGAGAACTCTAGTCCATATTGTACCATAGCTTACCTAGTTTCGGAATAGTGTTTTACGATTCTAATAGCACTATTTATTTTGGAAATATCATTCCTTTTGAATTTAGCTTCCATTTAAAATTATTCTCGCTCTGCTCAAATTATGAAGGAGCAGCAGTCATTTATAGTGTACGTGTGGAGTAGCAGAATTTCTATTCTAACCTCTGAAGTCGGGAATTGAGAATTTTGTGCACCACTGATTTAAGCAATTTGTTGATATATTTTTTTTATACTTTTAATTAATATTTAAAACGAACTACATTTCCTACTTGTCTTTATCAAGGATATTTTATGGCGTTTGAATTTATTTAATAGAATAAGAAAAATAATAAAAAATAATCGATTTAATTTAATGGAACTCATTTAACTAAAAGCAATGACAATGAAAATTCATCAACAGCAAAAAAGTTCTAATAAAGAAAATATTTGTCCAGGATTAATTTTTAAAAGAATATGAAAAAGGAACAACAACACTAACAAACATGCAGCCTCGCCTTTGAAAAAAATAAAATATTATATAACTTTACGCCGTTGGGGTCACCCTTCGTAAATAGAGTTTTTGACAAAAAATGCAGAAAAAACTGAATAATAAACATTTAAATTTACTCTTCCAAGTACTTCATCATTGAAAAAATTAATGGGTGGCTGCCAGGCAGCCAGCAGTAGGAAATAATAAAAGAGGAGGGGGTGCGCTAAAGAAACCACAAAACAATGTAAACGCCATGGATCTACCTCATAACGTTAAAACCGCGACAATATATACTTATGTATTTCATGGTTATTTTTCAGTTTCTTTACTCTTCGGTAAATATTTCTGTTACGCGTTTTCGTTTATAAAAAAACGGACTGGAAAATGATTAAAATAAAAAATTCACAAAAGTAATAGAGAAATCGGGATTGGAAAAATAAACCCTGTTGTACTTTTTGTATTTAAATAACGGTTAAACATTTTCTACACTTTGTCGTTGTTTTTGCTTTAGAATAGATTTTTAATAGTCATTCTTGTGGTTAAAGCGTTTGTCGGTTGAATGTGGCCAGTATTATGTGACGACTGAATTGAGCGTTTTCGGATTTAAGTGTACAAATAACAAATTTAGGGTGGCAACAATTTTGACATTCACCCAGTTGAGATTATTAGATGAAATTGAATGAGATGCCAAGTCACTGGACAGACTTACATTAAAAAAATCTCCGTAGTTGGATAGAGATATAACGTTAGTATGTATTTGTGATTTAAGTGAAACATTTTACATAATAATCGTAAAAAATAAAATGTGAAAAAAATAATAAAATCAAAACTTAAATTATATTCAATTTGTAATGCGATTTACTTTTTATGTTTTTGGCTTAAGAGAAATGAATAGAGTGAGATGAAAATGAAAATGGAAAACATAAAAATAATGAAATGTGCGAAACAGTTTATTTAAGTCCATAAATACGCATAATTTGTAAACATTTGAATGAATTAAAATTTTAATGTTTAAGAAACGAACAAAAAAACCGAAATAAAAACACTTGTTTAGATTTTAAATATTATTATGGTCATAAGATTTTCTTTCCTTTCCGAAACTATATTAATAATGGCAAATCATTATGAGAAAGAGAATGAAAATGAATAAAATTGTAAAAGTAGCTAAAATAATGTCATCTCATTAAATTATTATTTACGTTTTATTGTGATGTTCTCGTATCATATTTCGTAGCAGCCATTATTTCTTTTATAATTTAACATTTTTCATTTCAAATAATCAGAAAAAATCTAATATCTAAAGTGCATTCTTATACATACTTGGACCTCAAAGTAAAATTGCACAGTGGGTAGTAGATTATATGTATGAAAATTATTAATTAAATTATGATACCATTTCAGTTCTAGATCAGTTCCAGTTCAGTTTTAGCTCAGTTCTATTTCAATTTTAGTTCAGTTCTAGTTCATTCAAAATTCGTAGATTTGAAAAAAATAAAATAACAAGATTTTTTGGGACTCATTAATTTCGAGTTTTTAAGGGCAATTCCGAGAAATATATATTTTGAATTATTGAAATTAGTATTCATAACTTGACTTAACATTACATAGATATTGCCAGAGTGTGAATATTTATTAACCTATTTTGTTTCGGAGTTCAATTTTTGCAAATAATTTTATATATACAAATATTTTGATATTGAGGATAAGTCTCATCTCTTAATAAAAAATATATTGTGGAATATATTGTTGAACAAAAATTGCAAAATCTCGAAATATCACAAAATCCACAATATTAAGTGATCCCGAAAAATCCCAGGATTTCAATTTAAAAATTTCCGAATCCTAGAATTTAAGAACCAGTTTCATCTGGCATCCTTAGTTTGGACCAAATATCATCCATATCATTTTTAGACAGTCGGACAAGAAAAAAATCTACATGTAATTGCACAGATTTTCATTTGAAATCAATAACGTATACGGCTTGAGATGTAAAATGATACACTTTTTGTGTGATCACAAAGTACAGAAGCTAACAGATAATAGGGACAATCTTCGATTTTTCATTCGTGTCTAATATTCTTGTCTCATTGAGTTTTTTAGAGCATTTAATTTCCCTCTATCGTATCACTGTGCAGCTTAAATGTGATTTCATAGTTCAAGGTAAAATATTTATTTTAATATCATGTTGTTGTTGTGTCGTTTACCTGTGAATTGCATCATTTTTATTAAAAAATGCAAAGGCAAAAATTTTATTTTTTTAATAATTTTTTTCCTGTTATTTTTTCTCTTATTCAAATATTTTAATTACAATCATAATTTTAATTCAAAAATATTGTACCGAGCAAAATTACAATTATTATTTTGCATTTAGAGAAGAGCACGTGAAACTTCAAATATTTTTCATAAAAAAAATTAAATTTTTAACTAAAGTTCGTATAAGACTTAACAAAAGTAATTTTAGATTTTTTTCTCATAAAAATAATTATTTTTAATTTCAGTAATTTAATGATCAAGTGCAATTATTTTATCACATTTTAAATATTGTTTTATTAGTAGACATGATATCGGTTTAACAAAGCTATTTAAAGTAAAGATTGGACTTTAGAAACATAACTTCAAATTTAGGAATGAATGAAATCAACATTGAACATAGTTGATTTGAGATTGAATTATTATTTTTTCTTTTCGTTTCAATTTAATGTTTTTTTCGAAATTAATATATAAAATTGTATAAAGATAAATTTAAAAATGACTATTAAAAAGTAAAATTTCAAGTAGTAAAAATTAAAATCATAACTGAAAAAAGTTAAATTATTTGTATTTTAATTGATTTAACATTGACTTTTTCTTTGTTTCTATATGTAATAGAAATATATTTTCATCAACTGTTAAAAAACGAAACCTCATCGATCAACTTGTAATAAAATTATTTTTGACATAATTATTGTTTCAAATAATGCAAAAATCAACAAAATAGACACCAGAGGGCAATTTTGCCAAATCGATTTATTGTCAGTATGAAATACTTTACACGTATATTGTATTGTTTTATTTTTTCTCTTTGCACTTTTTTGTTATATTTTAATACGAATCAATCAGTAAGTCGTCTGAAATGAAGAATTAAAACAATTTGATGTATTGTTTTGATTTTTTTGGACTTGGGGTTCAATGCTCAATACAAACTTATATCAATAATATTTTTGTAAATGTTAACATTTTGCAGAAATGAAATGACAAATTACATTTAAAAATATTCTTTTTTTAATTCAACGAGGGTTTGTTGCATTTATTTAGTTTTTCTTTAAACTTCTATTTTTAATCGATTTTTTTGGTTGTGCAAGAATACAAACATGACATTTAACTGTCAGTTTGATCATTAGATATTTCCACTTAGCAAAATATTAAGAATTGAAATAAGTGAATTACAGTGAGTAATGTAATTTAGTGTACATTATGTGAAATATTTATGAAGTAAACAAAAATTTTAAAGCCCAACATATGTGGAAAATTTTATGGTACTTTGATATTTAAAAATGTCGTTATATCATCATTTAAGTATTTTAAATAAACCTATTTTAGGGTGTTAACAATATTAGAAAATTCTTTGAATTTATACACCCTTCATCATAATAACGATAATGGGAATATACTAGCTTTATTATTCCGAGTATAACGCTAAGAGTACAAAATTTAGTTAAAATCTGATTTCACCTGTTTATCGGAAGCATATATTGTGGTGCCTCTATAATGCATGAGGAGAAGCAATATGATTTTACCAATATTTTGTGAACCTCTCTAATTTTTCGGTGATTTAATAGCAATTGGGGATAAAGAAAATAGATGAAGATAACATTTATAACCATCTTAAAACTATCGCCCAAACTGCAAAATGACAGTACAATGACTGAAGAATGTGTTCACAGTGAATATGTATTAACTGATCAATTTCAAACTTCACACACTTCTGTTGTGCGTGAACACACATGATCAATTAAGTTGGGTATAAGCATTCATAGTAGATATGCCGCCTAGATCTGTTCTTTGCCTACACAATCCATCCGCATTATCCGAGCTCAGTTTCCATGTCTAGGAATCCATAAAAGCCTTATCCTCGAATGCCTTTCTTTCTCATTCAAAGATACCCGGCATTCGGTTGTTAGCATAGATAAATTGCAGAGTTAAGCGCTGCCTGTTGACTCACTAGATCCATAACAAAGCAATTCCGTAACGCGAGGGGAGCCTAGGGAGGGGTCGTCGGAAGCGCATCTGTCATCAAACTGGTCATCGATCTGAGAACCTTCCAAAAGATCATACGATGGGATTGCTTATCCATCGCATGCCACCACACCAGAGACCCATACAAAAGTATAGACTTGGCAACAGCAGTAAAGTTCCATCTCATACACCTTGAATGTGAACGCCAGGAACGTTCAACAGCCTACCACCAAGTAGAATGGTTCATACAAGCAAAATTAATCGTAAAGTATCTGAACATTTATTGCATAACCGAACTATAAATATCAACTGTTGTTGTCCAAAGGAAGACATGCTCCCTTTAGAAAATATGCTTTATATGTAAAGAAATGTTATATTGGAAGCAAACCTAAAAGTTGCGGAAATACACGAGAAGTAATGTTACAACATAACAAAACTTTGGATATTTATTAAGAAGTGTATTACAGCTTTCTTTGGAGGGTATTACGAATTCGGTATAAGCAATTATTTTATACTCACTTATTTCTTTAAATACACTCTATACGAAAAGTACTTAAATACAGAATGAGAATAAGATAAAAATACAGATTCAGATACACATGAGGAAGCTTTAGATGTTTAAAAAAAAAAAAAAAAGAAAAAAGGTCAAGTCCAAAATGATGGATGATCTTTTATGTCATCATTTGACGAGACATTGTTACAGCATTTTGTATTTTCTGAACTGTAACAACAAAAGCAGCAGCGGCAACAAAATCAGGAAGACTAAAGTACACACATATGTGTATACTTTAACTCACACATATACACAAATACATCAATTTTGTCTGGCTTTGTCGGTTAAATACATGACACTTTTTTGTTAAGAATTTTTGGGGGGAATTTTTATTATTGTTAAATTTAGTTTTTATATAAAATCTTTTTTTTAATATATTAATACCTCTTTTTTGATATTTAAATAAAATATCAGAAATTTCTCTTATCATCTCACATTTGTATCTAAATATTTGTTTGAATTTTTAATTAAAGTTATTACGTTTTGTTCCTTTTTCCGTTCTTTGAAAATTTATCTTATAAAATAATGAGTATTTGATTTAACATTTTTTTTTTTTGAAATCTCAGCATCTTCCTTGTTCCACAAACATAAGTTTTTTTTTCTATTTCATCTAATGAATCTTTCAACAACCTTTAAAATTTTAGCATTTTGTATGTTCTTTTTTATTATTATTTATAGACTTATTCTGCAACTCATTCTCACGAATATAAATTTCGTGTGATTTCGGTATCAAAATGAGAGTTAAAACTTTAAACACTTAAATTTTGTGTTAAAATTTATGGTCCTTTGAATCACGTGTCTACCACGAGTTTTACTACTTGTGTCTGTTTATTATTTCCGCGTACATCCTTAACATGAAAGATACATGTATGAGTATGTTTGGTTGGTTGTATGTGGTTCAAGGGTATGATGACAATGTATTTTTCTATATTTTTATGTGAACTGGGATTTTTTTGTTTTAAACATAAGTCATGTGAATTTTAAGGTATCTTCTGTGTTTGTTTAAAGATGTTGAAAGAAAATAAACAATAAGAAACTGAGATTTAAATATACAGTCGAGTATGGTTAATGTGAACTCGATTTGATCGGAAATGTTATTTCATTAAAATACAAAATTACTAATCCATTTAAGTTACATATTGTATTATCATAATTAAGTTCCAGTTTGTAGATCACTAACATTTGAAATCTAAATTAAATAAGAGAATATTCTCCAATTAACTAAAATTACAATTTAAAATAAAATATTTTTTTAAAGAAATAAAGAATATTATAGAATGAGATTTTTGATTTCATTTTTTTATTTGAATTATAAAAAATACAAGCAACAAATAGTTTTTATAATTCAAATAAAAATTATTTGTTAATTTTTATTTTGAAATAAAAATTTTATTGTATTTATAAAAAACTGAAAGTACTACGAACTTTATATGAATATATTAAGATATTCCAAATCAAATTGCAATCAAAATTATTTAAAAATATGGTAATATATTCAAGGTTTGCAGAATTTTAATCGATAACTCAAAAACTCAATTATTAGTTATTTTGCCAGATTTAGTTAAATGGGTATTAAACCAAGTTTAACTAATAAGTAGGAAAGTGGAGCTAAATGATTTTTTACTATTATATTTTCCAACTAAAATTTGATATTTTGAATGTGTATTATAGATTTCATTAACCAATTTTGAACCTCTGTTGCGTTTCCATAATAGCAGCATAAAAGCCTTCATAAAATTTTAGTATTTCCATATCAGAATTTAGGTTAAAATTTTTACTTTCAGAATTTCTCTTCTAAAGGGCCTCTTAGGAAATAGTCCATTTGTCTAAGGTTTACACCATATGATATATATGACACATCATTTTAAGCTCCATTCACTTTAAAATCATTTTCGGACAAGGGTTTGTATGGAAACTACGGTCATTTTTTGAGCGATCATTTATCCGACCAATTAAAAGTTAGCAATTGCTTTTTTAATGTTAATGTTATTAGTTTTCAAAATTAATTAAAATATTTCCATCTAAAAGTTTTTTTTTAGTTAAAAACCTATTTCCGGGTTTAAATTTCAATAGAATCAAAATAATCATACATATAAATTTCAAATTGCGATATGCGGAATGCTCTCAGAGATCGAGAAGATCGTTAAATTTTATCTTTGCAAATTTGAAAGAGGGTCGTATCGTTTAATGGACGGAAGTATCTGAATTGAATTAGACACTTCTGTCATCACAATAAGAAGGAATTATGTCATCAAATCAATTTTACTGAAATTTTGCATGCTTTAGTTTAAACATTTTAAATAACATATAACATATATCTAAGCATTTTAAGTTTAATAACATATATCTAAGCATTTCACCCAAAGTCGAGCATTAGATGTATCACGATCAGCTTATTTATCATAAGAGGACCTGCTATGATATGATCTTTTACATTCTTGTTTATGTTAGAATTTATATTCTAAAATTATTGTCTATAATGATATATTATATTTTTAAGAAATCATATGTAAACACATTGGATATAAATTTCTATAAAATATTTAAATTCTGCACCTTGAAAAACTATAAGAATTCTAGTAATTATTGAATGATTATTAACCTCATGTTACAAACTAATATCATTCTATGTATAACCATTTTGCGCTTAAAGGGTTAATTTTAAAATTATACTTCAGCAACATAAGAATAGTTTTAGCTATTTTTAATACTAGATATTTGCTCTTAAAGGTTTAACAATGACAAACAGCAAGACAACCTTTGATATCACAACAATCCTTAGTTTGCTTTTCTAAATTTAAATATATAAATAAACAAACACACACAAACATACTGTTACATACATTTAGCTACCGACCACATTTGCAATTGAAGCGCAACAACAACAACAATAAGGATCATTTTAAGAATCATTTATAACAAGGTTTTATGTTTTTTATTTGTTGTTCTTTTTGTTTTCTATTTTATTCTAATTTCCATTTGACTTTTTCTGCTCTTTTAAACATTCCAAATAACAAAAATATTCAAAATAAATATGTTTATGTGGCTGTAAGTGATTTACATAAATATATTTATTCATCCCTCTTTTTTGCTTTATTCGGTATATTTATTCTACTCTCATCTATATTCATCTTCAATTCATTTATCACCATTTAAAATAATATTTTTGTTTTTTTCTATTTTTTTTTTTTTGTATCCTTGTTCAGGAGAGTGTTTTGTACGTGTGTTTGTGTTTAAAATCTGCTGAAATACAATTTCAGCGTTTTATTGTCTTTTTGTGTTTAAAATCCATAAATGAGTCCTTAAGTGGTGGTAAATTCACACCTATTTAAAAGTGAGTGGAAGAGTGTGTGTGTGTGATTGTGTTCGTTCGTTTGTCTATTTGTGTGTGCATCCTGGTTTTGTAAACTGATACGTGTGATTATTTGTTTTTATTGTCTAAGGTTTACGTCATTTAAAGAGGAAATTAAATATCTCAGTATTTATTACACTTTTTTGTGTTTTCGTTGTAGTTTTTTAATCAGACAAGTCAATAAATCATAATGTGATTTTTATAGTTTTTAAAATTTCAAAAAAGAGTATTGATTACAAATTTTATTTATAAGTTAAATGTTAAAAATTTAAGTTAATATTGGTATGGTTAAGTAGTAAATATATTTCGTCAAGTACGTAATATAATTGCAATAGTTGTAGTATTTTAACAGATTTAACGGTAACGGATGGAAAATCCTAAAAGTTCCTCAATATAATAAAATTTTAATGAAATTTATTACAAAAAACATATCTGGCCCAGGCAATTTGGATTGAGAAGATAATACGGATTCTGGCTTAAAACATGCAAAAAAAGTTAATATATTTATCAAAAAATCATTTGAGACCACTTTATTGTACAAATATTTTGTTGAGGTAAAAATTCAATAATATATTTGTAAATTTAGGACTTACATAATCTTGGGAGCCTATTTAGGGGGAACATATAAAATTGGGTTAAATGAAATAATTGATCATATCGCATTTCAGTAACATTCATGTTTAGCTCCAGGTTATTTTATAATGTTTATTTGGTGCTGTACTGCCATTTAGTAGTCTGGACTTTGTTGAATTTGTTGAATGAATTTTTGATATTTCTATACCATGACGCAAGTATGAGCAATTATGAACCAAACTTCGTAGAATTTGATTTTATTATTTGTGCTTGAAACGATTTTCGGAAGTGGAGATTATATTAGGGCTGTAGAAAATTATGGACATTTTCTCGCAAAATTTAGACGATAGTTTAAAAATATAATCACAAAACTATTTTTTATTCTTATTTGTACATTTTGTGATCTTAAACCATTCCGGAAGGACAGGAATATTGCACCGAAGAACTAAATTCAATAGGCTTCGTCTTTTCAATATGTCTATATAACTGCGACCGGTATAGTGTTTACAACGTTTACATGGAGAGCATGCATAACACCTTATGCCACACGCAAACATATTTGGTTGTGTTATTACGATTGAGAGACAATGTATTATAATCAACTATTATGATTGTTGCTCCAGCATAATATGTTCAAAAAAAGCAACCCAATATAGTTGTACCAGCGCCAGTACTGTGATAAATATGGTTGTGCTGACGCTTTTTAGTTATCAAAATAAATTGAAAATAATACTTTAATTCAAGAAAAATAGTTTTGTTGAAATTTCCGAAATGTTTATGTTAAAAAAATGAAAATAATATTTTGGATTTATAACAATTGTTTTGTTGTTTAACTAAGTATTATTTTAACAATACAATATTGGACAAGTAAACATATTTTTAAACATATTACGACGATCATATTATTCTTTTTTATTGACAATAATTTTATTGCTGCAACAAAATTATTCTCAGAATAAATTTAATTTAATAAATAACACTAATATGGTCTCATATTGAATTGATTTTGTTTTCCAAAAAATTATTATTACAATAACAAATATATAAGTAATATAAATATCTTGCAATGTATATATCATGACTTTTTAATTAGATTTAAAATCAAATTCTAAATAAAATTATACTTAATAAATTTCAAATATTCTATTTTATCACCACACAACATTTCCAAAACTTCTATAATTCACTCGTTTTTACTTTTATTTCATCAGCTTTACAAAAAAGTTATTAAAAAAGCAAAACTTTGCTAAATCCTCAATAATGTTTCTTTAAATAAGTTTTTATCGTGTCACTTGTACGAAATTACACAAATTCCTAACATTTGCCAAAGTCAAGACAATTCAAATTTATTTGAATTCGGAAAAAACGAAAATTCTAAAGAGAAAAACCAAAACAACAAAACTTACATAAAGTGAATTGACAATATTTAGTGTTTGGTTGTATGTATTTAAACTATATCAACCAATATATTTCACTTAAAAATCTTATTAAAAACAAAAGTGCGATAAAATTGAATTTGCATTCAAAAGACATTAACCGCAGCAGTTACTTGTATATTTTACCCATTTTTCTGTTTTGTTGCCTAAAAATTTGTGCTTTCGAATAAAATAAAACTTAAAAAAAAATACGGCAGAGAAAGAAAAGTGAACAAACTGCAATGACAAGAGTAAAAATTAAATTTAAATAGAACAGAAAGTGAAAAAAATGTAAAGAAAAAAACAGACAGCAGCATGTCAATGGCGGCATATCCGTTACTCACACACATTCTCTCTATTACTGACACCCTTCCTGCAAACACAATCTAACAATTTAACAGCAAACAGTTGTTGAAGTTGTTGCTGCTTTTGTTTTTGTATCTGCTACTTTGGCAGTCGTTGTTTGTTGTTGCTGCTGCTGGCGTTTGGTATGGCATTGTTGTCTTTAATGCGTTTGACAAATTACTTTTCAATGCAAATTTGCAATTTTATTTTCATTTTTTTCTCTCGCTTTTCACCAAAAACATTTTTTTCCAAAATGTTTTTGGAGGGGGAATTGATAGGGAAACAGAATGAAGAATTAATTTTATAAAATTATTAAAATAAAAATTGATTTAAAACATTGTTTTTATCATTGAATAATATTGAATAAGAATGAAAATCCAACAACTGGCGCTTCAATATCAATGTCATTAAAATATGTTTTTTTTAATTCTTTTTCAAAAAATATTTTTTAAATGGATTTTATGTAATTTTGTTGTATCATTTAAATTGATTGTTATTTACGTGACTTGTTTTTGTAAAATTTGTGTAATTTTATTCATTAGTCGTTTAATAAACCATCAATTTTACGCCATTTAGATTTCGTGCAAATTTTAAAATAACAATAAACCTAAAATTTTCATTAAATTTTGGTTTATTTTTTAAACACATCAATAAATACCCATCGAAATTTTAATTCTTTTTATGAACTCTTTAAGGTGACCAGGTTAAGGCTTTCTATAGATTTGGATTCTTTGTTCACTTAATATAAATTTCTGAATTTCTACACACAGAAAAAAACGGTTAAAATTAATTAAAATAGAAATTAGTTAAACTTTTTTCAGTAATGATATGATATTCATTCGAAAGATTGTTGTATCATATAGATACATAGATAGAATAGAATTTACATGAAATCTGAAATAATGATTGCAAAAGAGTGTAGCATTATAACTTTGAGAGTTTGGACACCTTTGACGACCCAAGTACGGAGATATAGTGGTGCAAATGAGGTAACTCTCACATGGACAATTTTTTATCTCTCATTCTGTTGAAAAGTTTTGTAACATCTTATTGCATTTGACGAAACTTTATATGTATTATTTATAAGTTTTCGAGTTATTTGCATAAGAATTTTCAATTTTATAAATTTTGCAAGATAAGGTAGTTTTTTTTCCAATATACATCCAATAGCAATAACTCGATCTTGTTAAATTTTTTCATTTAGTTAAAAAGAAAATATTTATCAGATAAAAACAACATTGCTGCTCAATATCTTTACCCGAATTAAGAATGAATATTTTGACATTTAATTTTTTTAATTACAAATATTTATGTTTTTTGCCGGAAAATTATCTACATTCATACTCATCTAAAATTGTTTTCTTCCTTCCAAATTTGATCCGTTTCTTTTTACTTTTTAAATTTTGATTTTAACGGATACGAAAACTATAGCATGTTTCTAATTATGATAACAGCTTTTTTCACTCCTTCAGTAAATGTAGACTATTTGGATTTAAATCCAAAAAATTTTATTTTCGATTTTTTCCTTTTTTTGGTGACCTAAAGGAAATTGTTTTAATAAATCAATAATTTAATACTTTAATGAAGAATCATATCTCCTGAAAATTTCATTAGTATTTTAACTAATGAATACTTTATTGCAATTAAAAAATTTATTTTTTTTTTTCGAAATAACAATAATTTTTAATTACGTTATGGCTGACATATTACTGGACTATCAACGAAATGATACTATCGTTGTGTAAAATTTCACACAAAATCTATCAAGTCGATCAATATATTTCCAAAAATAATCGAATCTGTACCAGAGGCATTCTGTTTTTTCTTAAGTATTTCGTTTAAAATTGAGTAGACTCTCAGAAATTTTCCAGGTATAGTTCTAATTTCTGAACGTTTTTACTTTCATAGAAATTTAAAATATTTTTGACACTTTAAAAGATTTTCGAAATAGGAAAAAAAAACGATGTCGGCTAACCTAATTATTGCATTTTATTGCAATAGATCAGTCAGTAAAGACAAAGTTAACGTTTTCCGAAACTCTTCCAATGTTTTGCTGTTATAATGTTTTTCACTTTGATTTAACATGTAGTCCGTCTCCGTTTAAAATCCACTACACTTGTCAAATGAGATTTTGTGCTCTTCAATTCTCTTTGAACAAAAGCCCAATACCTTTGCGCCACATCATTGTTCTTGTACGACTCAAAGGCTTGTTAAACATAGTGATAGGAACCAAAGACCGAAGAAGTCAGGAAAAAATAAGCGGATACATAATGAAATTTGTGGCTTCTTTGGCAACAAACTGCGTATTGCTCGGCATACCAAGAACTTTTCGGGAAATTTTAACTGCGTTTGGTATCAAAATTTTCTTTAATATTTCCTCGAGCATCAGTACTGAGCTAAGATCAATTTATGACTATTAAAAATAAAATAAATTAAATAAAAAATCTTCAATACTCTTATTTAGAATCACAGCGGCCAAAAATGTCAGACAATTTGACATTTTTAAATTTCTCTACAAACTCATATAAAGTAACCCAAATTTTGTTTCTATATAGCGGCAACAGCTTTAAATATTTGTAATTTAAAAAACGGAATATTATTACAATCTGCATAAGGATTCTACAAAAATATTGGGCTCCTTTTGAGTTTAAGCTCTTACAATTTTAATGCTACACTCTTCTTAAAAAAATTCAAATATTTCGTTTTCGGTTCAAACATTTTGTGATAAAATAATATTAAAGTGTAATTTAAAAATGGAAATAAAAATTATAAACCGTTAAATCGATCATTTTTATTTAATAGTTTCGATTTTCAGTTCCTAAATTAAAACATAAATTCATTGAAATCATAAACTATTTAATTTATAATTTAAGGCTGTTTTTATAAAATTATACATATATTATTATTTTTCTATCAATATTGGCCGAAACTTAATTGGTCACCCAATTTAAAGGGAGCCATATTGAAAAAATATAAATATTTTTCAAATAAAACAATCAACTAATTATAAAATTCAAACAAGCATAAAATAGTTGCCTCCAATAAGTCACGATAATACTTTTTTGTAAAAAAAACAATAACGTATCCATTATTCTCTCAATAAATGCTGTATTTATATTCAATTTTGTTTAATAACTGATTTTAATCGTGTCCCCATTTTTAATGACACATACATACATACATACATACATACATACATACATACATACATACATACATACATACATACATAATTATATTAATATATTTATACATTTATCTATGTGTTTAAATATATGTAAGTAGATCATGGTATAATTTATGTACACACAGAAAAAAAATATGAAGCAAAATCAACGTGGAATATAGTTGATTTCAGATTGAATATTTTTTTCATTTAGTTTAAAATAAACGTTTTTAAGTTTGTGGTGAAATAATATTGTACATATAAGAATCTTTCGATATTAATATATAAATTATTCATTATATTATATAAATTATTTTTAAGTAACTTTTATGTAGTACAATTCCAAGAATATTTTCAAGAAACTGTATTTACAGTCAAGTAATGTTAAATTAACTTTTTTATCTATGACGCAAAATCATAACTGAAAAAAAGTAAAATTATTTCTGTTTTAATTTATTTTACTGATTTTTTCAGTGTGTAGTGAAGATAATATACACAGTGTAATATTTGAATTATTTACGTAAAATACAGAAAATTCATAAATAGAGAATTGAACAAGTTTTAAGATAAGAACTCAATAAAATAAAAAAAACATTGATATGAATATGAAAATGAAATAAAATAATTGCAATTAAATCGCATGCAAATGGACGTGAAATAACTATTAATGCATTTCTAACCGATTACAAACACATACATGTATGCATGAAATCCATATAAAACCAAATCAATTTAAATCAAAACTAATTTTAATAATTCACCTGCTGCTGATATTCAGTAAATGCCATTTACTGGTGCTCATTTATAGTTATTATATTTATAATTATAACAATAACAACAATAAATCTATTAACATTTTGCTTTTTCAGTTTCATTATTATAATGTTTTTCCAATCGACCGATTAGTGAGAGAATCAGCCAACCAACAAATATGGTTATATTATGTAAAATCCGTGTAAACGTGCTGTTCAATAAATACTTTAATTAAATGTTGTTATAAAATAAAGAAATTGTTATAAATTGTATAAATTACCATATTGAGTTTTTATTTTTTATTATTTATTTATTTATTTATTTATTTATTTATTTATTTATTATAATTTTGTGATTTATTTAAAGACTTTATTAAATAACTATGCGGGTAGTTAAGACGTACCTGTTTGTTTTGTACTTTTATTTATATACATTACTTTTCCTTCACTTTGTAAATATGATATATAATGATATACCAAAAGGTAACATTTTATCATTACTCCTTTTGGGATAGTATCATATACACAAAGAATCCTATATAATCACGTAGTTCGAGAACTTGGAGTATCGAAAGTCTCCGGCCAGCAACGGCTTCTTAAGCCTTGGAGATGCTTCTTGATATTATAGCCGGACCATTTCCGTTTTCTGCATTTTATTTGTATTATTATTGGTTAGTCGTTGGTAATGTACCAGAGGTCCAAGTTGTTAAAATTGGGCGAGAATATCCTGAATTCAGAAAAGAGGTCAGTACATTTGCAAAATTTTCGAAGCAGAGATCAGAAGATCATTTTGTTTTATGGGCTATTAAAATCAGATTAGATAATCACAAGAATAACCAACAAAGAAAGAATAGAAATTTAAAATTTTTAAAATTTTTTACAAATTACAATCGATCAGAAGTTGCTAGACGTTCTAGCAAACTTACCTTATAGGTAGATCTTGTTTCGATTCATAAAGAATGATCTTAGTGGAGTACGGTTAATTTCGGAACAGGGGTTTTCCTCGTTCGTAACTCTCAAGTAGCTCTTCATTTCATAGAATACATCCTTATTCGTATTTAACTGAATAGAAACTCTGCTGCATTTATATCATAAAACTTCAGAGTTTGGATTACAGGATTAATTTTAAAATAATCAGTTCTGATCCCTATGTTGTCACCTTAATTATTTGAAGGAACCTTATCAAGATGGAACAACTGCAGTAAGTGTAAATCTGACAAAAATATACTTTATGATTATGATTATGATGACACCGAAATTATAGACCGAATTTTTCACAGCATAGAGATAAAAATTTTACGATGGTGTTGCTAAGCTCTCCGACAAATATCGACATCTTAAATTGATTTTCAATTTAGACCAAAGTTTTTTTTGTTTTTTGGATGCTCAATTAAAATAGTACAGTGTTTAAAAGAATGTAAAAGTGATAATATCCATACTATTTCTGTAGCACTAAGTATAAGGTTGGATGTGCCTTATTCTGTGCCACAAATTTCAAAAACATGTAATCTTCTATACAGATGTGAAAATTTTAATTTTCCATGGTCACACTAAAAAATTACACCAAAACGTTCAAAAGAACAAATGAGTTTTGAAAACCAGAATTTACTGATAGAAATTTATATGAACAACTTAGAAAAGGCGCCACTTATTAATTCCATCATACGACCATGTGAAAACTAAACTCAATGAAGAAAAAAAACAACACAAAAATCAACAATGAAAACAAATTAAAATTTTAACTAAAATCCATTGACTTAACCAAGAATTCGGTTGGTTGTTTGGTCGGTTATTTCATTTGGCTCCAATATTGTTGTTCTCTGGACAATTTTACAAAATCTTGCGCATACGAAAATTCTACGAATACAAATTTTCTGCCAACAATTTTTTGTTTCTGGTGTAGAATGACAACAACAATAACAACAAAACGGACATGTAACTTTTACCTTTCATGCTTTAGGGGGCACAACCTACAATCGACAAATTGTATGCATTTGAACTCTCATTCCAACAAAAACAACAACAACATGAATAAACGAAGTAAATAAATCGGAATGAGGGAATAAGAGAAAGATGAGAAAATGTCATAGAACTGAGTGGTGGGTGTAGAGCACACTCTGTCGAAACGAATGAATGATAGAAATGTCCACACCTACTTGTCAGTCCAAAGAATGTCTACAAAAAATGTTTAACTAAACTTTACTAAAGGGGGCTGTTGGAAAAAATCTTATTTTAAATTAAAAACAAAATAAAGGAGAGTGATACCCTTTAAAAGTTATGAATGAAGTAAAATTTGTAATTTCTATTTGCAATTTAATGTTGCTGTTTCGTTCAGTGTCTCGCCAGAAAATATAGTTTTCGATAAGTCTAAATGAGATAATACTAAAGATACTAAATTAATTTTACAAAAATCAGAATTGACTAAAATTGATTTTTATGTGAATTAAATTTTTAGTGCACAGTAGGACAGAATCGGTTTTATTTGGAAATTTGTTGTAACTTTTGATCGGATTTATAGTATGAAATTTATTAAATTATAGCAGAAGAATGTAGTGTTTCACAAATTAACAGTGAAGATATATGCATAGTGGAAGAGGGGATATGTATCCAGAAAGAGAAAATTAATTTGCATCTCTCACTAGGTACTGTATAGAGAATCGAGACCAAAATTTTTATTAGATTTTTCAGTACAAAAATAAAATATTTCTTTAAAGATATTGATTACATTGAACTTTTCTCATTAAACCACAAAAAAAAATAAATAAATAAATTCTATTTAGAAAATTATTTTAATATAATGAAAACCTTTGGACTGAGAAATAATAATGAAATGGAAAATGTACAATATAATTTTGCATATCATGTTGAAAATTATCTTGTTCTTAACACAGCCACTATTTTATTATATTTATATATATATATGTATTTGCAATTCTATAGATAGGTCTCTATAAGTATATGTGATTGTAATAAATATTTGCTAATAATATTCCCAGTATGAGTTTGTAATAATTTTATAACCAGACACTATTATTTCCATCATGATGAGTTTAATATTTACACTTATTTACATTTTATTATTATTTTCTGCAATTTATAAGAAAATAAGGGAACTTGTTCTATATAAATGGAGGCCAGATATTACAAGGCCTTTAGGGATTGATTTTTAGTGAAAAATAAATTAAATGTGAGTAGAATAAGAAAACAAAAATTGGAGTTAATTTAGTCTACCTTTCTGCCAACCTATTTATCGACCGTTTGCTCTAAAAGTTTTCTCTTTTTATATACTCAGTAAACCGACATCTGTCACAATCACAAAATATGCTAAATTCAGATTTTCCTTAAATTTAGGTGTCAAATAGGTCCTAATTTCAACCACATTTTTTAAACTTGCACCAGTAAAAAAACCTGCAGCACTTGTATATTTGAACGAAGTTTTAACAGCATTAACAAATATACCCATACACACCAACTAACGGTTCCATATGAAGCGAAATTTCATATGTACGTGTATTGGGAGTCATTAAATATAACATAAGTAATATTTGACTATATCCTTTTTCTACTCATCCGCTTTTTACGATAACTACTCTATGAAAAATGAACAAAAGTTTTTTGTCTGAATTTAGGTGTTGTCTCGGCTATCGCTCTATAACTTCGTTATTTCTGAACTGATTTTGTAAATTTCAATAACAAACAGACTTAATCTTACTTAATTTACTCAAAATTTGATGGGTTATTGGATAATTCCTTCTTGGCGTTACTCACGTAACTACGAACTTAATATACCCCTTAATAGTTGCGGTGGTAGGTATAAACATTTAACCAAAAATTTACTTCCTTACAAATGATTTTTCTCTCTTTAAGCTTTTTTAATAACAACCAATCTATTGAAAATGGAGTTTTTTCTTACCTAACCATTATGTGTAATCGACATCATGAGAATAGATCTAATATTATACTATTGAAAAAAAGTTCAATATTTGACCATATTTCAGAATGTGTTAATCAGTTCTATTGAAATCAGCTCAATTATTTACATTTTTGCTTGTAAGGTCATATAAGGTCTTATACCGGAAAACAGTGTACAGTAGTCTACAGTACTTAAGTTTCTGAACAATAACATTTCAGAACATATTATTTCAAAAAATATTTTGTTATAATCTATATTATCTATAACAGGATTTACATTTGGATTTTATCAAAAAAAAATTCTCATTCAAAGTCCATTATATTACATCAAGCTGTTAATAAGGAATATTACTAAATAAGTGTTGAATAATGAGTTGTTTCGAAGCTAATTCTTCTTTGATTTCAAAGAATGTTCTGGAAGACTGAAGTGGCTATGCCGAAGACTCCGTTTTGTTAATAAATCACAAAAAAATTAAATGAAAGAGAGTTTTGTCCGAAATTATGGCAATTGGAAAAATCAATGGAATAATCGTATTTAAGAGGAAAGTATTATTATATAGTATTATATAATTTTCTTGTTTTTTTCACTTGGAAGATTAAAGCTTATAAACCCTCATTTACCATTTAGGGAGAATATAGAGTAAATAGTGTATAAAATATTACATAAACTTTTGAGTTTTTCCTTAAATAACGAATCTTCAACTTAATAAAAATACTTTCAGTAACATAAACAAGTGATGACTCCCTCTAGACATTTGGAGTTAAAGTTCATATTTTGTTTAAAAGTTTTTATCTAAAAAAGTTTTAGCAATAGTTGTACTAACATCTTCGATATTTCTTTGAAACGGATTTAACTAGTTGACCAGCACTTGTCCATCTGCTGCATATGACTTTACTCAAGAAAAAGTTTTACAAAATATCTTTTTGTAGGCGGAAATTTAAAGAGTTAATAATTGTTTTTTCTAATCGATATTTTCCTAAACTTTTTAAACTAACAGAATTTAAAGTTTTTGTTCAAATAATTTAAAAAACAAATTTATGTTCTTCTATTTTTACCCAAAAAAAAAAAATTGTTGTATAATTTAATATTTTTATTTTTAGAAATTAAAGACGTTGTTTTCCTTTTATCGTATTATTTATAGAATGAAATGGAAAAAATGTACTTTACTTTGCATATCTCTAACACAATTTTAAAAATTTATGGTTTTAGTTATTTTCTTTTGCTATAAACCACAAAAGCATGGCTGGCATTTCTTATATCCGCCAAGGATGTCTTCGCTTAAAATGACAGGAAACTTGAATAACAGCGACAAAAACTCACACTTTTTGTTTGTATGTAGCTAAGTATATACGTGTGTTTGTGGATTTTTTCTTTACCTTTGATTGTTGGCTTTTAGCTAAAAACTGCGGTTGAGTTTTTTTATTTTCGATTTTGTTGTTGTTGTTGTTGTTTTTTTTCATTGAAGGGTGTGTTGTCGTTGTAATCAATTGCTTTAAAGGTGGGTACGTTCTTATACACTCGTGCAAGTATTTTTATTTCTCAGAATTGTGCATTTATAAAATGTCTTTATTGAGTTTTCTTTACAAATTTATTAAATAAAATATATTAAAACCTTTAGAAATTTATGCATTTTATAAAGTTGTACTACGAAAATGGACATTAAAATCTCTTAATCGTTGTAAAGTTAAAACTAAAAACAACTATTAAATTCAGTAAATGGAATAGCGGAACATCAAGAATAATCATAGATACGATAATTTTTGATGTTATGGAGTTCATGAAATAATATTAAGAGTCGTTATACAAATTAATGTTACAATGCATAATCTTTTCTTATATGTTCGCAACACTATTCTGCAGCAATATATTTAATCAGTTAACCATTATTACTTTTAGAAAAGCTCTCTTCAAAGCCCATTGTGATGTGTGCTTTTGTGGTCTCAATAGGACCAAAACAATATTTTTCTTGGGCTTCTGAATATCTGTGTAAGACTCTATGGTAATGAAAAAGAGAAAGTTTTTTCCATTAAGTCCGCCTATTTAAACCTATTAACAATTTAAGTCCCTTAATGAATTTTACTGCAAATGCAAATGTATAGTAATGTAGATGCGCAACACTGGTCTTTTATGACACTATGGCAATTCTTAAAGATTCCGAGTTTCGGAAAATTTTCCTAATGTGTTACAATCTTATAGAGAGATATTCTAAACTTGTGACTGAATTTGGTTAACCGTACTTTCTTTTCTACCATATTGAACCAGAGTCATTATTATAAAAAATGTAGTTTTTAGCTAAATATTAGAAAATAATTTTAAATATTTTTAAAATAAAAAAATAGAAATTAAAGTTATACAAATTCTTATCATCAAATAGAATTTCTCACATTATTTTGGCACATTAATGTCTGGCTGGTGTAGTTTGAAACACCTTTTTGAAATTGAAATAAGAGTTTTGAACTTAAATAAAGGAAGAATTTTATAGATTGTTTGTTAACAAATATTCTACAAAAAAAAACTCAAACAAAATTTATATCAAGGAGTCAGTCGTTTATAATAAAGTCTGGCAAAATTTATAGATTTTCAGCAGTTTATGTTTAACAACTTATTTTTATTCCATTTTTTGCTATTTGTTTATGTAACAAAATCTACTTGACTTTAAACACAGATAAGTGATGTAAGAAAAGAGAATAAATAAGTTGTTAATGGTTGGTTGGATGTTTGGTTTAGTTGATGTCTTTAAGAGTTTATTTTATTGGCGTTTTTGGTTTAAACATAAAATTCATAAGATTTATTGGCAACAATTTAAAATGTTACATTTAAAACTAATAAATATTTAAATTTTTTAACTAACCAGAGAAAAATATTTAATTTGAATTTTTTCATTTTGTATCTTTACAGGTGATAATGCCATAAGTAAGTAAAATTTTAATAAAAACAACTTTTTTAAAAAATCTAATTGGCTTTAAAGAAAACAACTTTAATAGAAATATTGCATTCAATTTGTAGATTTAACATAATATTTATCTTATTTTTAGTTAAGAATTTTAATTTATTTTAAAAACACAAAACTTCGTTTTTATTTTTATTTTCTTAAGAGTTTTTGTGGGTTTGGCATTTTGTATAATTTGAAATTGAAAAAGAACTCTCATTCTTTTATTTTTTTGTGGTTTCTTTAACAAATTTAAAGATACTTTTTTTGGTCAAAATTAAATAAACGTATTTTTTATTTATAATTTATATCTTTCTTTGGCGGGAAATTGCAATCTGTTTATTTCGTCTGAGTTTTGGTCATGGTCCAAAGAGTATTGTTGTTGCCGTAGTTGGACTTATTTGTTGGGGGATTGTTCATAAATATTAAGAAACAGCCGCAAAAAATATGCTTAAAAAAGAAATAATAAGTTGAGAAAAATTTTTACAATTTTTTGTTGATAAAATAAGAATTTTAGTGTGAGAACTTTGTAGAAATTTCAATGCCATATTTTAGACAAGTTTCATATTAATTTTTATCTTAAATTTACTTTGGTTGTTTTTCGGAGATTCATTAAAAATGATGTGTATTTTTTTAGTTAACCCATTAAAATAAGTTAAGGAAGATTGAAAAATACCGTTTATTGAATTTAAAAAAAATCTTAACACAAGTTTTTTATAAAAACTTTTTGCCCAAGTTCTATTTGTTATTTTTTTCAATCAAGTTACCTTCGTAATATTTGTCAGTTATTATGTTTAATGTTCAACAAATGAATATATTGTTAATCTGCTTCAAATAATTGCTCACTTAACTTATTAAATATGTTTAACAAAACCGAACCTGGTTCTAAAAAAAAGTTGGAAAAAAATTTAAGAGTTTGCCGTCAAACTGTTTCTAGTGTAATTAAACTGTACCGGAAAACAGGTTCAGGTAAAATGAGTGGTCCATGTAATGTTTCTAAAGTCAAAAAAAAGGAAAAGCTCCCAGCACATCCGGTTGGAAAGCAGTCCGGATAACTCGCTTTTGCTATTTGGTACGAAAAGATAAAAATAAAAATATACAACACTCAAAAAGCTTCTGGCGGAAAAAACAGTACATGGAAGTTGAAATCAAGTTTTCTAAAAAATATGACGAAAGATATGTTTCGGCAAATTTTCGCAACTTTCTGGTCAAAAACTGTATGATGCTGATGCTGGAGGGAATGTTAAAGAAAAGTTTAGGATACAGAAGCAGTCAAAACTTTCCAAAAAGTTCTAAGTATCGCAAGCAATATGCAGATGTCGCAAAAAAACACGTTCCAGCGGGCTTTATAAGCACCGAAATTTACATTAAGGAAAGTTTACAAAAAAGGCTGCTTCCATTCATAAGATTTTTAAAAAAATAGGCTTGGCTTCCTGTCACTATGTTAAAGGACAATAATATGGTATTTGTACCAACAGAGTCAGCGAATAGATGTTGGCCACTTGTTGAAAAAGTATTGAAGTCCACAAAAAAGGTGTCCAAAAGTGTGATAGATTTTAAGCGAAAATAGACTACATCTTCGAAGAGTTTTAGAAAAAGTTCAAAATTTCATCACTGGTGATTAAGAATATACAAATATATACATTATTATTTTTGTAAATTGTAAAATTAACTTCAGTCAAATAGAAACAAAATAAAACTGTAAGTTTAGTGGTTTCGTTTTTATTAACATATATGTATGTATGTATGTATGTATGTATGTATGTATGTATGTATGTATGTATGTATGTATGTATGTATGTATGTTAAGAATTTATCGACCTTACTTTTTAGTACATATGTATGTGTTTAAGATCACCTAACGTTTTGGTATAGCTTTACGAAATTCTCAACACTATGTGATGTACAATAAATCTACCGATATTTTTTGTGCTTTATTCACATATATTGTAGATTAGATTGTTAAATTATTGAACACATAGGTTACAATGCTACGACAAACCGAAATGAGTTTAGGGTATGATAATATAAGTTCGTAAGTTTGCTTAATTGAGAATAATAACATGAAGCCCAGTAATAAAAAGTGGGTCGTAAAACTATTTTTGGACAAAATGTCCTGTAGAATTCTTAATTTGATGTAGCTGCACATCTAGTTCTTTTCCAGAACTTTTGTGGAGTTCCATTACACTAATTAAGATTTTTCTTATTCCAGCTCTTAATGGGTTAAGAAAATATTTTGTATTTTTTAATTTAATACAAGTTTGTATAAATAAAAATTATATATTATTTTAACCACCTTAAAATTCATTTCCTTTCTTTATTTTATTTATTTATTTTTTATTTTTATTTATATATTTTTTTAATAACAAAAATTGTTTCACTCCGCCATTGAAAAATAGATTGTGGTTTTTATTGTTGTTAAACATAAAGATGATTCTCCATTTAGCTTCATTCAGCTCTTGCCACAAATGCTTAAGGGGGGTTTTTGGAAAAACTGAGAGACAGACTGAGTCCAAATTATATGACGGTATCAGCTATTCGTCTAAAGATAAACAAAAAATTTTTACCTGAATTAAATTAAGTAACAAAACACGAAACTTTTATTTTGATTGTACAAACAATTTGATAGCTTTTTATTATTTCTTTAGTTGTTGTTCGTGTTGTTGTTGGTTTAATAGAATGGCTCCCATGTTTTATTTTGTTATACTTCTCCAATTTCGTGCATATTTTATTTATTTTTGTAGATATTTTTTGTTTGAAAAGGTTTTCTTTATTCTGTTACTGGTAATTTCATGCCACAAAAAGGAAAAAATAAACACAAAACAGAAAACAAAATGACGTGTTTCAAAAAATTAAAGAATAAAAAGTAGAAATTAATATAGAAATAAATGTAAATAAACTCTATTCAAACCACGGAAACACGCTACTGTATTCATTTTCTATACATTTACATTTCATGTTTTTTATATTTTTACAAGACTCATTCAAAAAACATACACACACATAAATACATATGGATATGTTTACGTACACATTCACACGTTCTATTCTAAACACCACTGTTCATTGACGTATTCGGTTATTGGTGGTTGCTTAGCCAACATTGATGGCCAACTTCAACCGATGTTTGTGTGTTACTTAAAAATGGCCATGGTGTGTTTGCCATGACTTAAAAAGGAAACAATTAATGCTATTCAGTGATCGAATTCAAGATCAAGAAATATGAAAAGAACGATCTACTCATCTTCAAATGTCTGTCTTAAATTCCATGTATAAGAGTAATGTTTTTCAAAAGAAAACTTCTCTTTCTTTTGTTATGTGTGTTTTTAACAATCTACGTGGATAGATTTGACAGTCATTACAATGTGCATAGAAGTCATTCTATGTGATTGTGATGTGATTTATTATTAAACATTTATATTCATTTTATGATTACTGCAATCATGATATGTTTACAATTCACCAGTAGATTCTTAAGATAATTCCAATGGCATACAGCATATAACATATTACACAAAGTTTTAAAAAGTACCTTTAGAATATTCAAAAAGTACTTTCATATTGATTATCATTCTTATGATATAATTTCTGGAAAAGTTTCATATTATTTACATGAATTTGAAACTATTAAGTCCTAATATCCCAAGTTCATATATATATACGTTACATTATATAGAAATCATTCATATTAACTGACGCTTAAACTTTTATTGAAATTGATTTAATGAATTTGAACATAAAAGGAAATTTTCTGTATTTTCGCTTTTATAATTCTCTTTTTCAAATTTTTGAAATTAGAAATTTATTTATTTTAATGAATTTTCAAATTATAATGCCAATGAAATGTCATTAAAAATATATAAATCATTTTTCAATAATTTCTTGTTGTAGAAGCGTTTTTTAACACCTTGAAATTTTTGTTAATTCTTTAACAGGATTTAAATCTGATAAAAATTTAATTTGTATACCCTCCACCACCTAAATGACGATGAACTTTTATTAAGTTTGTAATTCCGTTTGTAATGTCATGAGGAAATCATGAAAGACCAAATAATATATATATATATATATATATATATATATATATATATATATATATATATATATATATATATATATATATATATATATATATATATATATATATATATATATATATATATATATATTATTTGGTCTTTCATGATTTCCTCATGACATTATATATTATATATATATATATATATATATATATATATATATATATATATATATATATATATATATATATATATATATATATATATATATATATATATATATATATATATATATATATATATATATATATATATATATATAATGTTGTAGTTGTACTTTCACAACCACAATAATAACCGGAGCTTAATGAAATTTGGCGTAAGTTTTTATTCGCTGGAAAATTTGAAAAGACGAATAAACGATTTATTATTTGGTGAAATATATTACTCACTACAAAAATTTCGGATAGGACATAAATTTATAGTGTCTCCCTTACAAACGAAATGCTTAACATCGCTTATTTTTACAATAAAGTAAAATTCAAGAAAATGAGGATTTAGACTTATTATTGTAGACTAAATAGTCTTCAGATAGGTAGTGGTAGCCCCCTACGTTTTTTATAACGGGCTGTTTAATAACAATAAAATTGTGTTCAGATTTCCACACATATTGTGACCACAATATCTTTTACTTTAATAAAAATACTTAAATTCAGTCAATAACATGTTGCCGATAACAATAAATGTTTGCCGCAAATATATAAGTGCTGCGAAGAACATATTGGGAAATTAATTTTGTCTGCGTGCAGCATTCTTACTTGTTATATTTAGCAACATTTTTTTAGTTATGATTTTGTAGAATTATAATTTGATAGAATTTTAACATATTGCCTCTATGAAAAGCTCAAATTTTCAAAAAAAAGCACCTGTCGTTTTATTTTCTTAAAAAATGTAGATAAGAACAGATTTTTTGTAAATAAATATTTTCTTTTTGAAAGGATCAAATTTTAGATATATAAAATCTGACCTGGTTTGGTTTTGTAGACATGTCATAAATACCAGATTGCCGATTTTACCACAAAACAAATTTAATGTTCTTTTCGATGAGTGACGTAAACATTACGTCAATATACTTTTATGCTTACATCAAATCCAAATCTATCTCGAATAAGCCTATTTATTAGAAATGCAACAATAATCTGGTTGCTTTTTCCTGCTCAAAACAGATTAATATTCAAAACAACTTTGGTGGTTTTAAATATTGACAAGTAACTGAGAAAACCTGAAATTACATCAAGTTACAAAATTACAAAGTTTTAAGCCGATATAACAATATAATTCCGATTTATTTTAATTTATACTGCCTTTAAGTATATTTTTATTTTTAGGTATACCATTACCATATAAGTAACCGATAAATTAGGTTACGTTTACATAGTAGAACCACTACAGTTTGCATGTTTTATATTGTTCATACGAATATATATGTATGCAGATCTTCTTTAAAGAACTCACAATGTCGTTTTTTTTTTAATAATGGCCGATGTATAAATAAGTTAATAAAAAACTGTATAATTTTATATGTGTCTTTTCTTTTTTTCTTTTGTAAGAAATTCATATTTATAAAAACCATAATACGGTGTTCTTATAGTTGACGGCTTCAAACAATTATTTCCTTTTTTTCTTACGTTTACACGCACACAACTAAGTAAATTAGTAATTGAAAGGTAAATTCCAAAAAAGGAATGGCGTATAACAATTAAAGTACATAAAACATATATTTTATTTAGAAATATATATATTATGTTTATATACCTTTAACATGTCCTTACAAACTTTACATAATGTATTCGTGCATATCCTTCTACACACATATACAAACATAAATGTTGTAAAAATAGCATTCGCATGTAATCCTTCCAAATTGTTTGTCAAAACAAGTGAGAATCCTATATTCGGCTATGCCGAAACCTTAATACCCTCCACCACAAATGCGTGTGAAGTTAAAACGTTATGTTTCGTTATTACACACACACTTATAGAGAAAAATCTATAAAATATATACAAGTTTTTCTAAATATAACACGGGAACACTTAATGAGTTATAAAATTAGTTATAATTTAGGTTACAACTTTTTCTCCTGAAACGTTTTGACTATTTTTGGAATGGTAATGAAGTTCATATAACTCAATATTACGGTGAAATTTCATTCTGAACTTTTATAATTTACGATTTTAGAAAAGAATTATGTATGGACACATGCCAACAATGATGATTTCTTCTTAGCGTTACACACAGAATGACAAAGTTAATATACACTCTTCAACACCTGTGGCAATAGAGGGTATAGAAATAATAATATTCTTTTGTTATTTTTTTGTATTTTCCTTTTTGTTGACACCCATTTAATGGAAACATTTTACATACACAAAAGTTATTATTGTTGCTGTACTTTTTTGTCAAAACGGACTATGAATATATGAATTAGTTCTAAGGACATGACCTTAGTTGAACTTTGTTTGGACAGAGTAATTGCTATATATGTTTGTTTTTTTAGTAAACGGAAATATTGTATGAAACGGCATAAAACACATTTCTTAATTTATTGATTTAAATAAATTTATAAAAATTTATTAAATTTTATTGACATATAGAATAACAGATTAAAATGAAAGTGTAGTTGTCACTTCATAAGTTAAATATCTAAAGTTTTTTGTTCTCTATTTTCTCAGAAAGTGGGCGGTGACATTAATACCTCTGTTGTCTGTTCTTTTTTGAATTCTTTAAACATATTTTAATTTTATCTGGAAGATGGATGATTTCACATGTTTTAAGACTTTTATGCAAAAATAATTGACGGGTTGTTTTAGAACTGCAGCTTCTTTTGTTTCTGAATTGCTAGTACCAAAGTACTAGCAATTCATACAGAATGGAAGTCCATTATTTATCGTCGGAGTTGGAAAATCTGAATTTTGGGCATCTCTTCTTTAAAATTATCTATTCCAAGTTTTTCTTTTTTTATTGAAAACCAGATTTTTCGAGGATTATTGCGATGCAGAGCATAAATGTCTTTCCAATTTTAAAGAACAGTGACTATCACTTTAACATTTTAATTATAGAAATATCTCATTAAAATTTGATCACAGCACAAAAGTAAGTCCCTCAAGCATTAATATATTTAAAAATTTATTGTCTTATAGTTTAAAAGATATAAGGTTTCTAAAGTAAAAATGTTTGCTACATTGGCTATAAATATTGCCAAAATTTTTAATATTTTTTTAATCAACAGCATAGATGGTTGAGGTATTATGTGTTTGTGTATCGGACAGAAAAGATATTGATTTGACTACTTACAAATATATTATAAATTGTCATTATCACGCCTTGTCCCCATACAAATTATCCCCTGGAATGTGGTTAACGAATACCAAAACGATTCGCCAAATTATACAAGGATCGGTCCATTATTTCTCATAGCTCATATACAACGTTAACATTCAAGTGCAAACACCACACATATGTATTTGTATTGATGTAAAAATTTCTTAAGTTAAGATCAATATATACAATAATTAAAAATTTTACTATTATTGTTCCATAATTCACTTATAGTTCAAATATTATCTAACAGAAAGAATCCTTTTAAAACGCATAAATCCCACATATAATCTTAAGCATAAACCAGAAAATCAATATTTTATAGCTTTTTAATACGAACAATGTATTGTAGAGTTATATATAATCGAAATTGATTTGACAAAAATTAAAATCACACAAAGTACATACATATTAAAAAAAAGAAATTTTATGTTTCTAAGTTTATATTTTTTAACAAAAATAGACAAATTCCACCGGTATAATATCAAGCGATTTTTTTTTTTTGGAAATTTCCATTTCCATTCATTCCATTTCCCCATACAATCTAACTTTCAATGAAACAATTGCAAATTGTAACCATTTAAAATGCAATTAATCATTTACGAAAAAAATGTCCCTGCAATTGTTTCCAAATGTAGTGACAACAAAAACTCAGACCTAATTTTACTTATATTCTTTCATTCTTATTTTGTTCATCTACCTACTTATCCTTCGGAATACATGCATATGACGCGAAATATTGAAATTAAAAATACAAAAAGATAAAAATACTGTCACAACGAAGTTTGTCTACAATTTCGTTGTTTTGTATCCTTATTTGTCGTAATTTGTATCCTTTTTAATTGCAAACAAATGAAGATTCTAGTAGAGTTAGAGCTAATTTAATTGAAATTAAAATACGCACCCATAAACGATTTAATGCGAAACTGGAAGTGGAAATAAAAACTCACTTATGCAACTAATTTAGAATAAACAATTAGAGTATTTTTCCCATTTATTGTTATTCTTTTAAACGTTGAAAGTTTTAAATCTCATAATGTGGTTTGACAAAAAATATAAAAAAACAAACTGTTTAATCACTTTCGACATGGTGATTAAAGTTTTTAAATACATGAATCCTTATAAAACATATTTCAAATACTTTATAAAATCGTACATACTTTACCTACACATACACTCATACCATATTATTATATATCCTTCATTACACACACAAACATAACATTTAAAGCTTTTTAACGTTGTGTTAAATAGAATATAAAAATATGTTGCACACTCACCCCCTCTTTTGTATGAATGTATATGTATATGTTTTTTATTTTATTTTCACTTGAAGCAGGAAAAGGAAGAAGGCGTTTCGTGTTGTGTGTGTTGCAAGTGTGTGAGCTAGACTTTTGTTACATGATAAAATTTATACTCACACAAACATAACAACAAACAGGTCTGTTGCCACCACCCACAGGATGCACGCAGGATATTCAAAGTTTGTTGTTCCACATTTTTTTGTTTTCAATACATTTTTTATTTTTAACTTCTTTTTTGTGTAAAAAAAAAATAAATTTTGGTGGCAAAAGAAATTTATGCATAAAATGTTAATAACACGCTATCTTATGTTTCAAATTTAGGAATAGAGGATGTCAAAGTTCATTCAATATCCTATTATATATTGCAATTTCAAAATAATCAATAAAGTTTTAAATATATATTTTAATTCAATGTGTCATAATTTTAAAAAAAATCTATTAACGAAAAAATTTGATTGAATTATTCATATGTTTACCGTTCATACACACAGAAAAAGTCATTATAAAATTAACTAAAACAGACATAACTTAACATTTTACATTTGTGATATTACTTTATTAATAAAAAAAATTTTAATTTAACAATGTTTCACAATGCTTAGATAATTTCAAATCAACTATGTTTAATAATGATTTTGCTTCAAGTTTTTTTCTGCGTAAGCAATTATTTTTATTCCAATTTATTAATCGTTTAATAAATATTATTTAGACAATAATTTCGTGCTGAAAAAAAATAAATTATAATATACACAGAGGTCGAAACATAACTGGGAATATGTTCGGCAATAAACAAGTTTTAACTGGAATAACAATAAGTTTAGTGGCGATAACAATATTTTTAGTGGTGATAACAATAATAATTGTTGTTAATGCAAAATCACAATGCTAATAAGCAAGCTTTTTTGTTGTTAGTGGCAAAACCATATTATGTTAAAAAGATTTAACATACTATAGTGAACCGACAACCACAGTGGTTAGCCATAATATGTCGTTTTTAAAAATATATTAAAAAGACTTACTGGAATGACTCGAAATCTCTAAAATGTTTTAGCAAATATTCTACGATCGTGAAAAAGGTCAAAATTTTCCGAAGATGATGATTGAAGTATTTTCAAAGGATTATTTGCATTAGAAACATTAAAATATTTGAGTACTTTTAAATTAGAAGTACGAGCCCATATTTAAAATATATTATATTGTCTGTTTGATCGGTACCTAATTAAAAGGCTATATTACCTCAGAATGGCCGTATCAATATGCTTTCAAGATTATAATATAAGTTAAATTAAAGCAATGGGCAATCATTTGAATGATTTAAAACTTTTTGCACCATATTGATAGTTTCATTTGGACAATAAGAATCCATTAGCTCCGGAAATCTTTTGAGACTTGAGTTAACTGAATAGATGGAACACCAATGAAACAAAATCATATGAATAATTTAGATCTATCTGTAAAAATTTCTCGCATTGTGTATACTTAATTGATCCGTTTTTTTTTTGGTGTTCGAAAAACTTTTTTTCAATTAAAATGCATTTCATTATGTCCAAATGTTTAGAAAGCGTTAAAATTCCCATTAAAATTCCCATTCACGTCTTGTCGTAAAGCTTATTAAATTAAGTTGGATTTCAGTTTCTTTCCCATCCTAGCAAAAATATACCTTATTAATCCATAATGTTTTAAGAATTCATCTGAAATATAACAAATGTTATCATAAAATGTTAGTAAATTTATTTTCAATATACATTTCTTCAAAACGTTAAATATTTTCTTCATTTTAAATATTTTCCAATAGCAAAATGTTAAAATGCTACAAATGGGAATTTGATGAGAAAATTTACATAACATAAAAGTTTTAAAACTGAATTCGTGCAAAATAATATTTTGTATATATTTTCAGTTTAATGGAGAAATAATAAAAAATATTTAAACGAAAATAAAAATTTAGTTCACAAAAATTTAAATATTGAATTTTTCTATATAACAAAAAAGATTCTTAAAGTTAAACAAAATTTAATAAATGTGAGAAACAAGGTACTCCAACTACCCTCGTTATCTGCAGCACATGTAAAATCCACATTTTAGGATTAATTTGTAATTTTTTCCTGTTTTTATATTTATTTATTTATTTATTTTTTTCCTATTTGAGTAATGTTTGACTAATGTTTAATGTTCATTGCTCCATTGTAATGTAATGTATATGTATCCATTTGTTTGTGTATGTATTGGCCGCAAATATTTGTTTACTATTACTAACTTACTTGACTAAACGTTAAACACATCATTACACTGTCGTTTATTTTGGATTTTTACTCTTATCGATTGTGTCTACTTAATTCACCTTGATGAAACGGCAAACGTATTCTTTCCCATCATTTCATTTTAATTTTTTTCTTCCTTTTTTACTTTCCTTGCAGACCCTTAATATTGATGGTCGCTTCATTTCTTTTATTTTGTTGTTCTTTCTATGTCTTCTGTTTGTCTGTGGAATTGCCCACCTTCTATTCTATTTTGCTTTAAGAAATATTCAAAGAAAAAAAGTACAAAACTACAGACCCTTAACTTTAATATACAGTTTTGTATACGTCTCCCTGTTTGTCTACTTGTATGTCTGTCTATTTGAGTTCAGGCCCACATGTTTGCATCATTAATCATGACGTTTCAAAACTGACACATTCGGTCGATCAGCAGCGCATCACTGAAACTTGTTACAACAATAATTCCAACAAAAAATACAAAATAGTTTCCACTAAATTTTTCAAATATTTTTTTTTTTTGCTTTTTCAATATTTTGTTATTAAGATGATTTAGATGAATATTAAAGGTACTTTATGTTATTCCAGTTTAATGTTGTTTATATTAAACAAATAGTGACATTTAAATTTGACAATGTAATTGTCATTTCATTTAAATCATAAATAAATATTTAATATTTAATTTTAGTAAATAAAAATTGTTTTTCTCTAGAAGTGTGGAATAAATTGTATTAAAGATGTTTTAATTTAAAATAAAATCTGTAGTCGATTTGATTTTGTTTTTAATGTGATGACAGTCTTTGGATTGTTCGGTACAACTTATCTCAGAAACCCTAATGGCGTACGAATTGTGGATGAGAAATCGTATAAGGGAAAATCTCATACAGTTAGATTTTCCCTTACACACACAGAAAAAACATAAAGTAAAATCAACGTTGAACATATATGATTTAATATTAATTGTTTTTTTTTCATTTACTTTAAATTTAACGTTTTTCCGTTTGTTGCAAATAATAATGTACATGTTAGAATCTTTCAAAGTTAATATATAAATTTATTAATTCAAGAATATTCTCAAGAAGCTGTACTACTGTGAAACAATGTTAGATAACCATTATTTGTCTATAAAGCAAAATCATAACTGAAAACATTAAATTATTTATAAAATTTATTAATTTTACATTGAATATTTGTTGATAGTTCCCGCTCGCAAAAATTGGTCCATAAAATATATATTTTTTTAAGAAAAACAATGGTACAGTAAAGAGCATAAGTATTACCATTAAATAAAAATTGATAGAAAATGCAAATTTTTAAGTTTTGAAAAGTTTTGAATTTCATCGACAGATAATAACTATGTAGGGTGTAGCAACCAAAAAACAATCGAATGTTCAAAAATAGCAGTTTTCAGTGGGACAAAATTATTGCCATAATTTTGGTCTTCTGGTATTTTTTCATACAATGAAAGATAAAACACATTTGCAACAAGATAATTTTTTTCACAGATTGGAGAATTGGTAAATCGTAGTCGTTTTACCATTTGAAAAATAATAAATTGTTTTGAAAGAAAAACTAATTTTAAAATTACGAGCAAAGGAGAATTTCATTCATAAAATTTGTTAGCTAGATCGCCTACCAGAGTCAAGTGGTGAAATGGTTTTAGCTTTAATCTGTTTTTTGAACAGTGTAGTTACTTTTTGAATTTCAGAAAGGGTTCCTCTTATCTCCAAGGGTCGTTTTCATAGGTACTATTTGCTTTCAAGATATTTACTTTGAACATGTGAGTATGTAAAATTTAAATTGTTTTATTATTGTAATTTTTTTATCAACTTATGGAGAAGTGTATTACAAATTCGGTATATTCTACTTTATATACAATTCACTCAATACGATTAAACAAATACGGTTTCATATTTATTAGGTATTTTTTAATATTCTATTCAATAATTTTTATTTTTTTGCCCATCATATAAAAAAATTTTATAATGAATACATTTTATAAATTAATAACAATTAAAGAAATAAATAATTAAATGTAATTAATGATTACAGTTGTTAAGAATCATAAGTACAAACAAACATACATTCATACATATTTAGAAACAAATAACCATTTTTTATTTAAAATTTGCTAAAGATGTTTGAAACTACTTACACAGTATACCCTACAATCAATATTGTCATTTAAGCAAATATTTTGCGAGAATAACATGACAACAAAATAAAAAAAAACAAATTGATTTTTTATTTAATGAAATAAAAAATAAAATTAAAAATGTTCGCAAATTTTTCATGCAATATTTGCCAAATGTGACCCACTCCTTAAGTCTGGTTTAACGTGTTTTCGAAGTTTTCATTGTGGAGAAATAAAAAACACACCGTACTTGCAGCAAACACTCTCCTACTTGCACTTACTCGCTAAAACTTACACTTGCATTGTGGCATTAAAGAAACTTTTCATGCCGTATGACGGAGTATTTGAAACCCCTCAAGTCACAAGGTTTTTGTTTTTGTATTTTTTTCTTTATTCCGAATTTTAGACATAAATCATTTAAATCACTTAAACATGCATATGCCTCGCGTTAAGACATTAAATAAATCGCTTTGTTGTCGTTGTTATTTTTATGTAGTTGTTGCCAATGTTACTTTGGCAAAAAATATCTATACAACAAAAGTTTTCTTCGAATACAAACACATTGACATATATTATTGTAAACTAAACAACAATAACAAAAAAAAGCAAGAAAATATCATAAAAGTTTGTAAATATAACTAAAATTCCATACACGACATTCGGAATATGTATTCATGTATTTTTTTGGTTTATACAACATGTTAATACTTACTTACATATACATGTACATATGTATGTAATGTTCATGTGAATTTCTGCCACATTTTAACATACAGGACCATATCGAACTAAATTATAACCCAGTTTAACTGAATGAGTTTGGGGGGCTTTTTCCTACTGGTTGAACAAAAATATTAAAGGAGATAAAAATATAAAAAAAATTCTAAGCAGTTGGGTGTTTTAAAAGATTTGAACACATAAAACTACGATAAATTTTGACTTTATTGTGTTGAACTTTTCACGAATTTATTTTTTTCTATTACAATTTTTGGTGTTTAAAAACAAAACGTATTTCAGATGATTTGTGTGCTTAAAACAGGTGGTGGAACAATCTGTCACTAGAGGATTTTTGATATTCATATATGAAAACATTCACACGTGTATTTTAAAGTTGAGAGTTCGAATAAAATTTTGGCAAAACTTAAATATACCTTGTTTTTGAATTTTCACTGATATATATATATATATATATATATATATATATATATATATATATATATATATATATATATATATATATATATATATATATATATATATATATATATATATATATCACATCAAAATCTGAAGCGATTTAGCTATGTCCGTCGGTAAGTCTGTCCGTCAGTCTGTGTATCTATTGTTGACACGCCAATATCTTCAGTAATAGACAAAAACTCCAAGATAAAGATCGGTATTTGAGGCGACCTCTAAGTTCAAACAAGAAACTTTCGTCAAATTGTCAACTTTAAATCAACAAACTAGAATGAAATTTTACCATAATATTGAGTTATATATACTTCGTTACCATTCCAAAAATGGTTAAAGTCGTCAAAGTATAAATAATTTTATGATTCATTAAGTTTTTAAGTAAAACTTGTATATATTGTATACGTTTGTGAGTGTATATTTAAATGTGTATGTGCGAAAGATAACGTATTTACTTCACACGCATTTGTGGTGGAGGGTATGGTTTTATTTTGATTTATTAAAGTGAAACTAAATTCAGTTTGAAATATAAACGAATCGAGTAAATTATTCGGTTATTTTATTTTCAATTGCATTAGATTTAATTTCAAAGCTTTTGTTATAAAAACATCCAAAAGACATTTCTTCAGATGGATAATCGAAATATATGTTGAATATATAATTAAATTTTCAAATTCTATATTCCAACTATAAGAAAATTTGACACGATATTGAAGACTGAAAATCAGATTTTAGCCGGTGTAGTCCTTAATTCTTATGGATATAAAATTATAAAAGAATTGAGATCGAAAAATTTTTACTCACATTTTTCATTAAAAGTTTTCCCAAGTAATATTTGATGTTTTTTCTTGGTTACTTTTGTACAAAAATATCGGTTATTACGTTCAATGTCAAACAAATGAATATATTTTTAATCTGATTAAAATAGGAACCGACACTTGAAGAATTTGATTTTATGATCTTATCTTGAATGACACATTTCCATAAAATTCACATTTAAACCGGATATATCCTAAAACTAAAATCTGTAGAGTGTTCAATATGTGACTGTCCTTTGGTTGATAACCAGTCAACACGACGGTTGAACATATTTAAAAGTAACACAGGAAATTATTGGTTTAACATTATGTTAAATTCACCATTTATGTTAAATGTTAAATTTCACCATTTTACAAAATAATGTTGAATTATTAATTTTCATCTATGAAGCAGAGTCATAACTAAAACATTATTTTTGTTATCTTCTCTGTAATTTTGATATGCGTGTCGTTGGCTAGACTTAGTGTAAAAGAAATAACAAAATTTCCAAAATATTTTTCAGAATTTCATATTATAATTTTAAATTAAATAAAATTTTATTTAGTACATAAAAATATTTGAATAAGAAACTTTAGCCATTTGTAAACACGTTTTGCATTTTTTATTAAGAAAAAAAAATTGCCCGGAAGTGACTCTTAGTTTTTTTAAGTTTTTTAACGATAAATTTTTCTTTCCAAGCCAGTGACCAATTCAACCGTTGGTATTACAACTACATCAATACAAAACAACAATTACAATAAAAACCAAGACAATTGCAGAAAAGGTGGTAGTCCGTATGGGAGGTGGTATGAAAGGAAGATATTACTTGTATCGTGTAAATGTTTCTTTATGTTTTTCTCCTTTTATTCATTCGTTTAGTTCTTATTCACTCTATTTCTTGTGGCCTTTTTTAAAGCTTCTCATTTTCTTGATGGTGTCCATTTACTTGGACATACATTGAAGCATGGAAAATGCAAACAAGAAACAACCTTCTTCGTCTTCATTGTATCATGATGTCATGTAAAATACTGGGTGGTCATGGCGTATATTTTTTATTTCAGTTTCTTTAGTTTTTGCTCCAAGACGATTACGAGCCCTTGGTTGTCTTCTTCTATGAAATTTTGTTTTGTTGTATTTTTTATTTTGTTTTCTTACATTCAACTTATTAAAGACGTTATTTTATTGGAATGAAGGCTGACGCTGAATGACATTGCATGAACTTATTTTTTCCCAGAATTTCTTGTTGTTGTTTTTTGTTCACATTTGCAATACGATTTTATGTTTTGGCGGTTTTGTCTGAAGGCGTTTTTTCTTTTTGCTGAGATCTTTGGGTGCGAGAGACAAGCGAAAATGAAAAATTTATTTTATTTTTTTATGTCTTATTACATGCGATAAGATTAAATTAATGTAAGATGAAACATTATTTTTTCGTTATGTGGCTATAAATAGGTATATCATTCAAAATTGGAGCGACAACGACAAACTACAGTTAACAAACTACAGTTGAAAGGATATGTCACCCTTTGTGTTGTGATCAATTCAACGTTAACATTGCTTGTAATCTGTCTCGCTATATTAGAAGGAGTATTTATATTGTGTAACTAACTATTATAACTATTATAGCACTGGTACCATCCATTTCCATATGTTGACCGATTTTACTTGATTCTATAATATGGCATTCTGACTGAAATCATATCATTTGTTGTTTTTTTCAGGGTCCTTGTCATTTAGTTGAGATACGATTTCTGCCTCAGTTGAATTTCCAGGGTTTAAGACCTGCAAATGCTGCTTTGATGTTGTAAGACTCAGTTGTAACGAGTAGTTCTTTACGGTTGATGCAGGAGAAATTATATAAACTACACTAGAAGCAATAATATTGAAAATAGATAAGAGTTTATGAAAAGGACTATATTGCTAGGTCGTTTAAATGCAACAAGGAATCCATCAAAGTGATCGAAAATAGTTGAGTCAATATTTCAAAGTTTTAATTATTCGAATCAGAGGTTTCGCTTTAATTGTATTTTTAATTTAAGATAAATTTCATATACATTTGTAAATTTATTTCGAATCTATCCACAGGTCGATTGTTAAACATTTTACTTAGTTTTTCCTCTTGCACATTTCAAGGAATTTTTTTGTAAAATAAATATCCTTATTTTGGTTTTATTTAGACATTTTGTGACTTTGCTATTTTTTATCCTAAATGAAAATCTGATATTTTTTCATTCTCTTTCGAGAAAAAAGAAATATTTTATTTTTGTACTTTTTTGTAACATTTTTTATTTTGTCCCTTTGGTGGAATATTGCTTGCAATTTAAGAATAAAAATAAAATCTTATTAATGAAAACGTAATCGAGCAGAAAACAGAACATTACAGATATCGATTTTTTTCTTGTTTTTTGTTAAAAAAAATTAATTAATTTTTTATTGTTTTGGTTTTAAATGATTAAGAAATTTAGGAAATAATGTCAAATATAAATCTTGTAATACATGTAATATTTAGTGATTAATGGGAACAAGAATTCTTGTTAACGTATAAATTTTTTAAGTTGAATTTTTATAAGAGCAAAATTTTCATTCTTGACTTTTACTTTCATTTTAAACAAATTTGACATGCGACAGCGTTTTTTCATATTTTAATTACTTAAATTACAAAAATGTAATTAATATCATAATTTAGCTTAACAAAAATTCCAAGTACACAAATATACCACAACAATAATTTATACTTGTACATACATTTGATGAACTAGAAAACTAGTTTTTATTTCAAAAACGAAAAATCCTCTTTAACAGTTAACATTTAATTATAAAACTGTAACCGATTCATCATCACTGAAAAAAAATGACTAAAAACCACGTAACGAACCCACAAATTTGTCAAATGTCGGACAATCAAATGTTTTGTTGTTTTTACAATTACACATTCAGACCCACAAGAAAAACATCAGTCCATTCAATTTAAGCCACAATTGCGTAGTTCTTGAAATCAATATTTCGGTGTATTTAGACAAACATTTTGCCGAAACAAATGAAATTTAGATAAAGAAGCGCAATGAAATATTAAAAGAGTCTTAAATTATTATAAAGATGGCTTAACAACACAAACATCAGTTACCAATAAATACTCTTAACAATCAATCCTTTTATACAAAACCATCTTAATATGAAAACAAAGCGGAGGTTTTTCCGAAATCATGTTTATGTCTCCACGCACCAAATTTTAAAATACCAAAAAAACTGTTGAAAATTTTAAGAAGAATAAGAAAAACATGTGAAAAACAATCAATCATTCACTCATTCATATACAAAAGAGTATGAGTAGTATTTTGCAAGATATTTGAAAATAACACGAGTGACAACTAGTGAGTAGAGTTAAGTTGAGAGTGATGGAATTGGTGGGTTGACTGGCTGCTTCGTCAGTTGTTTGATGATGTATCATCTCACATCAAAAGTCATGGATGGTTTGAATACAATTGTTATAAATTTCTTAACTAAAAAAGCTTATTTATAAAGAAAATCTGCTTAGAGGATTTAATACGCTACACTCTTATACAAGATATAAAGAGCAAGCCATATTGTTTGTCGCTAAGTGTTTAAATCGTTTCATTATCTACTGCATTTGAAAAATTGTGTACCCTACACGACCATAGGTGATTGATGTTTTAACATTTAGAAAAAAAATTAACTTATACTAAACTTTAATTATACCGTTCGGCTCACAATCGTTATAACTATTTCCGGCTGGAAATCCACGCAAACGATGTGAACACTTTACATGTCGCAATTGTAATGTTATTTTAATGAAATTACATATTATTTTGGGCCAAGGACAAAGCCACTTGAAATCATCATCTCATGTTCGGTTCATAGCTTCCATATAATGTTCTCCAGAAATAGAACTTTAAGCTCGTAAAACTCACAGATGAAAATTATTTTAAATAATATTTGACAAAACTAAATTCTGTAACACGCCAAATCTTTCCACAAATTAACGTAGCTCAAATAAATACCAATTTCCGAAATTACTTTAAAGTTCATAATTAAATGTTATGATGGTAATTCGTATGCTTCAGATTATAATTTATTTCATATAGAGCTCATATCATAGAATTAAATTGTACGAGGGTTGGTTCATAATTTTTCATATTTGTATCATAGCGCACAGTCGGACCAGCCCAAAAATTTTTGTGAAAGAGATCGATCCTATGGTGATCGAAATGTTCAGTGAAATGTTCCTTAAGCAGTGAGTACTAAGATATTTCTTACGTTTCAAGATTACATTCAAACCCATTTTAGAGGAGCCAGGAAGCAGGGTGCTATTATAAAATCATTAATATGACTACTAAATCACAAAGCTTCTATAACATTGAGTTTCTGAAACTAGCATTACATCAGCATGGTGACTATATAGTGGTTCAACATTCTTTTTAGTGTGTTCAGTAATATTTTTGATCCCAGAACATATGTTAAAAAAGCTTTAGTCACCAATTCCAATGATAGAAATATGAAAAAAATCTAAAAAAAATTTTGTAAATACAATTTTTAATCATTCTAATGGACTTTCTTATGTCAAAATGTATCCATGTTTAACTATTATAAATATCCCGTCTGTGGTTGAACCTCTATATAACACTACAATACCGATTGTGGAAAGTAATAAATAACCGGTAAATATATTACATAAAATACAATTCATTTTATATGATCCATATGTATACAAAAGAGCAATGGATCTCTGTTAGGTAAATAATATAATAAAAATTGGGTACTCCTTAGAAGCCAATACTCTTATTCATTTCAAAAAAAAAAAAAAAAAAAAACGATCTCGTTCTCATTTTTGTTACTCTTTCTTTTGTCATTTATGATCAAAGTGTGAAAATAAGCTTCTTTGACAGATACAATATCTTGTCTTGCTGACAGGTTGGAAATTTGTTTGACGTTGTTCATAGCGCTCTAACAATATGTTTCAATATATTCACTGAAATGTATATATGTATGTGTAGATGTATGTACTTATGAATCTAAATGTATTGTGAAATATTTGAGTATTATTAATGATCCTACGTTCATAGTGATTTTTTTATTTTTTGGTAATTTGCTTTATTTTTGTCTGCATTCTCTGATGATCGCATTGATTTTTCAGTTATTATTTATGATTTTTCTATGGAATTGTTATAATGATTTGGTTTTCTTTTTGTTTGTATTCATTGAAATTATGCTTTGGTACATATTTCCACAGGTTGTTGTTCATAAGAAATCTTGGCTTATTTTCTTATTGTGATTTTTTTTCGAATATGACCGCTTTAACACATTCAGTCAATCATACCGTCAGTTATTTTCTTCTAACTATCCGATCATTTGTTACTTTATAATGTAAAAGAGCTTCTGTATTTTTGAATATATATATATATATATATATATATATATATATATATATATATATATATATATATATATATATATATATATATATATATATATATATATATATATATATATATATATATATATATATATATATATATATATATATATATATATATATATATATTTTTTTTTTTTTTTATAACGACTATTTTTTTCCAAATATTGTTGCGTATTATAATTTTTCATAAATAATTTTTATTACAATATTCACTTTATTTTTGGATATTTCTCTAGGACTAGATTAGTACTTAATAGCCTTGGATTAATGTTTATATATAGAAATTGTTGAACTGAGAGAGTGTTGTCAATTTTGTTATTTCGTATGCAAATGTTAAGTTTGCAAGACCCTGTTAACATCTGATACCATTTAAAATGACCATTAATCCTGCAGTTTGAACTATCCTAATGAACATATGAGAGATATTCCTGGTATGTTTAATTGTTGCATGCGATAATTGTTTTAAATAATTGAGATTATAAAACGTGCTATTACATATTGAAATATTTGACTTTTTCCATTGAAGTAATCATTTTGCCATTGCACAGTGGAGCAGAATCGATGGTTTTGTCCACGAGATTTAAATTTTAGATTTAATATATTTTGAAGAGTTGAAACTTTTTGTCCAAAAATAAACAATCGTGTTATTTTTATGTTTAAATAGAAAATTGTTTATTTTTGAACTGGGTAAGATCGGGGATCTTAAATAATCAGCCAATAAAATTTTGAAATTTCAAATGCAAATAACTCTAAACTACAAAATCTAGGTAATATAATTTAGCAAGTTTTTTAAAGGTTTGGTTCACATATTTATACTCTCCACCAAAACATTCTTGCATCAAATCAATCGATTTAGCTAAGTCGGTCCTTGCCTCTGTCTGTTGCAGCAAGCTGTAAGTAGGCTTTACAGATTCGCACAGCAGAATATGGCATTCTTTGTTGTAATATTAAATAAGTGGCAAAAATTTGGCTGGCAGTTTAAAAAGTTTATTACTGAGATAACATAAAAAGCATCCTTAAAAATCCGTTCTTGTATCTTCCTTCAAATTTATAATGCTACACTTAAAGATAACTACGGTTTTCATATTTTTTTTTATAAATTTAAGGGCCATATTGAGCGGCTAACAACTTACATAGACTGTTTATAATTTTACAAAGTATTTAAACTAAAAGAAAAAATGAAAGTAATTTTAATGTTCTGAAAGTCAATCTTTCAGTTTATTTACCAATCACAATTAATCCATTTGGTAGGTGGATATTAAACTTTAAACTAGATTAAACTATTTAATGTTACTTCGAAAAGTGTATGACTCCTCTCGTTTTAAGAAAATAAAAGCTTCTTCATTACAATTTATCTCACAAAGCATTTCTCCTGGAATTCCAGTACAAGAACAATGGGTTTCCAGCTACAAATTCAAATTTCAAGTGTTGAAATACACTTGTATTAGACTTTATTTCAAAACCATGTTCCAGTAAAAAGGAAACTTTAATTCAAGCCGAACATAACAGTGATTGGAAGCTTATTTCAACCCCTACACTAAAGTACAATTAAAAAAAATATTGCAATTAACCTTATATATTGTAGAATACAACCCTTCAGTAAAAGTATCATTCAAGTTAAAAAATTGTGAAAATTCAAGTCGTTCGCACTATATTGCACAATAAAGTGTTCTCATCTTAGAATTTTAGGTTTAATTGCTTAAAGACATTTCTTATGTGCTTCATTCCAAATTAATCCCGAATCTGGAATTTCTTTTTCAGAATATAATCAATAGTTTTATTATATTTTTATTTATTTCACAAAAAGAGTTTTCAATTTATTTTTTTTAATTGGTTTGATAAAAAATATCTGAATACAAATTTAAAAGTCACTTTCACTTTAAACTGGAATTTAAGTTGAATTCAAATAAAATGTTCAGTACTTGAAATTATATTTTTGGAGTGCTTATTGGTGTACTTGATCATCATATTTTTAAAATGACTTTTGAAAAAGAAAATATTTATATAAAATATAAATTCAATATTAAATTGCCTTTATTAAATTTGAATAACCAACACACATTCATACTCCATATTATAAAATTATTCAATATCCATATTTAGCAGCCATTTTGTATTAGATTTAAATAAAAACCAACAAACTTTTTATCCGAACCCAACAGCAGCAGCACAAAATCTTTGACAAACAAACTCTTCAAATAAATATTTTCGCGCCACTAGTGTATTTAACGTGTGTATGTGTTGGTGTGCTCTCAATACTCTCACATTCATCCTGATTTTTTTTACAAAATGTAAATTTTTGAATTATAAAAAAAAACAAGCAAAAAGTTTCCCTGGGTTTTGATTGACAGCTTCCATCCATCCCTGATGGATTTTTATATGAATTTCTATATTTTTTGTATTTGTTATTGTAGTTTTAAGAGCGTCATTTCAAACTGACAGCATTTACATTCAATGTGGATCAAAAAAATTTATATAAAATGATTGGATAAAAACCCAACAACTACAACAAAAAGTGAATAAAATTATGAAGTTTGTTTTTGCTGTTTTCTATATATCGGGCTTTAATGATAATATAAGGATTTTATTCCTCTACAATATAAACAGAATTTAATTTTATATAGAAAAACACTTTCACAAACTCTGACATTATTGTAAGTTTTCCAATGGATTTAAAATTTTCCTAAGTTATTGTGGAAAGGGGCAAAATGAAAAGGAAGTGTGGAAGGAGATTTTAAAGTTTTTCAATTTAAATGGATTTAATAAAGAAATTACTTATATAATAAATATCTTCCGCTTTAGTTTTACAAAATTTATTAAATTAAATAAATAATATTTAAAGTAGGGAAAAGCATTAAGAATAAGTTTAGAAGGTGAACTGGTCAATATCAATCTTGTTTTTGTGTTTTTTACTAAACTTGGCAATTTATGTTATTTTTCCTAAATTAAACTCGATTACATGTAATTTCCATTTTTATTAATAAAATATTGTAATTGTATAATTTAATGTAAAATGAATTAATGTGGCACAGATTTAAAACGTTTACATTTACTTTAACTTACGTGTATTTAAATTTGAAATTCAAATGTTCAAGTAAATTTCAGAAAATTACATGTTACGTTTTTGACGGTTTAAAACACGCAAGAGTTTAATTTAATAAACGGTTTCTGGGTTTGATTTATTGTTGAGTTCTTAAATTGAATTAATTGCAACGATTTATTCATAAAATAACTGCTGTACCAATGGAGTACTATTATTTGTAATAATTAAAGTGTTAGTTATTACAAATAATTACAAACATATTTACATATAAACTTATATATGTATACGTGTATGTTGGCTTAAAAAACCTAATTTAGCTATTTAACTGTAAAAGTTTCATTAGAAACATATATGTATATAAAATAACTGATCGCAATTCAGATGAGAATTGTGTTTCATAAGAAAATATTTATACTTATTCTTGTACACGAATTAGTGCAGTTTATTTACGAATAAAATTGGAAAACCAAAAGTAACATTTTGCATATTGTGAAAATCAAATAATTAGAACACTCCATTGGTTATACTAGTTAGTATTTCTGGAGTATCAATTTGTGCAATCATTATCGGTGCTGACTTGATAAGAAATTTGTAAATTTTGAAAAGATACATAGGAAATAATGGACCAATCTTCTTAAAATTTGAACTATTTATAGGTTCAAACTTCAAAAAGATTGTTGTATCAAATATGATCACTATACTGATGTTATTTCCAATTTACATACTTTTGATTTTCAATAAGGTTTCAAAAACTTTCAAAAAAGACTATGATAGCAATTTTATATTGATTGTTGATTCTATGGTGATTTTAAAAATCTCTGTTTCTTCTAAGAATTATTTAGTAATATTGTTTCAATCACACAAATGCGGCAATATGGATTTCGATTTGAATTAAGGTGTATGTGAACCAACAAAAATCTCCAAGCAGTTTTTTTGTGACAATTGTTCGGATACAGTCAATGCATTAAAGTACTTCACTTGCACCAGGTGGTATTGTTACCATATCAAAAAGATAAACAAAGAATAGATTTTTTGGCCCCCAAATGTATCGTTCGGAAGAGGTTACGTCAAGGAATCGTACTCCATGACCGCAAATTAGATAGTAAACTGATAAGATATAAAATATTGAACCATTTGGGTGTTGTTTTTTTGTATCGTGTGAAGACCGTTTTCATCTAATTATACACAAGAATCGTATTCGATACCAAATTCATGTCTTGGAATGTCAAAAGTTCAAAAAGTTTCTGTTTTGGTTTCATATGCAAAAGTAATCTTCAAATCCTCACGAAACCACTAAATTAAAAGTTTTATTTTTTTATTTGATTTAAATTATTATTACAATTTGCAAAAAAAATATATTTTTAAAGTTTTAATCGTGTTTATAGAGTTTGTGTCATTTTGCTCCTCCGATTTAAATCTACCACACTTTTGGGCACCTTTTTTTATGTTCTCAAATTCTCTTTTAATAAGAGCCCAATATCTCATCACTGGCCTTAACTCCGGGCATCCTAAGGGTTTTATATCTCAAGGTTCAGATATCACATTATTGTTATTGTATCACCTTATGTTTATTTACTATTGTACGCCAAGTCAGGCCAAAAATAATGGGACACATTATGAAGTCTTGTGAATGGAAACAGAAAATTTTGGCTGTTTTTAGGTCCTAAACTTTTTTATCTCAATCGTTATTTAATCAATATTGCATCTGTTCTTAAATAATATAAAATGAGACTTTGTGAGTCATTGTTTTTCTAAACGGATTACAATATATTAACCGACATGGACGAAATTTTTGACTTACTACTTGTTTACACAAGACCATATTGAAATTAATTAAATAAGTCTGAAAATTTGGATGTTCATTTTTAAAAGGTTATATTTTTAAAACGGTTCTTATTTGTTTCACAATATGATCGATATGAAATAAGTTATTCAATGAAATTATAGTTAATGAAAGATTTCTTAATATGACAAATGTTTCGAAAATATGATGTAATATTGTAAAGAATATAACGGAAATATATGTCACAACAAACAATATTAAAGCTTTAAAAATATCATAATTCTGAAAACTCTTTTACGGGACAAGATTCAATAATTTAATGATGCTCATTTATAAAAAGGGTTAAAATACAAACTCCCACCTCATCACAATAACTTTCAATTATTTGATCCCTAATAATGGCATTTGTTGATTCATTGTCCTAAACAAAGGATATTATTGTATTAAAACAATATTCGTTTTGTTTCAAATCACCTTCTTTTTTCTGTGGGTTATTACAGAATTAGTTTCATTGAAAACATGAAAAATTGTTTGCCACAAAAAAGAAATGTCTTCAATCATTGCTTTCATTTTTGGATAGAGAAGGTCTTTTTGTAGCTGCTGTTAATAGGTAAAGTGCGTTAGAGTGGATGGAGGGATGATGACTTTTTGTGACATTTATTTGAAAAAATATATATTTGTTTCTAACACCAAACATCAAAAATCACAAAAACACATTTTGTCATACAGATAAGTTTTAATTAGTGTTAAGAACAAAATACATAAGAAAGATGCTAAAAACAATTTCCAAAAAGGGAATAAAAGTTGGGAGAAAAAAGGGTTACAATACAATTATTATGGAGCATTTTGTAATTAGTAGGAATTAGAATTAGAAGAAGAAAAGATAAGTCTAAATATCTCTTAATTAAATACTGATGAGAATTGTTTTATAGGACTTTTAGAAGAATGATTTTTTTGTTACAACTTGCTAATAAATGATAATGGAATGTTAGCTTTAATAGATCGTTTTGTACCCTCCATTATCATGGATTGTACCATAAGTTTTCGCTGATATTTTAAAACTGCGCCCCACATAATTATATAAAATAGGTTGAGATTAACTTACTTAAAGGATGTAATGTAAAACTTCAGCTTACTTAACTTCCTTAAGATTTCTGTAGTCGATTTCTTCATTTTTAGATCTAATAATGCTTTTACGACCGAAGGTTTTGTTTATATAATTCTCCCCAGTCATTGCTATTCTTCAGTGTCGTTATTTTAAAAGTCAGTATAATAATGTTTTACAATAATTTATAATGATTATTTTTTGAGATTTCCATTGTCAAAACAAACTGAATATCAAACTGCAAGATACAAATACGAACATGTCAGATATTTTTCTCATTTCATTTCCAATTTTTTCTTCAATCAAATCGGATTTGATGCGTTTCATTGTAGTTGATTTATATACAATATTTTTTCTATAAATTTTGTCAGTAGCACATCATTCGCATTTGTTGTAGCTGCTGTAGCAAATTCATCCATAGATAGACAGATACGTACACGTATAGATGAATAGAAACAAATACACTTTGCTCAATAATCTAAAAAAATACGGATACAAAAACAAACAAAAAGAAAAACTACGTACATATTTCTATGAGAAATTGACTTTTGTTATTGTTGTTGTTGTCGTTGCTGCTGTTGCTCAAAAGCCAAAATGATTAATGATTATTTCGTTATCCATACATGAAAGATATGAACAGACTTACTTGTATGATTTGATATGATTTCTCCTATAAATATATTTGATTTTACGTACATATTTGAATCTTTATACATTTGTTGTTTTACTTCTACATTTTTATTTTGGTTTGCAAATGTATGTGTTTTATCTCTGGTAGTGTAGTCCTTGATACCAACTTAAAATGCAACAAAATATTCCATATGGAAATTAGCATTTTTCGGCTTTAATGTTAGTATTGGTTAGTTTATATTGAATAATATAGATGATATGGTAAAGTAGACATTAAACATCTTAAAGATCGATTAAAAACAAAGTTGTTAGAGATAAAAATGTACTTCCAAGTGATCAAAAAATAACAGACATAACGTTTCTAAATAGGTTATTAGAACTCTTAATTTTAAGTGAAGTGTCGTTTTGCAAAAACGAGGGAATTGACAGTTTTCTCGGTCTATAACTTTTTATGTACTGAACCGTTTATGAAAGATTATATTTGGCCGCACGAACAGGCTAACAAACATATAGGCAGACACACATAAATAAACCATCTTATATTTTGATCTTAACTGGAATTAAAAAAATTTCTAAACCGCAAAATTGGCTTAAATAACGTACTTCAGAAAAGAATACTAAGTAGTTAAATTCTGTCCTATTTCTAAAATCAAAAGCTTCTGAAGCATCTTATCGTGGCTACAACTAAAAATATTTTGAACAATTTTCCATAATCGGTGTTATAAACAATTAATTTTTTAAAACTTATTGATTGATTTAATTTCTAAAAAATCGGTCAAAAATAACACTTTAACTTATAACATTAGTATTTTCAAAGAATTGGCTCGGCGAAGATACGTCGGTATATTGGATTTCGCAAGTATTCCTTTTGCTGAACCATCTTTCGATGCTGAAAAAATCGATTAAATACATTTGATTTCAACATCGATTTTCATAAAATTCTTCCAAAATGTACCATTGAAGAACGAAAATATCAAGCTATATCTCGGAACAGCCAAACACATATTTTAAATTTTTGAGTTATGCTGTAGATATAAAAAGAGATTAGTCTTCAAAATAAGTACCCTCCAGAGATGTAACATCGATTATAAGATCTTTTCAAAGATCCAAACCTACATTAACATTTATTATTAAAATTTTTTTTTTATTTAGAGTAACTTTTAACCGGTGCGCTTTGCCGCACAAAAAATTCTGCGCGTTTTCGAAAAGTATATTCAAAAAATGTCAGCAACGGAGATTTGCCTAAATTTGAAGATTTTTGTCATACAAATTTTTTAGATATTTGATTATTAATATTTGCTTTTAATAGAAGTTCTCCCTGACCCTGTTCAATTCATTTTACAAGCAAACCGTTTTTTAAAGAGAGAGGCTAAACTGTTTAACTCCTGCTGTAATAGTTTTACAGAAAATCAATAATAAACATTTGCATTTTATGGGACCTACATCTTCCCAAAATACTATCCGCCCACCATTTTGTTCGCAAAACCAAACAATTTTTTTAGATATTCGATGATAATTGTTACTTTGTATTGGGGCTACTTCACCCTTAATCTAATCCGTCCTTCATTTTGTCCATTTAAACAGTTCCTTGATGAAATGAGGACTAAATTTTAGAATTATTGCAAGAATAGTTTTTTATATATAAACTTTTTAGGATCCTTTCCCCCAGGTGCTATTAATACTGCATTTTGTCCAGTAAAACCGTTCCTTAAGAAAGTGGTTCAGATCAAATTTTAAAACTGTATCTGCAATAGTTCTATAGGTATACGATAATTAGAATTGGTTCTGTTTGAGGTTACGTTTTCCCCTGGATGGGGCTACTTCTCCATCTGAATCTATCCGCCCTATATTTTTCTCAGAGAATTTATTTAGTATTCTTTATTGTAGACATTCTTTGATGTAAGTTTCGGTATTTATTTATGATTTGATTCTTCTGTCGCAACTGCATATTGCTTGCCATATCAAGAACTTTTTGGAAATTTTGACTTTTTTTGGGTCTTGAACTTTTCTTCAAAATTCCTACGACGTTTCGTCATCGCCTTTTTGAACCTTTTGAACTTCTTGAACTTATATATTTTTTTTGAATTAGACACATCACGTAGTCTTAACTTTTCGTATCAATTAGTCCGAGTACTGTGCTAACCGGGCTGTTTTCCTACCGAATGTATTGAGAGCTCTTTTGAAAATGCTTTATAAATTTTGGGCCAACTACTTCTAAATGTATCAGATTTCCTGTTATCGGACAAGTTCCCACGATACTGTTAATAAATTTGGTAACAGTTTGACTCCAATCCTTTCAATACTTGACCATCTTTTCGCAGGACCAAACTGAGTTGTACAAAAAATTTATTATAATTTTTGCATGCACTAATTTCTGGTCACTGATTTTAATCAGACCTAAAACAAATCAGTAAATACTTTCGGTTAAAACGTTTAATCTAAAGCGTGTATTAAGTATTTGTCAATATTACTCCTTATGTGATCAATTACCTAAAATGTAACTTGTGGAATGTATTTAAGATTCGGCAAGCCCGAGTGTGGTACTGTTTTGTTGAGGGAATAATAATAAAAATTAAAATTTCAATACTCCATCTTTGGGATTAAGTTGCATTGAATTTGTATTGAAAAACTCTTAACACGAAAAATATTTCTGGAAATAAGAAAAGAATTCATTGACTACAGAGCAGCACCAGAAAGATTGCAGAATGTAGGCTGAACTTAAAAAAGTAACAACAATATACAATACAACTAACATTCATCTTCATTAAGAAATGCGGATACAAATACATATTTATATACATATATATTCATACTGATCTTATATCTATTCAAACTTGTTCTCCATTTTTATAGTTGTTGTAAAATTTTTATTCAATTGTAATGTCAGAAATAAATTTATTTTTTCTTTGTCCATTAAAGAAAATTTTGTTGTTTTAAATTAAAGTATAAAAGAAATAAGGTATTAACACTTGTTTGTGTATATGAATATATGAATATATGTGTGTTCAGTGAATAAATGAATAAATATTTTTTATTTTATTTTGGAAATGTTTTGCACCAGTTGTTGCATAAAATGAGTTGAATTGATTTGATTTGATTTTTTTATTTAAATTCAATTTTACTCTACTCAACTCAACATTTCTCAATATTTTATGATGTAATCAACACAATTTTTCATTTTCGAAAATCTGAAAGTAAAATATATGATGAATGTGTAAGAAATATAATTGAAAAATGTCTTTAACAATTTATGTTCATTGAGATTTTGTTTTTTCTTTTCTTTTTCATAAAACATTTCAAGAAAATAAAGTTTTTGATTAAAAAAAATGTTTAAACTGGTTTTTGCCGGAAACTAAAATATTTGCATTTTATGTGTTTTTGTATGTGAAAGTATATGAAAGTATGAATGTGTTTGTGTATGTAAATTGCTACCGTATTTAAATGTTTGTCCCCAAGATAAATTGGGGTCATTTTAGTTGTTACATTTGTCTTGTTATTGTTGTTGGGTACTTTAACTCAAGGTGTTTTTTGGTAGTTTGTCATTTTGGGTTTCTCTACAACATCAATTTTGTTGCCACTTGTCTGTTTTCTCTTTTTGTTTTTTTTTTTTTCACATTGATATTGTTTTTAATGTCATTTTGTGTCTTTGGTCGACCACTTTTTAACCGAACAACCAACTGGTCAACAATTTCACAACCCACATATGTCCTTAATGTGAGGAACATTTTTGTTTGTCTTTCTCTATGTTGGTTGTTGTAAATTACAAAGTTTCAACACTTTTTTGTTGTAGAACAATAAATTTCAAAGTTGGAAAAAACACAAATATCAACACAGAACGTAATGTTTTTTCAAGTATTTAAAGCTTAATTTAAGTTAGTTAAAAAATTAAAAAATATAATTTTGTTTAATTAAATACCGGTAATACATTAGTTATTTCAATCTTATTTATATTTTCCCTGATGTCTTCCTTTGGAGTTGCATTAATTTTTACTAGTTTCCCGACTTATTCAAAATCGTATTTTTCTACTTTTCTTAGTTTGGGAAAACTTGAATTCGAATAATAAAGATCATTTTTATATTGTAGATGTACCCGACTTTTATACGCATTTTTACTCTATAACTAATGAAGTGTATAGAGTTTTACTTCCGAATTTTCTCTAGCAGTAGCAAAATTAGAATTTCGGACCCTATACTTTTTTGTTGCAGTCCTAACTTTAACATAACATAACTTAAGAGTTATGTGTATTTAAAATTTTAATTTTTGCTTGTATCCGACAAAGTTATTTAAATTATTATCATTTATTATTTTATATTTTTTATCATTAATAAAATACTTAAATAGTCAATCGATTTGCCTCTTGGAGCATTTTTTCGCATGACAAAGAATTAAGGTTGAGGCAAATTTTGCCAGATCATCTCTGTTAATATTTACTAATATCACTAACATGTAGATTATGATTCCGTTCCTTTGTTTTATATTACAGTTTTTTAAAGGAAATATATATTATTTTTAATCGATCATCGATCAATATGAATTATATTTTATTTAAAAGCCCTGTTTAAGCTGTAAAATTCAAACGTATGAAGTTTAGAACAAGAATTATAAGATTGTTTGATGTAGTGCGGTTCTGCCAATAGAAAATTGCCTCATCTAGACAGCTGAGATTGCTTTGCCTAAATTCCGAGACAACTAATATTGTAAAATCAGGCACCGTTTCTCTGATATTCCAAGCGTCAGGAAGTACCTCACACAGCAATTTCGATTGACTGTCTCGACAGAGTGAGGAGTTGTATTTCACTAGAAACGGTGAGAAATATGTGATTGCATAAATCCGTGAGAATATGATGGCAATAAACATCTATGAAATTACAACAATAATATTTCTTTAGCTCATATGATTTTGTATCTCTCCAGTTATACGACTCATTTGTTCAATAGTTCATTTTTTTCAAAATGTGTATTAGAGCTCTGGGATAATAATTTGATGGCTTAAAAAGGGCATAAGTTTCTTCTGCAAGGCTTTATCGAATACTTCAACACATTTGAGATAATTTCAATTTAAAATTACCAAAATCTCTACAGCAGAGAAAATCTTGACAATTTCTTAAAACTGAAAATCGATGCAGCAAATTTCATAAACTATGCCATATGTATAAAGTTTGAATAACAAAGTATAAAAGACTACCATTTTAGGTAGGACACGGGGGAGTGGTTCCCTTTTTTGACAAGTTATTTTGGAAGAGACCATGATTCCCAAAAATTTCAATAAAATATCTTTTATATTTCCTCATTTTTTTTGCTTATACGTAACATTTTCTCCAACTTTTTATTTCTAAAGAAAAATATATTCAGATAATTATCACAGAAAAGGGTCAACCTAAAAAAACAAAATAAAATAAGAAATATTTTGCATTTGTTGCAAAATTTACGCTTATTTTAATTTTTGCACTTTGTAATAACCTTTTAATATTTAACCATAAAAGGTAAAATATATATATCAAAAGAATGTCATAATTCATATCTTAATTAAGAGTATTGAAAGGAAGAAATTTCCGCAAGGATAATTTTAGCAAAAACAACTAAAAATATGTAAAATGTTTCGTAAACTATTCCATTATACTTATTTATACGAACACAAGTGTTTTTAAGTGTTAACAAGTAAATTATAATGTTAAATATAAATGTTGGTTTTTCTGAGTATAAATTTTTTTGCCTGTGTCTCTTATGTCCTTTTGCCGCAAAAGGGACAGTTGTGTTTGGAGAAAAAAATATTTAACAAAAACCAAAACCATAAATAATCATAAAGTCAACCTTAAAAGTTTAAATCAATTTTCCTGAGTATAACGGAAATATGAAACCATTAGATTGCAATTCGTTTGGAAAATTTTACGAACTCACACACAAATTCACAAATACTGTCACAGTGTATATATCTGTGAATCAAGAATGAAAAAGTTCTTGTAAATTTTACTTGTAATTGTTATATAGACGAAATGAAAAGATACATTGAACATAATTTCAGTTCTTTCTATGTAAAACTTGTGTATTTTCGACATCAAAACTCTTTTGTGAATATTTCCTACTTTAAAAAAAAAGCACTTAAAACATTTGAAAGTTTAGATAAGTTTGACTTCGGATATTCCGGTATTTCTTCCATGTTGTCAATGATGATGATGGTGATGTCGATGTAGGTAATGTAAATATTTACATTGAACCAACAAACTTGCATTTCCTTCTAAAGCAAAAGTTGCTTATTTGTTTATTTGTTTGTTGCAAAAATAGAAATGTTGATATTTTTGCAGTTGTTGTTGACTAAACAACTCCAAGTCTGATTAAATTTTACAGTTACTTTTATGAAAGAGCAATTTTCATCCTTTCATCTATGTAATCATACATTCACACATATTCGTACTTAATACATATGTACATGTTAAACATACATATCTTATGTTTCATTTGAATACATGCCACTTAACCATTGTTGTTGCTATTGTAACTGATTGCATTCTACATTTTCAATATTTCTGTATGTATCTTGTATCTGCATGTTGATGATTTCCTTGTTAATTCACATTCAAAATAGGAAAATGATTCCAAAACATCTTTTGTGACCAAAATTTCCATTTACATACTTGCAACTTGTATGATAAAATTGTATTGAATTTTAAGTTTCATTCAAATACCTGCAAACGCACACATTTTGTTACATACGTTATTATACATATAGTTTTGCATATAAATAGAGTTTCCGATTTTTCTCAATATTTCCTTATTTTCTCCATCACAAATATGTTTTATATTTTTATCTTTTCTATTTTTCTCATTTTGTTCCTTTGCCAACTTGAAAGGAAATCATATTTTCAACTTTGGTTAACGATTGTTTATGTTTGTTTTCTACTCGACTAAAATAATTTTGGATTTTCAAATATTAAATTTTCCTGGAATATATTTGATTATATATTCCAGGAAAATTTAATATGTAAAGGAGTAAATATGTATAAATTGTTTTCATATGTTGTTCATTCAATAATAAATCTTAAAATGTCAGCTACACGATTTTTTGGAAGTTAGGAACGATTGTACCTGTTCTAAAACCGTAAAGAGGTTATTAAGGAATAATAATTTAATTCATTTCGAATAAAAATTTCCATTTTTTCGAGGGAATGTTGAAAGCAGTCACAATTTCCCAAAATGTTCTTGATATGGCCAGTAATGTGTGGCAGCTTCAAAAGAAGCCAATACTTTGTTACCACGGGCTCTTTAAGTACCGAAATTTACATAAAGGAATGTTTACAAAAAAATTAGGAAGATTTTAAACTATGCAAAGTATTAGGAAGCACTATAAAAACATTGATAGAAGGAGTTCCGAAAAAGGTTCAAGACTTCATAACTAGTGATATAAACTATAAGACACTTACAAGCCCCCTTCCAAATATCACTTTGAATAAATCTCACATATCCATTAATATTGCAAAAATAATTTGCCAAATTAATATAAAGCTAAAATCGATGATCAGAATTATACAAGGGTCGGTCCATATTTTCTTCTAGCTTCAAATTAACTCTCTAAAAACATTAATTTTTAAACGCATACTGTATACTTAAGAATAAATCAGAAAATAAAATCAACGAGGGTCGTTCATTACTTTTACGTAACAACCATTTATAACCAACATTGTAGTGTAGGGATTTAGAAAGTCGGCCTGACCTGCTATACTTTTTTTATTATAAGAATTTCAATCAAATAAAAAGAAACTGTAAGTTTAGTGTTTTCGTTTTTATTAACATATTTATATTAAAATATTTATATTATATATAAAAAAATTTCGATCTCACTCCTTAAGTAATAAAAATGAAATTTTCTTAAGCGTTGCATTATTTAATCCACCCAGTATTCGTTCTTTGGAAATGTTATTACAAATTAATTCTATTACCTGCAAAAAAAATCTAAAATTTTGTAAAACTCAAGATTTGAAATAATGAAGTTTTGTTCTTTCTGTTAACGCAAATAACAATGAAATAAATAATTTTATAAAATATATTAATTTTAAATTTTTTCATTGTGATTTCTTAATAATTATTTATATATATTTGTATATATATATATATATATATATATATATATATATATATATATATATATATATATATATATATATATATATATATATATATATATATATATATATATATATATATATATATATATATATATATATATATATATATATATATATATATATATATATATATATATATATATATATATATATATATATATATATATATATATATATATATATATCTTCATATGATATTAGGCTAAATATACTTTTTTTACCTTATCGGTATATGTTAAGTTTAAAAATCTTGTGTGAGTGTATATGTACGAAACATATATACTTCACACACATTTATAGTGGAGGGTATTGAAGATTCGACACAGCGGAATATTGCATTCTTATTTGTTTATCCGTAATATTTGTTCTGGAGAATTAATTAAAAGTCTCCACTTTATAAAATTATTTTTCAAAACAGTAGCAGTCAACTAAAATAACGACAAAAGAGCACCGAAAGACAGACAGACACACAAATTCTTCATTTTATTATACCCTCCACCACCACAAGTGGTGAGGGTATATTAAGTTTGTCATTCTGTATGTAACGCCAAGAAGGAATCATCTCAGACCCAACAATGTATATATATTATTGCATCAAATCAAAAACTGAGTCGATTTAGCTATGTCCGTCTGTCCGTCTGTCCGTCTGTCTGTCTGTTGGAAACATTCTCACGCCTAGAATAATTGACCGAATTCAATAAAACTTGGCCACATGATTTGTTATTGTCCTAAGCAGTTTGCTATTTAAAACCAGCTATATCGGTTTATAAGCAAGGAAGTTATAGACCGATATCTGAAACAACCTCAAAATTTCAAAAATGAACTCTTATAATTTCTTCTAAAAATGTAATTGGACTAAAACAAAAAATTAATTTTAGCATACAATTACACGTGCTTCATCATCGTGCCAAAAATTATCAAAATCTGATTAACCGGAAAAAAGTTATAGGCTATAATATGCAAAATTTTGATACACCCCAAACTTTTTGTGTCATATGGACCGCAATTTTTAAGATAATTTACTGAAATTTGTCACAACTAATTTTTAAACCATTCTTAATATATGTTATAAATTTTATTAACATTGGTCCATATTTTGATATAGCTCCCATATAACGCCATTTCCCGGAATATGATTTATAGCTCATAAAACTCTTAAATTGGAACCAATTCTATTGAAATTTGGCACAAATAATTGTTTAACTATTTTAAATATATGCTATAAATTTTATTCACATGGGTCCGTATTTTGATATAGCTCCCATATAAGGCCCCTTCCCGGAATGTGATTTATAGCTCATAAAACTCTTAAATTTGAACCAATTCTTTTGAAATTTGGCACAACTGATTTTCTAGCTATTTTAAATATATGTTATAAATTATATTAACATGGGTCCATATTTTGATATAGCTCCCATATAAGGAATTTCCCGGAATATGATTTATAGCTTATAAAACTTTTAAATTTGAACTAATTCTTTTGAAATTTGGCACAATTATTGTTTCAACTATTTTAAATATATATTGTGAATTTTATTAATATGGATCCATATTTTGATATAGCTCCCATATAAGGCCCCTTCCCGGAATTTGATTTATAGCTCATAAAACTCTTAAATTGGAACCAATTCTATTGAAATTTGGCTCAAATAATTTTTTAACCATTTTAAATATATACTATAAATTTTATTCACATGGGTCCGTATTTTGATATAGCTCCCATATAAGGCCCCTTCCCGGAATGTGATTTATAGCTCATAAAACTCTTTAATTTGAACCAATTCTTTTGAAATTTGGCACAATTAATCTCTTAATTATTTTAAATATATACTATAAATTTTATTCATATGGGTCCGTATTTTGATATGGCTCCCATATAAGGCCCCTTCCCGGAATGTGATTTATAGCTCATAAAACTCTTAAATTTGAACCAATTCTTTTGAAATATGGCACAATTATTGTTTTAACTATTTTAAATATATACTATAAATTTTATTTACATGGGTCCATATTTTGATATAGCTCCCATATAAGGCCTCTTCCCGGAATATGATTTATAGCTTATAAAACTCTTAAATTTGAACCAATTCTATTGAAATTTGGCACAACTAATTTTCTAGCTATTTTAAATATATGTATTAAGTTTTATTTACATGGGTCCATATTTTGATATAGCTCCCATATAAGGCCTCTTCCCGGAATATGATTTATAGCTTATAAAACTCTTAAATTTGAACCAATTCTTTTGAAATTTGGCACAATTATTGTTTTAACTATTTTAAATATATACTATAAAATTTATTAACATGGGTCCATATTTTGATATAGCTCCCATATAAGGCCCCTTCCCGGAATATGATTTACAGCTTATAACAATTTTAAATTTGAACCAATTCTTTTGAAATTTAGCACAATTGATTTTCTAGCTATTTTAAATATATGTATTAAGTTTTATTTACATGGGTCCATATTTTGATATAGCTCCCATATAAGGCCCCTTCCCGGAATATGATTTATAGCTTATAACACTTTTAGATTTGAACCAATTCTATTGAAATTTGGCACAACTAATTTTTTAGCTATTTTAAATATACTTTATTAAAATGGGTCCATATTATGATATAGCTCCATTATAACGCCCCTTCTCGAGTAAATAAAGACCAATTCTACTGAAAGTCGACACAATTATTTTGCTAAATGTTCTGAAGATATTATATTAATTTGCCCTGTATCGGTCCAAATTTTCCTATAGCTCCCTTATAACGGGATTTTCCGGAAAACGGATTAGAGTTTATAAAACATTTAAATAAAGATCAATTCCATTAAAATTTAGCACAATGATTTTTCTAACTATAATCAAAGTATATTATAAATATGAACAATCTTGGTCCAAACTTCGGGAATGGGTCTTATATGGGAGCTACATATAAGACCCCTTCCCGGAGAATAGTTTTGAGCTTATAACAAGCATATTTTTTGTTTTTATACGCTCCACAGTACAAGTGGTAGAGAGAGAATATTAACTTTGTCATTCTGTGTGTAACGCTAAGAATGAATTATTTCAGACCCCATAATGTATATATTCTTGCATCAAGTCAAAATCTCAATCGATTTTCGTCAATCTCTTTGTCTGCTCACATCCGCAAAAATTAACAGAGCTCAATGAAAATTGGTAGAAAAAAGGCAGTTAATAGAAAAATTTTATAGCTTAAATTGTAACTAATTTTATGACTAATTAAGTATTTCTGTGTTATATACATTTGTGAGTATATGTGTGTCTATGGAACCTAACGTATTAAGATTCGGCATAGCCGAATATAGCATTCTTACTTGTTTGTTTTCAAATACAACGTGATTGATTGATCGATTTGAGTTTTTTTTTATTTTGAGAGTCTTTGTTAATTACTTAGAGTTCCTTCTGAAATAATATCTTACTTATGAAAATGTTATATAAAGATGAAACTGTTAAAAAGTTTTTTATTATTTAAAATAGATAAAATATTTGAGATAATTTTGTTAAATTTATTAAATATCAGCTGAAAGTTTTTAAAGTTATTTTCAATGATTTAATAAATTTAGTACAACATCACGCACTTTAAATTCAAACTGAAGCATTCAAATTAAAATATACGATACACTTGATCCTAGATTAACAATTGTTAAGAATTTCGATTCAATATTTGAAAAAGAATTATATTTGGATGTCTTGTATTTGAAAAGATCAAATGAATTAAATAAAACATCGCGCATTATAATTTTTACTTTAAGAAATAAAAAAATATAGTGCACTTGATCCTAGATAAACAATTCATAAATTCTTGTAGCACGGAGAAGAAGCATATAGCGAAACATTATTATAGGAATCGATTCAATATTTGGAAAAACTTATATTTTATTATAAGTACCAACTATGTAGAACACATATTTTATTTTTGTAAGATCGAGAAACTAATTTAGAAATTGATTAACATATCAAAAAATAATAAATAAATAAATAAATAAATAAATAAATAAATAAATTAATAAATAAATACATTTTAAATTTCTATCGAATAACTTGTTTTTGATAAGCTTTCTAATATATATTCGATATTTAGTCTTTTAAAATTAATAAAAAAAACGAAGAATAAACTTCCTTTTTGGTGCACAAATCTCTGGTTTTTGCCACAACTACATGAAACTTCACGTACCCGGTCCTTTAGGAAAATTAGGTTGCTTCTGGATCATTATATTTTTCAGCATTTTCTTTTGTATTATTTCCACAATTTACTACCTGCCAGCCATAGGTTTATCGTTTTGAATGAAATGTTATATTATGACAATTTTGGTCATCTTAAATAAGTACATATTTTCTACATGTTATTTGTAGGCTCGTTTCTGTTTGATTTAACCATACGTAAACGGTGTACAGTTTTTCTAATTCGAATTTGTGAAATAATTATTTAAATTTTGAACCATTTAATATATCTTAAAAAAATCACATGGTTTTTACATCTTAGGTATGTTGTATTTTTAAAAATTAGTCAGGAGTTGATTTGTGAATTAAAATATAATTATTAATGTATTCAAAAACCGAAACCGGTTAATCGATGTTTTGCATTGAAACAGACCGGGATTCAATTTTAAACTTTTCACTATTATATTAAGCTTCATTTTTGTACATTCCGCCATTACTGAGTACATTTGTAAAATGTTTTAATCCGTGTGTTATACGAGCAAAGTATTGTATGCATTCCTATAATCATATTCTGAATCGAGTTTGCTATGTTTAATTAATTTTATTGACATAATCACGTCAATAAAATTAATTAAATAAGATTCTGCAAGTTATTTTCTTCAGCAGATATAGATATATAATTGAGAGATATTCAGAAATTAAAGAAAAAGTTTCTGTAAAACTAAACTAATGGATTTAAATAAAACCATGGTAACTCCACACTTTATTTTTAATACAACACCGAAGAACACTAACAAAAATACTTTTATATACCGTATTGGGAACCAGTTTTACCGATTTCGATGCAAGAATAAGGCTTTGCTCAATTCTAAATGTTTTTCTGACTGAACCGAAAATGTATAACTGATAATTGAGGTTAGAATATTCTTTATTTGGAGCTCTTCATGCCCAATATCCTGTGCATTTGTTATAATCCCGGACCACATTTCAACACGTTGTTCAAGTTTTCTAAAGACTCTTAATAATATAATTGGATAAAAATAGTAAATTGTATACTAAAAAGAAAAACAGGTGTTGCATCTCAATAACAGACGTTACCCTTATTTATAGATTTACTGTTTAATAAATTTTATTGGTAATATTATATTTACTTCGCAATAACAGGGAGAAATGTAAATAGAATTGTGTTTAACCAAAAATTAGTTATGCATTGTGATATACTGATGGATTGTCTGGAGAAAATTGTATAATTTACACTTGAGTAAATACTCCACTAACTAATCTTCATCTAAGTAAACTTTAAAAATATTTAATTCTTTAATTATGAAATTATTATTTTGCACGACTTTTAAAAGAAATCTGTATAAATTCGTGAAATTTTAAATCCGCCTTTAATTCACTAGATGTCTTCTTTTTTAATATTAAAACAAACAAAATGAATGCAATATTTCTTGACAACACCACCGAGTCGCAAACACCACTGCTATCACAGAACTTTAATATTCCCTATTAAGTTTATAAAGGGTCCACCAAGGTCCTGTTTTAAATTTTATAAATAAAAAGAATCAATAATCTAAATGTCTTATCAATTACTGTGCCTAAGCAAATTTGAGTGTGTGTTTGTGTTAAAGTGTGCGTGTGTTGGTTCAAAATCTCATTTATTCATGTATCAAGAAAATGCAATTTTCAATTGCAGCTGAATTCGTTCCAGAGAATGGCCTTCCTCGTCGTTTACGTACCGCATACACGAACACCCAACTGTTGGAATTGGAAAAGGAATTTCATTTTAATAAATATTTATGCCGACCAAGAAGAATTGAAATTGCAGCCAGTTTAGATTTAACCGAACGACAGGTGAGTTATTTCTATTATTCTCTTATTTCTATTTTACTTCATCTTTTCTGCCTCTTTTGCCATTATGGTTCCTTATTCTTTTATTTAATGGGAAAAAGGAAACATATTTTGCACAAATGATAACTATTTTTCTAATTGCATTTAAGTGTTTTTCCTTTTAATTCTTTAATTAAACTACATTTTAGTCGATTTATTTATTTTATAAAATTTGATTTTCTTTAATATGTGTTTGCAGGTAAAAGTTTGGTTTCAGAATCGACGCATGAAACACAAACGTCAAACTCTTTCCAAAACTGACGATGAAGACAACAAGGACAGTCTAAAAGGTGATGATGATCAGTCTGATAGTAGTAAGTGAAATCTAATTATTTAATTTTTCATATTTTTGAATTTCATAATATGATTGTTACTTTTTAATTTTGAGTTAATACTATTATTGTGTTTCAAGGAGTGAGATAGAAAAAACCTTATTATATAACTGTAATTTTTAATTGGAGTTAATGATCTTGAGGACTATTTGTAGTAATATTTCCATTAAAGATTTTATTGTATTTTTGCTAAATTCTTTGTTGGTATATATTGTTCATTTCAGTTTATTATAAAACTAAAATATATAGTTTTGATTGGAAGAATCCTTTTTAGAAAGATTATATACCATATGTACGCAACAATTATAATTTATTCTTTACTAAAAATGAACAATATTATTTCTATATTATGACCAAATTTCATCCAGACAGAAGGTCTGACGGACGAGCAGACGGACTTAGCTAAAGCGAATCAAATTTTGTTTTGATGCAAGAATTTTGTTTTGATAAACAGAATACATTATGAGATCTGAAATGATTCCTTCTTAGTACTACAAACGGAATGACAAAGTGGTCGAGGTTATAAAAGTAAAAGAATTAAAGTTTGATTTTTTTACATTTGATTCCTAAACTTATATTAATTGCCTCCAACGTTACTATTATTAGAAGACTGTGTTAACTGTAGTGCTTTTCTACAAGATGTGTTTGAATATATTTTCAATATATTTTAAATTGTTATAGGATTCACCATCATAAGTGGTGATAGTAGTAAATTTTCTTTGACATTCCAATAATAAATCGTCAAAGAACCGAAACATATATATTCTTGCATCATATCAAAAGCTTAGTCGATTAAGCTTTGTCCACCTGCCTGGGAACATTCTCACACCTAAAATAAATACCAAATACAAAAAAATCTAATATTGATTATTGTTATAGTATCTGCTATCCGCCGATAGCCCGATAGCAGATACAACCTAAAAATTCCGTAGGAAACATTTTTGCGAAATCGGATTAATGGAAATATGATAAATAATTATAACCCACTTTGAATATACAAATGAAACTAATTAGACGAACAAAGTTTCATAATTGGTTTTAGCACACATATATGGCCTTCCACAGTAGGGAGTTTAAAATAATTCTTTTATTTTTGGTTATAGGCCCCATATAGGAATCTTCCTATATAGAAGATTCATATCATATATGAAGAAAGATTCTATATGTAAAATGTTATTTTACCTCCCAAACTTAAAAAATTCTTAAAAACTATTAATTTTAATTGAATGAAAAAATTAATATTATCTAAATTCAACTATATTCAACGTTGTTTTTTTTTTGTATATTTGTATTAAAGAACATTTTTTACACTCCCAAGTTGACATTATCTAAGTCCTTATTCCTCTTTATAAGAGCTCATATTTTGCTCTTCATTATCAAAATGATTACGGAAGCAATTGACGGATTACTACAACCATAATATGATGAACGTATTATCAAGCTCAACACTATAACTTTTTCGTTTTGTTGAAAGAGTGATTGTACATAAATTTATTTTTTCTCTTACAATTACTTCATAAAAAAATTATCTAAAAACAAGTAAGAATGCTATATTCGGCTATGCCGAATCTTAAATACCCTCCACCACAAATTCGTGTAAAGTTAATACGTTAGGTTCCATAGACACACATATACTCACAAATGTATATAACACAGAAATACTTAATTAGTCATAAAATTAGTTACAATTTAAGCTATAAAATTTTTCTATTAACTGCCTTTTTTCTACCAATTTTCATTGAGCTCTGTTAATTTTTGCGGATGTGAGCAGACAAAGAGATTGACGAAAATCGATTGAGATTTTGACTTGATGCAAGAATATATACATTATGGGGTCTGAAATAATTCATTCTTAGCGTTACACACAGAATGACAAAGTTAATATTCTCTCTCTACCACTTGTACTGTGGAGCATATAAAAACAAAAAATATGCTTGTTATAAGCTCAAAACTATTCTCCGGGAAGGGGTCTTATATGTAGCTCCCATATAAGACCCATTCCCGAAGTTTGGACCAAGATTGTTCATATTTATAATATACTTTGATTATAGTTAGAAAAATCATTGTGCTAAATTTTAATGGAATTGATCTTTATTTAAATGTTTTATAAACTCTAATCCGTTTTCCGGAAAATCCCGTTATAAGGGAGCTATAGGAAAATTTGGACCGATACAGGGCAAATTAATATAATATCTTCAGAACATTTAGCAAAATAATTGTGTCGACTTTCAGTAGAATTGGTCTTTATTTACTCGAGAAGGGGCGTTATAATGGAGCTATATCATAATATGGACCCATTTTAATAAAGTTTACAACATATATTTAAAATAGCTAAAAAAATAGTTGTGCCAAATTTCAATAGAATTGGTTCAAATCTAAAAGTGTTATAAGCTATAAATCATATTCCGGGAAGGGGCCTTATATGGGAGCTATATCAAAATATGGACCCATGTTAATAAATTTTATAGTATATATTTAAAATAGTTAAAACAATAATTGTGCCAAATTTCAAAAGAATTGGTTCAAATTTAAGAGTTTTATAAGCTATAAATCATATTCCGGGAAGAGGCCTTATATGGGAGCTATATCAAAATATGGACCCATGTAAATAAAACTTAATACATATATTTAAAATAGCTAGAAAATTAGTTGTGCCAAATTTCAATAGAATTGGTTCAAATTTAAGAGTTTTATAAGCTATAAATCATATTCCGGGAAGAGGCCTTATATGGGAGCTATATCAAAATATGGACCCATGTAAATAAAATTTATAGTATATATTTAAAATAGTTAAAACAATAATTGTGCCATATTTCAAAAGAATTGGTTCAAATTTAAGAGTTTTATGAGCTATAAATCACATTCCGGGAAGGGGCCTTATATGGGAGCCATATCAAAATACGGACCCATATGAATAAAATTTATAGTATATATTTAAAATAATTAAGAGATTAATTGTGCCAAATTTCAAAAGAATTGGTTCAAATTAAAGAGTTTTATGAGCTATAAATCACATTCCGGGAAGGGGCCTTATATGGGAGCTATATCAAAATACGGACCCATGCGAATAAAATTTATAGTATATATTTAAAATAGTTAAACAATTATTTGTGCCAAATTTCAATAGAATTGGTTCCAATTTAAGAGTTTTATGAGCTATAAATCATATTCCGGGAAATGGCGTTATATGGGAGCTATATCAAAATATGGACCAATGTTAATAAAATTTATAACATATATTAAGAATGGTTTAAAAATTAGTTGTGACAAATTTCAGTAAATTATCTTAAAAATTGCGGTCCATATGACACAAAAAGTTTGGGGTGTATCAAAATTTTGCATATTATAGCCTATAACTTTTTTCCGGTTAATCAGATTTTGATAATTTTTGGCGCGATGATGAAGCACGTGTAATTGTATGCTAAAATTAATTTTTTGTTTTAGTCCAATTACATTTTTAGAAGAAATTATAAGAGTTCATTTTTGAAATTTTGAGGTTGTTTCAGATATCGGTCTATAACTTCCTTGCTTATAAACCGATATAGCTGGTTTTAAATAGCAAACTGCTTAGGACAATAACAAATCATGTGGCCAAGTTTTATTGAATTCGGTCAATTATTCTAGGCGTGAGAATGTTTCCAACAGACAGACAGACGGACAGACGGACAGACGGACATAGCTAAATCGACTCAGTTTTTGATTTGATGCAATAATATATATACATTGTTGGGTCTGAGATGATTCCTTCTTGGCGTTACATACAGAATGACAAACTTAATATACCCTCACCACTTGTGCTGGTGGAGGGTATAATAAAAAAACACTAAAATTAAAGTTACCACCTTAAATTTAAAAACAAAAAATTAGTTTTGTAGCAAAACAAAAACAGCAAAATGATACTGAAACTTATCAATCAATGTCAGTAAACGAAAAAAGAAGTATCTTTGATGTTTCATGTCTAATTTTCAATTTTTTATAAATGATACCCTTTTAGACACCCTACCTTATACAACTATCCTTCAGTAAAGACATTTTTACTCAAAATTCACCTATTAAAGTGTATTCACATAAAGTATAAAATAAAGTCGCCTAACACCCATTTTAATTTTTCGAAAAGTAATTCTTTTAGAGAATCTAATTTATTTCATTTTATCCAACTCAAGTTATGATAAATATTTTAATTAATATGAATACTTTTTTAAAACAGATTCAAATTCAAAGAAATCATGTCAAGGCTGTGAGTTGCCATCCGATGATATACCAGATTCAACATCAAATTCAAGAGGTCATAACAATAACACGCCAAGTGCTACAAACAATAATGCCAGCGCAGGAAGTTGTAAGATTTTTTATATTTTAAATCTTCTTTCAAAATATATTTAAAATTAATAATTTATTTATTTATTTATTTATTTATTTTTTTATTTATTTATTTATTTTTTTGTGTTTATATAGTGACGCCTAATTCAACTTTAGAATCAGGTATATCTTCCAATCTCTGTGGCAGTAATGCCGTGTCTGGTTCTAATATGGTGAGTGCAGATTCCAGTGTTGCATCCAGTGGTAGTTTAGATGATGACATAGAAGAGGGTCCCATCAATAAAGTTAAGAAAAAAGATGACCAGCACATTAAAAAAGAATCGATTGTCTCAACTTCAACCAAGATCTCACAATTTAGTGGTTACGAGTCGTCCATTTCCATTGGTATTGGATCTGGTTATCGGCGTGATTCGGATACATCTTCTCAACATAGTCAAGCGACGGCAAACAGTAGTAGTGGAGCCGGTGGTAAACGTCGTTATCAAAATTCAAATACAATTGCTGCAAATGCTGCCAATATGGCGGATGGTGGTGGCAGTGGTGGTAATTCAACATTTTATGCCAGTTACTACAATAATAAACAACCACTACCACAACTGCAGTCACCACAACAACAATTGCAACAGACATCACAAACAACTACCCAAGATTACTATGGTAAATATGACATTGAATTTGCCGCAACTGGTTCGCCGCAACACATTGCTAATAGGCTTCAACAGCAGCAACAACAGCAGTTGCAAAACTCCATCATGCAAGTACCGAATGGTGAATATCTAAGTCCCAAACCAGACTTTTTAGCTGTATCTCAAAATTCACCACATCTCAAAACAGGGAATGAAGTGGCAACGAAACTACATCATGGGCCCAATGTTTTCCATCATCCAGCACCGCCACCTTCTAATTCAACTACCAGTCAGCAAATGCAACAACCATTTTATAATCACCACTCTGGTGAATCAATACAATACAATGCATATAGTCATCATACCCATCATGCTGGCAATTATGTGGGTCCACCATTAGGTCAACAACAACAAATATCTGCAGAATTTGATGCCAGTGGCAATTATTATGATCCCAAATCTCAAGGTCCCAATGGAGCCTATTATGATCAAATAAATTTCCCCCAACAGCAGACCACAGAATTTCATCATCACCATCAGCAACAACAACAGCAGCAACAACACAGTATGCCTCATATAAATTCAGCAACTGCTACAGCGTTAGGTATACATATGGAAGCAGCGCCACCTCCACCACCACCATCATCGTTGCCAACTGGTCAACACAATCAAATTCAACAACCATTCTATAATAATAATCATCACCACCATCATCATCATGCACAACACCATGGTGTTGAACAACAATATAATCCCCACGCTTATAATCAACACGGTCATTTTACTCACCATCAGCATAATCAACAACCAATGAGTGGTAAGTACGATTGTAACTACTTTAAGAAATGCTACCGAATAATGATTATAACTTTATGAATTATAAAAAAATAAAAAAAATATCTGGCTCACGATTTGTATTCATATTATTCTTCTTTGTCCAAAATTCGTATCAAAACTTTTGTGATATATTCAATCGTTTTAAACGTTAGCGGATCGGAGTTTAAATAGAAAATTAGATTATTCCAAAAATTAAAGCGCATTTTATGACTTTCTTATTGTTGAATTAATTGGATGTCTTATGTTTATATTGGTTTAAAAAAGATTTATATTTATTTTCAGCATGCCTATTTTTTTACTTTTATCACCAGTTCCTTAGGTGTTTTATATAATTGAATAAAATAGTTAAATAGTTCTGAGCGCTTCGCAAAAACCAAATTGGCCATTTAGAGTGATACTTCTATAATTAAAGAATTGCAAATTTTTCTTTTGAAAATTTCAAATAGACTTTTGACAAGCATTGCCCCATCTGATAAGCATAATGAGGAAGATTATCTTTTCCAAGTTTTGGTACTTATTAAACTATATTTACATTTCTACTTGCAGATAATCACGTTGTCCCTCCAATGCCCGGTGACGTTCTCTTAGACACGGATCCACCACCACACATTCATATACCAACCGGTGGTTCCAATAATAATTTCGTTAATCCTGCCAATGTTCAACCGCCAACAATGCCCGCCCATAATACTAATTTTCCACAAACTGGACCGGGTGCTAATCTCAATGGTCTTGTAGATAATTCCAATAGTTCATCAGATTTTAATTTCTTAAGTAATTTAGCAAATGATTTTGTACCAGAATATTATCAATTAAGTTAGTTAATGTAAATTTCTAAATTTTAATAAAAAACATATTTTACCGAATTATAATTATTAATAAATAAATGAATAAAGATGTGTTGTATTTACTTAAAATGTATTTTAATTATGGATTATTGTAAATATGTAATACACATTTATGTTGTTTATATTATTAATTGCAAAAGATTACAATAATTAATTAATTAATAATAATTTTGAATTTTAATAGAAATCCAACTTTTTCTCTTATGTATTAGTTTTAAGGGGAGTTTAAATATATAAAAACATAAATAATAAATATTTAATAATTTAGTTAGAAATAACTATGCAATTATAATTGTACTAATAATAAAATAAATATATATAGAATGACTTTTATTGTTACCAACAATTATTTTTAGATTTTATGTCTGGGATAGTTTTTGATAGCCGTTTTTTAACTCTTATGCAACAATATGTTTCTATGCAAACAAAATGTATTAAAATTCCACATGTATTGGTTTTCGGCAACCAATAACCAAGGAGTGGGCAAGTATAAGTATAGTTTTTTTTTTTTTTTTTTGCAAATTACTCAATTTTAATTTTCAAATAAAACTTCTTCCTCCCTAATTCTATTTACTTAGTTTTTCCTTAAAGAAATTCCGTAATTCCCAATAAATCCTTAGAAGAAATAATATAATAACATAAAAAAGCCATATTTTTCTCTATATCATTTCAACAGATATTGGGGTGCATACATTTTATTATTAAACATTTTGCAACATACCAAGCTATGCCGAAAACATAACTTTTTTAAAAAATCTAGTTTTGCGATTTGAGAAATTAAGCCAAGGTAATATAAACACAGTGAAAAAAGTTCAAAAAGAATGTAAAAATGTAATTTTAGGTTTTCACTCATATACAAATATTTAAAACTGGTTCAGATCTCTGTGACACTGTGGGCCGACACTCGTTTGGCACAGAAAAGTAAATTCAAAGTTGAAATTTACTTACACCTTGACTGTCACTAGTACGATTGTAATTTCAATGAAATCGGACTATCGCTTCGCAAAATACAGATTTAATTCTATTCAAATTTTCATTTAAAGCACTGCTTAGCAAAAATATATGTAAAATAGATTTTTGTGTCCAAATTTACAGCATATTTTCAATTGCAAAATTTTTCTTTCATTGCCTTTTTGATGTTGCACAATAAATTTGTAATTTTTGATCGCTTAGTTTGATTTGTAAAAGATTTGACATGAAATAAGTTATGTCCTTCAAAAATTTCAGTCAAAATAATCATAATTATTTGAGGTATTTTATCTGAATAAGAGAATAAATGAATCTGAAGTTTATTATGTCATAATTTTCGAACACAACCGATCAAATGATTAATATTGTTCCATTGTTATGAGTCATTTTAAAGTTAGTGCTGATGGGATTGGTCGATCAAAACAGTGTGAAAGAAGCCATCTTGCATATATTACCGCTGAAATCTATATAGAAAATTCTTAGTATGACTGTTCCGCAACTATTTTATGTTCGAGTTTTCAACTGTAAACCTCTCTTTTCTTTAGCACTCTAAAAGAAACGTTTGAAATTAAAATAGCAATTATATAACTTTTTCAGATTATATACTTTGATGATCGTATGTTGCCACGAAAAAAGCCCAAACCCGAACTTTATTGCGCTTAAATAATCGTATAAGGTTGCATGCAGAGTATGAAAAAAACTTGCGAAGACTAAGAAAATAAAACTCTTTTTTTCCAATAACATTTTTATTTTAATCATAAAAAATATTTTATTTTCTACCGATGTTAAGGTTTAAGTAAGAAATAATTCTTAAAACTAATTCTTCTTAAAATTTAATTTTTTCTTCAAAAAATTATTTTAAAAAATGTAAAACATAAACGTTTTTTAACAAAAAATAAAAATAATAAGTATTCCTAAAACTAAATAAAATATTTTCTAATTTAAATTGACTTTATTAATTATTAATTTAAACAAAATATCAACCATAAAAATAAAATAATGTGAATATTGAATGAAAAATAATTTTGCTATTAAAGTAACATTTTGTAAACATTTTGAAAAGAAGTAAAATGCAACAACAAAGTAAAGAAAATATGATTGAAACCCTTAAATAAGACATGTCCCTTATTTCGAATATGAACTGACAGCTTGAAGATGGATTGTTTTAATGTCAACACTTCGACATCCCGCTGTTAGATTTTTCTTTTCTTCTTTCTCAGTTAAACAATTCTAAAAATGTTAAATAAATCCTGCAGATTGTTCATGGTTATGTATGTATACATTCAAATAGATATGTAAGTAATTGGTAGTTAAGTATTTGCTATTTGAGCAGAATTAAATGTACTAAATAATTTAACAACAATTGTGGTTTAAATTGTTTCATTCCCAAGATTACGAAACTAAATTTCTATCGATCAAATGTTATAAAATAAATTATAAGAAATTAAAAATAATATAATTAAACGTAAATAAAATTTTTAACCATCGGATAACTATAATTTCGTATACTAAATATGAAAGATATTCGCATTTGTAAACGAATATATCGAAATATTTTGATCATAATGTGCAGTACAAAGTAAAAACTACACAGAAAAAATATTTTCCAAATTTTTAAAATTATAAAATTAATCAAAAGTTATGAGATTTTTAATTATTTTCATTAATTTTTTAATTATTTGTAAAATTTTCTAAAAATAAAAAATATTAAATACTTCATTATTTTATTATTGAAGGAACAAATATGGTAATAAAAGCAATTTTAATAAAGTATCAGCAGGCTTGTTCCAAAGTGATTAAATGAAGTGAATTTATTTGGGTGCATATCGAGAAAAAATCCAATGGTTTCAAAAAGTATTTAAAAACGATTAGCTTTCGCCAGAATTATAATGAAAAAAACTATCAGATTTTGAAAAAACCTGCAGTGACGAAAAAACAATTAATAGAATTGAGTCAGATGGAAAAATTTTTGTATATCGTTCCAATGGCCTGGAATTTAATCTTCAGTTAACCCAGAAGAAAATAAAACGTGGTGGTGACAGCATTATGATTTTGGGTGCATTTTCTGGACACGGAGTAGGTCCGCTATTAAAATAAATTGCAAAATGAAAAATTTTCAAAATATGAAAATTAAAAAAAATATAAGTGGACATTTGTGCCGAATAAGTTCCCAAAAGCTCAACCAATGTAGTAAAACAGTGATTTGCTGAAGAGAAAATTGGTATTTTGGATTGGGCAGCACAGTATCCTGAGTTAAGTTTAATAAATAATCTATAGAATATTATTATGATACTAAGATTTATGTGAAATTTAAGCGATATATTGGATATATTGGAGCTAAAAGAAATGATGTAATGCACCCCCAACATATAGTAAGATTTATGAACCCCCAACATATAGTGAGATTTATGCCCTTTAAAGTAATATTTGAAAGGTGGCTGTATGGAACCTATGAGAAGTAATGGACCGACCTCGTATAATTCGGAACATCGATTAGAATACTCTAAAACTTAATTTTGTTGCATTTCGTTAAAATCGCTATATACGTATGACCAGCCGGACATGCTTAAACTGACTCAAGAAGTGGTTCTAAGGTTAACGGTATACTTGAAAGTGGTTGTAACACCATTTTTCTGTGTGTAACAAACATAAGCACAAACACATAATATCCCAACCACCTAAAATATGTTTGAAACTAGTGGAAAGTACAGGTCGCAGTTACCGATCACAAATGATTCAGCAATAAATATTAACAAATATTTGAACAAAAAGTTCATTATATCTTAGAGGCAACATTATGACTGAATTTCAAAAATGATAAAAATAAGATTAGTTGTGCGGTTTTTGCGGAAAAATTCGATGAAAGCGATATTTAGATATTTATTTCTTTATTTTTGCAAACTATTCACTTGTGATTCTGAAATAAAATTTGTCTTAGTCAACATTTCTAATTAAAATTTTACACAAAAATAGATTTTTCTTGAAATTGCGTAAATCCCAAAAATCAATCAAAAATTTTTACAAATGTTTTTTTACGATTTTTCTCCAACTGAGGGCGGGGTGAAAAAATTTCTATTACCAACAAATTTGAAACATCAATCTCCGTAAGAAACATAAGTTCTTTTCTAATTCCAGTTTTATGATTTGATAAGTTATGTAAATTAGGATATAATGAACAAAATTGGTCGAGTTTGTCGAAACTCTGTTTTTCCTTAATTCTTTCTGAAAGTTTTTTTATGATACATAAATATTACTTAAGATTTTTTCATCAAATAGAATGTAACTTTATTTTTGGCAAAAAAAATCTATATTTTTGAAAATTCTAATTTTAACGCCTATTAACATCTAACCATTGATTCCATGAAGATATTCAAAAGCGGTATTAAATTTGGATCCTCCATAACATAAAAACTTCGGAAAAATCGGTTACAAAGTAAAGTTTTTTTTCATGTCTCGAATAGCATTTTTAAGAAAATCTTCTGATTCGTATTAATCATTTTTATTATGCGAGATGTCCGAATGAGTTCTGAATTTGGACCTGTTGTACAACACACTGCAATGTGTGAAATTGGATTGAAATCGATGTTACAGATTTATTTCATTTATATCCTACGAAATATTCTATTTCACTTAGGTTTAAAACAACTACTTTTTAACTTAATCTCGTCTTTTTTATGACTTCCAAGGAAATGGAATTTAAAGAACTCTTTTTAAAGAGATCATAAAATGCAAGATGTAAGCATGAGAATCATAAAATCATAAAATCATAAAATCATAATTTTATCCTTAAGTTTAGATTTAATATTATAAAGCATAATAATCAATAACAATACGTATCTACATTTAATTTCTAAATAAACTTCCAATAAAATTTTCAATGCATTTTTCTTGTTTTTTGATATCCTTAAAAATATTAAAAATAAGTCCCAAAGGATTAAATGGTTTTTGGATTTTATCCAATAATTTTATGTACCCAAACTAATTCAAGGAAAAACATCTATGAGCTCTTTGGATGTGTATATTTTGTTAAAATATTCTGTTAAAACTCTAAAAGCCATTGTAATTTCTAATGTAAAGTGTTAACAAATGGCAACGCTCAACATGAAACTCATCTTAACATACGGGCATACAAACAGGCAGGAAGGCAGGCAGTCAAACAGGCAACAAACACACTGAGTTTGTTAATTCGATGGCCAGCTGAGAGAGTTTGAGAGGATGATGATGGTGTCACTCACTTACATTTATTCGTACAGAAAACAGTATCACACTTTTCGGAAAAAGTATTTTTGACAGAAGCGGTGAAAATTTAAGATTGATCGATTACCAAATGGAGAATGCTACGGGAATAACAAACAATTGGACAATGTAAACGTGTTAAAACCTAAATAATGTCAAAAATTATTTTAACAAAATTTTATTTTGGAAATGGGTGTTTTTTTCTATATATAAAAAGGGAAATCCCTGGAGTATGAATGTGTTGAAAATTGCTGCAAAGTATAGATAATTTTATAAAATTTTATTTATAAATTAAATTTTATTATGGAAAAATATTAAGGTGTTTAACAATTTAATATAAAGAAAAATTTCTATAAAAATACAAAAAAATATAATGTATTTACCCAGATGCTTAATAATTATAATATATATAATAATAATTATATATTAAAAATTTTATACATGTAAAACTACGATTAACAATTTTATCTCTTTTCTGATCGGTAATTAATTTTTTTATATATTAAAAAATTAATATACACAATTTTTTAATTAATTAATTGAAAATTATTGTCTATTAAATTTATAAAAGAAAAATGTGTGGTCTTATTTTTTACCTTCAGTGAAATACGACCTTGACTATAAATAGTTAATCTTTGCATTAGTATCAAGACCATTTAAACACTTTTCATAAAATTTTGTTTAATCATTAAATTAATTTCAGTTTTATTACAGGAAATTTGTAGTTGGTCTTAACAAGAGTAATAAAATCATTTATGGGGGAATCTGTTGTTAACGGATTAACAATTACGGCTACTTGAAAGTGAATTTACAATTAATCAAAAGTAAGAATAAAAGCGAAAAATATGTAGACCCAAATAAATAAATTTAAATGTTTTAACAAGCATGTTAAATTTCAGTTAAGATATTTTTTATGAATTTTTTTTTATTTAGTAAAAACTAATTAAACACATTTCCAAGTAAATTCCCAGAATATGTTCATAATTAAATCGAAGTCTTGATTTTCATTAAAATATGATATTTTTTATTAGCAACATTGATATACGACCGTATGTTTAAAAAAACAAAAATCGTTCTATAAACGATTTTTAACTAAAGTTGTATCTTAAAAACAATTTTCGACTTGATATTTTTAAATATTTAAAGAAGGTGCGAACCTTCGTTAGATCAACTTTAAGTATTATTTTCCTTCTTTCAGACTTGATTTAAAGATTTCCGAAAACTACTGATATTGCTGTTTTTAATTTCTAAATTTCTATTGTTCCTTGATGTTTAAACCATCATTCTCCTTATTTAGGGAAAACAACAAAAAAATCATAAAAATTAAAATAGAATTAAAAATATTAAATTATAACAAAAAAATAAAAATATTAGTATTTTTATGGACCGAGACTGTTCATATTAATAATATTCATTAAAAATGGTTAGAAAAATCATTTTAATAGAATTTGTCTTCTTTTAAATGTTTTACAAGCTCAAACCCGTTTTCCAGGAAGGGCATTACATGGATACTATATTAAAATATAGACCGATATTGGTGAAATTAATAACATATATTCAAGACAGTAAGAAAAAATTGGTCTTTAAGTTTTCAAAAATATTAAATAGGAGAAAATTATATTGAAATTCGTTATAATTAATTAATTCTAGCTCTCCTGAATATATTTTGCTATATCTCCTTCCTGGAAACATATTTGAGCTTATAAAACGCTTAAATAAAGAAGAGTTCCATTGGAATTCGGGACAATGATTTTTTAACTGCCTTAAATATATTGTCAATTTGAACAATCTCAGTCCATTTTTTGCTGTCGCTCCCATATAAGGACAGTTCCCGGAATGGCCGATCCTGGTCCATATCTTCCCGAAAAGCAGGTTTGGGCTCATAAAACTAGGAAACAATGACAAATTCTTTTGAAATTCGGCTGAATTGTTTTTCTAACTGTCTTCCAAATATGTTATTAATCTGACTAATATCGGTTCATATTTTGCTATAGCTCCCACATACGTATCTAATTTCTTCTCCTTATCATTATTTTTTTAATAAATTGGATCAATATAATGAATAGCTCGGTACCAATATTTGAAGGCTACAAGAAACACAGTAAATCTCATAAAATGCGTAGAAAAGCGACTAGATCAAATATGTGACTTTATCCCCTTAAATTTTATCACATCGTAGTAAGGGTATTTATTGTCTTCTTACGATGAAATTATATTAACAGTCTTGTTACCCTCGTATCTTAACCTCAGTTAGAGGCCAGTATAAATTTTGAATTTTGACTCTGCGTACATAACGGAGGTTGGTTTCTCGGATCATAAAAATATAAATATATATCTGAACCGGTTTTAAAGATGCTATACCGAGTCCAAATCTTATCCGTTTTATTACATATGTTTTATTTTATTTAAAAAATGGAAAAAATTTCACGGAATTAAAAGTTATAAGTAGTAAAATTTGAATATAAAAAAGTCGATTTTTCGAAGATTTTTTGTCAAATAATTTTTACACTATTTTTGAATTATAAAAAAAAAATTTCTTAAACAACTTATACCGTATTTACACTTTTCTAAGTGTTAGATAGTGTAATGCAAAAAAAGTTTCAACAACTTTTTGCATTACACTTTGGTCTGGTTTTTAAGAAACCAAATTTAAAATTTAATCATTTTTTCTAACACTCTAATTTCACATTAATCATTTTAAAATTTCTAAATTATAATTTTTTAAACAGAAGACATTATTATCGATACATCTTTTATAACTTTTAATTTCATGGAGATATATTCAATTTTTTCTTTGCAATATTTTGTTATTAGCTTTTGATAAAATAAAAATATTTAAAGAATCGAATAAGAATTGGACCTGATTTAGCATAAACATGTCGCCAAGGTTGTTCAAATATTAAAATTGTTGAAAATAATATCTCTTAAACTATAAGAGATAGTCCACCCATCCAGAATCCACTAATGTAATAATCAGTTCTGATATAAGAAATCTGGATGGTTTAAAATATTTTTATGGCCCGAGGTGACCAACTTTAGAACCCTATGGACCGAGCTCTGTTAGGTCCATATATTAATTTTTCCTTTGAAACACTGTACGTCATTGAATTCGAATTGTAAATGTCGCCCAAATTTAGAAAAGCTTCAGGTTTGCAAATTTTGTTGGTAAACACAATTTGGAATAAACGATCTCGTTATATTTACAATATTTCCGAGATTTGCTTATATTTCAAATATAAGCAAATCTCGGCGGACGACTTTTCCATATTGTTAAAAAAAATCTGTTTATTTTATCGAAATATTCAGATTAGTTTATTGGAACAAAAATTTGAAAACTTAATCTAACTTCAGCTAATGAGATTCAAGTCATAGTTCTCCGGACTTGAATCCCATGGAAAATCTCTTTGTCATTTTAAAATGCAGGTATAGACTAGGACGCTTCAAAAATGAACAGGAGATAATCAGCTGCTTCAAATAACGAACTGCCTTAAAAGTTGGTTAGGTCTTGAACGGAGAACTTGTAATTTGTCATTTGTAAGTAATTTTATGTTTATTTTATTACAACATTCAAGAAAAGAAGTTTAATTTTTGTTGTTTTTGTTTCAACGCGAACATGCGAATGGAAATCTCTCTTAAAATATGGAAAATATCGAAAATTATATTGATTCCGAAGCCTGAAATGATTTGACGACATCATAATTTTATAGACCTATTAGATACGTCCTAGACTTATTAGTATACTGCCTTGCTGTCGAAAGTATTGAAGAAAATATTTCATAAAAAAATTATACAATACTTAAATGATAGAAATATCATCCCAGTTCACCGGTTTGGATTTCGGGAAAAACACGGAACCACTGTAGAATTCTTCACAAAAGCTGGTGTTCTTAGGATCGACTCTTAACTTTACACACGAAGACCCTTACTCAGTTTAAAGGTTCTTGCTTACCACCAGTCAAAATTAAGTCTTGACAAGAAAATCATCCTGTATAAAACCATAGTAGGCCTCAAAAGCTGTCAGATTCAATTAATGAATACAACATATACAGAAAAAAATTCTTTGATTTAATTTTTGGATTAGAAGTATGTTATGGGAAAGTAGTTAAAAGAAATATTTTTCAATAATCTAATTGTGGACAACATTCAAAAAAATGAGTTCTCACAGGAAAAAAATTGCTTAAGTTTCGAACAATACTGTGTCTTTAAAAATAATTGAATTTATATTCAATATAATTTTTTATTTTACAAAATCCCAAAAACAACTAATCAATTAATTTATTTGAGTTTTGTTCTAAATAAACATAAAATCATTGACAGTCAGTCCTTGATATCAAGTTCAAGTAATGTTTTTTTTTTTTTTTTTGGTTTCTTTGTAATCTTGTGAAATTAATTTAATTGTAACAAATAAAATTATTCAGTTAAAAAATACCGTTTTAAGCACTTGTTAAATTATATTGAAGGTGAAAAAGAAATAGTTGAATGTCTGTCGCTCAACCCTTTCACACAAAATATTTCATATATTTACGAAGTTACAAGACTGACAACCAAATGGACAATTAACTAATAAACCAAAACTAAAAAAACTCACAGTAGTTAAAAATTAATGTGCATACAGCTGCGGACATAATAATAGCACCACTTACATACTTCTTCTTTAATAAGTCATAAAAGCCATTATGGTTTAGTAAAATCAAAATTAAGTTAAGAAGTTAGTGAAGAAGAAAGAAAAACATTTCTATTCATTATTTTTTTATATTAATTTTCTCCAGATGTGTTGATACAAATTGGATTCAAAATAATAGCACCACCCGGTGTCAACTATAACAAAAAAGATAAAAATAAATAATTGTTGTTTAGTTGTTTAGTGGTATTTTATCGAATTGAGCTTTCTACATATACTAAGCATTTTGTAGTATTTCCTTTCTTGGTAATAACAACCGAATATCGCCTTCCCATTAAATTAACTACATTCTGTCATCTTTCCTGGATAATAAAGTTTCATTTCTGATCTATAGTTGTCCAAATATCGCTATTATAAGGTGGTTTTATTACAGACACCTTGTTTTATACATATGTGCACTAATCATCAAGTGGATTTACATCAGTGGAATGGCCAGGACATTTCATTACAGTGACTACATTATTCTGAAACCACTTTTTTGCTATTTTGCTGGTATGATTCGGGTTGTTGTTTATTGTTGCATGGTCCAAATTAGTGACATTTCTTTAGAAATATACGGTAGCATTAATTTGTCTAATATTTTCACATATTCTGACACATCCATAATGGTAAATTTGTCTAATACCACAGTACGAAAAGCACGTCCATACCATAACACTGGAACCGTCGTATTTAAAAGATATTGTTGTAAATTTTTCTTTATATTCCATGCTAGGAGGCTTCCTCTACAATTAAATTTATTTAAGATTTATCGCTCCTCAAAATATTACTGCCCTTTTATAATATGAAAAACCAAGTAAGTTTTAGCAAACTTAAATCTATTTGAGACATGCAGAGCAGTTAAGAGGGGGACTTTCATGGTCTATGGACTTTCAAATTACATTCTCACACTTAATTCTTGCATTGACAGATTTATTTTTTTTAATACCCGCAGCTATTAAAGGTGTCGCCTCAGTTTTTCGTACACGACTCCCTTCTTTCAATTTGTAGGTTATGGTATTTCTAATTATTTAATTTCCAATGTTACCCATAAGTTTGCTCTTAAGAACCATGCCTTTCTGAAGTACAATGTTTAGACCAACCCTTCAGTAAAATTCTTCTTGAAAACTTTGTTAATAATAAAGTACAGAAGCAACTATACACTCTTTTACACTAAATGGTATAACAATTGTTTGAACTGTTTATGTTTTTATCCAAATATATTGCTATTATTTGAGGTCCCAATCTGATGCTTTGTCTTTATAATTAAATTTATTGAAATTGATTAAATTGTTATTAAAATATGAGGAAATCAGCAACGAAGATGTGAGATGTTAATGTTGCTATTTTTTGACCGCAGCTGTATATACTCATAAATACATTAAATTAAATTTATACATTGTTACGAATCAAGCTTAAATAAATGACTTCATGAAATTGAATTGTTAAAAATACATACTTTTATTGAAATTTTAAAAATAAAGTTGAAAAAATAAAAAACCTCAAAAATAATAAAAACAAAAAAATAATAAAAATAAAGTATTCAGACCCCCAAAACAAATTGTATTATAGGGACATTTAAACATTCAAAGAATGCGCTTGCGCAGATTTTATTCACACTATATTTTTTTTGTTTATTTTTAACGATATTTAATAAGTACATAAGGAGTGAGATCGAAAAATTCTTAACATTCTTTTGTATAAAAACTTATAACGCAGGTAACAAAGTAACCATCTGTGACTAAAAAAATTACGAACTAAAACTTTAAAATGTTTTCAACAATACAAAACTTGGTGCTACAGAAAGTTGTCTAAGCATTCAAAGGTAGAACTTGTCCACTGATAAAAAACCTGATTCAGGTAAAAGGATAAGAACACGTTATGTTTATAAAGCTAAAAATAGAAAGCATTTTCAAAACAGCTCTCAACACATCCAAAAGAAAAGTAGCCCGGTTAGCTCAGTGGTTGAATGATTTGTTGCGAAAAGTTTAAACTAATGCAGGTTAAAAAACAAAAAGTATGTTTTTTAATATACTTTTTGCTTTTAAATTTTATGTAACTGATGATTAATTAAAAAAATGAAACTGAAAATTTAGTGGTTTCGTTTTTATTAACATTAATGTATGTAAAGAATTTCACTCGGTCTCACTCCTTACATACATACATACATACATACATACATACATACATACATACATACATACATACATACATAAATACATACATACGGACATTCATATGTATGAACATATATAATACTCTAGTTATTATTATTTTATTCTCACCAAGACATTGGGAACTAAAATTAAATATATCACTTTAATTAGTTCCGTTTATAATATTACCCTTACCTCCACCATACTCATAAATCCTTTGAAGCAGTTATAACATATGATTACCTCAATTATTTAATATTTCACTCATTTCAAATAATTTTAATGTGATGAAATAAATATATATCAAATATATTACACCCTACTATCTCTTCGACTAGTCTTAACCGTTCTCTCTTTGGGAATCTCTGAATCACAACATATTTTTAATAAATAAAAGTGTTTTTTCACATAAAAGAAAAGTTTATAGACGTGGACAATAAACGACTATATTTTTATTTTTTGGTATTTAAAAAATGAAATAGTTTCGTTTTGTGAGAATTGTGGGTTTAATTATTTTATTAACCGCAAATAGTTTCACGATTGTGCGCAAATGATTTTAGATGAAGGTCAATTTAACTAAATGGGGAGTAACTGGGCAAACTTGCACAACGCACAGACAAGCAAACACTTAAACGGAATATTGTGTAGCAGCAGTTGGTCACAACAATAAAAAACAAAATCAAAACATTTCAAAAAATAAAAATAGAAATAAAAAAATTATCAAAATTATAAATTGTTTAGTTTCATTTGTAACCTAATTAAAATTACGTGTCTTAGATACAAACAGATATAAAACAACATGAAACGTATCATTCACTCCTTCTTTAGGTATCTATAAGATACCAATATTTTGCATTTATTTGAAATAAAATAATACCGTTTCCACGTTCTGTCCACACTATTTTTAGGTTTTTTTCTTCTTTTGAAACAAATTCAACAAACTATGAAATATATTTAATTTATCATAAATATTTTAATTAAATTTAAACGTGATTAATTTATATTCAGAGCAAAAATGAAAAAACAAATCTAACTAAATTATGCGGAAGTCTTTTAATAAATAGTTGTATCTATTTAAAAAGAATTCAAACATCTAATAATTATGTACATAAATACATAATCAAAATTTAAAGAATTCCCTTATACATTAAAAATTATATAGAAAAAACACACAACACTTTGCTGCTGGGCCAGCAAACATTTTTTACGCCTATTGCAATTTTTATTGAATTAATCTAAACTATCAACAACATTTAAAATTTTGTTTAATGATCGAAACATCGTTTGAAGTATCCCAGCATCGTTGGGCGATTCAGTGTTGAGCATTGAGCATCCCTTAAGAGTTTTATGTATCACCTTTGTCGCTTCTCACGTACGGAGACACTGGAGATTGTTGTAATCGGGAACCATCTGTAAGAAATATTTAAATTTTATTATTATCTTGAATTCAAATAGATTTACTTTCTTGATTTTTTATAATTACAACTAATTACTACTAAAAATGAACAAGTCTGTAACAATACCAATTGATTCGAAACCACTTTCTGATTGAATTAAAGAATGTTCGTCCCTCTGTCCACTTGGCCATGTAAAAGTTATGAACCCTTTAAAGATCGTAATTTTATAGATGTTTCGATAAAATTTGAGACAAGGACGAAGCCTATTCAAAGATTTTTTTATTGTAATTTGGCACTAATAGCAAATTTCAAAAACTCTAACCACAAATGACATTTCAATGTGGGCTTCTTCTTCCTTTGTCCTTACTGTTTCTTTGCGATACACTAGGTAACAATAAAATGTATCGAATCAACTTACGAATTACAATATAATTGTAGCGATGTGTCATCTGACTGTACCTAAAGGGAATTTTAATATCGTTATCATTCATCATTGATCATTCTTTTCGCCTTGGAGTCAAAAATGCTAACAAATAAGAATACTATAATCGGTAATGGCGAATCTAGTTTAAAATTATGTATTTGTTTTAAACTCTTCATTTCATTAAACTGTTCTCTAAGCTGTGTCCGCTTGTTTGTTATTGGTAGGCTCTCTTCCAAAAAATACAGAACTCAATGAAAACTGGAATCATTATTTTTATTGTCTTGATGAGTTTTCTACGTAAAAGCGTCAAAATCGCTTCAGCAGAAAAAACTTATATACCGATATCATAGATAACCTCCAAAAACTTAAAAATTAAAAATAGAATTATGACCAAATCAGATTAAATATTAAATTTATTTTTTTGACGAAATATAGAGAATTGATACCCTGCATACAAATTTCTTTTAAGATTTTTATATCTGAGTTCCTGATAATTTTAAGAATTAATTTTAATATTCTGAATAGAAAGCATTTTCTGAAAATAAACTTTGAATATTGGTTTCTGTTTTTGGAAAAATATTTCCTGTACTGTTCCAGCGCTTTTTGCTTTCCTGAAGAAAAAAATATAACAAATGTCTGTATAATTCAAAAGGAGGAGATTATAAAAGATTCGACAAAGTCGAGAGAATCAATAGTACCGTTAAATTTTTAAAAAAGTCGTATGAAAAGGGGATTTTTAGAAAAAGTCACAGACAGTTCCAAAAAGTTGTAGTTTGTGAATAAAATCGAATCCACGTTAATTCTGAATTTTATTTATCAATTTCAGTGATATACTATCGATCTGAAATTGCTTGGCTTTTATTAAAGATTTTCTTTAATCTTCTATCGTAAATATGTTGGATTAAAGAGTATGATCTTACATTTTGAATGTCCAAATAGAATACTTTGAAATGATCTCCATCATTCTCACTAACTTACATAGTTTATTTCTATATGAATTAATCAGGAACTTTTCAATATTATAAAGAATATTCCGCAATATTTTTCACTTCGAACATTTAATTTTTAATTAAAATTTAACACAAACACTTTATTGTAGAAGTTGATATTAAATTAATTGATTAATCTCAATTAATACCAAAATCTATTCATACCTTTTTATGCTCCAGACACATAAACAAATATCTATTTATATATTTAATCCATAATTTGTTCTTTGTTGATTTTCTGCTACATAACTGATATAATTGGCTATAGAACGAGTCCATAAAATTTTCTATATTTATTTATAATAATGGTGATATTGATGATAACGAACAGAAAAACGTAACGCGAACAAATGTCCGGTAAAATATTTAAATAAATTTTAAATCTCCAAACAAAAAACTCTGAACGGTCTCAACACAAAACACTGAATGATATATCAGGAGATGACAACCCATATTTATACATAAACTTAAAGGAGTAAAAAACTGAAGATGCAACAAAAACAATCAAAGAGACATACTAGAATTGAGTAAAAATTCAATCACTACTTTTTTATGGAGTGCATTTTGCCACAACTTTCTTACATTCCAGTGATCATGATTAAGAAACAGAACAAAAAGGGAAACGCTAAGAATCGTAAGAAAAAAGTTAAGGGATCGTAGTGGTGGCTGGTTGACTGACTGCCTGGCTGGCTGATAACTGATAGTACAAGTTTTAGAATGAAAAATCTGAAGATACTTGCACATTCACAACAACAAATAGCAGCAGCAACGACAACAACAAAAACAGTATCGAAGAAAAAAAGAAGGGTTTGTTTCGAAGCTTTTGTACTGTTGTGATCCTTTAAATTATTTAAACATATTAAACCTTACTAAAACCAAAGGCACAAGGGAGTGTCATTGAATGTTGGTTGTTGAACACTTTTAGTTTTGTCTCTTAGTTTATTCCCTGCAATAGCAACATCTATTCTTATTAACAACAGTTGTTGTTGTTTTCCATCATTTAGAATAATGCACTCAAAAAGGTCAGCAACTTGTATTTACACTACTTGGTCAACAATAATACAATACAAAATACAAAACTAAATATCCATCGATCCCCGATCTAAATGGGAAAGAAATGCTAAACTTTAAATAAAAATGATAATAATAAAGAAATAATAATAACAAAATAGAATAACGAGAACAAAGAGAAAATTATATATTTATATTATTATCTTGGAACAACTTAGTAGCACCAGGTGTACATACTGACAGGCAGTTTTGCGATTTGAGTATCTTTCTGAATTTTAACTATTTTTGCTACGTTTTGGGGTAACTAGACTAAAAAGAGTAATGAACTGTCTAAGATGCTGGTTGTGATTTCATGTAATGTCCTTGAACACATTTGCAACTTCTTTAGCCAACAGACTACGATCATAAGTACGTTCCCTGTGCCTGCACTTCCTTTTTGTAAAACATAATGAAAACAAATCTTGTAAATTTATTTGCAACAGATGGCTCGTCTTCTTATCTCCTCGCTTACAATGTTGTAAAAATGTTCTTTGTTGATGAGATTTAATGTTGATTTTTGATTTTTTCCTTTTTTATTTTTAATAAATTATCAAAAATTCTTAACGAATTTTGTTTTATTTTGATTTTTTCAAGTAGTTTAAACTTTCATTATATCATGAATAAAATAAATATTTTGGTTTAATTTCATTAAATTTTGTATTTAAAGTATTTTGAGTGTTTTGATGATTTCTTACATAAAAAGGATTTGTGTGAATGCAATAGAATTGTTTGAGCAAAATAAAATAAAATCAAAAAAAAAGAAAGAATCAGGCCAGACATAATTCAAAAATTCAACAACAATAATAATGAACAAAACCAACAACAATAATTAAGGAAGTAAAATATCACTTTCTGGTCATTGCACTCTTTATACTCATCACAAAAGAAAAAAATAATAGAATATTTTCCTTAGTTTGCACAGTGATTTAAATTGAAAATGAAATTTTTATAAATTTCATCATTTTATTATTTTGAAAATCAGAATCATTAAAACACAAAAGTTTCAAAATCTGTGTCCACAATTCAAACCGGATATTTTATGAACTTTCTTGAGCAGATGTGGCTGACTTTTTAAACAGTTTTATTAAATTAATTTAAATTAAAGAATTTTTTATTAAAAAGTCATATTACTTTTGATAAATAACTGATTTAAGAGGAGATAAAGCTGGAGGGATTTTATTCTTCTAAAATAAAGGATTTTTCGACCAATCTTGATTTTTTATCTGGTACTACTGTGCTGAAGCTGTATTAAAAAGAGTTCAGTTTATCGTCATATTTACGATTAACAATATTTGTCAAACATTAAAAAATAACAAAAATGTTAATTGCCAAATTCAAAATTAAAGTATTTTAGTAGGACAGTGTTTAACAGACTACTTACTTGGGTCCAAAGTTGTTGATCCCCTTATAAAAACCAGCGTACTCATTAATAGTTTACATTAGGGGGAGCGATATTTTCATGACTGTAATTTAATCATTGAAAAAATTCTTAAGGTTTAGTTTTGATAAACCTTCAAATCGCTTTAAATATTTAAGTAATTCAAATTTTGATGTTCTGCATTAAAAAATGTTTATATAGAAATGATTAGTTCGTTCAGTGAAAGTTAGGATATTGAAAAAATGTTGACCATTTTGTTCAATATTTTTTCGATTAAATTGAATTTATTGTTTTACTGAACTTTTTCTATTTCTGAAGGTCGATCGAAGGTCAGTTTCTCGAACTCGCATGAAATTGGGTTTCGCATAGACTAATTTTGTTATTTTTTAACGGTAATATGAAAATTCAAGTCGAAATAAAGTTTCAATCCATTTTTAACCTTTACTTAGTTTTTCTAAGTTAAAAAACTTAAGGACTGAGATCGAAATTTATTAAAACTTTTATTCCAAGTACTATTTGTTTATTTTTTATCTAGCTAGTTTTTGTAAATAATGTCATTCATTTTGTTTAATGTCAGAGTGAGCAGAAAAATGAACGTACTCAATCTAAAATTATAAAATATTTTCAATAAAACCCAACATGGTCTTACAAAAAGTTTTCCAAGCATTCAAAGATCTAAGAAAACCTGGATCAGATAGAAGGAATGGTCCACGTGATATTTCTAAAGCCAAAAATAGAAAATATTTTCAAAAGGACAAAACACATCAGGTAAGAAAGCAGCCCCATTAGGTCAGTGCTTGGACTATTTGGTACGAAGAATTTAAAGCTAATTCATGATTAAAAACATAAAAGACCCAAAAAGTTCACGAAAGGAATGCTGCTAAAAATTTAGAGGCCAAAAGCAGAGGACGGTAATTGAAGTAAAGCTTTCGAAAAAAAGGTTCTTGCTGAATAATGGATGACGAAACGTATGTTTCGGCAGATTTTTTGAAACTTCCTGGTCAAAAAATTTATGCAGCTGATGCTCGACAGAATGTTTATGAAAAGTGTAAAACCCAAAAGCAGTCAAAGTTCCCAAAAAGTTTTTGGTATGACATGCAATATGTAGTTGCGGCAAAGAAAGGGCTCTATAAATATCGAAATTTATATCAAATCCTGCAAGCTGCCCAGAGCGAAGACCGTTGAAGTGACCATTGAAGAGCACAAAAAAGGTATCCAAAAGTGTGGTAGATTTACAATAAAGATGGACTGCCTGTTTCCCAAAAAGGTTCAAAATTCCATTACTTGTAATTAAAACTATAAAGGTATTAATAATGCAGTGGTTTTCCGGTTAAACGAATGATACAATGTCTAGTCAACGTAGGAAGACATTATATGTTTTACTTCGTAGCAACTTAACATTAACAAAAATATAGTCACATACAAACTAAATATTAATTGTCAAATATTTAAAGAATTATTGGAGTTTGAGCTTAAAATTTTGATTCTAATCACTTTCACTTTTAATTATCGAATTTAAGTACTATTGAAGTAACAGCTCTAAAATTTGTTCCCGGCTACTTTCTATAAGAAATGTTTTACGTAGAAAGATAACCCCACACAAAGTCAATTTTAATAATCAAACATATATGTAACAGCTTTCTGAAAAATTCAAAATGGATAGGGTAGTGAAGAGATGTACCTCCATCCAAAGCAAATATAAGTATTCGAATATATTATTAACTATTATGATGAAAATATTCCAACTTTTTTCTGGATCTATAAAAGTACACCAAGTAAAAGCTTGTACACACATATCAATATTGAGATTCAATTCCCTTAATAAGTGTAATTCTCTTTAAAAGTGGTACAAAAAATTTTCTTCAAATAATATTCTTCATTCTTCTATTTACAAAAAATATTCCTCACATTATTTTCTAAAATTTTAATTAATAAATTTTAATTAATATATATTTAATTAAATAATATAAATTTTATTAATATATGTGTCAGATTAAATATAAAATTTAAAAAAATACTGCGGTATATACATGTATATGAATTAACAGATAAAACCATGTTTTTGTTCTGAATTTTGACATTGCGCGTAAAATAAATCCATTAAGTCGGCGATCTGACCAAATGCGATCTGACCAAACCATGAATAATTTTCTCTCGTACGCCCTTTATAATGATTGGGATTTTCGGTATTTTCATATAAAAAAGATAGAATTTTTTCTTATTTTTCTATTAATGCTTGAATATTAATTGTATTTATAGAAAGAAATAGCATCAAACTTGATTTCTTTTCTAACGTTTTTATAAATATACATATTTGTTCGTTAAAAAGTTATAATAATCTGAAGTTACAATTTTGAAAATATATAAATTTTCGGAGCTTTTTTGAAAAGGTGACAACATTTTTACGCTGATAAGACCCTACACCACTTAAGGTGATTGGGATATTATGCATTTGTGTTGATTTTAATCATTGCCCATGTAAATGTTGTGAATATTCTGTAGTAATTTTAAAGATATTTTGATGAAATTTTTGTCCAAAGAAATTCGTCATATTCTGTTCAATATTTCGGGTGGCTCCCATACAAATGTCCTCACGGAATGGGGTTAAAGGCTCTTTAATTCCACAGATATGGAGGTATTTAAATTAAATTTGGTTCAAATACATAGTGTATCATTCGAAATTCACACAAAGAATTTCAAGATCGATCCGAAGTGACCGCAGACCTGCTTCTATAAATCACTTTATAATGCATAAGTTTCAAAAAAATGTAAGTTTCTGTATATACAACCAGAAAGCATATATTTTTCATATTGTGAGTCTAATATAAAAATAACTTTAACTGGTATAATTATCTCATATAGATGATCATGAAAATATTCTGAAAAATTCCACGAGTTTCGTTCGTTTTATTCCCATGCTTGCATCACGGTGTAAGATATAAATGTTGGTTGGGTTTTACCGATTATTCCAATTTTATATATCTTCATAAATACTTTTTGAGGAAATTTGAAGAAGATTTTTGCCATTTTTATGAAAATTAAATAAAAATGCACTGGAACAAGTTAACAATTTTGACATATCTGTTCTGTATAAACGATGGGAATATCAACATATCCTAAATGCATAATTTTTGTATCTAAGTTATTTTCTACTTTAACCAATGTATAAAAATGTGAAAAAGATGTTGTTTTTAGTAATAAATTTAGTTTTTGTTTGCATTGATGAAAGTTTTCTTCATTCGTGTTTTGTATTAAAACTTTTGTTAAGTAATTCTCTACCTTTTTATCAAAATAAAAATGAAATGAATGAAACATTGAGTAAACCCAACAGACCGTCAGTTAGCGAGTCGGTATTTTTCATCTTTTATCTCTCGGACAAATTACACACATCACACGGATAATGCGATCTAATAAAGATTCAAATACTCATACACACACACACACCATTGCTATGTTATTTTTTATAAAATCGCTACTAAATAATGCAATACACGATTTTTGCATTCAAAGATCTATGAACTTTTATTTCATTTTAGGTTCCTTTTGAATCCCGACGTGTTTTTTTATTATATTTTGCATTTTAATTTTAGATGCAAACAAGTTTGTTCACCCATGGAAATATTTATTTGTTTGTTGTATTTGTACTGATATTAATGTTTTACTCATACTCTTGGGGTGCAATTCGTATCGAAAATAATAACTTAACAAAAGATCTCATTTTTCTTGTCTATTGTTTTCCGGCAGAGTTCCTTCTTTTTTTTTTTTTTTTTTTTTTGAATGGTGTAAAATCGAAATAAAATACAAAGAAAACTTAAAGAATTATTTTTTTTTTATTTATTAATTTGCATATGTGTGAGTATGTGTGCAGTTATCATTTGGCAAGAAAAAAATCAAAATCCTTTGGTCAACATTTCTGCATTCATAATATAATAAAATTTTAAAAATAAATACATTTTGTATTTTGTAGCTTTTTTGCATAATGAGACAAGTTGTATGTTACCCGTTTAGTTTTGAGTACCTAGAGTAGAACAGAGGAAAGGGTCATTGCGATGAGAAATTCCTATAACAATGATCAAAATTCTATGATAAGAACGTACAAAAGTCTAAAGTCACTTTAGAAAGAAAAGAAACATCTGTAAATAATAATCAAATCAACAACAAAAAACGCTACGTACGACTGATTTTCTTTTATTTTGCTTCCAAAAATGTCTTCTTTTTGTTCTTCAATTTAAGGGGCATTGAACAATTTTGTTTTAAGTGTGATATCCGAAAAATTGTAGGGGTGTTGACAAAATTATCTTTATGTGGTATTTAGCATCCACATTATCATCTTTCATATCTAAATTTTGTGTGTTCGCTGAATTTAGGATGAATTGAATTTAAATATTTAAAGTTTATAATTTGAATTAGAGATTCATCCCTTAATGTCAATTAATAAATGTTGGATTTAAAACTGAAGTTGGTATAATTTTAATGTTGCGAATTTAATTGTTTACTTTTTGATTTGATGCTTGAAAGTGTAAATGGATTGCAATTAAAGGTCGCAGTTTTAAATCTCAAGTTTAAGAAAAGTTTTTACATATTTCACGAAACAACTAGATGTTCAATTACATAAGTATTTTTATTAAAGCGAATCCACTAACTTTACAGTTTTAATTGTTATATTTGATTATCAGACTTGGCAAACTTGGTTTTGCCAAAAAAATTTTAGTGCGTTGCTGGTCCTAAGCAAACCTGAGTGTTTTATTACCCCACGAGTTAAATAGATTATTAGTAATTTAAATTTGGTTTGTATGAAGGCTACCTCTCCCCTAATCCCGTCCCTCCTATATTTTTCAAGTAATGGTACCTCAAAGTAGCATATCTGCTGCAAAAAATTAAGATCATTGCTGCAATAGTTCTTACTTAATTTATATTTGCTTTGTATGAGAGCTAACTCTCCTCCTGATCCCATCCCATACCTACATATATTCATACATACATACATACATACATACATACATACATACATACATACATACATACTTAAATACATACATAATCAGATCGTATTTTATATAAATATAAATTGTATTTATTTTTGTAATTAAAAAATATTTTTATAGTTTTTATCAGTAGTGATGAAATTTTAAACCGGTTTCGGAAACCTTTCCATTAACATTTTTAATGTGTTTACTGTCACTTTGCTTGAACAGGACACCTTTATTGTGTTCTTCAATTGTATTTTAACTAATTATTTCTCTGGCCTTATCTTCGAGAAGTTTGGAGAATTTTACTTTCTTGGTATAAATACCACATTACTGTTCTTGCATCACTCAGGGACTTGTTTATCATAGTATCAGGATGCTAAGTCAGCCAAAAATAAGTAGACACCTATTTTGCTAACATTCCTTGATGTAAAATTCGATATTTATAGAGCTCATTGTAGCAAATTATTGGCCTCGTTCGCCGCAACTATATATTCTTGACATACCAAGACTTTTTGGGAAATTTTGATTGCTTTTGGGTCCTAGATTTTCTTCAACATTCCCTCGAGCTTAAGCAACATAAACTTTTTAATCAGAAAGTTGCGAAAAATCTGCCAGATAATACGTTTCGACGTGCATCAAGTATATTTATTTAGATATCTAGACTTTCATTTCTGTGCCCGAATCAAATAATACTTAGTTAAATTTTTTTATGAAAATAGTGTGTTAAGAAATTGGTCTGACTCCTTATTAATTTTTTGTTTTGTTCCACAAAAAAGTCAATCATTATAAGTTATGAAAATAACTCAGATTGCTAAGATCACTTCAGCAGCAAAGGTACCGCAGAGCATTTATCTCAGCTTTCACGGAGCTGGTGTCACATCATCAACTGAAGTAGCTCTTATAGAAATTATAAAGTCACGTGTACGATCCAGTTTAATGTGGTTAATAAGTTATTGATCTACGTAAACGGTCTTAAAAACGATTTTTTAATATAATTCGGTCATTTTGGAACTACTGACTGATTCAAAGAAATTCAGTATGGTAATTGGAGGTATTTTCCAATTAATCTGGGATTAGTTGACATATTTATCTATTGCGAAAATTTTGCACAAATTCAAACAAAAGGATGTAGCGCAAGAGTTATACAGGTAGATGAGTTCGAAATAAAGTTATATTATTGTAATAAATTTATATACCAAAAATATAAATTTTGGAATTTGACTTCAATTTAAAAATCTGCATTTTCTATTTTTTAAATAGTTCCTTTTTAATAGACATAGTTTTTCCGTCAAAATAAATAATATATATGCTAATTTCATTAGTGATTAGAAAAGTTATAAAAAACATAAATTTTTCAATTAAAACACAATTCCGAAACATATATTTTGTATCGCTGTATTTCGGTAACAGCTGAATCAAAAATTCACAGAGTTCAAAAAAGAATGAAATTTCACTCATATTTTCCCTTTTATTACAACACTAACTTTACCAACAAGGTCCAAGAAAAAGTAAATTAATTGAAAATTTTTATGAAAATATATGTTTATTATTATGGAATAAATACTACTTCTGTTTCTTATTCTTTACTTTTTTGTACTCGTAAAATAAATATTCGAACAGATAAACAAAGTTTTTTTCCGCATTATCAGAGACTTAATGGTGGTATGAAACGGATGGGGCAGCATAAGATGTGTAGTGAACTGGGCTTGAATAATGAACTACTGGAGCAACGGTCTTGACAACAGCTGGGGCAGCATAATGAGCTACAGGAGTAACAGTCTTGACTACAGCTGGAGCGGCATAATGAGTTACTGGAGCAACAGTTTTAACAACAGTTGGGGCAGTGTAGTGCGCTACGGGAGCTACAGTTTTTACAACAGCGGGAGCGGAATAATGGGCAACTGGAGCAACTGTCTTGACAACGGCGGGAGCGGCGTAGTGAGCAACTGGAGCTACAGTCTTGACAACAGTTGGGGCAGAATAGTGGGCAACAGGAGCAACAGTTTTTACAAGTGGTTCACGGTGAACAACAGCATTAAAACCATTGTGAGCATCAGCAGTATATTGGACAGTGCGTTTGTAACCATCAGCATCAATCAAAGAGTATTCACCACGTACTACATCACCATCACGTTCTTCAACTTGACTCTTGGAATCACCAGTCAATTTGTCATCAACACCATAAGAGAAACGATATTGAGGATGAGGATCGTATTCTTCAACTTTTTGGGCAACAGCCACTGGAGCAGCATGCACAGTTGCAACTGGGGCAGCATGATAAACCTGAGCGGCAGGAACATAGCCAGCGCTGGCAACAGCTACGAAAGCAAGAGCGATTACAAACTGTAAAAAATAAGGCGATTAAAAATTGTTATGAAATAACATTTAAACAAATTTTATTATTTTATTTATTATTATTATTTTTTTTTTTAGCTTGTAAAGCTTAATTTGTTTAACTTTTTGTTTAATTGTCACATGACAACAGTTGTCATGTGTGTAAGATATTTACCTTAAAAGCCATTTTGATAAAAGTATCTGGTAGTTTGTTGGTTCTTTGCAGAAATGAATACAAGAAGTGAATGATACAAATTGAAAATTAACGTCAACTTTTATAGCAATTAATTTAGACTGAAATTCAATTTTAATTGTAATTTTATTTTATTATACATAATTTGAATGTAGTAAATAATATTTGTATATGATTTCTTTTGTTGGGTTTTTTTTTGAAGGTATTTAAAAGTTACAAATTTAGAAAAAAATTTGCGTATTAATTGTTATTGTTCATTTCAAATCAACCATATAAGGTTTGACTGTTGTTGCAGATTTCCGGTTAAGAATTAATTTGTTTTTTTCTAAATTTGATTGATATTGATATCGATACAGTAAAACATGATTACTTTCATGATGACTAATGAATTCTTAAATATTGTAGAATAAAAACTCATAAATCTAAAACTTTCAATTCATTTGTTGTATTTCTGTTTAATAGTAAAATTGATATAAAAATGGATTTTAATTGCAACAAATTTAGCTGGAACCTTTAAATAATAAAATGAAATTAATTTGCATTTTTGATATATTTTTTAATTTATGTCTAAGTTTTCAGAATTATTCTTAACACTTTCGATAAATCAAAATAATAAAAAAGTAATAATTCAAATTATGTTTAAACTTAAAAATAGTAAAAATACTACATTCAGCTATGTAGAATTATAAAGACTCTATATCAGTTAATAAAAATATCAGACTATGTAAACTTGGAGGTTAATCAGCACTCTGTTTCTCTCAAAGATAAAGTATCAAATATATTTAAGCCTGAGCAAATTATGTGGACAATTTTGAACTTTACCTTTAACTTGAGAATTACAACAATCAATCTTGAAAACACACATACAGTGTGCTTCAGAGATAAGCGATATTTTCACGAGTGTGATTTAATCACTGTGATTGGTAAAAACTGGTAACTATAATGACTGAAATTATAAAAAAACAGTTACTAATAATGTCGTTCTTTCCTCTTTTGTTGCATACTGAAAAGTATTTGTTTTTGAGATAGAAAAATTACTGAAAGGTGTCGCCGAGCATAAATTCACGATTCATCTATAATTAAAATTATTAATTTCCAACGGTGCATAGTGTGAACTCTATAGAGACCCTTATATTCAAGAAAAATAATGTCCTCTTTCGTTTTTTATTGAACCTTTTGGTTTTCCGTCATTTTTAAGTTTTCAATAAAAATAAAATAACTTTCTTATGTTTTCTTTTGAAATACTTCGATCACTGCCACTGTTTTAAGGAACGTTATTCAAAAATCACGATATCGCCTAAATCTAGTGTGCTTAGCCGGGTTAAAAAATTGATATTCTTTAAAAAAGTACAAAACGAAGAAAATAGATGTATTTCCAAAAAAATATAAATTATAACTTGGCTGAATGGTTTAGCATAACGTGATGATATGAGAGGAGTGTACTATTCTAAATGTCTGAGTAGGGTCCTTATAGGTACTCCATAGGGGAACATTTAATCGTGTGCCAAGTTTTTGAAATATTTATAGAGTATTGCACCCACCTTAAAGTATACCGACTTAGAACAACTTTCTGAATCGATATAACAATTTCTATTAACGTTCACAATGTAAACATAAACACTCTTAATATCGTGAATTTTAAGAAATGTTGATCAAATTATTTTACTATTATTATTATCATTATTATTATTTTATTATTTTTGGTCTGATGTCGAAGTGTATTGAAATCTGAATGGGGTTCTTGACTTATAAAACTCACAGGTATGAAAATATTTGAATTAATTTTTTATATATGTCAAATTGGAAGAAAATCAGTCCAGAAATAATTATAATCCCCTCGGTCCGAAAATTACTTTAAAGTGAATGTATCTCAAAAAATATTAGTAATGTTAAAGTATCTCGTATGTTTAAGATTTATACAATCAGAAAACATCACATCAAATTTTGGGAGTATCAGTCCATTATTTCTACAGGTATCATTTAAACCCCACATTCGAAAATTACTTTGAATCGTAAAATTTTTCATATTATATATTAAATTTTTAATGAAAAAGTTTTAAATACGTATATTTAAAGCACAAATTATTAAATGTGGGCCAATCTATTAAGTTTAAAAATAAACTATTTTTAATTTGAAAATTCTAAAAACTACAAAATTTTATGTTTTTATTTTTTATTTAGTTTTTTATTTAGTCTTCTTTGCATAGGAAATTGCATTCTTAATTTTACTTCCAAAAACCTTATTACACAAAATTCAGACGCTCTCGAATTTTAATTTTTTTTATTTAACCTATATTTTTTAAACATAAAGACAAGAATATATTTACGTTACACACGGTATGATAAAGTTAATAAACCCTATTCACTAATTATAATAGTGTAGAATATAAAAAGCCTCCCATGAAAGCTAAAAGTATTAAACAGCCCATAAAATTGAATAGTTCAATTTTTATTAACTTGATTATCAGATAAAATAATCTATAAACATGCTAGAAAGATTTACAAAACAAAGTAAAGTTTGCGGAGCATTTATTATAATCAGGTAAATTGTGATGTCATTAGAAATGTGAAATAATATATTTATTAGCTGCTGAACAAATTCAGCACCAGTCAGTTAATTTAAAGTTTTTTAAATTCTGTCAGGTCCATAAATTTGTGAAAAAGTCCGACAATGATTTTAGGTTTTTAATAAATATTTTTCTATTTCCTTCAATATTTTTTAGAAAAACAAAAATGTTAATAGTTCTGACTATGACTTTGTATAAATTAGTAAATAGTTGAGATATAAATTAAACATTTGCTTTTACTTAAAAAAATACGATTTTTAAAGAATTAAAATGATGAAAAGATTTTAAAAAATCCCTGTTTAAGTCAACTTTAAACCAGACTATTTTGGGCAAATGGCCAATTTTTAATTCTTTTCAGAATGTTTCAGGCAATTTTCATGTTGAAACATGACTTCGTTGGAATCTTTTTGAACCGTTTCCGTGTTTAACGGATTGCTGCACCTGGGTTGGTTTTAATTTTGCTTCTATAATTAAATTTTTAAATTATAGTCTATCTTAAATTAAACTCATATTTTTGCCAAAAAATATTTTATTGTTTTCATATTTTTTGTGGACAATTTAGGCTTTTAATGTTCATTTTTGATTTTTAACAAACAACAATATGTATTGTTTCAGGTGTTTAGACGACACTTTATTTATGTGCATTTTTTGGAAGCTTTCTATGCATCAATAGATGAAACTTTTTAAGCCGTTTTCTCATTTCGAAAAACGCTTTACTTTCGTCATTTTTATAATCTCCACAAGTAGTAACATTTTTGACCACAGTAGTGGGTACTTAAAGAACAGGAACAAAACAAGCAGCAGCAAATCTGGCAAGAGTAAATAACGTAAACGATAATTTTGTAAAGACCTGAGCTTTTTATGATTCGAAATTTTGTGTTTTATTTTAAATAAATGAATTTGTATTTTAAACGGAGTGAAAATGTTTTTGGAAGGGCTTTACGAAATAGTTTAAAAATTTTGTCACCAGTGATTGACACTATAAACCATTAAAACTTTAAATCTGTAAGTTTAGTGGTTTAAATTTTATAAAACTTATTTTCAAGTATCACACTGTGTCCCCAAAAACACTTTTATACCCTATGCGTTATTGCTATGCCTACACCTACTCTTAAGCATACCGATTGAATCTGATTTACTTTTGGGTCGATTTAATAGTCCATCCGTATTTACGAAAAATACATCAAACAGCTAAATTCAATATATTTATATGAATATCATGAAAATATTTTAATCAAATATGTCTTATATAAAAACAATTAAATCAAATCACAAGGAGGTCGATCTTTAATACTACCTAATCATAATTTTACACTCTTAATTGTTTAATTTAGCTTTAATTTTTGTTCTTCAATTAAAGAAACAAATTTTAAAATTAGCTATCACTAAGCTTCATCTAATTCCCCTGGACTTGGTTTACATATTGATATGATAGTAAGTATTTTAAAAATGTAAAGAAAAATTATAATCGCGAGGAAAATATTGATTTTTAAATTAAAATGTTATCAATTAATTGGAAAATATTTCAAAAATGTCCATTAAAAATATTCAGTGATTACAAAGTTAAAAAAATAATTATTTTCTTAAATTTATTAAAATATTTTGTTGAAGTATTAAAAAAATTAAACATGTTTTAATTACCAGAATTTTGTATTAAGAACATTCCGCTTATGTACCCATTGTTAAATGTTTGCTTTCAAATCACTAAAGTTAAATTAAAATAAAATTAATGAAAAAACACTTAATTAAAATATTTCAAATATTTAAGACATCATAAAACAAGCAGAAAAGTCATAGTCGGAAAATACCGACTATAAAATACCCTGTTCTTCGTATAATTCGCTTTGCTGATTTCTTCTTAAGAGTTTAATTCACTAATATTTTTGATACTTATACACTTACTTACTTTTGTGTGAAATTTGTTATATGCGAATTATGGGAAATAAGAGATGAAGATTTCGAACATCGATTTCTATTTTAATTTATCTTCTATCGGGAATGATTGTATGGGCGCTATAAAAATAATGGACCGAACTCACAAAACTTGACACGTTATTACTAATTTGTATGGTATACAAATTTACCATTATAAATAAAAAGAATTATCTATTTTTCTTTAAATATTTTCTATATAAACCGATGAAATATTTGAAATCATATCATTCATTATTCGTGTCTATTTCTAATAAGAACTAAACAATCATCTGATAAACTAATCATAGCAACATGGCTTTCAAGGTAATTCCATGACACGTGGTACAATTCAATTCATTACAAATAAATTCAATTGAATGAAATTAAAATTTAACATTGAAATTTCATGCTATTTTTTCTTCTTCTTTCAATTTACAGATGGTTTTTGCACTTGCTTTTGTGGCTGTTGCTAGCGCTGGTTATACTCCAGGTGACCATGTATATAGTTCTGCTCCCGTAGCTGTTGCCCAAAAGGTTGTTGTTAAATCCGATGAATACGATCCTCATCCACAATACAAATACTCTTATGGTGTTGAAGACAAATTGACTGGTGATTCTAAGAGTCAAGTTGAAGAACGTGATGGTGATGTTGTACGTGGTGAATATTCTTTGATTGATGCTGATGGTTATAAACGTACTGTACAATATACCGCAGATGATCATAATGGTTTCAATGCTATCGTACACCGTGAACCTTTTGTGAAAACTGTTCCAGCTATTGTAAAAACCGTTGCTCCTGTAACTTATTATGCAGGTCCTAGTGTTGTTAAGAGCATTTTTCCAGTTGCTCACTACACAGCTCCTAAAGTCGTGAAGGCCGTTACTCCAGTTGTCCATTATGCCGCTCCCACTCATTATACATCTTACTATGCTCCAACCTATATTAAATCTACTCCCAGCCACTACACCTCTTATGATGTTTCTACTTATAATTATCATCACTGAACTCGATCATATATAATCATTGATTCATTTTTTATGCATTTTATATTTAGTCGCACTCCTTCATATATACTTAAATAAAATATTTTTTACATAATTCGAAAAATCTGTCTTCACTTTCAATATGATTTTCCACTGTGTGATTTTTCAACGTATAGTGAAAGTAATGATATAATTGCGTGTGTAACGCCAATCTGTCTATTGGAAACATTTTCACACCTAGAATTATTGTGCGAATACAATGAAATTAAGCCAAGTTATTTGTTATTGCTTAGGGCAATAACAAATAACTTGCAGCTATATCGATTCATTTACTAAAAAGTTATAGACCGATATGTGAGACAGCCTTAAAGATCTGTAAAAGAACTCTTCCAGTTTATTTTTGTTGCTGTATCTGCCTTTTATACTTACTTAAAATTTTTCTTGAACTTCCATAACATTCCCATTCCCAAATAACAGTTTTGAGGTCATAAAATTATTAAGTATAGACCAATGCTATTGAAATTCGATACAAATATTTTCCTAATTGTCCTTAGCTTATGATATAAATATGATCAATTACGGTTCATACTTCACTTTAGCTCCCGGAAAAAAAGTTTTGAGCTTATTAATATATTAAATATTGACCAATTTTATTTAATTTAATCCCATTTTCCAAAATAGTGTTTAAAGCTTAAACGTTTCTTAAATATGGAACAATTCCATCGAAACATTTATTTAAATTTTTTCAATATATGTAACCAATTTTACGCCTATTTAATCTCATATAGAAAATTCCTTTGTTTATCATAACTTTTTAATCAAATCGGCCAATAAAATGTATGACCCGGTACTAATAGTGGTACAGTTACAATATGTCACTCTAGTTTTTTATAGATGCTTTTTATCTGCGATATCTTCAACTCACAACAACTTTTACATAATATAGGTGGGGTGAAGAGTATTAAGGATTCGGCAAAGCCGAATACAATATTCTTATTTGTATATTAAATTTATGAACGAACTTGTCTTTACATCAGACACTTAAAGAAGAACCCACTTTTCCATAGCGTAATATTCGAAATCCCAATTCGTTAAAAAGTTTTAAAGAAGTTTTTTAGAACTTAAATATGGTTTTAATTCGACAAATATTGATCCATATTTTCTATACCTTCCATTTAAGCTTAAAAAGCTATTCTTTTATTATAAAACCAATATATTCTTTTACGAGATAGTGGCCTGTAAACGTTAAAATCTACAGTTATGTTTATGAACTTACAAAAAAGTTATTGGAACTGATTTTAATTTGTATTTAACCCAATTCCAAAAATCAAATAATTCAGAAAGGCTGTGAATGCGTCCTATTTTTCAAATGATTAGATTTGCTTTAATAAATAAAATTTCGTGCAAAGACCAGTCCGAAATTAAAGAGCTTCATTTAAAACAATCAAATATATAATTTATTTACAAAATTAGATCGAATTGATCAATGGAATCAATGAAATGATCGATGAGGGTGACAAAAATAATCTAGTGATGATAGTTAAAAGATGGAGTAGCATATGAAGTGTAAACAGCTGGAGCCGAATAGTGGGCAACTGGTGCAACAGTTTTTATAACAGTTGGTGCTGCAGGAGCAACAGTTTTAACAACTGCTGGAGCAGAATAATGGGCTACAGGAGCAACAGTTTTTACCAAAGGTTCACGGTGTACGACAGCATTGAAACCATTGTGATCATCAGCAGTATATTGTACAGTACGTTTGTAACCATCAGCATCAATCAAAGAGTATTCACCACGTATAACATCACCGTCACGTTCCTCAACTTGGCTCTTAGAATCACCAGTCAATTTGTCTTCAACACCATAAGAGTATTTGTATTGTGGATAAGGATCGTATTCTTCTGATTTAACAACAACCTTTTGGGCAACAACTACGGGAGCAGCATGCACAGCAACTGGTGCAACTGATGCGTGATAAACTTGTGCTGATGGAATATAACCAGCACTGGCTACAGCTACGAAAGCAAGAGCGAAGACAAGCTGTAAAAATAACAAACAATCAATGTTATGACTTTAGAAGACATTCAAACAGTATCTGTAATATGTTGAACATCAATTTGTACACATCAACACTATTTACAGCATGAAGTACAGCTACTTACCTTAAAAGACATGTTGTTATTGTCAGTAAGTGAGTGAGTGAGTTGATTTATTGAAGAAGTGAATGGTTCTTTCAGGAAGCAGCCACAAGAAGTGAATGATGTCTTATTTAATTTTTGCTCTACTTTTATACAAAATATTGAATAATGTTGTTTTATTATTCGGTAAATTTGCTCTTAATAATTTTACAATCTTTTCATAAGTTGGATAATTTGAATAAGAGATCGCACATTTATAATATGTATTGCAATTTCCGTCATATTATTTTCGCAAACAGATTATCTACTTAAGTAGTAGATAATCTGTTTGGTTTTTGACATTCAAGAGCACATAATTAACTTATTTTTTTTTACAATTCATTCATAAATAGGAATTTATAGAAAACTACTGAAATGACAGTAGCAGTTGTTAATGATACAATTGTTTTGGTATAAATATTTATTACAATAATTATTATGTTAATTATATTTAGTAAATTTCAAATAATATTGTTAGTTGAAACTTATTAATATTGGAAGAAGATTTAAAAATTCTAATATTTCCTTGTATATCCTACATTTGAAGAATATTTGCTAAAATATAAAGTGTCTAATAATTGTAAGCTTTTCTTAGTAATCCACTTTTAAGTATATCATTCGACTCAGAATCACTTTCTAGTCAGTTTAACGATGTCCGTCTGTCTGTCCGGCTGGCTTTTAAAAATGTCCGTCTTTCTATCTGTCTGTCCGGCCGGCTGTTCATGTAAATGTTGCGAACAGTCAACAGGTATCAATTTTTTAAATATCTCGATAAGACTTGGTACATATTATTATTTTAGCCTAAGGACGAAGCCTAATAAAATTGGCTGTCCAATATTTCAGACACCTCCCATACAAATATTCTTCCTGGAATAAAAGTCATAAATACAAAGCGATTTAAATTTGAATTTTGGCACAAGTAAGTCTTATAATATTATGCGAGGTCCATTATTTCCTATAAGTCCCATACAAACCCCTCTAAATATCACTTTTCAGGGCATAAATCTCGCATATACGTTAGTATTGTAATAATTGGTGAAATGAAAATAAAACTAAGCAAAAAATGATGTGCGAAATTATACGAGGGTCGGTCCATAATTCCTTGTAGTCCTAATTTAACAAAAATTTATTTCAAAACGCATAAATTTAACACAATCTAAAGTCACAATAAGTCTAATTGTAAAACAGAAAATCAAATTATACGAAGGTTGTTCATTAATTTTCGTAACTTCTTGACCGACTACGAAAGATGTAGGCCTGTAGATGTCCCTGTAGTCTCTAAATTTTAACTATATGTACCCCATTCCCATTTCAGAAATGTTAAACAAAAATACCAGTCATTTCTTACAACAAGCTCTATACATACCGAAATTTACATCAAGGAATTCTTCAAAAAAGACTGCTCCCATTCATAAGTCTTCATAATGTACCCACACGCAGAGAAAAAATAGTTTTTTTTGTTGTTTAATAAAAATAAAATTGTGATCATTCAAACATATTTTCAAATATATTGCGACCAGATTTTTTTATTTAATAAAAATAATTTTGTTACAGCAACGAAATTCAAAATTAAAATTAATTCAACTTAACATGTTGGTGATAACAATAAATGTTTGCCGCGAATATATATTATAAAATGACTTTTCTATGCGTGTAGTTATTAAAACTATAAAAATATTTTTGTAAATTGTTGTTAAATTTTGTAAAAAAAATCCATTTATGAATTAAAAGAAAAGATATTTTGTATATAGATAGTTCCTTAAAATGTATAAAAAATATTCTTATACTTTGGGGTTATTTCTTATAATTTCATAGATATTCAAGTTTATGTTTTTTTACGATAGCGGACTTATTGCTATTCCTAAAATTTAAAAATATGTGCAGACTCCCTATAAAAATCTATAAAATATAAGTGCAATAAATATATATATAAATATATCAATACGTTAAAAAGTAATATTAATCTAAATTTGGAACCTTAAAAAATGTTTATTTTTGGGATTTTTTTTCAAAAAGGTGGCTAAGGTGGGTTATGATTTTTAACTCTTTTATGTAGCAGTAAAAAACGTTTTTTATTAAGCTGAAAAGTGATATTTGTGTGTTTTGTATGGGTCAGTGTTGCCAATTATTGAAAAAATATATATATTAATTGAACTATTTAAAGAAAAACTACTATACAAGTTATATTTCGTACATACAGTTTACTTACATACACACTCACATATCCACATACAAAAAATTACTTATATTTTTGGCTATAACTTTTTTCTTCTAAACCGATTTTAGCTTAATCTAACTGAAAAATTTCATTCCAATTAGTTAATTAATAATTGAAAATTCTACGGGTGATCTTCTCTTGAATTTACAGGTTGTCTTAGATATCGATCTGTATCATTTAATATACTAAACCGGTTTTACTTTACTTTTAAATAAGATACTTCTCAAGAAAACATACCAGGCTTATTTTATTAAACTCTGTCAATTATTATGAATGTGAGAGTGCCAACAACAGTCATACGGACATAGCTAAATCGACTCAGATTTTGACTTCATGCAAGAATATATAAATTACGGGAACTTATATAATTCCTTCTTAACGTTACACATGAAATGACAAAGTTAATATATCCTCTTCACCACTAGTTGTGGAGGAAGGTAAAAAATGAAATCAACTATAAAAACAGATTCCACAAATGTAATCGTGTATATTGTCTCCATTCATTTCTTGAATATAAGCTTTATGGTATTTATCGTTCTTCTACGTATTTCAAAAATAATTGAAATGACTAAAATATAAAAAATATAAAAATAACTAAAATATATTTAATGGCAAAATAAAATTTTCGGCGGCTAAACGAGATTGAAATTGACTAAATTTTGCAACTAAATGTTTAAATTGGCAACTCTGGTGTGGATATACAAACGTACTCACATATTAAGTTATGTTTATTTTCAATATAAAACAAAAATTGTAAGTTGTTTTATGGTAAGAAATTTGTTTGTGTGCTTTTGTATGTACAAGTTTGTTTTTTTTTGTTTTTCTTTGCAACTTTTTCAAATTTAAAATAGTTGAAAAGAAAATAAAGATTTCGCTCCGAGTTTTTCCATATTTATTCATTTATTAAACCATTTTTTGTTCTGTTCATTATATAGTTTTTTGTTTTATAAAGAAATATGAATGGGAATATGTGTTCCATAAATCCAGATGCAATTGTGGCGGACACATGCTCGTAATTTTGTCAGTTCTGAAATTGTTTTGTTAAGTTCTCAAATCTTAAAGCTGGAATCATCTTTTAATTATCCTCAATATATAGCTACATATAGAGTTTATCTCATATAATTATCTCTCTATACATAAATGTATTTTTGTCGAATTTTTAAAAAACCGACATATCGAGGTGGTCAACTTTAGAGTGTCACTGACTATAACGCTAAACATTATAGGGTAGAGATGACGATACCGTGATTTTTTAATAACGCCGTTCCCAGTGAAAGTGATTTTTAAATCACTGTAACAGTGATCGCAGTGTTTCAAAAAACGTAAGAATGTTTTTTATTAAAAAATAAAAATCACGGAAAACAAAAGGGTTCAGTAAAAGACGACAGAGTTCATACTGTCTGAACGTACACACGGCATTATTAGTAACTGTTGTTTCAAAATTTCAGTAACTGTAGTTACCAGTGATTTACCAATCACAGTGATTAAAACACAATTGTGAAAATATCGCTCAACTTTAATAAAGGGGCTTGAATTCCTCCACACCAACTCAAAGACAGCTCAACTCTGATTTCGTTAAATTTCATTAACGGTTTGAATGTCATAGAATTATTTCCAAAAAAAAGAAACATCGATTTGGACACACCGTACGGTTCTTTAGTTTGTAATCCAAATCAACATGAAACATATAAATTATTTCATTTATAACAAATTAATTTTATTTTTATCCAAAGAATTTAGAGAATTTAAAAATTTGTCCTTGAACGAATAATTTTCTTTAAAACTTTTAATAATTTGGAATTCCCAAAATTTATTTATATTAAATTTAAAAATAAAAATTTGAAAATTTAAAAATTCATTTGAAAAATGTACATTCTTATTGTTGCTTTTAGTGTGAACCTACAAACAAAATTATATATTTATTCTTTTATTTTTTTATACATATCAAACTGTTTCTAACTTGTTCCAATTTATATGTATGCGAAACATACGACTTCTTGTCTAATGAGATCTATTGCGGACATGTTTTGAATGTGTTATGTAATATTCAGATTAATTTTAAATATTATTGTATGAATATGAGTGCGAATAAAAAATACCCACACACATGCATGCATGACACTGTTTATTTTATCAAAATCTTATTGAATTTATTGTCAATTTAAAAAAGATTTGTAGTGTTTTTATTGCTGGGAATACGGATTTCAAGAAAGATTTAGTTTATCATCTCTTTTGGAGAATCACACAAAAGTGATTTAAGATTTGTAGTTTTATATTTTGATTTTGTATAAAGTATTTTAAAGATTTTGATATCTTTTGTAGGGTATTATTTAAAGCACTCTGCCAGTTAAGTTTTTGTCTTTTGTTTTGGTCTTCTTATTTTGTTTGAAAGTACTCGGTGACGTCGATATGAGGGAGTTGTATTGTATCCATAACAATTGTATTAAATACAAAAAAAAACTGGAAGAATTATAAAAATACCTAAATAAATCTGTTAAAAATATATCGTGTGATAAAGTACAGTTTGGGGTTTAAATGCCAATAGCGTAGTTCCGTTTTAAAAAATTGATTTTAAATCTGATAATAAGATTACTAGTGTGTAAACATATTATAATACCAAAATATGGAGATATTTTGTTAATCAAGAATATTATATTATAATATTATTTTCAAACGGATACGAGTGTTGTTGCTTTAACAAAGTTCAATGTTTTCTTTAAGTTTTCTTGTTCTAGACATAAATATTATTAGACTCATTTATTAGAAATCTAAATATACAAACAAAAAGCTAAATGTAATTTTTGTCTACTATTAAATACAGAAATATAACATGTATTTCATAAATATAAAGTTATTTTATAATAAAGTGTAATGAAAGAAATGGGTCATAATGATATCAGAAGAGTGTGACATTCTAATTTCGGCATTTTGGAACCTATTAGAGCATTCATTTTTTAATATTCAATTCTAAAATTTACTTTATTATTAAAAACATGTTTAAATGTGTTATTTATATCTTATTTCTTTAAAGTGATTTGCATTTGATGTCAAATCACTTTAAAGCAATAAGATATAAATAACACATATAAATTGAATGTTAAAAAGTGAATGTACTAATGGGTTCCAAAAAGTCGAAATTATATATTTAAATACCTATCGAGAATTTGGTCCCAATTACTTCTTTTTCGAGGTCTAGGATTGAGGACAGCAAAGCGCATCGGGTAAAAGCTTGTAAATTATAAAAATTAGTCAATCACTGAGAAAAATATAAGGTGCATAGAATCATGGAGAGACATATCCCTCACACACATATAATATATTGATTATTAAATATCAAATGAAATATTACTGTCTTAAAATTTTGTCAGTTTTAGTTTTTAAATCGTGTGTCAAAGTTTTGTTTCTCATACCATTTTTTCTGTTTTTATATTCAAGCTCTGGGATCATCAAACCTATGGGTTACAATTTAAGTTCCTCTCTATGTATGTTATCTTTTCAACAAAACATAAATTTCAAAAAAAATTAACAAACAAATTATTTCACATGTAAATTAAGGTTGGCAAATTTTCGACCTTGGAAACGCCACAATTCATTAATTTTTTAAATTTTCAAATTGAAAATTGTTTATTAAAAAAAATTACTCAAAAATTTTAAAACATAACTATCACATTTAAGCATGTTTTTTAAGGCCTGTTCAGGGGCTATAGAATGAAGATTTTTTAATCTAGTCATAAGCGTTCCACGTGCCGCCTTTGCTATCATTGTGCAACTTCTCTGCATTTCATGCAAATCCATTAGGACGATCAAAGGTTACAAATTTATTTCACTTTATATTTATCCATATTAATAGGATGAGGGCTCTTATTCTTAATTTTATTCTAATTGTAATTATGCTAAATTATTAGTTAATTTTTCGTTGTACCTGGTTTCACTGATTCACTATTAAGACATTAATAATCGTTAAATTAATTTGCGCAGTTCTACCAAAAGCGGATTTTCAGATGACATTATCCCTGACACGATTTTTTAAATATTTAGATTTCTTAATATGTTAACTTTTAAACATTTTTACAGTAATTTTAAAACTGCATTTAAAACGTTTTCATTTAAACTCTTGCGATTGACAAGTTCAATAACGATGTGAAAATTAATTCGTTTACTTTTTAAATTGTGGGAATATTTGCAATAAACTAATTTAAATTAACACTAAACTTCATGTGACTTGACAATTTTGAAATAAATTTAACAACTTAAAAGTTTCATTTAGTTTGAAAAGGAAATACATTTAGTATAAAACACTAAAGATCGTCATTAGTTTAATTAAAATGTTGTAAACTAAAAATATTTGTAACAATTTGTTTACCATTTTGGCCAACTATAAAACAATGAATTTGTTATTTTTTCAATAAAATGTTGATTATTATGGAATTTATGGAAACCTTGACTTTAGTTATTCTGCATTTTAGGTATTTTTTTCTTTCATGGTATTTTTTGTTATTGTTATTTGTTTTTGCTTTTAATCCATTAAAAAAATATTTTTACGTTAAAATACTCATTTCAATTCGTTTTTTTTTTTGTCTATCGGCACAATCAAACAGTTAAACGGGAATAATAAAATTTAAATGAAAATAAAGAAATGAAAACAATTTTAATAATAAACTGAATTAATCTAATATGAATTATAGAGAAATATCACATGAGTAGTAATTCGTTACAGATACAATCACTTAAAATGCTGATCAAAATCTTTATTTATCGCAAACAAAATTATCAATCGAAAATTATTTTATTTATAAATTATTAAATATTTTTTATTAAACCATGAAAAATTTTATTAATTACTGTATCAATATGATTTTTAAAGTAAAAACAACAATAAATATGATGAAGTTTAATTAACGTAAAAACAATTAATACGAGGGATTTCATATTTTGATGTCTTAATTCACGTCATTACAAGTTTCTCGAAACTGGTTTAATTTGAATATAAATTATTTAATGTTATTTAAATAAGCGTACATTTATTGGTATCTTAAATATCTTGGTTAATTAACTATAAATTAATTATAAGACTATTTGGAATGTAATATATAGAATAATAATCTGTTGCAGCATAACCATATTTTGTTGCCTTTCAACCATAATATGTTCAAAAAATGGGTGTGTCAGCGTTCACATCCTTAATATATTACATCACAATCATATTTGTGGAGACAAAACTATATTTGTTGGTTTATTTAAAAATACTATGGATACAATACAAAAGTTAACCATAATATGTTACCTCTCGATTATGGTTACCACTAGCAATTTTTTTCCTGCAAACGAACAAAAAAACTTAAAGCAAAATCATCGTTGATCATAGTTGATTTCAGATTGCCTAATCTTTTACATTCAGTTTAAATTAAACTGCAGTGAAATGATTTTACAGTGCGTTATTTTATTTGAATTACTTTTTAGTTATAAAAATTTGGAGAAAGATTCTGAAAAAAATGCATTTATTGTCTAACAATGTTGAACATATTTTATTACTGAACACATTTTAAGTGATAAATATCACTCCAGTACAATATTTAATAATTTTTTTTTTGAAATATTTTCTCAATATTTTTAGAAGCAGGAGAATGAGCTAAAAGGTATATAAAAAAGGTCTGTGAAAGATTCCCATTGACATCAATACATTTGTTTCATTCCTAATCATGGTTCGGTGATTTTTCGAACAAGGATTATTTTTAATAACTCAATATTCTCTGAGTTAATGATAATTATATCATTATTTTCCGATACTGGTTCAGGCGTTCCTTCAATAACCCAGTAGTTGGTTGGAGAATTCGATTAAAAAAGCTTAATTTAAATAATCAGCAAATAAGTTAACCTTTCCCTCAGAAATGCGCTCCCAGGTACTGTCAGTTTTCTTTAAACGATATAATGCTTCCTTCAATGGTTTAATGTCTTTCATTGGCCTTTATAGTGAAAAATTGTGTGTCTCTGTTAGCTGTACTGCTTTTAATATATCTCTATTTTGACGATCATCTTCCAACTGAATTATTTTCAGTATTGAATAATTTACAAGCTGTTGCCTCGAATTTACGCAAAACTATATTATTTACAAACTTTTCGACCTTCTTGTGTAACATTAGAGATCTGATGAATATTACAGACACACACAGAAATCATGAAGTAAAATCAACGCTGAACATTGTTCATTTAAGATTGAATAAATTTTTCATTTAGTTTAAATTGAAGATTTTTCATTTGTGGTGAAATAATATTGTACATATTTAAATCTTTCGATATTAATATATAAAATTATATAGCGATAAATTTTTAAAATTATTTTTAAGTGCTAAATTTTCAAGTAGAAAAATTCAAGAATATTCTCATAAAGCTGTATTCACTATGAAACAATGTTAAATATCAACTTAAATTAATTATATTTAAATTAATTTAATTTATATTGATTTTTTCATGATGATATAATCTTAAGAAGAATGAAACACAATTTGTCTAAAGAGTTTCCAACTTATATATAGTTCAGATTGACGCAATCGGTTCATATGTTTATATAGATTCAGAATATGTACGATATCTTAAATTAATCTTCGTTTCTATTAAAGAAAATAATTTTTTAACATAAAAGTTTTATTAACTTTATAACTTTCAAATAAGATACAGTAGAAAATCTTTAAGAAATAAATTAATTAAGTTTATTACGTTTTTTTCTTTTCTTTAATAAAGTCATTAAATTAGAGCAAATCTAAAAAATATATATTAAAATGAACATACCAACAAACATAAACGTTTTTTTATAGAACATTAAAAACACTAACAAGATATAATTAAATTATTAGATTTTCGATTTTCATATATAAAGCAGTTAATTAAAGGCTAAAAACTACCACTCACCATTTGGCAACTCAAGTGACAAGAACAAAATATATTTTTTTTTCGAAAAATGGCCTTTAAAGTGAGTTTTTAGAATTTTTCTATACTTTAAATAAAAATAACATCACGTATTACTGTTTTAGCTCCTGATTGTTTTAACTATTGTGGCTTCAGTTACTGCCAGCTATGTTCCACTTAAACTTCAAGAAGTCTATCATTCTCAACCTGTTTATCATACTGCACCAGTTGCTCACCAAGTTATTCCTGTAGCCCAAAAAATTTACACCAAGACCTTGGAGGAATACGATCCCCATCCTCAGTATAAATTTTCTTACGGCGTTGATGATAAATTAACTGGTGACTCAAAGACTCAACATGAAGAACGTGATGGTGATGTTGTCCACGGTCAATATTCCTTAATTGATGCTGATGGTTATAAGCGTACAGTCACCTATACTGCTGATGATCATCATGGATTTAATGCTGTTGTACATCGTGAATCTTTAGTAAAAGTTGCTCCTGTTGCTATAAAAACTCATTATACACATGTTCCTGAAGTGACTACCTATTATAAAACTACTCCTTCCTTTTATAGTCACCATCATTAAATTAAAGGAATGAAGCAAGTGCTTTATTCTGAGTCATAATAAGAACCTGCAGCAGAATTTCCTTCTTAAAGCGAATTTATTAGAATTAAATTTGTGTAATATATTTTCTATAAACAAAGTGTATAATTAAATTTTTTAGTTCCGTATTATTAAATTTTAAGTTGAAATAAAATTTAAAGCATTCAAAAATTATTTTTATACTTTTTATAAATTTAAAAAGAGAATGTAGAATTTTGTTAAATGCATAAGGAATTTAGTGTATTCCAATTGAGTATTATAAGGAACTATATATTTTTCTATTCAACTATGATTATTGCAAAGGAATTATTAGGGGACTGAATGCAGCATTCTTAGATTTGTTCCTATTAAATTTTGTTTTATTTTATATGGACTAATTTAAAACAAAACTTAGGACTTTGATAAAATTAACAATTAGTATATTCCAAACATTTTCGAACTCTCAACGATCTCCGTTATCCCTGGTAATATATTTATGTCATTGGTATATATAAACGGTTATTACTTCTTATATAAAAGAAAATTATTCAAGTTATCCGATTATACAATGAATGATACATATCACAGATCAACATCCGGGTAAAATTGATCCCAGAAGCTTTCGTTGCCATTGATTGGGATTATTACGTTACCAATTCAGATGTTTATGTAATTTTTCTAAAAATATTTTTTTCGAAAAGTCACACCAAAATGGAATGTTTGAAACAAAATCCCATCTAAAAGGTGATTTGCGGTACATAAGTCCCAACAGTTTTAATTTTCCAAAAATTAACACTTATAATAGTTATATCCTGCAGCATCATAGGTAGTTGGGGTATTATGCGTTTGTACAAAAATGTAACAACCAGAAAAATCGTGCTACCATCACTTTTAAGTATACCGTTCGAATCAGGATCACAGAAATTTGGCTCGTTTCATTATTTTGGCCTAAGGACTATGCCTATTGGAATTGGTGATGATGGGTCATAAACTATAAGCGATTTTAATGAAATCTAGCATAAAGTAGTCATATCATATGTAAAATGATGTGCGAAATTATACGAGGATCGGTTCATTGTTTTTCATGTGTCTCATACAACCCCTCTTCCAAATATTACTTTATGGACTTAAATCTTAAATCTAAATCTTGGTTTTGCAATATGAATTGGTATAAGCAAAATCGATGTGTGTAATTTTACGAGGGTCGCTCCATGATTTTTTCTAGCTCCCACTAGTCCTACATAAATGTCAATGTCATTATAAGCAAAAATAAAATATAACTTTATACGAGGGTGATTCATTTATTTTTGGTATCTACCGTTTATAACTGTAATTGAAAGGTATTAAATAGTCGGACTTAACCGACTATTCTTCTTCATACTTCTTGCTTAATATTTGCTTAATATTTGTTTCTCGTTTATTTTAGAAATATGCTTCAATATTTATATATTTTTTTCTTTAAAAAACATCTTTTTCGAATTTCTTTCGAATTCTTTTTTATCCATAATTTATTTATTGGGTGCAAAAAGTGACAATTTTAGTAAGTACATAAAAAGTCGCTCGCAGTTGAAAAAGTCCTAATTTTCGACTAAAATTTCATTTTGAGGAAGATTTCAGAATTAAAAAATGAGAATCGAATTGGTTTCACTTATTTAATGGATATAGAAAAGCTTGTTTTGTGAAAAACATATGGCAACGCGAATTGCAACATATGACAACACCAGCTAATAAGCTGAGACTGTCAATTGCAAATACTAAACTAAGAAAAATAACCCCAATGAGTGTCGAAATGCGGAATTTGTAAAGCCAAACAGATAGCAAGTACACAAGATTTTAACTATAGAATAAAATCATTAGCCACCGCTCCAAAGGGAAAATTTCAAGTCACCTGTGCACGCGGTTCAGAAGAAAATGTTAATTTATTTGTGGATAATTTAAATGCAGTTATTAACATAATTCTATATTAACAACTTTTAATGGAAATTAGAAAATAATGATAATATGAAAATATTGTCAAAAAACATTTAAACATTTAAAAATATCTCCCTGATGTGATTTAGACATTTTCAGCACAAACAAGCACTTAAACATAGAATCTCGCTCTCTGGAAATCATTTGTTTGTCAAAGGGAAACAGTCAGTTAATGTTTTTATATTTAGATTTTTTAAACGCGTAAATAAATAAATTAAACATAAAAAACATTTGATTTGTAAGAATAGTTTTTTTAGAACGCAGAGATAACTCTTATAACTCTCTAGATGAAATTAGGTTTTTGCATTTTTTTAAAAGAACGAAATCCAAGTAATAAAATTGACAATGATCGATAAATTATTTAGTCTAGATTCCATTCCGATTTTAGTCGAAGATATATGCACTTTAAATATAAATGAAAACCAAAACAATTTATTAATTAACGCATATAAACAGACATACACAATTTTACTCTAGTATCTTATATACATTATCTGGATATAACTTATACAATATTATTTCGCTGTTTTCTAAAAAAATATTAACAAAATTATAATAAAGAAATTTAATTTCTTTGATAAATTTTATTATTATTGTTTTAAACTGCTTATAAAAAGTAGTGAAATTTGTTTAAATTAATTAAATTAAAATCATATAACTATTTTGCTAATATTCAAATTTTGCCTAAAATCATATACACCAGTAATAATGAATATGCACATGATATATAAATTTAATATGCACATAATAATATATAAATTGAATTAAATACAAAAAATAATAATAACTGACACTGAATTTTGAATTTAAAACGATGAATCAGCGAAACGTATAACATAAACAAACATGTTAATTAAACAACCAAGTTTAATAAAACAAATACGTATTTTAATTGAATTGAATTGAATTAAATACTAACGGTAGGTTACAGGCCATAAAATTATACTTATACAGTTATACAAAAAATCGCAAATACACAGAGTTTCAAAAGAATCGCATGTTTCTTGTAAATTGGTGTTGCATTTTTAAAATCTATAACTTTCTTTCATTGATCTACACACAAGACATAAAACTAAACTTCTTATGACAATAACCGTTATGAGTGATTTATGGTTTTCAAAGTGATTTTTAGGAATGGATCTTATATGAGAAATGTGGAAAATTAATGACAAATTCATTTAAAAATAAAATACTTTCGACTATAATAATACTTGGCAAAACGATTATGTCAAGTGTTAACATGACCCAAATGTTTCTAGGTTAATTTTGAACACAAATGTTTCGGAAATAAGATTTATGTGGGGACTAGATTTAAATGTGGAAATAGAATTTATATGGGGAAGTGATCAAGTGCATTCCCATCCATAGACCGATTACAACAAAATTCAGTCGAATTGGTTTTCAATCTAAATAATGCCAACACTGTCATTATGAAAACACTTCTGTAATTTTATCCATAAATAATTGCCTTCTTGGACATATCAGCTTTATCATCACATATATGTCGCACAAAATTTAAGGGTGTTTATGTACTTTATGAAGTGAATGATAATTCCTGCTTTGCGTCACACAAAGAATAAGAAAATAAAAATACCATCGTTTAACACATGTTTTAGTGGGGAATATAAAATACTTTGCGAGCCTCATGAGTTTGGAACAAGATTGGTTTTATTTTAAATATTAACAGAGGATGAAATTATATAATTAAAAGAAAATAAAAATACCGAAAGTGCATAGAAAACATACCATTCACACTTTTCTAAGCAGTAAGAGAGCAAGATAGTTTGAAATACAAAAAAAATATATCTCCTGCATTAAAATAGGCCTTTATATGTATTTTGAGATTTCAGTCATTAATTAAGCTTACAAATATTGTGTACCGGGCCGTACGGATAATTGGCACAAATTATATTTTAGCCCACTTTTAATTGAACTGATGTAGATTGGATTTTAAGTTTTATAATATAGATTTTATTCTTTCAAGTACTGTATGACAAGCTTGTTTTATTTCAAAAATATATAATATATACCAAGATAATCAAAAATACTACATAGCACAAACACATGCACACAACAGTTTCATTTTAAATTCATTCATAACATTTATGAAGTACTTGAAGCAGAAAACCTGAACGTTTATAGTAAAATCAAATATAAACATTTTTTAAGCACAATACTAACATATATACCAAATATTTTATGTAAATACATAATTAACTATGTTAGTAGGTATGTGTTCATGTACATAATTGTACGATTATTTAATAGTCTTAATATTATTGATTATTTTTTCTTGCATGTATAGTCTGCTAGTTTTATATATATTTAAAGAAACATAAATATGTTTAAATATTGTATATATGAACACACGTATTCAATTGAAATATAGTAAATATGATCACACTATATAATTAGCATACTTTGTGATAAAACTACTTAATGTTTTAATTACAAAAACAAGAGAATTTAAATAAATTAATAAGAAAAAATTAAAGAAAAATTCACACACACAATGTAAATACTGATACAAACACACATACACAAACAAACACAATTAATCAATCATACAAGTATGTGCAATAATTTATAAAATTCAAGTTGCTCACTTAAGTCTTTTGTTTTATGATAAATTTTTACTCATTATTTTGTTTCTGTTTTTGTACTTTTATTACATATTTATTGTTATTTTCATGCGTCTGTTTATCGATTTATTCATGTTATTTAATATATTGATCACTTATGTTTTCGTTAACAATAACAACAATAATATAAGTATGTAAATCAGAATGTATGTTTATGTGGTTTTATATTATGCGGTAATACACTAACACATATTGATAATATTGAAAAGTAAGAGTAAAGGCATTGAGTTGGGTATCTGACCTGTGGGTGTTTGTCTGCCTGGTTGTTTAATATTTACAATAATTGTTGTTTTTATTAATATTTTGGATATTCACTATTTTGCCTGTGGAGAATTATAAATAGTTTTTTTATTTTTTATGTTATTGTTACTAACTTTAAAATTTTTAATAGTTTTTTAACAAAAAAAATAATAATAATAAAAATAAAGGAAAAAATTAAACAACAAAATAAAAAGTGAAATGGCAAAAATTAAAAATAAAAAATTACGAAAGGTAATAAAGTGTATTATGAACATATATTCATACATTCATCCAAGTGTATAATCATTTATCCAGCTATTCCATTCAATCATCCCAAACTCAAGTACCTTTATATAGAAATTACAATTACGATTCATGCAGGTCTTAGTAAAAATTTTGGGAGTATAAAAACAAATGCATTTTACGATTCAATTATTATTCAAATCGCGTACTTCAAAGTGTTAGGACAAAGACTTTGGTAAATAATTATTTAACTTCTTCACTTTTGGGATAAAAATAAATCGATTTTGTGCAAAAATGGCCTTCAAGGTAAGTTTTTATTTATATATTTTTATATGTCTGCAATTGTCGATATTTTATTTTCATACAATTCACCTTCAATATCAAAAAATAAAACAAAAATTTAAAATTTTATTGAAACACTGATACAGATTTTTCAACATGGCAACAAATTTGATAAAAAAAATGTTATTTATCAGTGTGATATTGGCCTAATTTTAAAATGCAATTCATTGCTATAAGCTGCTTGCAAAAACAAATTGTATTTTTTAATTCAATTCACTTTTACTCTTAAAGCACCAATAAACTTTTTTAGCTAAAAAAATAATGCATTTTCTAAATTTTTAAAAAAATTTTATTCATTAAAAAAAAAACAAAAATCATTTCATTATTTTCGTTTATTTTACAGTTTATTGCTGTCTTCGCTTTCGTAGCTGTTGCGAATGCAGGTGTTATTCAAGTACCACAACATGTCACTGTGGAACATCAACCCAGCTTTTACCAACATGCTGCTCCTCAACAACATCACGTGCTTTTGCAAAAGTCTTATGCTGCTCATGAAGAATATCCTGATGATCCTCACCCTAAATACAATTTTGCTTATGAAGTTGAAGATGCCGTCTCTGGTGACTCTAAAAGCCAAACTGAATCACGTGATGGTGATGTAGTACATGGTGAATATTCTTTAACTGATGCCGATGGCTTCCGACGTACTGTTAAGTATACAGCCGATGATGTTCATGGTTTCAATGCTGTGGTTCACCGCGAACCCATTAGTGGTCACAAAATAATTACTGCTTCAGCTCATGCATCTCCCGTACATGTCACTCCGGTACACACTACCCAATACCACCATGAACCTTCTGCTTATGTAGCCCCTACAGTTACTGTTGCCAAGACACCTGTTGCTTATGCTACCCCATCTTATGCTACCCCTATTAACCATCATGCTCATCCTGAACAAGCTGCCCAACAAACTTACACCACCTATGAAGTTCCTCAACAAGAATCTCAAGAATCCCATTATCAACATTAAGGAAGTTTCTAATCGGCCATTTTTACACATTTACACATTGCATTTTTATCTTTATTATTATTTTCATTTTCCTATTAATTTTGTTGTTTAGTTATATAGAATTATTAATTTTAATCAGTATTTAAAATTATTTTCAAATAAATGTTAAATTTATATAAATTATTTTTAATACTGACTGTCGATTCAGGATAAACTATTAATTTCTTCACTGATTCATCAATTGCTATTTTCAAATTGCGCTACAATTTTTAATTTCTGTTGTGAATCTTTCTTTAACCAATACAATTCGTGTGGTGTGTTTCACGTATGAAAAGCAAAATAAAATCGACTGCACCGCAGGCTTTTCTAAGAAAAGGAATGATCATTTGTATCTGTTTTTCGGATAATGTCGTTGGTCCTTTTACTGAATTTAAAAAAATCGGACCATTTTATTTTCAGTGCCAAAAAGTATATCAGTGTACGACTACATCGAAGACCTACCAAAATCAGGGAGTGTTTTGCTTGTAACCTGTTTTCGGACTATGTATAGAATTTTAAACAAAAGTGGATCGTTTAATTTCAGTGTCAAAAAGCTCGAATTCAAAAGAAATGGAAACTATCACACAAAATATCAAAATTTGATTTAGTAACGCACAGCTATTTTTTAAGTTTGTATTATTGTTATTGTATTATGATTTCCTAGGAAATAAAAATATTTTTTTTTAAAAATAAAAAAAAAATATAAAAATATAAAAATATTTTTTATGCCACCAGGGCTAATTATGAACCTCTCTTTATAAAACTCTGTACATTAAATCATAATATTTATCGTATTTATTTTTTGAAACGTAACCATAACCATGACCAGTATTTACTGAAGTTCCATCCAAATTTATCCATCTAAATTAATTTTTATGTTCGTAAATATTTGATTGCATTAATTAAAACATCTTCATCTCTTCCAGAATTTACCTCCATTTTTTAAATTTCTCTATATCATACTCTGATATTTATACTCTAATACACTCATACGTGTACTTTAATATTCATATAAATAAATAGAGAATTATTAATTTTAATCAATATTTAAAAATATTTTGAAGTTAATGTAAAATTTATATAAATAAAAAAATATTAGATTATTTTTAATACTGACTATGGATCCTATTCAGGATAAATTATTAATTTCTTCATTTCTTCATTATTTGCTTTTTTTCAAATTTCTCTACAATTTTTAATTTCTGTTGTGAATCTTTCTTTAATCAATATAATTCGAGTGGAGTGTTTCACTTAAGAAAAGCAAAATAAAATTCGACTACTCCGGATGCCTTTCAAAGAAAATGTTGAAATGTTATAAACGAAACAATTACTGTTCTTTTAGAAATAATTGATGCATATTATAGTCTATAACTTCATTTTGAAAAGAATCATCAAATAAGAGCAACAATTCAATATAAAATACTTGAAACTTCTTATAATCATATGTTAATGGTTCCATAAACAAGTTTGAACCGATGTTCATAAAATTATTAGTTCATGTTAATGACGATTGCATAAATAATTTAACGGAATATCCTTATTTGGAATTGGTAACAGAGCTTTAATTAATAACATACGATCTTTAGAGATTTTTTTGATTGCATAATTTTACCCCAAAAATTATGGTTAGCGAACTTAAAATTAAGTAAAAATTTGTGATGAATAAAATTAAGGAGTGAGATCGAAAAATTCTTACATACGTTTTTCATTAAAACTTTTAACCCAAGGACTTTTTGATTTTCTTTTTGATCGAGTTACCTTTATATACAATTTCAGTAACTACATTTAATGTCAAAGTAATGAATACATCGTTAATTTGATTGAAATGTGCTCTAAAATTATTAAATAATTTTAGAGCACAAGCATTCAAACTTCTGCCGTCAAACTGTATCCAAAGTTATAAAACAGTACCGGGAGAATGGATGATGAAACGTATATTTTGCAACTTTCATGCAATTTTCTAGTTAAAAGTTTTATGTTGCTGATACTTGATATAGTCATTAAAAAATATGGAAATTCTATATCTAAAATACTATAAAACAACTTCGAAAGAAAACCAGTTAACAAATATATTTTTTAGAATCGATACGTACTTGTTATATTATTTATAAATATTTTGACAAACAGTCTGAACGCAAAATTATAAACTCAAAGAAAGTCGTGTCGATTTGATTACAAAATTTCATACATTTTACTTAAATCATTAAATCTGAAACCTTAACCGATATTTCATAACCTGTATCCGCAACAACTTGAACTTCGTTTTTTGATTTTTGGGATTTTTGGCGCCATCCGTATTAAAAAAGATGTAAATAATATTTAATTGTTAAAAAAGTGTAGCAAATTAATTTATGAGTAAATCGTAGAATAAGCATTACCACCATCTTTATGAAAAGAACATAAATTTATATATTTACGTATACATAGATACATATATTTTTTTTAAATAATAAAGCGTGGATAATAAGATTTTATTTAAACCACCTAAAACTGGTTATGCGACACCATACGACAATTATTACCAAAATTAAGAAATATACAAAAACAAAACAAAAGAGAATATTTCACATATATTTGTCATTTAATGTAGATTTCAAGACAATAATTAAATAAAAGAAGTAAAGAATTGTAACACTGCGAAACTGTTGGTATAAAAACTTGCGAATTTCTTCATCTAATTGTAGTTCAATTAAAGTTTAATTCAATTAAACAACCTTTGTAGTCAGGCAAATAAATTTTATCAAAATGGCATTCAAGGTAGTAGAAATTAATTTAAGGATAAAACATTAAAACAATTTATATGGTAAAAATAATTTTTTTATAGTGCATCGCTGTATTTGCCATACTTGCTGTTGCTAATGCTGGCATTATTCCCACCGCTCAAGTCTACCATACTGCTCCAGCTGCTGTTGTCAAAACTGTAGCTCCCGTAGCCCATTATGCTGCTCAACCAGTTTTGGCCAAGGCTGATGATGAACATGATCCCCATCCTCAATATAAATTTGCTTATGATGTACAAGACGCCGTGTCTGGTGATTCCAAGAGCCAAGTTGAAGAACGTGATGGTGATGTAGTACGTGGTGAATACTCTTTGGTTGATTCTGATGGTTTCAAACGCACAGTCCAATATACTGCCGATCCCGTTAATGGTTTCAATGCCGTCGTTCACCGCGAACCTTTGGCTATTAAGGCTGTAGTTGCCCCCTCTGTAGTCAAAACAGTTGCTCCAGTTGCTCACTATACCGCCCCTGCTGTAGTTAAAACTGTCGCCCCCATCGCTCACTACACTGCTCCAGCTGTAGTCAAGACTATTTCCCCCGTTGCTCACTACACTGCTCCAGCTGTAGTCAAGACTGTTGCTCCCGTAGCTCACATTGCTGCCCCTTCTGCATATGTTGCCCACCATTAAATGCCATTAAAAATATTATATAATTCATAAGTTGTTGACTAAAAATAAAATTTATTAAAAATAAACATTTTTGTACGTGTATTTTAATTAGATAAAGTATCAGTAGAAGAGTAAGAATATTCTAATTCTGAATGTACTATATGATCGGCTAAAAGGAAATAAATTATATTAGAAAATAATAAATTACTGAAAGAAAATGGTGTATAGCAGAAGAAGTTCAAATTTATTAATCTAATCGCAGTGTCACTGAAAATATATCATAAAGAAAATATTTTAGGTTTCTTTACAAAGCTGTTGATAGTTATTTTACATATGTATGGACAGCATACTCTAGCATCATAAGTCTATAACTACAATACCCAGAAAATATATCAACAACAATCCGTAATTAACTATGAGTGTTCGTTATCTAATCTGCTACCTGAATGTTCAGTTCTAACAATTTTATACGCCATTTGCACCCTGGTTTGTATTAAAGGCAAATAATAAAAACTTTACCTCCCGAGCAAGGACTTGAACCCTGGACCTTGGATTAAAAGTCCAATGCTCTACCGACTGAGCTACTCGGGCACATGGTCTCACAATGCTTTAAAGAGATTTAAAAAAAAATCTAAAAATATAAAGGATAATTGAGATCTTTTGAATCTGATAGAATGGAAAAACGAAATGCGGAAAAATGAAATGAACACACGTTTCCAAAGTCAATTTAGCAATGCAAAGATAAATAGGGAATTATCCATAAAACTATTGATATAACAAGTTTTAATATCTAATATTTTATGCAAAAAAAATCAGTTTCCTATGTTCACTTCTACTTTCGTGACAAACCTTTATTGTTATCGCCAACAAGTAAATTATTGACCTAAATTTCATTTCAAAATAATTTTGTTATTGCAATAAAATTATTGTCAATAAATTAACTATAATATAATGGACGTAATATGTTTAGAAATATGTTTAACTGACCAATAATATATTAGTTCATTACGGATCAGTTACAACAAAACTATTTATCTTGTTAGACCAAATTATTTTTTTTAATTTTTGACAAACATAAACAAAAATAAATGATGATATTTAACTTCATTTCAACAAAAGTATTTTTATTGGATAAAAATATTATTTTCAATTAAAAAACCGTAACATCCAAAAGATAAGTAATATATCAATACACTGATGTATATTTAAATGAACGCAGTTAATTTTTTTCTATATTGTTATCTTTATTGTTTTCAACAAAAAGTAAATTTAAAGTTTTCCAACGAGACGCAACTTTACAAATGGTGAACTTTTGGAGATACATGGCCCGTAAAGTTTATTTAAATAATTACCATTATGCTTTCGTATAATGAAAAAATTAATTGAATCAAACCAGACCGTATTTTTGAAGTAATCTATTACAAAGTATTATACACCCATTTTTAATAATGCCAAAGAGACCGATAAACTTCAGTGCGTGAAAATTCCATTTAAAATAGCACTTAAACTATAAAATAATTAAGTTAAAAAATGTAATGAAATACAAATAACGTATTATTTCCCACTTTTAATTTTAATTTTCTTTGATTCTTAAAAAATACATATTATTATATTTTATATATTAGTTAGAATATATAAAAATCCCATTCAGTTTAACCATAAGACGGTTGTAGGTCAACCATATCATGGTGAAAAATATGAGTGCGGCAGATTTCACAACCATAATATGAGACAATAATTTTATTGCGACACAATCACATTTTTTGAATCTTAAATGCCATTCATCACTTTATACCAATTAAAGATATTATATTAGAAAATAAGTTACGTTTTATTAACTTATCATATAGGATAAGCTATATATTTATCATTTATTGATAAAAATGAGAAGCAGTTAGAAATTTAATAAGCGCAATTTCAATCAAATTGATTTACATATAAGTAAGTGACAAAAATGTACCAAACAATACCCGAAATGCAGAAATGACAACACTATTGTTCACAAAGAGACCTAATATGGAAGGTATTACAAATACGGTCCCAGCATAATGATTTTTTGTTTTATATTAAAGTAAATACATGTTATAAACCTTTAGATAATATAATCTTATTTAGTAGTTTTGTGATAAGGAAATGAAAATCACTTTTCCAAAATTATTCTTCCGCACTTAAAATAATATTTATATTTCTCAGAATTATTCTTTTTAAAAATAAAATCTCAAAATATTACGGATACCAAAACATTCTCACAAAATTAAAGCTCTTTAAATTGTTCTTAATAACAACAAGATTTGTAGCAAATTAGAATTAATATCCGGTAGCTTAATAAACGCAACTAATAAAATTGAATGTCAAATAGGTGAACGTTGTTTACAGTCATGCACACAATGACAAGATAAATAATTTTAATTCAATAAACTCACAAATTCACATAACCATTTGTTTGTGAATTTGGTCTGTGTTACAGTTAAATGAGTCAACATTTTTTTTTCATTTCTCTCTCAACTCTTCCAATGTCAACCCTTTCGCTTAAAATTTATGTAAAAACTATCTTAAGCCTAACTGACTCAAATGTCTTGTTTATAACAATTAGCTCTACATACGTCACAACAATTCATTCATAATAATTTGTGTAAATTTGTCAAAAAGGTACGTATTTACCATTTTTGTCTTTATCCTCATGTTCCAATACTCAATAAGTGTATGTTAATATTTAATCTGAACATTTACATTCGAAACATCTGTGTATATATATTTGTGTGTGTGTGACTAGAAGGCAAGATCGTTTTTTTTAATTTGTATAAAAAGCTGTTGATGTTACAGTTTTTTATCATAACCTACTTTGCACTCAATTCAATCAGATACATTTTCAAGTGTCACTAAATCTACTATCGAAATGGCATTCAAGGTATGAGAAATCTCTTTAAATGCAATAAGGATTACTGTTATTATTTCTTTATTTATAGTTCGTCGCTTTCTTTGCTTTGCTCGCTGTCGCCAATGCTGGTCTTCTTCCAGCTGCCCAAGTTTATCATGCTGCTCCAGCAGCTGTTGTCAAAACTGTTGCTCCCGTAGCTCACTATGCTGCTCAACCAGTTTTGGCCAAGGCTGTTGAAGAATATGATCCTCATCCTCAATACAAATACGGATACAATGTACAAGATAACCTCTCTGGTGACTCCAAGAGCCAAATTGAAGAGCGTGATGGTGATGTTGTACGTGGTGAATACTCTTTGATCGATGCTGATGGTTTTAAACGTACTGTTCAATACACTGCTGATCCCATCAACGGTTTCAACGCTGTTGTCAACCGTGAACCTCTCGTCAAAGCTTTAGTTGCTGCCCCAGCTGTTGTTAAAACAGTTACCCCTGTAGCCACTTATGCTGCTGCCCCCGCTGTAGTCAAGACTGTTGCTCCCGTAGCCCACTATGCTGCCCCCGCTGTTGTCAAAACTGTAGCTCCAGCTTATACCACTTATGCAGCTCCCGCTGTTGTTAAATCCTTTGCTGCCACCCCAGCTGTAGTCAAAACTGTTGCCCCTGCCTACACCACTTATGCTGCTCCAGCCACTTATGTTGCCCATCACTAAATTACCATTTCGTTAATTCATGTGTGAACACTAATATTAATTTATATTGTTGTTGATTAAATAAATTATTTTAAAATATAAACTTTCCTCTGTTTAATATAGCAATATTATTGTTCTGAGCTGTTCTATTGGTAGAAATATTGCAATGATTGACCAAAAAGGATAAAAAATTATCTTACGCAATTATTCAGTACTTTTAAAACAATGTAAACAATGTGAATGAAAATCAGGTTCTTTCCATTTTTTTTGTAATAATTAACATAATAATGATTATTAAAAACCCACCTTTTGGTAGTATAAAGGTACACTTTTTTAATTTAGAAATGTAAAATTATAATTTTCTGGGCTAAAGTTTACCAGAAAATTACTATTTTTATACCCTCATCAGCACTTGTGATGGTGGAAGGTATAATATATAAAGAGACAGAAAAATTTGTCATTTGGATAACAAATGCTACCATCCTCTGCTCTCCAAATGTAAAATTTTGTTAAAATTCTTAAAATTTTCTAGTTTTTTGTACTTGAATATTCCACTTTTATACATTTTTTAAAGAAAATAATAGACTTTTTTGGAAATAAAAAAATGTTTATTTTTTGGACTGGATAAAGAAATAGTCCTTAAAAAACTGTACGAGCTAAGTAGGAAACAAAACAAGTAAGATGTTTTAGTAGATCAAGCCTGATTATTTAATACTCTTCACTATTCTGTTAATAATTAATTATCATATATTTTATCAATTCTTATTTCAAGATCAACATAAATGTGAGATTTAAGCACTTTAAAGTGATTTTCGGTATAGAATTATAAAATTGCTTTATATTTAGTACTTTTGTGACCTTAAAACCACATTCAATGAGAAACATTTGTATGGGGGCTATGTGAAATATTGAACCGATCATTTAAAAGGCATCGACCTTGGGGTAAAATAATGACACATGCCAAATTTCATAAAGTTATCTTTTAAACTGCGTCCTGCATTTTGTTCATAAATTTTATATGGACAGCCAGTCAGACGGACCGACATCGCTAAATAGTAATCCTGAGTGATCCTGAGTCGAACGGTATACTTTAAAGTGTTGATAGCACAATTTATTCTGCACGTTACAATATTTTCGCAAACACATAGTTCCCCAACCACCAATAATGGTGTAGGGGCTACTATGAAGAAGTATTTATAGTTTATATTGCCCCATTGTGCAATATAAACTATAAATACTTCTTCATCGCATTAAAACTCATTAACATATACCCTCAAAAAAATACCTGTAAAATTTATTTAACAAATGTAAAATTACTAAAAGTGTATAGAAATAATCATTATATGTTTACTAATATAATTTACATATTTTTATACACAAAAATAGATATAAAATATAGTAATATGGATGTTGATGAAAATGTTTATAAAGTTGTAACAATTTTTGTTTAAAATTACTCATAAAGTGTGTAACAATTTTATTTAAAAGAAAATAAAAAAATGTCAAAATGAAAATTTTTGATTATAGATTTTATTGATAAACGAATTTAAGAAGCGATTGCTCAAAATCAAATTTCTTAGAAACTATTGTTCCAACTACAGACAAGAAGTTAAATGTCAAAAAAAAAAAAAAAAAAAAAAAAAAAAAACATTTTCACTATCGGGAATTTATTTTATTTATTTTTATTTTATAGGTAAAAACATTTCCGATTCATTCAAAGATGAACAACGTTCTTTAAAGAAATATTTTTTGTTGGTAAATTACTGCTGGAAAAAATAAGACTGCTATCTTCCCCCGCCAGCAATGATGAACTTATGCAGCAGAAATTGCGAACACATATATAAATAAGCTCCAAAAACTTCAAACCAAAATAAGATATTTAAGATACGGCATAGTATTAAAGACTCCATTAAGTATTTACAATCCTTAACTCTACAAAACTTTGAGTATGTTCACCCATGATTGACTGTTAACTTTTATGTCCATTTGTTATAAACCATTATTTTTTGATGGTCCCGATTTTAAAAGCGAATGTTTTGCTGGGCTGATTAACATGATTATTTGATCAACATGGTTATTTAATTTTTTTATATAAATATAGTTTTTATTAAAAATTAAGTTTAAACATAATTAACAATCGCTTTCAGTCACAACATGATTCCTTAATAATGACATTTAATTTAATGATGAGGAGGAACGGAGTAAGTGGTGTAGGCTGGAGCAACAGCTTTAACAACAGCAGCTGGAGCAGCATAGTGAGCTACAGGTCCAACATGTTTAACTACAGCAGGGGCAGCATAGTGAGCAACTGGAGCTACAGTTTTAACAACAGCAGCAGGGGCAGCGTAGTGAGCTGTTTTTACAAGAGGTTCACGTTCAACGACAGCATTGAAACCATTGTGATCGTCAGCTGTGTATTTTACTGTGCGTTTGTAACCATCAGCATCAATCAAAGAGTATTCTCCACGGACAACATCACCATCACGTTCTTCAACTTGGCTCTTGGAGTCTCCTGATACGGCGTCCTGTACATCGTAACCATATTTGTACTGAGGATGAGGATCGTACTCATCATCGGCCTTAGCTAAGACAGGAGTAACAGTTTTAACTACTGCAGCTGGTGCAGAATGATAAACATGAGAAGCTGGAGCAGAATGATAAAATTGGGCAGATGGTAGGAGACCGGCATGGGCTACGGCTAACAAAGCAAATACAGCAACAAACTACAAAGATAAAAATAGAATTAGTTTAAATAAAAGTCAATAGAAAATTAATTTTTCTTACTTTAAATGCCATTTTAATGATGCTTAATGTTTGAAGTGACTGAACACAAAGTGTGTTGCTTGTTTCAAGTGAAAACAAACTTTGATAATTTTTCAGCAAACGCTTGTTGCTTTTATTTCATCAGGTTTTCTCGGGTCAAAAGTAGATCTTTTGTTAATAAAAGAGATAATAAATTAGCTGCTATAAAACTGTTACAATTGTTGTTGTACAAACTCTCAAAATTTAAATGTAAGTGATTCAATTTATTTTATTTTGTGGATCAGAAATGGTAAATTTAATGGTTTTAAAATAATTAAAATAGATTGTTGAATAAACATGTTTGAAGAGAGAAAAACATATTTCCATTCATTATAATAGAGAGGCCATATTACCGCAATATTAGCAATATTCAATATTATGTTGAACGAAACCAACACTATATGATTGTGCCACAACCATATTATAATTGTCAATCAATAATATGCCAATAAATCCCTTACGAGAAGGGAGACCAGTATATGTCAGGTTCTTCTAAATCATGTGCCGATGAATGATCCATAATTTTTCAAAATCTTAGGCTAAGAGAAGTAAATTTAACCACAAGATTTAACTATTTAAAATATCAGTTCATAATATTTTAATTATATTAAAGTCCACCAGTATTATGGATAAAAATAATTTTACTACTTATAATTATTATATTATTTTTTGCTCTCCCAAAATATTTCTGACATTATAACCTAATAATTCTCATTTGCCATCCCTGCTTTGGTAGCTACTTTCATCAGTCTATTATGATGAGTATTCAGCTTCAGTAATAGCTAAATGTCCAAAATATGTGCTATTAAAAATATTATTGTTTGATACACTTTTTATAAGTATCGTTAATGTTTTTTTATTAGCACTTATTGTTAATGGGCGTGTACGACATTGAAATTTAATTCCCAAACCGTTTTTGAATGTATTGTAAACTTACAAAAGGAAATTGTTACATTTTTCATATTTTTATTGATATATTGTTATGATATAGTTGGTAGTTGGATCTATCACCAATATCTTTATGACGATGTAAAAAGTTGCCGTAGACAATTTTTAAAAGTCTCTAAGGAAATAAATTCTGATCTTTAATATAATGAAATTCTTAAATTCACTTTTCTTAAATGCGCATAAAGGATGGACATTTCCGACTCAACTTATAAATATGAGACTATTTCATTTGAATACGGCCTAATTATTTACTAGTTTTATAAATATCGGTTCATATTTGATTTTAACTTAAATATATATAAATAATTCAATGAAATTTTAATTATATACAAAAAAAAATCAAAAACATCGGTACTAGTATATTCAAGAACCGAAACCGGTAACCGGTTTTTCTTTATTTCAGAAAACCGACCGGTTCGAATAATTTCTATTGTCGAATTAATCGACATGCCGGTCATTTTCAGCCGGTTATCCGGTTTTTAATCGAAGGCAATTTTAACGCTTTCATTAAAATTTTCAGCTTTATTTTTGTGCATTTCGCCATGAATGATAATTTAAAAAATTTTTCATTTCGCATTTAATACGAGCAAAGTATTGCATACATTATTACACCTCATATTTTAAATCGATATTCCTATGTCCGTCTGTTTTAAACATAATCACATCCATAGTAATTCTACAAGATTTTTTATCCAAATTCAGAAACTGGAACCATTATTTCATTTCCATTCCATAGAAAGGTCATATCTCGGTATAGATTTAATTGATTAAACTCCAAATTTCTAATAAATAATATTATTTTCTCTTAATTTATAATAATTACACAAAACCCGGTTATCCATTTTTTTACTTAAACCCGTATTCGAAAACGGGCTTTTCGAAAAGTACATTTTTCGAATAACTCAAAAACCGGTTTCCTGATAACGTCGGTTTTTTGAATCCACTAATCGGTACATATTTGATTAAATCTGATAGATTTCATAAACTTTGCGTTTTTGGTATCAAGTAACATGCCACGGCGAATTAGGAGAACTTAATCAAAAAATGTATTATTTTTTTAATTGATAGGATTTGTGGACAGATCTCTAAGTTCATCTGAATTCAGGAGGTACGATCACACACAATACCCAGAATGTATTTGAAAGAGCCTTAGCTCTAACCATTTTCATTCATATACCTCTATCGGTTTTCTCTAAATATGTTTTATTTTGATTATACTCTGTATATTAAAAAGGATTAAAAAGTTTTAATTTTAAAATGTCATTGAAACTCTAAATCCATGACTTTGTTTAAAGGCTTTTTTGAATGCCACCTAAAACAATCCATATAAAACTAGAAGCTATAAAATTGTTCACATTTTTACCTTTAGATTTTTTCCACTTAATATTTTTAGTCCGAATGGAAATCTAATCAAAATGAGGTTTACGAAGCAAAAATGATTTGATACATGAACCTTATTCATAAGATTAGTTCTTTCAAAACGATATTTGTTGTCTTCAGTAAGCAATTATTGTTATTATCACTCATTGTATTACAAAACTGCTGAAAATTTTCTTCAAAATGTTTTTTATTTACATATATTTTCGATTTTAAATTTAAGTTAAGTTAACATAATTAACAAGTTTTATCAGTCACAACATGATATCTTAAGAATGACATTTAGTTTAATGATGAGCAGGAACGGAGTAGGTGGTATAGGCTGGAGCTACAGATTTGACAACAGCAGCTGGAGCAGCAAAATGAGCAACAGGAGTTGCGGTTTTAACAACAGCAGCTGGAGCAGCATAGTGAGTTACAGGTGCAACATGTTTAACTACAGCAGGTGCAGCATAGTGAGCAACTGGAGCTACAGTTTTAACAACAGCAGCAGGAGCAGCATAGTGGGCTGTTTTTACAAGAGGTTCACGTTCAACGACAGCATTGAAACCATTGTGATCATCAGCTGTGTATTTTACTGTGCGTTTGTAACCATCAGCATCTACCAAAGAATATTCACCGCGAACAACATCACCATCACGTTCTTCAACTTGGCTCTTGGAGTCTCCTGATACGGCGTCCTGTACATCGTAACCATATTTGTACTGAGGATGAGGATCGTACTCATCATCGGCCTTAGCTAAGACGGGAGTAACAGTTTTAACTACTGCAGCTGGGGCAGAATGGTAAACATGAGAAGCTGGAGCAGCATGATAGACTTGGGCAGCTGGTAAAATACCAGCATTGGCTACGGCCAACAAAGCAAATACAGCAACAAACTATCAAAATAAGAAATGAGTTTAAATAAATTAAAAACAGTCGAAGAGTTAATTAAATTTCCTTACTTTAAACGCCATTTTAATTAAGTTTAATGAGTGAAGTGACTGAACACAAAGTGAGTCAAGTGTGTTGCTTGTTTGAATTAAAAACAAACTTTGATAATTTAGTTGTTGAATCGTGTTGCTTTTATTTGATAAAATTGTCTCAGGTCATGGAGAGATCTCTTGGAAGTAGGAGAGATAAAGGTTTATTTGCAATAAAAACCGTTATAATCGTTGTTATAGATACTCTCATAGTTAATTCGGATTATACTCTTCATATGTTTGTGTGTGAATTTACAGCTTCATTAAGTATTAAGAAGTTTATTGTCTAAATATGTGTTATTCAGTATTATTGTTAAAATTGTTATTATGAGTATAATATTTTTTATTAACTCTTATTTTTAATAGGCGTGGCTGACATTGACAATTCATTTTAAAAATCTCATAGATTTGTTTATACTCCCATCACCTGTACAAGTGGTGATTGAGCACATATTAAATTTATTATCTTCTGTGAAATATCGTGCAAAAAATTACTAAGTCTTGTAAAATATATCTATTAGGGTAAGTGTGGCCCTATGTATCCGAAAAATAAAGATAATTAAACAAAATTAGTTTAGTGGGAACCTTAATAGCATGAAAATTTTCTAATTTAATTCTGCTTAAGCCAAAGTACCATTAAAAACAGATTATTTTGTATTTATCAGATCCAATTTATTTTTTTAGATCCTCCTTCTGTCATAAAATGAACCATATTTGTCATAAGTCAATTGTATTAATTTTCCTAACAATAACAAAAAACAAACATAAAGGTTAGTTTAAATTGACCATATTAGACCCTACGCCATGACTCCGGCATGAACGAACTTCGTTGATGAGATATTATGATGATATTTAATGATTGTTATTGTATTACGTATAACTTTTGAAAATATTACTATGGTAATCACTTGTATGTGAGGTATGTGTCATTGGAGATGAGTTAGAAGTAATCACTTGTATGTGAGATATGTTGTAGCAAATTTTTTGCAGAATTTTCTAATCTAAAATGAATGAATTGTTACAAAAATAAAAACTTTGTGTATAAGATTTATATAGTTTTAAAATATTTCCATAACTTCTTGAATCTTCTTACTAATATAAAAGTAATTTATGCCAAGTTTAGTTAAAATAATTTGTTTAGCGTAAAATTTTATTAGCGTAAAAATCGACTGTGGAAGAAAATTGTATTGGACCATTTACTATATAATTTCAATAGGCACGACAAATTTTTAAAATTATATCGCGACATCTTTATAAATGAAATCTGAAGAGTGTTACTTGGACATACATCCAGCTGGAAATACTTTTCTGTACGTTTAGAAATATTTCATAATTTTGCAAGGGTTGGCGCCCTCCTATAATTATAGAAATTTATGCTTACAAAAAAATATGCGAACTTGATAGGCTGAGGGTTTCATTACTGGTAATGTTCCGTTCCACGATACAAATAGTTATAAATTAATTTGTAATCGGAAAGTATAGGTGAAATCATTGTCTTTTTGAAAGTTTCAACGTCTAGATAAACATAATTTAGCAATACATGGAGACATATTCCTTTCTATAATTCATATAGAGTTTTCTGCCTTCATTGTGGCTTCATCACATACATTATTATTCTCATATGTGAGAGAAAACTTTGTATAAATTATTTCAAATATATTCCATATCAACATTTTTATATTTATACCCCAGATGCTATTGTGTCGGAATCTTTAAACTGGGGAATGAATTTACTCAACATTAAAATAAATCATATAACTTAGAATGGTTTTGAATCGTATACTAGTATTAGTTACTAATATAAATAATTTAAAACAATATTTTACTCTTTGGTGATCGTTCAAACGCACTTCAATCATTCTTGTTTTAGTAAAATTTGAATTGAACGATTTTTTGAAAATTAGAAATTTTTTCATAACATCAACTTTGCTCTTGCGCACCTATTTTATCATTCTCCATTAGATCATATGTAAATGTAGTCATTTCGTTTCTAATACCAACAAAAAATCATTTAAAAAATCTAAGTCGCTGTCTATTAGAAACATTCTCCGAATACAGTGAAATTTGGCCAGCTTGTCCTAAGTAGCACTAAATCGGAGTATCAGTAAAAATGCAAAGTAGATATAAATATATACATCTGAGACATTCTTAAAATTAAAAAAAAACAATAATATTTTTTAAAAGCGAATTGGTTTTGAACAAACATACCATATATCGTAGTTTATAAGGTATCGACTATAGTCAGAATATATGTGTGTCATAATAATGTAATGGTGATGTGTATCTAACATTTGGCGCACGAGAATATAAAGTTCTTAGTTGGTATTTAAAAAAAAATCAAATAAATACTGAAGCAGTTATCAAGAAATTTTAAATATAGATTTTTCTAATACATACTTATAATACATACTTATAATTTTTGGCATATTAAACATTCTTTTTTGTTATAGAAATAAATATTTTTTAGTACAAAAATTCAGATTAATTCAATTTTGATCAAATGACGCAAACACACAATCTAACACACATTTGTCGAAAACAATAGAAGTGAGACAATGAAAAATAATTGTAAAATTGAAAATAAAAAAGAAAAAACCAAATTTAAGTACATTTGAAAACCAGTTCAGTTGATTACATTTTTTATCATTTTTGTTGCTTTTTTATTTGTATGTTTAATATCACATTTTAAAGATTTTTTAAAGAGTTAAATTTCAAAACGGAAGGAAAAATAAAGAAATCAGGTTAACTATAAAAACTACGACGAAATCAATTTTAGACAACAAACATAATTTGCTCTTTCAGCAAGTAACATAACAGACACATAACAGTCACTTTTATAAAAAATCAAAATGGCATTCAAGGTATGATAAAAAGTATTTTATTCCTTTATTTTAAAATTTTTGTAAAATCTAGTCTAAATGTTAATTGCAATTTTAGTTTGTCGCTGTCTTTGCTTTGCTCGCTGTTGCCAATGCTGGCGTTCTTCCAGCTGCTCATGTTTATCATGGTGCCCCAGCTGCTGTTGTCAAGACTGTTGCTCCCGTAGCACATTATGCTGCTCAACCTGTTTTGACCAAATCTGATGATGAATATGATCCCCATCCACAATACAAATATGGATATAATGTACAAGACAACCTTTCTGGTGACTCCAAGAGTCAAGTTGAAGAACGTGATGGTGACGTTGTACGTGGTGAATACTCTTTAATCGATGCTGATGGTTTCAAACGCACAGTTCAATACACTGCTGATCCCGTTAACGGTTTCAACGCTGTTGTCAACCGTGAACCCCTTGCTAAAGCTGTAGTTGCTGCTCCAGTTGCACACTATGCCGCCCCTGCTGTAGTCAAGACTGTTGCTCCAGTAGCCCACTATGCTGCCCCAGCCGCTGTTGTGAAAACTGTTGCTCCCGTAACTCACTATGCTGCCCCAGCTGCTGTTGTCAAAACTGTTGCCCCAGCCTACACTACCTACTCAGCCCCTTCTCACTATGTCGCTCACCATTAAATGCCATTATTGATAACTCTTACCGTGACTAATCATTAATTAGATAAATATGACTGTTTTTTAGTATGTAGTTAAATAAATTTATTTGAAAGAAATTAGTTTCATAAATTGTTTATTATGATATAGAATGGTCTAATTGTACCCTAAATGAATATAGACTCAAGGAAATCTCCTTTGCATGAGCTTTTTTTAGTACATGTCCTGATTTATTCTTTGGTAATTTAGGACTAAGGAGAATATATAGAGGATACATTACTATCCGTTGCATCTGCATAAACGCATAATACAACCTATGAGGGTGTAAGGTATGAATAGGGTAAAAATGTGAGAAAGAACCTGAGTGGTAGGTAGGTATTGACACTTCATTGGAAGCTAAGCTTTTAACAAATGATACATGAAATTCAACATAATGATAGCAAAGAAGAATGCACCCCATTCGGTCTACATAGTCGCAGTTATAGGGGTGCATAGTGAGCAATCAATTTGAAAATTCAAAAATTAAGAATTTTTATGCTTTTTGCCTTTCTTGAAAACATATAAAAATTTTCTATTCTTTCTGGAAGGAATCCTTGCAGAAAATATTAAGTTTAAATTTTGATCAACACCTTTTATCATTCAACACTTTTTATAAAAATTTTGAATTTAAACTTTATGTCTTAAAATCCTAAAGCCATAATCATAAAACGAAATATAGTGTTAAATTAAGTTAAACTAAAACTGTTTATTACTCTTTGGTAAATTCTTTTTCGAAAATGTTTGCAACATGTTTGGAAGTCACAGAGAGATTTAGTTTATTCTTTATTTGTGTAGAAATTAATTTGTTAAATGTCGCTTCTTTTCTATATTTAAACTGTTAATTTCACAATTGAAACATTCTTATTCATAAATAAAAATTGAACTTCTCTTCGTCAGGCAAATTATCTAGTAAATCAGAAAATTTTGTAGTAGAGCTCTGATATTGTCATAAAAAGATACATTTATATGTAAGAAACAGACATTTATAATACTTCATTCTTGTGTAATTTTTTTAAATTTAATTTTTTTTTAATTTTTATAAAAATATTTCACATAAAAAGCACCAAGAACATTTGATCCCATGTATATGGTAAAAAACGTGACTTAGAAAATATCTGTTTAATATTCAAAAATACCGTTAAATTGCCCTTCATTAAAAAAAAAACTTTACTTTTGCTTGAGAACAATAAAGATAGACCAAAAACAAATAAGAATGCTATGCTGAATCGTCAATACCCTTGTCCAAATATATATGTTTTGAGCATAAATAGTGTACTTATATACGCACTTCTAAACTAATACAAAATATAAAAGTTTCTGTTAAATATAACATTGGACATATTTTTTTAATAATTGTTTTTTTTTCTAATTTGTTGATTTATAATTAACAATATTAATAAAGTTCTTCACTTGAATATAAAGGTTGTCTCACATATCGGTATATATCTTTCAATACACTGCACCGAGTTTGGTGATTTTAAATAGGAAACTTCTTAGGACCATATCAAATACAGAGACCAAATTTCAATGAGCACTGACAATAATTGTGGATGAGAGCGGACAAACGACAGATGGACAAACAAATGGACAGTAAGCAAGAATATATACATTATGGCGTCTAAGATATTTACTTTTTAGCATCGCACATGGAACGACAAAGTTAATAAACCCTCTTCACCAATTGTGCACGCAGAGAAATATGATTTCGCAAACACTGATATATTCGTAGCAAACATTTATTGTTTTCACCAACATATTAATTTTTGTGTTTATTATATTATTATTAAAAAATATATACTATGATCGCAATATGTTTGGAAATATGTTTGACTGATCATAATTTTTTTGTCATTAAACAATCCGTTATAAAAAACTATTGTTATTAGGAAAAAATATTATTTTCAGTTTACTGTCAAATGAATATAAACAAATATTTTTGCAACTTTTCGGAATTTGTGTTAACATGGAAAATATATTTGAATTGAAATTCTCATTATTTATAAATAAAAATTTTGACAAACAAATAAATAAATAAATATAATTATATGATAAAAATATTTAAAATGAAGTTTTCATATTTTCCAAAGGTATGTGTATATAAAAAGGTATGTGTATATAAAATGAGAAATGTATCTAAATATTTCGTACGAAAATATTTTTATTTAATAAAAAAATAATGAGAACAAAAAATTTTTTAATGAAGTAACAATGTTTTTAGTGATGATAACAGTAATTTTAGTAGCGATAGCAATATGTTTATAACAACATTTTTAGTAACGATAACAATAACTATTTTTATTAATGGAAAATCTCTTTGTGAATAAACACATTTTTTGGTTACAGTAAAAATATCTGATAACAATAGTATGTTGCTTCGCATTTGTGGTTACCGCAAACATATTTTTTCTTTGCGTGTAGTGGTGAAGGGTATAATAGGAATATGCATCAGTATATATGAAACTTCTCAGTATTATAATCAATTTCTGGTATGAATATTTACCACTTCAAATGTGATATATACATTTGTATTCCAAAATTGGTCCATGAAAAAAAGTTTAAAATTTTACATTTAATTTAAAATTGTTTAAAGGCAAAAATATTTTTTAATTTTTAAAATAAATGTTGTAAATAATAAGATCATTGTTATTGAACAGTTGCATCTCATGTGACGCAAAAATCCTCCTTGAAATGACTTCATAAACTTATTTTATTTGTGTATGTAAAATTGTTTGATTTTTATTATTTTTTTAATTATGTATTTAAAATTTCGATGCATTTGAAATCATCATTCTAACAAGTCTTAAATATTTCTTTTAATTTTAAATAATTTTTATTGCATGTGAAGAAGTTTAAATAAACAATATTTCCTAAATTCAAACTATTTAAACTCGTTCTAATTATATACAAATATTTGCATTTTTAAATCACTTTAGTGAAACATTTGAAATTTTATTTTTATTTTGTTAACCAAATCAAATCGAGAAAAACCAAAATTTGTACCGAAAAGTTTAAAACAGTATGAGTTTTAATAAGCAAAAAGAACTCAGTGATGACGAAATGAAATAAAGTGAAGTGAATTGAATTGAAGTGAAGTAAGGTGAAATATTAAAATTGTTCGTATATATAGTTGTTTTTGGGGGATGCATGTGCAGAATATTAATTATGAATATTTTTTTTCAAAAATAGAAAAACATAACCAAAAATGAATTTCAATAAAGAAGCCTCAATGACAAATTATCAACTATAAATTGTGGCCCATCAGTTGAGGGAAGACATTCAGTGTTTCAAACACCAAGTGTGAAGAACAATTTAAGTGTTTAAACTTAACAAAAGTCAAATTTAAATAAAAAACAACAATGGCCTACAAGGTGGGTTCAAAAGAAAATTAATATTTAAAGAAAATTGTGGAAAACGAAAATGTGAACTAAATTAAAAAAAATAATAATAAAATTGAAAAAGAAACACAAACAAATAAAATACAACAAAAAGGATTATTAATAATTTGAAAAAAGTGTTGATTAAGAACAATAAAATTAAAATTTTTAGAACTAAAATGTGAAATGAAGTGGAAAATTAGAAATTTAATTGAAATTGAAAAAATAAAGAAAATATGTCAGACAAAAATTGTAATATAAAAAATCTCTTGTGTTTCTTTGTTTAGTTTGTAATTGCCCTCGCTTTATTCGCTGTCGCCCATGCCGCTGTTGTACCAGTACCAGCTGCTCCAGTTTTGGCCAAGGCTGTCGAACTTGAAGAATACGATCCTCATCCACAATACCAATACGGTTACAATGTCCAAGACAACCTTTCCGGTGACTCTAAGGGTCATGTTGAGGAACGTGATGGCGATGTTGTTCGTGGTGAATACTCCTTGATTGATGCTGATGGTCTTAAACGTACTGTTACCTACACCGCCGATCCCATCAACGGTTTCAACGCTGTTGTTCGCCGTGAACCCCTCGTAGTCGCTGCTCCCGTCGTCAAGGCTGCCCCCGTTGTAGCTGCCGCCCCTGTTGTCAAGGCTGCCCCCGTTGTTCCTGCTGCCCCCGTTGTTGCCGCTGCTCCTGCCTACGCCGTCAGACACTTGTAAATCGGGCATTTGTTAAATTTGTAGCCTACTTTGTTGACTAGTTCTTGTTTTAAACATAATAAATATGATAAATAATTAAATTTAAATTGTTTTTTAAACTCTTATTTGGTTCTACTCTAGATGGGATTAATTATTTTAAAGGTATAAAATCGAAAAACGTAGCTCCTTACTTTTTCGGAAAAAATGCTTGAATTTGTAATCAAGTTGTTTTTTAGTTATTATTTAAGATGGCATATATTCAGATTTGTAGTGAGTTTGAAGTTATAAGACATTTCTAACAACAAATTGATTCTTCTTCATTCAGTCGCAAACCTTTAAAATACCTTATTTTTCATTATCTTGCAATAGTTTTTGTAATGTACATCTAAATGACGAAAATGTCATTCCTGTTAGGGTTTCATGGAAAACGCGGAATTTTAGAATATATAAATCGTTTAACTGGGGATATTAAATATGTTTGAGTCTCGCATAACCTTTCCTTTCAGAGACCTTTTTTACACAAAATATAAACATTACTACTGAAACGACTTCACAAATTTTTGGAATCCTATTATGTGATCTGAAATTCAGAAAAACTAATAATGAAATTGATTTTCCTTAAGAAGGTTTTCTATACTCCACTCTTCATTTCGTATAAATGTTTAATTTATCTTTATGCGATGTAGTGGCTGCAAGTAATACATCGCTACTCAGTTCACATAAATACCAAAACTTTATATTTATTTAAGACGGTTAGAGGTCAGATTAAAGAACTGGAGAGTAAAAATAAAATAAACGTCTTCAAATTGTTAGCTTCGTTCTATCAGTTTCATAATAATAATATGCCTCCGAATGGCTATGTTGTGTTAGATAAGTGATTAATGATTAATAATTATTCGAATCTTATCTTTAATAATAAAATTATCCTACATAAAAACATTATTAGAATCAATACGACTATATGTAATCCTATTATGAATATGAAATCCTATTATGAATATGACACAATTTGAATTTTTTAAATCTACATGAAAACGTTCCTAATATAACTTAGCAGGACCTGTGACAACATATATTTTCGGCAACTAATCCCTTATGGTTTTCAAGTTATTTGCATTTATAATTTCTTCATTTCATTATTTTTTTTTAAGTCAGATTCTTCCTTGCAGCACTTTCCACAATTTGTAGTTAGTTAAGCTTGTTACAAATTGTGCCTAACAATATAGCTCGGTACTGAGCAGAATCTTGCTAGACTAGATTTTTATGTAATATTGACCAATGTTTAACCCCTTTCTCTAAAAAAAAAAAAAAACAAACAAATAATAATAGTAACGCAAAAAAGTAACTACGTTTTTAAAAAAGATTGGCACGGCGGTGTGAAATATTGGACATTAGTGTAAAGACCAAACACTTCTAACAATTCCTTGAATTCATTATTTTTTAAAAGTTTTACAAATTATATTTTTCGACAATCTGTAATATTAGTGAGAATTTTTGCTCATCTGTATATTCTCTACCTAAACTGAACTAGTATGTACTTGGAACTACAAAACAAGTATGAACACTTTTTGTTTTAAATGTTCTTATTTTAACAAAAAAAAAAGAGAATAAATTTTGCAAAAAAAGATCCGAAGAACAATTCTTTCTAGCTTACAGAATTAATGTCCACAAAACGTTAGCTTTCATGTCGTTCGGATTAATTTCATAATTGCAATTGATTGTAAAAATAATTCATTTCATAACCTGCGCAACATGTAATCGAAACTACACCGAAAATATTACTCCAGTATAAACAAATAAATTACAATTTACACACATAATTATGGCACGAAAGTTAATACGTCATGGTTATTTTAGGCAAATTTGCAAAAATACAAAAATGAAAAAAGTACAAAAAATATTTACATTTAAACCTGCATTTTGTAAATGACATTAATCTGGAACCCGAAAACAATTTGCAAAATGTAGGATTGTTTCATTTTTATCTTAATTCTTTATGTTCATTTCATTCATTATTCACCAAATTATAGTCATAAATGTGAAACAATAAATTTTTGGTGAATGAAAGCGTTTTCGAAATAAATTTTAAGGCAAAAACATGAAAGTGACAAAAAAGAAAAAAGTCGTGCCAACATTTGAAAGTAAATTTCAGATTTGTTTAAATATGTTTAATTATATTTGATAATTTGTGTGTTTGTGTTATGAAATAACGAATAAAATACTATTTATGTATTTTTATCAGTGCGAAAATTATCTGGTTCATAATTCAAAATTTCAAAATTTCAAAAAATTTACTATAAATATTAAATTTGACTTAAAAATCAATCATACAAACTCATAACTTTAAACATTTCATAACAACTTTAATTCTTTAAAAGGATCTTACAATCCAAAAAATTATACATTACCATAATGGCATTTAAGGTGAGGAAATATAACCAAATAGGATCTAATATCTTGAAAAAATAAATCGTTATATTTTAATTAGTTTGTTGCTCTCTTTGCTTTGATCACCGTTGCTACTGCTGGTGTTGTTCCAGTAACTCAAGTTTATCACCCAACTCCAGAAGCCACCGCTGTAGTCAAATCCTTTGCTCCAGTGGCCTATTCACATCCACAACAGGTTTTGAATAAGCCACATGAAGAGAAATACGATCCTCATCGTCAGTACAAATTTGCCTACACAATCAATGATGAACAAACTGGCGATAATCATAGTCATCAAGAAGAACGTGATGGTGATGTTGTACGTGGTGAATACTCTTTGATCGATGCCGATGGTTTCAGACGTGTTGTACAATATACCGTTGATGCCCACAGTGGTTTCAATGCAGTTGTAAATCGTATTCCTTTGGAACATAATGTTAAAACTGTTGTGAAACAAGTATCTGTTCCAGTTCATAATGTTGCTCACCCTAAACCCACAACAGTCATCAAGCAATATCCAGTTCCAGTAGTTTATCATCAACATCACTAAATGTCATATAATTTCATAAGGATTGTTCGTTATTGTTATGTTTTATTTTAGTTTTAGAAATAAATTGTTGCATATTTGAAAAAAATGGAGTTATTAAATTCGATAAATTTTTTCTGCAGTAAGTGGTTTTTCCAATTACACCTTCTTAGCGTGCAAAAACAAATATTCGTTCAAAGTATTTTTCGATGTAATTACTGCTATTATAAATTTTTCAACATGATAACGAGAGTTGTCACACTATCATTCATTCGTTCAGTCTCGGTTTGAATGAAATTCCTCTTTAAAACCTGCTTACAGCTTCAACATTATTTACCCTAATCAGACTTATATATGGCAATGCAATACTGTTATTTTTTAACAGGAATAATATGATTCGTGCAATTCACGAAAATAAAAACAAGTGAAAATGCTATATTTTGTTGTGTCGAATCATTAATGCCCTCCACTGCATACGGACTCACTATACACAATATTTCTTAAATATAACTCAATGTTCTATCAGGCTGAACTGCTTTCGATAATTGAAGGCATAGTAAGGTACATGTAGAAAAATGTTATAGTAAGATTTTAATCTAAGCTATCGACTTATAATTGTCTCAGATATTGGCGTATATCTTTAAAATTTATGATCATTCAGAATATGAGAGTGAGAATAACAGATAAATGGACATATCTAAATAGATTTAGATATTAATTTAAAGCAAGATGGAGTCTTTCTTTGAAAATAATTCTGTAACTGTGGAACTATTTAATGGACATTCCGGAGGTGTTTTTCAGTAGATTTGGGGAAGGCACTGTTTCTACTCTCCTAAGTTCAAGAAGTAGATTTCCAAAATTAAGTATCTCGGTTACGATTTTTTAAGTATGACTTGATTGTAAAAATTTTAAAATTCTTTATACAAATACACTTTTTAAAAGATATTTTTAGATCCAGGACTAATTTTTACCCATTTTTGGAAATAAAAAATCCAATATATTGAAGATTCTCTACAAAATTCCTTAAAAATTTTTTGGTACAAGAATCATTTACCTATGTGGGATCATTAAAAACTTATATTATTTTGAAACGAGAATTTTTTAAACAGGTGGCAACATTTTTTCACCTTAAAATCAATTTTTTCCGGACTATACATTTTGTTCTTAAGTCTAACATAATTTCTATCATAAACGAATGTAAATCAAATGCGACTGCATTAAGGGAAACACATTCCTCTATGGTCCTATCAAAATTTTGGTATTTCCAAACAATTTGATTAGTTTTATAAAGCACAAATGTCAAAGCTAAAATTGTCAAAAGACACCATGATTATATTATCTATATGCATCATGCATCAGATAAGGAGGAAATCTAAAACGAAAACACTTAACTTAAAGTTATAACATTTTTTGAATGGAAATTGTTACTACAATTTAGAAAACATATATTTAATCACTGCTGATGAAGTTTTGAACCTTTTTGGAAACCTTTTCCACTGACCTTAGCTCCGTTTGGAAGTTATCCATCTTTTGATATGAATGTCATATTATTGTTCCATTACCACTAAAGGCTTGTCTACCACGGTGACAGGATGCTAAGTCAGGCCAACATTAAATAAACACATTATGAATGGAAGCAGTCTTTTTTGTAAACATTCCTCGATGTAAATTTCGATATTTATAGAGCCCGTTGTAACAAATTGTTGGCTTCTTTTGCCTCAACTGTTTATTGCTTGTTATACTAAGAACTTTCTGGGAAATTTAGGCTGATTTTAGACCTAAACTTTTCTCTACATTCCCTCGAGCATTAGCAACATAAAATTGATAGATCTACCTAAACACATCCTTCGTCATTTATTATGCAGAAAGATTTTTTTTAGAAAATTTGACTTCAATTTCCGTGCTCTTCTTCTCTTGTCTCGTTTCTTTCAAAAACTTTTTGAGTCTTGTATGTTTTTAAACCTCCTATAGCTTTAACTTTTTTACCAAATAGTCCGAGCATTTTCCTTGTAAATATGTGCTATAGTACTCTATGCGCATAGCAATTTCGACATGTTTTTCAACAATATAGCAAAACATTTTTATCGTTTCCATAAAACGGTCTCACTGTGCAATGTAGGAGCTTGAAGCTGTTTAAATGATTAAGAGATAACCTTGTTATTCGAATGAATAGAAAATAAACATGAAAAGATTTTTAAGTCAATGGACTTTCTTGAGAAACGGAGTATACCTAAGCCGCAAGAGACTATCTATACGATAGAACTCTTCCTATGATCCTGCTGAGATCGGTTTTTTAGAACACATTAATGAAAAGATTCTTATTTAAGAAAACGTTATGAAAAATATTCAGTGTACTGAATTTCTTTAAACCGAAGAGTTTATAGAAAATCCGCGATTTCTTCAATTATATTAAGGCTTTATACCAGTCAATCTCAATTATTAAAAAAGACTTTAATAAATTTCTTGATTCCGTTTCATCAATATCAAAATTATATTTAATTCAGTGTAATAATAATCTTAAATCCAGCATTTTTTACAAAATTAACTTTTACATCAATAATAAAAATTGATGTTCTTTGACTTACAATTATTGAAGCGAAAACAATTCAATTATATTTTTGTAAATTGATTTAAATAAGAAGGTAAAAATAATATATAAAATGTCAAGTAAAACGTAAAATATTAAAAATTAATGTTCATGATGATTTATTTTTATGATTTCATTTATGGTAACATTTTGGCAACCAAAATATAATGAACGATACTTGGACCACAAGAAATCAACAAAATTTTTAAGGTCACTTCAATACAAATTCTTAACAGTTGCATTCACACATAACGTGAAACACAGTGTTGATATTGATAAAATTAAAACCAGTGCATGGAAAAACTCGGAGCAAAATCTCTATTTTTAAATGATCTTTATTCTTACTCTTCTTTAAGGAGATTTAAAAATAAAACTCTTTTTTTGATTAAAATTTTAATTTTTATTTTGCTCAGAGCAAAATCGGTAAAAAATATTTTACTCCTCTTTAAGATAAGAGTAAGAAAACAGATGTTTAGTTTGTTTACTTCCCAAAATTGCGAAATAGTTATAAAAAAAAAAACAAAACAAAAATGTTCTTGTAAATACACAAGCACATAAAATTTACTGTCATCGTTTTATACTAAAAAATGCAATAACAAAACACACACAAAAATTCATAGAACAAAAGAAAACACATTTTAATGTGTGACTACGTTTGTATATTAATCAAAAGTTGTAAACATACAAACATCCCTTTCTCAGCTTAATAAAAATATTTTTCACTGAAAAATGACTTCAAAACAATTTGTTCGAATTATTAATTTTAAAATTCTTTTTTGGAATTTGTTATTTTTTGATTTTTATATATTTTTAGATTTAAACTCGTGTTCAAAGAGCTATAATAAATAAAAAACTCCTTTTTAAAAAATAAAATTAAACTTTTTGAAAGATCCAATCGTTTGAAGAATAAAAAAAGAGTGAAAACGTACTTTGCTTAAAACGTACCCTAATAATTATCTGAGTTTTTTGGTAACACCAATATAAGCGAATGCAAGAAAGAAATATTCAAAAACAAGTCATTTTTATATATTTTAAACACGAAACAATGACAATGCAATAAACCGATCGATCGATGTACGATTGCACACAGTCAAAATGAAAAAAGAGACCTGTTAAATAAAAGTATTTTTATTTTTCCTTGATGTTTTTTAAAAGTACAAATAATAACAACAACTTCCACACATTTTGGAAAGCATTTGAACGAGAGTAAATTTATTTTAAGGTTACAGTAATTTTAAATTATTTATAAAAACAACGCAATAATTTTACAGGGAACAAATATTAAATTACACAGGAAATAATGTTTTCGAACGTGTTAAGAAATTTGTAACTCAAGACAAATCGTGATAAAAATCAATGAACGGACAAACAACCTCTTATTACATTTACAATGAACTTTAACTGTTAATTTAAAAAAATCTTATTCTCCGACATTTAAATTCTATTTATGGTTGCATAATACGTTATTTTTCTGGTACTGCTATTATGACAGACTGTTGAAAGAATTGTAAAAATGTTTATTGTAATAAACTTAAAAGATTTCAATCTGAAAGAAAACTGACACTTTATCGCTGAACTTTTTTCCTTTTCTAGAACTGTTAAAGGTTACATCATTAGTTGATCCGATTCAAACCTATATTAATGAAGTGGTTTTACTACCTTATGATCCAACGCATTTTTCATATTTTTATTTCTGTCGATATGAATTGTTGCTCTACTCAATCTTAACATTTATGAGTAGAACACAGGTAGCATCTTGCTATGACAGTAGTCCACAAATGCAAACATATTTTACATAACACGAGTAGCTGCAATGTATTTCACATTCGCATTAAAGTTTGAAGTTTCTATACGTAGTGATGATCCCCGGCCCTCCAATCGTGCAGATATACTTTTTTAAATGACCTTTTGAACTTTTTAAAATGTTTTCTCAGAATGCCCGAATTACTGGTAATATTATATTAGCACTTGTTGCCCTTCAAATATTTCGCCAACCCTTGAAGAGTTTTACACCCTCCACCATAAATGGTGAAGAGGTACATTAACATTGTTATACCGTTTACTACACCCCTTAGGCTTTTTTCATATATTTGCTATTCAAAAACAGCATTAATCTGTTCAGTGGGATAAAAGTGATATATAACAATATCTGACGCAACCACAAAATTCAATAAAATCTAATATTTATTATAATAATTAATTGGTTTATCCAAACAAACGACATCAAAATGTATGTACATGTACACATCGTACAAAGAATTATTAAAATCACATCACTTAAAAAAGTTATAGAGTCAAATATGCAAAAAATCAAATATCTATTTATTTTTGGTCTAACTTGGCATCCTGTAGCTATGATAAACAAGTCCTTGAGTGGTGCAAGAAATGTAATGTGGTATTTTTACCAAAAGAAGCAAATCCTCCAAACTTTCGGAGCTTAGAAAAGTGGAGAGATATTGGGCTGTTGTTAAAGAGAATTGTAAAGCACAGAAAGGTTTCCAAAAGCGATTAAATGGCGATGGAGTGCCTAACCTTGCAAAATGAGAGAAAACACTATAAGAACGTAAATAAAGGGGTTTCCGCAAAGAAGTCCAAATAGCGTAACCCAAATTTTATTAAAATGACGCGAAAATTACACTGGAGTCCTACTACCGATATTATAAATAGAATTTGTTATCCGGGCAACAAAAACATATCTTTATATGTTTTATATTTATTCATATTAGTGATTTCAGAACACGAATTGATTTATGAAATTAACGTTAAGAAAACAATCTATGAAAATCCAATCTAATAATATTTCTTCCACGATATTACCTAAAATTAATATATTTTTATATTTTTTCAATTCAAACATCAATGTATTTAATACTCTGCCTTGACCACATCCACGTCATGTTCCCGATAATTGTTATTACTGTTGTTGTACGTGTTGGTTTCTGTTTTTGGCAACTGAGTGTTAAGGTCAAAGTCAATCTTAATTTTATATTCGATTTTTATTACGCGATCGTAATAATGTATTGTTGCTGTTGGTTTTTACCTCTTCTTCGTTGTATTGCTGGTAATTATTGTTGGATTGTTTTCCTTTTGTTGCTAAGAAAAAAATATTAACAGCAGCACCAACATAATTAACACTCCCAAAATACACTATAATCTCGGTTAAAAATTACGAATGCTTTTCTATACCCTACAATTAATTTAATCAACACCGATATCATCCACGAAATATAACCCAAATAAAGAACCTACAAAAACATTAAACACTTGTCATCCCACCTTAGAGTCAATTGAATGTACGGTGTATAATGGTTGACTATATGCGTTTATTTGTAAAATTTTATCAACTGTTTCTTTTTATGTTTTGAAGATTGACATGTCCAGACAGTAGGTAACACGCACAATACACAAATAATTAAACAAACAACTGTCTACTTAAATATTTTTATTACCGTTTCTGAAAACTCCGTTGTAATTGATTTACAAATTCGTTTACTCATTCATTCACCACAGAAACACTTGAATGGTTACAAAACAGTGGCGTAGTCATCGTGTGTCTTAATTATGTCATTAAATATTATTGAACATCTAAAACGTCCCTGTTCACTCTCAGTTAATCGCATGTGAATTTATGCACGTAATACTTGTATGTGTATGCTGAACTATGGGTGTGAATGGAAAATTGAAATTTATTCTTATTTAGTACAGGGTATAGATAAAAATTAAGCATCCAATAACGTTGTAATCTTCCGAATACAATACAACCTTTCATTAAGATAGATAAGGTTTTTCAAAATATTTAAAACTCAGAAAATATAAAATTTGTATAACAAATTTTGAATTTATGTAAATAAGTCTGTAAGCTTCTGATTTGTATAAAGACTTTTTCTTATAAACTCGGTGATCTCGAAAAAAAATCGCGAATCACGACGTGTATTAAAGACAATTTCATGCAACAGGGATTTTCTATCGGTTCTTAACTTTTTAAATAAATTTTTTATAGGAAAGTGAACAAATTTGGTCTCTCCAGTTTATGTTAAGATGAGGGATATAATTCCCCTAATCCTATCCACCATACATTTTTTTCAGTAAAGTAATTCGGTGAGAAAGTAATTGGGACCAAATTTAAAACTTCTCATTAAAGTAGTTCTTTAGATATTCGATAATCAATATTTACTTTTTATGGGGCTGCCTCTCCTAATTAAATGATTTACCACAAATATAAAGCTTTATAATTCTTATATCAATCATAATTGTATTCTGTTAATAGATACAGGTTCAACTATTGTTAAGGGAATTTCATTATAGATACAAGTAATAGGCGCCCATAAAAACACGCTTCATTTAAAATTTAAAATCTCTCGCTTTGATATTTCATCCGCCCTAAACTTGTCTACTAAAGTGGATAGGTAATGTATTTTCTGGGCAAATAAGACACAATTATAATGTAAAATAATTGTTTATTGCTGCTCTAAATCCAGTTTGGTATTTATATGCTTTTGGATCCTAAATTTGTTCAATGTTTCAATTAAATGTTTATTTCAAAAAAAGTTAGAAGATGAAAAGTTTGTTAATAATAATTTCTCATCCTGTATATGGATCACACGTAATCGTAAACTTGTACATATGTGTGTGTATTTATTATGGTTAATTTTATTTTCATTTCATTTGGTATCTTTTCTTGGTTTAAAATTTTCATTTCATTTTTACTTTTATTTCATTTTCTTGGCAGAATGTCAATAACATTAAATCCGTTTTTGTTAAATCACAGTAACATATTATTAAGTATTATTTAATGGTGTCTTACTTTTAGCGGTCAGTTTACCGGCTGTCATGTTTAAACCTGTGCAGTACAAAATAAATATAAATACGATTTTTAAAGGGCCAACACAAAAGTTAATGAACGAATGAATTGATATTTTGTATATTTATCACATTCAGAGTAAAAATCATATATGATGTAACCTCAAATTTCTGAGAAGAAATTTTAAACCTTTTTATCAAAAGTGCATGTACTTCATACTTCATCGGTTCATTTGTATAAAAGAAAACTAATTTTATTATGGGTTTAATATCTCTTTCCGGGAAGGATCCTAAATGGGAACTTAAGAGAAGTATGAGCTGAAATTGGCAAATTACTAACATATATTGAAGATTAAAAGAATAGTAATTGTTCAGAATTTCAATAGCATTAAATCAGTTGAGTATAATGAAGAAAATTAGAAAAATATAATTTAATTTTCTTGGTTGTTTTGCATTTCGAAATATATTTACGTTGCGAATTTCAAAAAATTATCCTCAAAATTGAGTTCTGTTAGACACATTGAAGAGGGAGGAGGTTATAAAAATGTGACAAATTTTATCATTCTCGGAAATTGAATGTATGTATATAGATAGAACAAACAATCTGGCAAGTAAGACACCTTTTTGACTTAAATTTCTTCGCGAAAATTGCTGCTAAAACATTTTTCCGCGGAGAAACTCTAACTGAATCCATAACAGTTATCTACATAATCTAAATTGAGATATAGAATAAACTTTACACATATTTTTCTTATTATCATTACGCTTTAGTACCAAATGTTGTACACATCTGTTGTTTTGATTTTGTGGCGTACTCGTACTCGTACGCGACCTTCATTGTTACATTAAGCGAAAGCTTTTATTATTTTGCTTGTAATATTTTTTAATTCATTTTTTTATTAACCATTCTTAACTGGGCTTTTCGGAAATACCTACAAAAGACCTCAAACAAGGCACAAAAAGAAGAAAAAAATTAAAATTCCCAAAAACGACAATAATTGAAATGGACACAAATAAAAGTAAATGTACATTTTATCTTTCAAAAATAATAAAAGAATTTGAAGGAAATAATTAAATATCAAGCGATAAACTAAGAAAAATGTTTGTTATTAAATAAACAGAAATACGTATTTTGTTGTTGTTTTTTTAACTAACAATCTTTACTATTTGTTGGTGAATGCATATATTTAATCACCTGTAGAGTAAAGATTATCTTAAGAAGGCAGATGTTTCTTCCTGAAAAGTTATTTCAATATAGTATAGTTGACACACTGAAATCGATGAATGCTGCAACAACTAAATTTAAATTTCCATACAAATGTTGCATCAAATGTTGATTTCTCAAGAAATGTATTTCAATTTTCCTTTTATTTGTTTATATTAATATTTCATGAAAGAAAGATTAACATAAAGTTCAGAATACTATTAAATGTTCAATTATAAATATATTCAGTAGTTGAATTATTCATGTATACATAACTTTTACCCGCCGCGCCTTGTATCAACAAAAATCTCCTCAGTCCTAGATTAAAAAAATTAACAAATCACGGCGTGTATAACAAATTTTCCTGATCGTTCTAAAATTTGCCATAAAACCGATTTATAGCACAATTTATCACAGCATTTCTTTAAAAAAGTGATTGGAACTATATTTTTTAATTCCTGATATAATAATTCCACAAATAATGGTTAATATTTGCATTGCATTGGGGCTGCACCTTCCAGGTCATTAAGAAAATGACCTTACCAAATTTAAGAACTCTTGCGGAGGGAAACCTAGTACCAGTTGCCAGTAAAACATAACTCAAAAATTTTAGTGTTTTGAAAAATACACCAATTTAGAGAAACTATATTTTCCCGTAGATTCAAAAACCTAATATTTAGGATTTTGAAATCTACTTTTGGAAAAAGATACGAAAAAATATCATTTTTGAAAATTCAAATTTAAAGGGATAAAACTTTTGATTCGATGAAGATATTTTTTAAAAAAATTTGCTTGCGAAACTTTTTCATTAGTTCTTAATAATTTAAAAGGTATTTGAAAAATTACATTTTTGAAATATCTTTGAAAGAGAAAAGTAACCCATACAAAGTAGTTTTTTTGTAAGTCTTTGCTTATTTGAATTAAGACTTCGTTCAATTTAATTTTCATTTAATTGTTTATTTAAAACACTGAGATACTCTTTTCTCTCCGTTCTAGCCGTTCAGAAGATATAGTCGTATTCCCATTTTATTTCTAAATGTAACAGTTTTGAAACACAAACTTGGTCGGAAGATGACTCTTTACATTCTATGGAACTATTTCAAATGTATATTTAGTCAAGCATGATTAATCACCATACCATTCCAATACCACCATTCACAACCGCATGTGATTATAAGATGTTATAGACTTCTGCACATATGCGTAATATCCCAGAGCTTATTGCTGTTGTAACAATTTCGCTGTTGTTGGAGTTCTTCCGGTTGATATAGCCATTGCTGAGTTGGCAATCTTTGGCCGATCGGAAGGTACAGAACAAAGATCTGATTATCGTGGCAAGGACTTAGCGTTTTTATGTTGTCAACAAATTTATATGGCAACTTTCAAGATATGTTGATGAAATTTAAATAAGTGGTGATGAATCCATCTTTTTAGCTAGTTCTCATAAATTCTCCAGCATGAAGTAGTATCGTAAAATATATCTATCGCTGCATAAAAACTCACGAAAATCACTGACATATATCTCATAACTTGGATCCATACAGTTTTTCAACTTACTTTGTTGAATATTATAATAAATCAATAATGTCAGGAATTCAAATTAAACACTTTAACTTTTCATCCGAACTGGCTTTAGTGGTTTTGATGAATAGAGTGCTTAGTCCAATCACGAACTATTTGCCAGATTTCATAGATCTTCATATCTTAGATAACCTGTTTCTATAGAGAATCACTCAGACATTACATAATCAACCATACTTCATGAAGTATTATATCATCCCTGATGAAAACTTTCAATAACACTCTTAATGTCAATTTAAAGAAAATCGTCTGCTATTAAAGATTTTAAGATCATATAACACAGTAATTGGTTTATAAAATAAAATAGTCATCACATCTTTATTTAACTTTAACAACTAACAGTCGCAATCGATCCGAAAACAATTATCTAATAAGCATAGGAGATAAGGGGAGATGCGAAAGTAGTCTTGACTACAGCTGGAGCAGCAACCAAAGGAGCAGCGGCTTTGACGATGGGGGCAGCGGCATAGGCAGCAGGAGCAGCTACAATTGGGGCGGCTTTAACAATGGGAGCAGCGGCGTAGGAAACGGCAGCAGGAGCGGCTACAACTGGGGCGGCTTTAACAACAGGAGCAGCAACAGCAGCTACCAAAGGTTCACGACGGACAACAGCGTTGAAACCGTTGATGGGGTCAGAGGTGTAGTCAACAATACGTCTGTAACCATCAGCATCATTTAAAGAGTATTGTCCTTGAACGAAACCACCATCACGTGTTTCTACAGCGGTCTTGGAGTCACCAGAGATGGCATCCTTAACATCGTAACCATAAGAGTATTGGGGATGGGGATCGTACTCTTCAACTTTGGCAACAGCAGCCAAAGGAGCAGCAGCTGGAATAACACCGGCGCTAGCAACAGCGACGAGAGCAAAGAAAGCGATGAACTAAAATCAAACATGAACATTAATTTAACTCAACTATATTTTCAATTATTGTGCAAAAGAATCCTTACTTTGAATGCCATTTTGAAGTGACTTGGATTGGAATGCTCTAAATACCAAAAGTGGATTTGAACTGTGTCGTTTACTCGATTGCTATGGTATTTTATATGAAAATGACAGAAGTAAGTTTCTATCAAAATGACCTAAATAACAAAATACAAATATTAAACGTACGACAAAATACTATAAAATAATACAAAACCATTAAATGGACTAATACCGATAAACGTTAATTGAATTTTAACTCATCCGATAGTTTTAGTTTTTTTTTCCTTTTCTTGACTGTATTTTGTTACACATTAAAAAATAAAACGCCAACAACAAGAATTGAAAATATTGAAATCAAACGAAAAATTTACTTAAATTTTTTATTTAATTTAAAATTAAAGTCAATTTGTAAATGGTTCATTAAATATTTCAGGGGCATTTGTGAGGTGCAAGAATTTAAAATTGATATGCAATGTTTTCATGTGTGTATTTATTTACAAATATTAAACAGCTGATTTTAATAAACTTTTAATACGTAATGACATATTTTGAAAGTGATAATATTTTGTTCTAAAAATAATCGACTCCTGAAATTAATCTTATAAAGTTTGCATTATAATTTAAATTGACAAGAAGTATTATTTAAAATTGTAAATCACGCAAATACATACATACGTACATACATACACATTAACATAAAATAAAATTCTGGGAAAAATTATTATTTGCATTATTGTCCTAAGCCGAAGAAAGTTTCCATTTATCTTTTATAATATTCATTATTTCACAAGGAGCCTACAATTTAAAAATAAAATTTTAAGGAAAATTTTATTGTTCTTAATATGCTTCGGCACCCTTAATTCACAGATATATATATATATATATATATATATATATATATATATATATATATATATATATATATATATATATATATATATATATATATATATATATATATATATATATATATATATATATATATATATATATAAGAGTATTGGGGATGGGGATCGTACTAGATATATATATATATATATATATATATATATATATATATATATATATATATATATATATATATATATATATATATATATATATATATATATATATATATATATATATATATATATATATATATATATATATAAAGGAATTTTCGTCTTCAAAGAACTATGTTCTCAATAATTTTTTAAGTAATTGTTTTACTGTACAAAATGATGGGCGGATGCGATCATGGGAAGAATTTTTTTGATCCAAGGTTCTCAAAATTCGACCCCAATCACTTTCTCAAAAAATGGTTTTACTCATCGAAGTATAGGGCGGTGGGATCAAAGAAAAATGTACTGTGATACTAGGCAAATATTAATATATCTCAAAAAGCGTAAAAGGGAGTGTAGTCAAATTGGTTCTAATTACTTTCTCAAGGTTCTTTTTTACTGACCAAAATGTAGGACGTATACGATAATGGGGAGGGGTACCACCCACCTTATAAGGGCGGATCTTAGCCAGTACAATATAAAAAATTTTTATTAATGAGACATATAACTTTTTTTTGATAACTTTGGAATGGCAATGAAGTATATACAACTAAATATTATTGAAAATGTTTACGAAATTTTTTCTTTGAAATTTGTTGATGTTGCTTGAGATATCAAACTATATTTTTTATTACACTGAATCAATTTTACAACAGGCAGGCGGACAATCGGCTTAGATTTGATTTGATGCAAGAATTTCTTAGTTTTACACAAGTAATGATAAAATTAGTAACTCTTGTGTTGGTGGAGTGTGTAAAAGTACATAATTAAGTCGATTTTTCACGGAAACAAAGAAGGAAAATTTTTCAGGATCCGGTGGTAGAACGTAACCCTTTAGATGCACAAAGTCCAATTCAATCGAAAATTATAGAAGATAAATAACACGTGTAAGCAATTTTTAAAGGTCTTATCAGGAGCTTTGAGGAACAAGAAGCTTTTAAAAAATAAATATCCGAAGCACCCCAATAAATCCTCTAACCATCCAAAGTTGTAATGCTATACTCTGCTAGCGTAATGTTAAATTTCATGCAAGTCCATACAGTCCATCAAAAATTGCACATTTATTAAAAAAAATAATAATAAAAAACGATTATGCCCCAATCTGACAAACGTTCAATTAAATAGAAATTTAGGACATATTTTAAAATGTTTGGACCTTTGTTTTTTATTGTTGTTTTTTAGTTCTTCTTTCATATCAAATACAACAATATTAGATTATTACTTTTTTTGAGATTCTCATAACATGAATTTTCTAATATTAAAGATTAACTCAGTTTCCAGCTTTAAAATTATCACGGTAAAACAATAAATATACAGTACTAATCGTAATCGTAACTTTTCCGGAAAAAATGCTAAAATTTTTCAATTGGGAAAGTGGAAACAATAATTTAAATCCTATAAAAAATATTTTAAAATATTTTTTTCAATATCATGTCATATATTGACAAAATGCTACATAATTGAAGATGGCTAAAGACTATTATAACAAGCTCTCGATTATTAAACAAATTTTCGATAGAAGGGTCCTAGTAAGTTATTCAACATTTTATCCTGACGTTTTTTATTACAAAAATTCAAATCTTCGCTATTTGATTTTCAGAAAAACTTCTAAAGTTTAAATTATTTTTCTGAATTTGAGAAATAAATATCTAAAGTATCAAATAAAAATTTCTTATATATGTAATATGCATATTTGTTTTATAAAAATTCCTCACACACACACACATACATATTCCTATTACACTTTTTTTGTGGTAGAGCGTATACACGCACTCATTTAACATACTCATTATAACCCAACTCTTGCTTTGATATTTTGTGGACATTTTCATTATAAAAGAACTCAACAAAAATTGAAAAGACACAGTTCAATTCTGCTTTTGGTATTTCAAGCAACTAAAACTATAAAATGGCTTTCAAAGTAAGGATTTCGGAAATATCTTTAAAATAACAAGTTCACACCACTACAATGGATTATAATTTAATAATTATTTTCATTTTCAAATTTTAGTTCATCGCTTTCTTTGCTCTTGTCGCTGTTGCCAGCGCCGGTGTTATCCCAGCTGCTGCTCCTTTGGCCGCTGTTGCCAAAGTTGAAGAGTACGATCCCCATCCCCAATACTCTTATGGTTATGATGTTAAGGATGCCATATCTGGTGATTCCAAGACTGCTGTAGAAACACGTGATGGTGGTTTCGTTAAAGGTCAATACTCTTTGAATGATGCTGATGGTTACAGACGTATTGTTGACTACACCTCTGACCCCATCAACGGTTTCAACGCTGTTGTCCGTCGTGAACCTTTGGTAGCTGCTGTTGCTGCTCCTGTTGTTAAAGCCGCTCCCGTTTTAGCCGCTCCTGCTGCCATCTCTTACGCCGCTGCTCCCGTTGTTAAAGCCGCCCCCATTGTAGCTGCTCCTGCTGCCTACGCCGCTGCCCCCTTGGTCAAAGCCGCTGCTCCTTTGGTTGCTGCTCCAGCTGTAGTCAAGACTACTTTCGCATCTCCCCTTATCTCCTACGCTTATTAGATAATTGTTTTCGGATCGATTGCGACTGTTTGTTATTAAATTTATTTAAATAAAGATGTGATAATTGTTTTGTTATTGTTTTTATAATTTTTTGTTTTTATCTTAATTAATTCATTTTCGAAAAGCTTACACTCAAGAATTTTTGTTATAGCTTTTAATAAATGATCTTAATGCATAAGTCATAAGAAAGGGATTAATTGTGAAAATAATTAATGTTTATTTTTAACCCAAATATAACGGTCCCATAGAAAATAATGATCGATAAACCTTAGAGGGTCTTCATACTTCATTATTATTTCCCATACTTTTAACACCAGTACGTTAAATCTTTGCGGTTCTAAATAATTTTTAACAAATAAGAACGGTAAACACACACAGAGAAACGCCATTTCGTAACATGTTCGTCGCAAACATATTATATTATATATTCGAGGCAAACATTTATTGTGATTATCAACATGTTAATAGTTGAATTTATTTTATTTTTATAACATTATTATGGTCGCATTATGTTTGGAAATATGTTAGACTGATCACAATTTTTTTGCTACTAAACAGCTCGTTATAAAAAAAAAACTATTGTTATTAAGACAAAATATTATTTTCATTTAACTGACGACTGAAATAAGTGTGTTAACATGGAAAATAATATATATTTATTATAATATTAATATGTTTTTATAACTTCAGTAGCGATAACAATAACTATTGTTATCAATGTAAATAATAATGCAAATAAACGATTTTCTTATTGGAATAGAAATAAGTTTAGTGGCGATAAAAAATTAGTAATGAATAATCATAATGCAAATAAGCAAATTTTTAATTACAATAACAATATTTTAATTGAAGTAACAATATTATTTACGGTGATAACAATAAATTTATTAATACAAAATCACAATGTGGATATACAAAATTTTTAGTTACGGCAACAATATCTAATAACAATATTATGGTTACCACAATTTTTTTCTATGCGTAGTCCCAAACCAGTTTTTTTAAATATTTCTATAATTTTGTAAATATTATTTTTACGAAATTTCATACTCTTGAGATGTTTTTATATTGATTTAGAGAAGGACATGTTACTAGTGGGTCATAGGGTGGGGTAGTAGATCTCCAAGTTTTGTCACCTGTCCATGTAATTTTTTTTTAATATTTAATAGCCAAATTCACAAAATTATTTCCAAAACAACGTTTTGGGGACACTGTGAGATGGCTGGTGTTGTTTCGAAAAACTTGTAGGATTTCAAAGTTTATTTTTTCATCTGCGATTTCTTTCGCAGAAGAAATTTCAAATTAACGTTATTCCATGTTAAAATTGAAAGGGCCTGAGTATTAAAAGGTAAAAAAATTTTGATTATGTCCAATATATCGTATGTCACATTGTATCAATATCATCTGAATTATATCTTTTGTTTTGTAAATTTTTTATTAATTAACTTTGTCTGGTCTGATTTTTTGATTTTCCTATAAAGTCCAAATATGTGTCAAACTCGACGATGCCTATTAAGTTGGTGATTGGTACTATATTTAATCTAGTATCCATCAAAATATTCCTCTCAAAAGGTTACCTATAAAAATGAATGTTTTTCTTTGGAACTTACAGACAGCTAAACTACTGGACCGATTTTGCTGAAATTTGACAGAAAGATCCCGAAAGTGACGTAAGCTATAAAACCAGGAGATATAAAGCAAATATTGATTATCAAATATTTAAAAAATATAGCAGCGAGAATTTTCATATTTTGTTTCAATCATTTCTTCAAGGAACTATTTTACTGGACAAATTCTACCCGTCTTAGAAGGATCAGGGGGAGAAGTAACCTACAATAAATTTTTCAAATAACTGTCTGACTAGACAGAATGAAGGACAAATAGGAGCATGGGGAGGGATGTACCCCATACAAAATAAACGAATTAACGAATAACTAAAAAACTGTAAAAGCGAGTAGTAAAAGCGAGGAGTATTCTAATTAGTTCCAATTGCATTCCCAAGGATCTGTTTACTGGCTAAAATATAGGGTGCATAGGACCATGGACTATACTATAACGAAAGTTCTCAAATTTGGCTCCAATTACTTTCCCAAGAGTTTGTTTTACTGCTCAAAATGTATGACAAATGGGACCAAGAGGAGAGGTAAACGCAATACAAACCAAATATAATAATCAAATAACACAGTTCAATTTCATCATCGATATTTAGAGCAAGTAAAATTAATAGAAATTGCTTTCAAAGAAAGAATTATGAAAATACTTACAACTCAATATATAACATATATTGAGTTGTAAGTATTTTCATTATATTCCAATGGAATATAATTAAATGTAAGTTTGTTTGGGTTGTACCTTATTTTAGTTCATCGATTTCTTTGCTGCTTGCACTGATGTTGCCAGCGCCGATGTTATTCCAGCTGCTGCTCCTTTGACCGCTGTTGCCCAAGTAACGATCCGTTCTCCAATAGTCTAAAGGTAATGATGTTAAGGATACCATTTCTGGTGACTTCAAGACCACTTTATAAAATCATTGTAGTGGTTTAGTTCAAGGTCAATACTTTTTCAATGATGCTGATGGCTACAGACGTATTGTTGACAAGACCTCTGACCCCATCAATGCTGTTGTTCGTCATGAACCTTTGGTAGCTGCTGTCGCTGCTCCCGTTTTTAAAACATCTCCCGTTTAAGACGCTCCTGCTGCCGTTTCCTACGCTGCTGCTTTCTTTGTTAAAGCCGCCAACATTTTAGCTGCTTCTACTGCTTACGCTGCTGCCCTCGTTTTTAAAGCCGCCGCTCCTTTGATTGCTGCCCCAGCTATAGTTAGGACGAATTTCGCATCACCCTTACCTCTTACGCTTAATAAATAATTGAATGTTTCTGTTTAAATGCGACTCTTTGTTATTAAATGTTATATAAGAATAAAAATTTTAAGTAAATTGTTTAAATAGTAGTTTTTAAGTTTTAACCATGTCCTTTCCGTTGGGTTTTGTAGTTTTAAATATATCTCATATAAGTTTCGTAATATTTTTCAGCAATATGCTAAGTTCTATGAGGATCAGCCCATTACTTTCCCACACTACCTCAACTTCCGATTATCAATTTTAAGTGCATTAATCTTATAATTACTTTTTTCGTAAGAAGTAGCACACAAATTTCACCAAGACAGATCAAAAATTAAATATCAAAAACTTAAAACGAAATATCCTATTAATTATATGAGATAATAAGCATATACAAGATGAAATTATCATATGGTAATTCTTAAATTCGGTTATATTATAAAATAAATAAAGTGGATATTTTAAAATACATTTTCGAACCAAAATGTCCGAATTAACCGAACTCGTAAGTTCCATAAAGTCATTGCTCAAAATTTTACAAAATTAATAATTTAATTTGGTTCAGAACTGCAAAACAAATATAAAATTAAACAAATTTTTAAAACTGTACGCCCCTTATATAATTACTATTTACTTCTATTTGTGGAAGGCAGCATACAAATTTAATTAACGTTACTTTAGCACGTTGACGTTTTCGTATTTTTATTAGTTTTTAAATAATCACAATTATAATTTACTCTGTTTTTTTTTTATATAAAAAACCCGAGTGAACAGCAAAACGACACAGTTTAAATCCTCTTTTGGTATTTAGAGCACCTTAAAACAGATAACCTTAAAATGGTTTTCAAAGTAAGAATTTTATTGAATGTCATTTACACACAATACAAGAATTTATAATATTATGACATTGAATTACAATTATTACCTGATTTTTGTGTGTTTTAGTTTATCACATTTATTGCTGCTTGTATCACTATTGCCAGTGCTGGTGTTATTCCAGCTGCTGCTCCATTGGCCGCTGTTGCTCAAATTGAAGAATACGATCCCCATCCCCAATACTCTTACAGTTATGACGTCAAGGATGCCATCTCTGGTGATTCCAAGACCGCTGTAGAAACTCGTGATGGTGGTTTTGTTAAAGGTCAATACTCTTTGAATGACGCTGATGGTTATAGACGCGTTGTTGACTACACCTCTGACCCCATTAACGGTTTCAACGCTGTTGTCCGTCGAAAACCTTTAGTAGCTGCTGTCGCTGTTCCCGCTCCAGTCGTAAAAGCTGCTCCCGTTGTTACTGCTCCCGTCTCCTATGCTGCTGCTCCAACTGTTAAAGCCGCCCCTGTTGTAGCTGCTCCTGCTGCCTACGCGCCTGTCCCAGCTATAGTCAAGACTACTTTTGCATCTCCCCTTATCTCATACGCTTATTAGATAATATGCTCAATTTCTGAGATCGTGACTGATAGTTTTAAAAGCGAAATAAACATGTGATACTTATTATTTTTTATATGAAAAAATGTTTTTGCTATTTCCGTTTTTCGTCTAAAATTCAAAAATTATCGTTCTGCAACTCACATATTTGGCTACCAGAGTATAAATTCAATTAATAATCTCGATGGGGCAGTAGGACTGAATCATTTTTTGGAAATAAATTTGTAACTTTTATTGGATAAATGGATTTGTATGATACTTGCAAGTTATATAATAATAGCAAAAGTAGCTTAGACGCCATTTGAGGCTCCATGGGCGGAGTTATTGGGTACCTCGGACATTTAATTTTTTAAACGCCTACCAAATTGTTAATGTTACTTTTTAATGTTCTAAATTTATTGTGATTGATGGTACCATTAAAAATACATGCTTACATATTTATCATGTGATATTTAACTCTTATAGGTTTCAAGTTGTATGCATTTGAATTATCAGCTTTTAAAATTTAGAAAGATCTTGGCTCATTTCTTTAATATATATATTATTTTTACTAAAGATTAAGATAATAAACATGATTAAGGTAAATATCTATACCCGGTTAAAACTCAATTAATTTGCAATTACAAAAAATTTAGATTTATTTTTGGCAAAAAAGCGTGTTTATTAAACTTCTTCTTGAAAACATTTGTAAATTTTTTGTCATTCTGAAAGGCTTCATTACACAAAGTGCTTAAGTTTTAATTTTGTATCAGAAAACCTTATTGGGCCAAGCCTAGATCCTATCGAGTTTAAAATTTTGTTATTAAAAATTTTGAGCTCAACCTTTATAAACAAAAAATCCCAAAGTCTGAATTTTAAAACAAAATTCTACAACGCGGCCATAATGTATTTATGTAAACACAATCTAAATTTGGTTAGAAAAGAAGATGAATTTCAAAAAATTCAGTGAAGAAATAAAAAATATGGATCGCCGGTTGCTTAATCTATCTTAAGAAATCTTGAACAGATAAGTCTGATACTACATCGAAATACTTAGAATAATTAAGCAAAGTGTTGAAAAAAGTATAACCTATAATTGGGTCTTCATGAGCATAATTTCACTATTTATGGACCTACGCGGTAATATGTGGTTCCTCAAACCACTTTTTTTAAATAATAGGACATAATTTCATATGAATGCCTATATCCATATACGAATAGTTGGAACACTATTTTTTAATCAAATTTTACAAGGGTGATTTAATATTTCGTGAGGATTTGCACAGATGTATGTCGCCATTTTACATTTAGATAAATAAAGTCCATACAACCTTTTACGGCGGATATTTCTTTAATACAAACGCAGTCTTTTAATATCAAACACAGTAATTTGTTTAAAAAAATAAAATAGTCATCACATTTTTATTTAACTTTAAGAACTAACAGTCGCAATCAATCCGAAAGCAATTATCTAATAAGCGTAGGAGATAAGGGGAGATGCGAAAGTAGTCTTGACTACAGCTGGAGCAGCAACCAAAGGAGCGGCGGCTTTAACGACGGGGGCAGCAGCGTAAGCAGCAGGAGCAGCTACAACGGGAGCAGCTTTTACGACGGGAGCGGGAGCAGCAACAACGGGAGCAGCGACAGCAGCTACCAAAGGTTCACGACGGACAACAGCGTTAAAACCGTTGATGGGGTCAGAGGTGTAGTCAACAATACGTCTGTAGCCATCAGCATCATTCAAAGAGTATTGACCTTGAACGAAACCACCATCACGTGTTTCTACAGCGGTCTTGGAGTCACCAGAAATGGCATCCTTAACATCATAACCATAAGAGTATTGAGGATGAGGATCGTATTCTTCAACTTGGGCAACAGCGGCCAAAGGAGCAGCAGCTGGGATAACACCAGCGCTGGCAACAGCGACGAGAGCAAAGAAAGCGATAAACTAAAAAAGAACGCAACACAAAAATACACATTTAATTTTAATCCATTGGAATGATATTTTTATGTTATTTGGAATATATTTCCATACTCCTTACTTTGAAAGCCATTTTAAATTTTATTGAATTTGTTGAGATGCTCTAAATACCAAAATTGGATTTGAACTGCGTTGTTTACTTGTTTACTTTGTCTTTTTATAGGAAAATGACAAAAATTAAATATTTTTTTACCAAAATGACCAAAGTAAATATAGAAAAGACAAAAAATAATAAAAAAATGACAAAATGTTAGTAACTAACAGTCCAAACAACCTCAACTGCTATCAAAATTAATAAACGTTAATTGAATATTAACTCATCCATTAGTTTTGTGGATTTTATTTCGTTACTAAATAACAACAACAAAAATCTGATATAATATCGAAGTAAAATAATTTTTACTTCTTTATTATAATTAGTTGATTTTTTTTATTTCTCGTCAAAAGTTTCTAATTGGTGAAAAAAATTATTTCAGGGGTATTCCCGAGGTGCCAGAAGTATTAGTTTGTTTGGTTGTTTGTATATTTTAATTCGATTACATTCGTATACGCAGACTTTCAGATACAAATGTATTTCAGTTAACAACAATATTCACACGTTCGCATGCACAAATCAAGGCTGACTGACTGGTCAATTGGCTGCCTGAATTTAAAACTCATAATCGCAATCATATGCATTATTATGTACTCTCGATTGTGACAAAGATATCGCATTTACTTCTTCGCATTATAATCGAAAAATGTAAAAACAACAACAAGTCAAATGCATATTTACAGAAACTTTTTAATTTCGATTTCATTAAATTCATTCATATTCAATCTGAAATTTAAAAACTATATATTGGTTCATCCACCCAACAATGATTATTTAATTTTTTACAACAACATGCTGTACCTTACCTGTAGTCGACTGACCAATTGGCCAATTGACAAAAACTGCTAAAAGATACAAAATATTGTTATCAAAGTCAAATCACGCAATTGGTGTTAATTTAAACATTTTGCATTTTATTTAAGCAATTTTAGGCTCAAACTCAACAACACCAACACAATTTCATTGTACATTTAATGCAACCGTACACTAAAAGAAATATTTCGTATTATCTCAATTATATAGACAAAATAAACATTATGATTCACCCAGACAATAAAATTTCTCAGCATTCAACCAGACAACCTGGGAGTTTTTAAAATCGATCTTCGAATTTTAATTGATCTGTGATTAGTCCAATATAATAATATATGTTAAGTTTCAAACAATGAAATATGTATAAACTGAACCGATTTAATATACGATTCATCAGAGTGGATTTTTATTGATTATTCTTTATTTTGGTAGGAAGTTATTAACAGATTAAAATTCCATTCCACATTTGTTTTGTAAATAAATTTTCAACTTTTGATCGACACTGTATTTATACGAATGGCTATAGGCATATTATTTGTTACGTATCGATGACAGATACGTGTAGCTTTATCATTTTGAATACTTAGATCCCGTGGAACTCAAGGGCCGAGTTTTAAGTAAATAAGTCACTTAAATGATTTGCAGAAGCAACTTTTTTTACACAAGCAACTTTTTCAATTGATTTTGGTTTTAAATTTGATGACTGCGCAATCGTCTTTCTAAAAAATCCCACAAATTCTCAATTGGAATAATATTAATATTTGTGAAGGAGAATTAAACCACATCTTCACATCGAAGGCAGTAGTATATAATAATTGAGGTTGTTCTTTAGCATATTTAAATATTAAATAGACCGTTTTGTTCATTGTTTCCTCAATAAATTGCAAATTACCCACAGCTTGTGCCGGTATACATATATACATACATCACACCATTACCGTTTAAAGAGTGTTAATTCTTTTTCCATACTAAAGTATATTCGCGTTATTTGATTTTGCCCAATGTTTCCTTTAACAATCTTTGGAGCACTTTATTTTTCTTTCCCTACACTTTTACAATGCTAAAATATAGAACTGTTTTTATTTTAGTTCAATTAAACTATGTCCACAAGTTGGAAACATTCCCACGTCCACAACATGTGAACAAATTTTTATGAAATTCGGCTTATATGTCTGCTTTAATCCTTTTCTTAACAAAATATCTAAGGTGACCTCGAAATTCACAAAAAAATTCAATAAAAGTTAATTGAATTTAAATATAATTTATCCATAAGAATAAATAATTTTAGTATACCCATCAGTGTGTCGTATAGACTTCAAATTTTGAAGATAATTTTCTAAAAAATATAAATTGTGCTGGGGAGATTATTTTACCTAGATTCTTTCAATGTCCCTTTCTGGATTAACGACTTACGATTACAAAACTTTATTGAATATCGGTAGAATTATGTTTTTAATTGTGTGGAATATATGTTACTAATTTGAATATTGGTCCATATTTTGCTATTGGTCATAAATATAAAGCTATTCTATAGAATTTCAGCACTGAAGTGTACAAACGAAGGCTCGATTAATTTGCTAACTATGTTGAATATATGTTATTAATCTGATCAATATCGGTCCATATTTTGTTATAGCTTCCACATATCGCCCCTTGCGGGAAAACAGGTTTGAGCTTATAAAACTATTATAACAAAAATATTTATAAACTATTTTTAATATATGAAACTAATTTGACAATCATCGGTCATATTTGGATATTACTCCTTTATAAACACTTCTCGGCAAAAATATGAACCAATTCCAATGGAATGCTGACAAAAAATAATAATTGTCTTCAATATGGTGGTGGAGGGTATTTAAGATTCGGCACAGTCGAATATAACATTCTTACATGGTTTTAATTAAAATAAAATTTCTTAATATCAAATGCCTGACTCCGATATTTAGGAATTTGATATTATTTTTAATATAATTTTGTGCATAATCATTTTTCCTTTTTCACAATTTCATATAATTATGGTCTGGTATCAAGTATTTCCTTTCGTCACTTTGTTTATTTTGCTTGTCATTATTATTATTATTATTATTATTATTATTGTTATTGTTGCTGTTGTCGTCGTCTTTATTCTTTACATTAAATTCACGTACAAACTCTTACATATATATTTGGCTCAGTATTTAAACCAAAAACAAAATGTTTGTTTTTATTGTTGTTTTCGCTAAACATCTGAATGCCAATGTGACTGACTAGAATGGATATCTATCTACCTTGCCAAGATCCAAAATCATTGAACTAATTTTGTTGTATGCCAATTACAATAATCGGTCAAGATATCGGTTGGTATTTATTTATTTATTACGTTTTTATTTTGTTGTTGATTAAATTCAATCGATTTTTGTTCGTTAAAATGTGTGAATGTGATTTATAAAATTAAATCCATAATAAACCATCAATTGAATCAGTCACTAAGTCATATTATTATTAGCAAAATATCGCATAAGAATTTATTTAATTACAAATAACATTAGAGTTATTTCATCAGTTTTTTTTTTAAATTTAACTGACGTTTTTGGAAATCGTTTTTTTATGAAATTAATTTTAACTAATTGAATAAAAACATTCTTAGCTTATATTAGTAGTTAGGAAGCCAACTATTTTTGTGACCAGGGTCACACGTGAGTAAATGACGGATAACTGTTATATTAAATTAATACAATCTTATTTATTTTAAATTTTGAGTGGCAACAAAAAGGTCAAAAGGTCTTTAAGAAATGCAGTTTGAGATATTTAAAATCACTGCAATAGTTCCAAAAATGTAATACATTTAATTGCACGAATTGCATGAAATTTCCTGCAATAGTTTCCCCCGTGCCATATCAAGAATGATATATTTCTCTATAACTTTTGAACCGAGTTAACCAGTTTTAAGTAGTTAGAATAATAACTAATAATTTTTTATATGTTGTTATACAATTCATTCCTGGTGTTACAGTTAGTAGTATAGCCTTTTCACCACTTGATGTAGTGGATGGTATAAAACTGTCGGTAAAATATATCAGTCAACAGCCTGGATAAATCTAGGAGTTATGGTATGATTAACTAATGTTTGTTCGTTTCTGTCGTTGGAACTTTTTTATGACAAATTTGATCAATTTGGTCATAATACCATCGATAAGGTTCCAATAATATGAAAGATATTGGCCGATATCATCAAACCTAAAAAAGATAAAAATAAAAGAAATAAAATAAAAAACAATTAAAAATTGTATATTCGGCTTTGAAGAATTTAAAAAACCCTCCACCAGAAATGCGTATAAAGTAAATACGTTATGTTTCATACATACAGTTGAAGTACATACTCACTCACTAACACATACATAACTATTTTCATTTTTATTTCAATAACAAATACTCAGGCTAAATTTCATTAAGCTCTGTCAAAAATTTTAAATGTGTGCGTGCCAACAACAAAGTTAATATAAATAAATTATATTATATATTATAAATATATTATATATAAATTATATTATATATTAATATAAATAAAGAAAACCTATTTCCTCAATCGTATAAATGATCATTATACAAAAGTTCATGTAGAAATTATGGTAGAAATTATTCATGGTAGAAATTATTCAAAATTCACAAATTCAGAATTCAAAAATCACAAAAATGAGAATTTATTTTATATCAAATCCTTCAAATAAGTCTTATAGAATTCTAAAACGATGTACAAACTAATATTAGAATCGGTTCTATATTTGTCGCAGGCTCCATTCCCAATATCAATTTAAAGTAAATAAATATCACATATACTTACGATGGTATTGTTATAAATGAAGATAAATATAAAAAGAAATCGAAATTTTGCAAGGAAATTACAGTCCATAATTTCCTATGTTTCTCATACATCACATTGTTGGTTATTAACGGTAGCAACCAAAAAATAATGCGTCAAATTTGTGCTTAAGAGTGCAGTATATTGTGGGCGTCGTCGAAGTTTCTACAAAATATCTCCAAATTTGCGATTTTCATTTTGTTTACAAGCCATACGGAAGGTCGTAGGGCCGGATATCTTTAAATAGACTGAGAAAGTGATTCTGAGTCGACCGGTATACTTAAAACTTCAAAATTTCTTCTTCAATATTTGTTCTGCACAAACACATAATACCCCAACCACCTACGGTGGTGTAGGATATAATCATCTTAAAACTCTTAAATCATAAAAAATAGAGTACTGCGCTATCAAGCATTACTTTTTTATCTAACCATTATCGGACCTGAACAAAATTCTGAACTAACATTTTCGATTTTTTGAACATATACCTATGTATATGTATAGAGCTTAATCCTCATAATATCTCAACTTTCCACTGCGGTTTAATCTCTATACTAATTTTCACAAAATTGTATATAAATTTTGCTAATCCAATGTTCATAACTCTATAAGACTTTTGATCTATCGATCTTAAATCTAAAATTATGGTTATGAGTACGAATATTCTGATGGAGTCATTAAAGTGGAATAGCTATACACATCTTCCATTACTTTCAGTGATGGAGGGCAAATTTTTGTGGTAAATGAAAACTTATTATTAAATAATTTACAAGTAATTGTTTCACTTATTTTATTCCTCAAATTGAATGAAGAGCTTTCAAAAGGCAATTTTATACAATCAACTTAAGAAATAATATTAATGAAGTGTTGACTCTTGTAATCATATGCCATTATTCCTTTAATGGCAGTTTATTAGCAGCATAAAGCGTAACAACAAAATTAAATATTCGTTAAAATATGTAAAATAAGCTTAATAAATTGAAAGAGTTTTTATTTTGTCTTGAGGACTTGAGGAAGAGTAAAACAAATGTTATATAAATCGTTATCATGATCTTCAGACGCTTCAAGGGTAAACTTCAAAATATTGTAAAATATTGTACAAAAAATATTTTAATAAAATATTTTTTTCTTTATTTAACAAAAAAATCATTTAACAGAATAAAACAATTTAAATTTAGTGATGATAGTGAACATAAGAAACATGAGGAGAGGTCTTCAGTAAAGTGGGAGCATGATGTACTACTGCGGCTGGTGCATGATGCACTACAGTTGGACTATGGTGCAAAATTGTAGGTGTATGATGATGAGTAGTTGTAATTAAAGTGGGAGCGGCTTTAACAAGTGCTGCCGAAGATGAGGAATGTACAATGTGTACAGTATGAGGAGCTTCATGGTACAATGAGGGTTGATGATGTATCACGGTGGAGGTGGTTGGTTTGGGAGTTAAATAAGTTGTTTTCACAGGAGTTACAGTTGCTGGTTGAAGCACAACATGTTGTGGTTTGATTGTTTTTGTAGACACTTGCTGTAAACGCTCTCTACGAACCACAGCTTTGAAACCATTGACGGCATCCGAAGTATAGTCAACAATACGTTTGTAACCATCAGCATCATTAAGCGTGTACTGTCCTTGAACATTATCACCATCCCTAGTCTCAGTTTGTGCCTTAACATCTCCAGTTATGGCATCATCTACACTATAATTGAAGTTATAGTTAGCATGGGAGTCTTCATTATCCAGAGATGTTTCAGGCAAAAGATCAGCACTAACTACAGCAACACAGACAAATAATGATAAAACCTAAAAGGAGAAACGAAATTTTGTTCAGTATTTTAAATAAAAAATTAATAATTTATTTCAAAAAATACTTTAAAATGCATTTTTAAAGGTAAAATATTAGTGAACTGCTTTTGTTATATGTCGAAGGAATGAGAGTTAAAAGTGAACTGTGATCTTGTGTCCTGTAAAACATTATTTTTATATCAATAAAATGACACTAAAATTTTTGCATATTCACTTGTAATAATGCTACATTCACTCATCTTTTTGTACTCAGATAAGCATACATACAGTCTTAATAACAAGTAGACTTTTTGCATATTGTTGTTGTTGTCTTCTTTCGAGAGATTCATGAATGACCCACTGGCCTAAACACTCAACAGCAGATTAAACAATAACAAACATATACATATATAGGTGTATAAAGAACAGGTACTTAGGTTTTGCAGCAAGGTCATCATCGTCATCACAATTCCTTTATTCTGCATAAACACACATCCTCAATTAATTTACTCACATTGAATTTCACAAATCATTATTATCACAACGACTACCACCATTATTTATTTGACCTTAAAACCGTTTGTTTGTTAATGCATCCATCCATCCACCGGCCAACTAACTGACCATTCATTAACAGTTGCTTCTGCGTATTACATCTGTTTTTTAATGCCAACTATCTGCATTCTGCAGAATAATTTTTTTTATCATGCTAACGAACGCACAACTTGTTCCTTTCACTGTCAATGATTTTCGATGTTGCAGTCGACAGACACAATTAGAATTTCAAGATTCATTCCAATAAACTTGTTTACATTTTTCCCACTGAAATTTAAATAAAAGAAGCAAAAAAGTCATTAATGGCTGATTGTACAGTACCCTACAAGCGATAATATTGATAAATATGTGACACATAATCACACAAATAATGTATCCGAAATATTGTTTTTAATTTATTATATATATTAATTACAAAGTTTATAACTGGTCGAGGGTTTTATAAGGACCTAGTTCACACTCGAGAGAGATCGACATTTTCATAACATAAACGAAAATGCTAACAGCATTTTCCCCATACCCTATCTAACATATTTTGTGGATGAAGCCCTAATAAATAACTAAAGCTTTATCAAAATGCCAAATCTCATGAAAATTGTGAAATATTTTAACTTTATTTATGAATTAAAACTGAAAATCCTTTTTTAATAGACATTTACAATGACTATATACAAAACTTATTTTCTCTCTCTTTCTTTCTCTCTCTATCTCTCTGCTTAAATGGGGTTTTTACAAATTTATACAAAATCACCATACCACCAATACCGTTCATAAATTTCAGAATTATTTAGAAAAAAAAATCGATTTGTATATACAGTGTGCTTTTGTGGACAAGTTTAATATTGTTATCGTATGTAATATTTGAACCTGATAGTTTATTGATTTATTGGCATTAATATATAGTGTTCGCTACAACTGAACTAGTAGTCTATACGTCTATAACTAAATTGGAAGATATATAAAAACTACATTTTTAAATTTGCACAATAAAAATAATTTCATAATAAATAAAAAACAAATCGTTATCTACTCATCACTATCTACAAATTAAACAAGCATACTACGCTGCGACAGGGTATTAATAAAAGACTTTATATCCTTTATTATTTAAACATTTTTATTAAAAAAAAATTAATATTTAGACCATCTGAACGTGAAAACTTGATCAATATTTCTGTTTTTCAAACTTCTCTTAAAAAAATAGTTGAATAGATTCTAGAACAGCTGATAAAATTTTTAGTATACGGTATGGATGTATTACTTTTTCAGCACACCGAATCAATATTGTTTGCGTTGTTACAATTATGCCTAAAAGTAGGCTTCAATTATAATATTATATTAAACTGTTCTACAGTTAACATATAAACATGTAAAGTTAAGTGAATGTTAATGTTCAATGAACAGAAACTTATACAGCACAAACAAATGTTAAAGTTATTTATATTAAAATACAAACACTGTTAAAACTGTAACATAACACTGCGGACACCAGGAATAACTACAGAAATTTGTTTTTATTTATTTATGTTATAATATTATATGTAATAATAAAAAACAAATACTTAACTTATTATTTTCCGCACATCTTTTCTTTTTCGCACATATTTTCTCCAAATATGCGGAAATATTACTCATTTTGAAAAGTGTCGTTTATATGAATTTTATCGCAAACATTCATTCATATGATACACAAAATACATGCGTAAAAAATTAATAAAGAATGTCATATAGCGGAGAAAGTGTTTACCCGTAATGCCCTTGGAATCTTTTCAGAATTATGCCAAAATTTATAGTCCATTTTTTCTAAATTTCTATTTCAAAATATTATAACTATTTCTTGAATCCACATAGGTATATTATATTTGCACAAATTATTTTTTTCTACAGAATTCAGACAATATTTTATACATTTTTTTCTTTTCTTTGACCCAAACAGAGCGTACAAAGTTCATGAAGACTAAAACAAACATGTCCAAAAATGTGCCAAAATTCTATTTTAGTCTTAATATCTCTTAAATTATAAAGGATTTCGCACTAGTGTACGTAGGAAATGTATGTAAATTTTATCTTCAATCAAATCATAAATAAAATTTTGGGGATTTTTTAAAACAATTTTCGTACTCGAGCCAACCAAATTTGGAGATTCACTTCTTAACCCCAAGGCCAACTGGGAACATGCTCTTCTCCAAGTTAATTGGAAAGTACTTCAAGAATGTCCATGCTAAATTTCGTCAACAGGTATTTAATAGTTGCAAAATTGTAAAATTGTTTCCAAGAGCACTTTGAATCAAAACTTTTGTGAAAGATGGTTTCCAGATAAGATAATAAGAGTACTCGTTAGCCGAAAAAATTTCACTTTGTGCATTATTCGACAAAGAATTGTTAAAAACAGTGATAAATTATATTTTCAAATTGAAGTCGATGGACGATTTTGCATATTGGAAATGATATTTTAATGTTACAGAAGAAGTTATTTCAGCATCGTATTGTCAATAAAAAGATACGTTAAATGAAATATCCATGACGCCAAACTGATTCTTTATATTTAGTGGGATAATAAAGACGTTCCGAATTATAGCGTACTGAAATTAGGTTAGACGATTACCAGTACCAAGGGCAATGGGTTCATTTGAAGAGATCATTAGAATATAATTATATTAGATTATAATCTCTCATCATGCATACATGATTTCTACAAAATCGAACCAATTCCAATTTATAATTAAAAATTATATATTTTTTCGTCAATATAACTTTTAAAACTTACCTTTCAGGCTTGACCCAAAATTTAATAATGCTTAATCTTCTTATTAAGCCTTAATTCTGAAAAATAACTGTTATTTATTCTTTTTATCAACATTTTTTATTTGTTTAAATTAAAGACACGACATTAAAATTTTAACACTCCGAGAGTAGTTTTCTCTCGTAAAATCCATTCTTTTGACACATTTTTCGATTGTTTTAATTATTATTATGATTATTTACCGATGTCGAAAATAAAAAAATCTTCTTAGTGTCAAAAATATACTCGATTGTAGATACAACTGACACCAAATAAACAAACGAACAAATAAAAGAAATCAAATCAAATCGTACGAAGATTCTTTAACGTTTGTATCTGTGTGAGTGTAACTTGTAAATCCTGTAAATTTCTTAATTGAGGGTTGCGAAACAAATTTTAAAATATTTAAGATCTTAAATTTAAGAACAAAAATCTTAACTGAAAGCGAATAATGAATGAATGAGAGAGTGAACAAACTATAACCAATTGTAATGGCGCTGATTCTGCTTAACTCTGATTGGTTAATATAAAAATTTTAAAGTATTTCGTTGTGTGTGTATATTGTATTCACTCTAACCATTATTTTGGCTCTATTTTATTTTACCTGAACCGCTGAATTTATCGACGTATGTAGTAACTCATATATGAACTATCAGGAATTAAAAACATTCACTTATTTTGTAAAAACATCCTTTACACGGTAACAAATAAAAAAACAAATTGTTAGCAAATATTTCGAGATATATATTTTATGTCAACATATATATTCCTTAAAGATTTATATTCATTTCCTTAGATTTGTGTGTCGTGTGTTTAGTGTGTCCAAAAATAATATTTTTGGAAACAATTCTGTAACTTTTAAATCGTTAGAGAAATCTTAATGAAAATTAACAGGTGAGATCATGGTTGGAGAAGTATCTGATCGGAAGTGTAGTCCAGGGTCTTAAAGGGTTTTTTTAATTTTTCAGTAACTTCGGAACTACTGAATATTTTCTAACGATATTTCATATGAACATTCTTGAGGTTTTTTGTGAGATTTATATGTTTCTAGTTGGTCCTGGGGTCGGGGAATGCATCTAAAAAATTGGTCGCCGTATAACGATTTTAAAAAATCACAAAAATTTTATTTATGATTTGATTGGTAAAATATTTTATATACATATAGCCCTTATGATTCTCTAAAAAATATGAATTCTGTTATTCTTCTTAATAATTCTTAATTTAATTATAAATGGAATTTTGTTTACATGTTTTTTTCAAAAGGTGGTAACATTTTTTGACTTTAAAATAAACTACATCTTTCGGACAATATTTTTTTCAATTCTGAAAGAATATCCGCTAACCCCTTTAGAATTTCGTTAATTTTGAAATAATTATCTTTCGTTTTTGAGGGGGAAAAATTTCAAAACTGAAATCATCAAGAAGTAACTTTAATATATGGCCACATTAAGTAGCTAACCACTCAAGAAATCTGTAATGGTCCAAACCTCTTATAACAGAAGGGTGAGCAATTTACTGAAAACATTGAAAAAACTTTTCTAGAATTGGAAAATTGATATGAAAAAGTGAGAATCTTTTTAATGTCCTAGATTAAGAATAACCTTTTCCATATTACATTAAAATTTAACAAAAATTTCACACAATTTATTTAATATGAAATATGTACAAATTATTATTCCTCAAACAATTACCATTCCGAAGATACCAAGCACTTATATAAAACTTTTTCACCACTCTTCAAAAATTTACTGATACTGGGACACTTCCAAAAATATTTGAACATGTCCCATGTAGATATGTGCTACAGCATTCTAAGTAATTTTTGATTAGCAATTTCAGCATGTCTTTAGGTAATGTTGCGTAACTTTATAACCGGCCCCTAGAGATTGGTTCAGGTAGAAGGTTGTGGACCATATTATAATTCTAAATTAAAAAAATAGAGAGTCCTTAGACTACTTAAAGCGTAAAGTTAAAGCTAATGCGGGTTTAAATATATACAATGACCAAAAATTGAATTCAAACTTTCTAAAAAATATTATTACTGCATAACAGATGAGGAAGAGTATGACCCAAAACCAGTCAAAATTTCGAAAAATTTGTGGGTATGACAAACAATATGCAGTTGCGGCAAATGAAGCCAATCATTTGTTACAAATATATAATATAAATAAATATTACATATTTATAACGGGCTATTTACGAGATTACGAAAGAGATATAAATCCTCCAAACTACATAACGATATGGCCAGCGCAGAGATATTGGGATCTGGTTTAAAGAAAATGTGTGGTAGATCAATAACGAAGTTAGACTAACTGTTCAAGCAATGTGACAGAAAGCACAATAAAAATGTTAATGGAAGGGTTTTCGAATATGATTCTACATTTCATCACTAGTGATATATTTTTAGTGATTAAAGCTATAAAATGAGTTTTTTTTTTTTTTTTTTTTTTTTTTTTTTTTGTAAATAACAATTATTTCAATCAAATAAAAAATTAAAACTGTTCGTTTTGCTAACAAATATATGTTAATAATTTTTCGATCTCACTCTTTTATATTATATATAATTTATATTAATTTAAATTTAAACTTGGGAAAAATTGATACATTTTTGGGATTTATTGTTTTGAACTTTTCAATTAATCATTTTCATTGTTTTATAAAAAATTAAACGGAAGAGCGTCTGAAAAATAAACTTTGGGTCAAAGATCTTAGCATTTTTTACCGGTCTGCTCTGAATGAACGCATAGAAACGTCACTCCGAAGTATGTTTGTCGCAAACACTAATATATCCGCGGCAAAAATTTATTGTTGTCACCAACATGTTATTTCCAAATTGATTTTATTTTGATAACAATTTTGTTGCTGTAATAAAAAAATATATTGTGCATGTAAATATTTTTGACTGAACACATTTTTATTGTTATTAATCAGCACTATAAAAACTATTTTTTATTTTCAATTTACTGACGACTGAATATACATATATATATATATATATATATATATATATATATATATATATATATATATATATATATATATATATATATATATATATATATATATATATATATATATATATATATATATATATATATATATATATATATATATATATATATATATATATATATATATATATATATATATATATATAAATATTTTTATTCAATAACAAAATAATGCAAACAAAACAAACAATAACAATAACAATATTTTTAGTAGCGATAACAATAACTATTGTTATCAATGCGAAATGACCATGCCATTTGACAGTCTTATTACAACAATATTTTTTATTGGGATAACAATATTTTTAATGGTGATAAAAATAACCTTTTTATTAATGCAAAATCAATATGCGAATAAACAAATTCTATAGTTAAGGTAAAAATATCTTGTAACAATAGTATGTTGCTTCTCGTTTACCGCAAACATATTTTTTCTCTGTGTGTGGCAAGCTCAATATTTCAGAAGAAATAAAATGTGAACATGATTGGAATTGTGAGGATCTTTGCAACTTTAAATGTATTAATTTTATTTTTCAAAAAACACCGATAATTAGAAATCTCAAGTTTTTTATACATTTTTAAAATAAAATAACATTTCACTTACTTTTTTAAATTTTTAATCTTCCAAATCCAGCGTAGCAGTTAAACCATGCTTGTTATAAATCCTTATGTTGGCACAGAATAGATTGTCTAATGAATCTATTTGTTCGACATAGAGAAAAAGTTGATCTCTATAACATCTTGAACAATGAAACTTTATTCTTAAGCTCTTGAGGGTGACTTTCCGTCATCTTAATAATCCCGAGACATTGTATGAAAGGTACATAGCCATGGAATTAAATCTTAAGGAACTATGTTTTTGGAAGCACCGTATTGCATGACATGAGTAATCTTCAGGACATTGATTTCGGTAACAAAATTTAAAATCCTCAAACTGGTAACGCAAAGTGATCCAAGTAGGCTGAACTTTCGTTGCCGATTTCAGTGCAAGTTGCTTTAAGCAATTCTCTCAATGATATGATATATTGACGGACTTGATTAATCGAATCATTATTGTAAATATTGAAGTAATATATTGAAGTAGGTATTTTCTAAATCACATGTGTTCAAAATTTTTTGTTAAGAGTTTTGTGCAGAATCTAAGTAGGAAGAAGGTTCCTAAAATATAAAGAAGTTGCACATATGTGACTATTTCTTTGAAGAAAAGTATAAGGAATAATTTATAAAATATCCTGGGTCTACTTAGAACCGCAAGAGTTAATAAGGGTTTATTGAATTTGCCATTCCATTTTATAACGAGAGAAGAAATCATCTAAAGCCCCATAAAGTTTCATATCGAAAAGTGAATTGATTTAGCCATGTTTGTTGGAAACATTTTCACTTTCACAATAAGGAACCGATTTCTGTATTTTATTTTTATACTCTCCAGGAAAAGGGCATTCTGTTATAAGTTCTTTTTAATAACATTCACGGAATAGGGAATTAATCTAAAAGTAATTAAATATGGACCAATTCAATTCAAAAAATGCCTTAAATATATGCAATTAATTTCATGAATATTGTCTCTCCCATAGGATATTCATTTCTGTACATTACAAACTTTGTTTATATTAGGGTGTTGGGGTACAAAAATGGAGAGAGTGTCTCTATAGCAATGGAGTGCGCTCGCACATCTACACATTTTCCCTTGTGGAAGTGGAACAGCAAACAAATTACGTTGAAAAAATACATGCTCTGATCAAAAGGTTCATTGGGGAGTAAGTAGAATTTGTGGTCATGAAATCTGAACTTTAAGTACCTCTGCACTATACTTTTTACGTGGTCATGAATCCTAAAATAACAATTAAATTCCATCTGGATACTGATAATAACTATTATAATAGTTGTTGTTTCTGGTTATTATATGCTTGGAAATATTTTTAACATACTGGATGACAGATAATCCTTTTAATGTCTTAACGTATCTAGAGAACAAAAATTTCATATAAAAAATATCATTCACTTAACAAAACAAACATTAACTTTACAGCCTTTCCAAACAATATGGAAACAAGTAGGAGAGTTCATCAAATTCTCTTTTTTTCAATTTGCCGCAATGAATAATTTATATTTAATTTCTTCTTCACTTTATTTGGTTTTGGGTTAATATTTGCTAATTTAAATTGACACCAAAGGGCGTCAGTCTGTACACCAACACGTCAACACAATTAACCCAATTGCTTCTGACTACAAAACCCACTGGTATCCATCAAACTAAGGTGAAAGGCGACATTATTCTAACTGTTTCAACTGAACGCACTTTTAAATAATAAAAAAACAAAAACAAAAATCCAAAGAAATGATAAACCATTTACTCGTTATAATAATATATGAGACAATAACAAAATTATTTTAGAAATAATGAAAAAGAAAAAAAAGAATATAAAACAAGAACCATAATGATCCATTTGTTACCAGAGAAGTATAAAAATTACCACGAAATAGATATTAAATTTGTTAAGATATTAAATAACAATAACAAAATTATAAGAAATCGGGCTAAAAAGAAAACATTTTCCTGCCGCTAACATAATGACGAGGCGCCACATATTTACAGAAATCCATCAATAACCGCGTTACTTTATTCACAAATTACCATTGAAAGTCATCAAAAAGTGTAACATAATAAAACATTGTAACTCTGACGTTGGTAAGCTTGTGGTCTGATATTTTGTAAAGTTGTTTATTTTTGAAAAGTATCACCAGTTATGGACATACATATAGACACACACACACATTCAAATGATAATTTTGTACGCACCAGTCAATCATTATTAAAGCTTTAGAAATGACATTGATGTCTGTGACTCCCCAGAAATTAAAAAAAGTTGAATTTGTAAACGGCTCCAAAAACAAAAATCCTAATGAAACTTCTTTACCTTTGTGATATGTTTTAGGAGGGTCGCGCTAATAAATTTAATAATATTTATTCGAATTTCGGATTCACAAAAGAAATGCGTACAATAACTTTTTATTATTGGGACTCATTATGGCTCTCCATAATTAAGATTGAGCATATCTCAAGAGAGTCACATCGCAAGTTGTTGATGAAGTCTCTGCGGAGCTATCCAAATGTGAAGCTCATACTAGCGCAGAGATTGTACTGATCACATTTCTTTTAATCTGAAAAAACGAAATCGAAAGAGTTTTAATAAATATAGCGAAAAAGTGAGATCTTACAAACCCTAACCACTGGCGGGGTATTACTGTGCTGTTCATAATCAACAAGGTGATATAGCAAATAGTTGCCAGAAAGATATGTGCAGGTGGGATTGTCATAGTGGATCAAACTGTAGAGTGGCGTTGTCAACTGTATCTATACTTTATAAACTTCAAGAAAATTTCTCTAATGGAGAACTTATACCGCAAAGCTTCATCTAGGATAAAACAGAGGAAATTATTGAGTAGAATAGTGGAAATTTAAACAGATCTGCGTCAGGTTTTTGTTTTGTCAATACTGCTATTCAAGAGAGTTTCGGATTCAATTATAACAAGAGCTCTTGGAATTGCGAAAGGGATAATACGGGGACTACAAGACCGCCTAAATAAATATTTTTGCGCCGATGATCTCCCTTCTTAATTTACCAAGCGAAATGGTGGCAGCGGAAGCAATAGGTTTTAAGAATAATGTGGCAAAGACTAAAACTTTATTTATAAATCCAGCCAATTTCATTTTTTTGAGACTATTATATTAAGAAATAAAGGATAAGCTGGAGATATTGACTACCACTAGCAGGAAACATTTCAAACTTTTGGTCGTTTAAAATGAATTTTAAAGTTAATCTTTGATTTAAGAAATGAGATCGAAAAATCTTTAACACAAGCTTTTCGTTAAAGCTTTTAACTCTAGTATTTAATTTTTTATTGTTCTTATTCTAGTCACCTTTATAAAACACGACAGTTAATTTTAGAAAACCGACCGGTTTCGAATAATTTCTATTTTCGAATTATTCAATATTCCGGATTTTTTCAGTCGGTTAACCGGTTTTTAATGGAAGGCACTTTTAAGTTTTTCACTAAAATATTTTCATTTTTTTAATCCGCCATAACTGAAAATATATAAAAATTTTCATTCGGTGTGTTATATGAGCTAAGTTCTGTATGCATTCTTAAACATCATATTCTGAATCGATTTTGGTTTTTTAGTCTGTTTTAAAAATAATCACATCAATAAATATAATTAAATGAGATTCTGCAGGATTTTTAATTCAGCAATATACATTTTTTAGGTAAAGTGACATGTTCAGAAATTAAAGAAAGAGTTTCTTGAATACGATGGAACCCTTATTTCAATTTCATTCCATAAAAGGCCATTAAATATTTTGTGTTTTTTTATTGGTTCAACTCGAAATCTCTATTAAATAATTATTTTTTCTATAAATTTATATGATTATAATTAACCGGTTTCTAGACATAAAACCCATTTTTTGTATAACTCGAATACCGGTTTTCTGAAAATGGTTTTTGAATACACTAGTTGATATGTTAAAAGTGAATCAAATGAATGTATTTTTAGCAAAAACATAGAAAATGATCCCAACACACCCGGTAGAAAAGCAGCCCAGTTAGCTTAGTGCTCGGAATTTTTGGTACAAAAAGTAAAAGCTAATGAAGGTTTAAAAACATCTGAAGCTCAAAAAGTTCCTGGCAGGCACGCTGCTAAAAAATTAGAAGCCAAAAACAGAGCACCAAAATTAAAGTCAATTTTTCTAAAAATATATTCTTGATACAAAAATGATGACGAAATGTATGTTCTGGCAGATTTTTCGCAACTTACTTATCAAAAATTTTATATGCTGGTGGTGGAAGGAATGTTGAAGAAAAACTGAAGACCCAAAAGCAGTAAAAATTTCCCAAAAAGCTGTTGGTATAGTAAGCAAAATGCAATTGCGACAGAAGAAGCCAATTATTTGTTTCATAGAGCTATAGATATATATATAGAGTGGGGAAATATTAAGATCTTGGTAAAAGGGAATTGAAAAGTACAGAAAAGTGTCCTTAAGTGTTGTAGATTTTAAACGAAAATGTATTCGAATATGCTGACAGAAAGCACTATAAAAACGAAAAAGAGTCAAAATTTCATCACTAGTGGTTTCGTTAATATTAACATATATGTATTTTGAAAATATTTCGATCTCAGTTTTTAAGTACATATTTCCAAAAACCGATTCTGGTTTTCTGGAATAACCGCAAAAAGAGATATATGTAGCTTTTAGTGTAGGAACATAAGAAAGGGTAGAAAATAACCTTATTATCAGGCCACAAAATGCTCACCATCTGACATATCTATGGAAAAATCGGTAAAAGTTCCACATGGTATTATCAGAAACAAACCATTTAACCACTTTCTTAAGGTAGCCGAGCAGAGATGGTATGAAGGTAAATATTTTATTAAGTAGAAATTAACAATTATTTTACTGTAGTCGTAGAGGCATATTGCCTCTCTATAAAAGACGATCTATGTGACTTAACAGAGACATATATCTCGTAGAAAACAGTATATGCTATGAAATCATGTAAACTTTCTACTACAAGATGAAGTAACTGTGTAAACAATACGTATTAACAACATACGTTTTATTATTTGTGCTTCCACTACAGCGTAGACCGCAGGAAAGCATTCGACAAAATCACAGTGTAAATTAGTTACTAATACGCAAAACAATGAATTTCAAACGCATAATTGACGTCATGAAATAACTTCACAAAAGTTTCTATTGAAAGCAAAAACAATAACAATTTTAACCAGTGATATATTCGATATAGATCCGTAACCCATGTAGTGCCGACGGAAATTATTATCTTATTTATTCGATTAAATTTTTTATAAAGTTTATTCACTGTGTCGGGAATTTATCAAATATAGATGATCATTTTTGGAAATAAAATAGTTTTAATGCGATGCAACATAATTAATATCAAAATTACAAAGAAACGCAATCCAAACATGTTTCCTCGCAAAAATTTTATTTAGTATTTTTATTTAGTATTATTTGCAATTAAGTTTCAAACAACCCTCGTATAAAGATGTTGAAAATTCAACATTTATAACATTAATGTTACATTAATCCTCATTCTCTAAGATAAATCTCACTTCTATCTTTATCATCATCATCATCGTCATCTATTTATTCAAACATTTACATGAGCAACAACAATAAGACCAACACCAGTATTTACCAATAATCACAACAAAAACTTAATAACTGTAACGGAATTCAACCATTTAGGCGACACAAAAATAATCTCATCCAACATTTGCCGCGCCATTAGCCGCGACAATATTCAGAGCAGCCAGCCACTCACTCTAAGTATATCTATGTACGTATATATATAAAGGTGTGGAGTGATGATGTTGGTTGGCCGCTCAGTCGGTGACAAAAATAGCAGTTACCGGTCTACTGCTGTTCTGTACTTCCCAAATACTCATGATTGACTTTATCAGTTTTGGTAAAATGTGTCTTCATATCATCAAAACAAAACCGCTATTTATGCCACTGTACTATAGACTATAGACGACAAATGTTAGAGTAGAGCAACATATGAATGCGATTTGTTTGTTAATATCGATAGCACTTGAGAAATGTTAAGGTATCAGATTAGAATTGGAAAATATTTGCACATGTTTTTCGTACTCATTATAAAGAAATATTTATTAAATATAAATATTTAATAACGACAAGATCTTTCAAAGAAGCCGTGCAACTGCAATCATTTTTATCGTAAGTACTTGTATTAATAAAGACTTTAAGACTATTGTGACTGATGGCGATACGAGCAACTTCATAAGAAATATGTTTTTTGTTTAAAAATACGGACTGTAGGTGTGGTCCCAGTTAAATTTGCGGATGTCGGTGGTGATCTACATTTATAATAATATATATTAATGGGTCTACATTGATATAAAATGTATATAATGCAAACATTCTCTTCTAAGAAACGTCGAATATTTCTTGATTCTGTTATCGACTTTAAATATAATAGGGAACTACCTAAATCAATCTGACAAATGTGAGCAAATAGTCGCTATTTGTTGAATCTTAGAGAAATTTACTAAAAAATTAAATAGAATTCAAGGTGAAATTTTCTTGAATGTTTACGATGTCCACATATATTACCTTGCAAAACTTTGGACATACATATTGATTATATTCAAAATTCATTCAAGACTTTAAACATAATTCCCTCGAGTGGAATAGAAGTAGCTCCACAATGAGATATAGCACCATAATTATTGGCGGCGTATACGAACACTTCCCTTCTAGTCTAACTTTGGATAACTTTCAAACCTTACCTAAGCATAAATCTCTATGCACGGAGACATCTTTGGCAATGAAAAGTTTATCATCTGCTATTTCTAATGCAAAATTTGCAAAAGTTTCAAAGTAATATTAACGAAAAATTTTCGTAGAACTTAAACAAAAAAAGAATTTGTTTAATAAACAGATTTTTATTCTAATAAACATTATTTTCTTCAAATTGAAGAATTTTCTTCAAATATACAACAAATTTTTAGTAAACGATGTTAAATTAAATAAAATTTCGTTAAAAAAATTAACGAAAAATATGTTATATCAAAAGATATTTAGTAAAACTGCATTAACGCATTAAAATAATATATAAAGTTATTCAATTTTACATATTAAAATAAAGTTAATTTTAATAAAATTTTTGTTTTTTATTCAAATAATTTTTATATTTTGACATATAATTTTTGACATATTAAATGAAATGTGACAAAGAAAATGAATTAAATGAATATTTTGCATAAATTCATGAAAATGCAAATGGAAGATCAACAAAAATGTAGATAACTTTTTATAAAAAAAAGCCGGTCGGTTCAGCACCGTCGTTCTAGCATTGTTTTTAGTTGTCTATTACGGTATATATATATATATATATATATATATATATATATATATATATATATATATATATATATATATATATATATATATATATATATATATATATATATATATATATATATATATATATATATATATATATATATATATATTCGGTAATTAATATTTGCTTTGTATGGGTAGTACCCCTTCTCTTGGTCCTTAATTTTCTATGCATTTATCAATAAATGTGAATATGGTATTTAAATTGAATAATATTCATCAATATAAAGAATTTATTATTGTCAATTTCAGTAATGTAATGTTTTATTCAAATTCAATACATATTTATTCAAATTAACCGCATTTTTATTAACGAATTCAAATAGTCATATTCAGTGTAGATTAAGTTAAAAATTTTCTTAAAAATGTAAAAATGATTTTGATTATTTGTGCTGAATTCCTGAAATATATTGTAACATTAAGGAGTTTTATTAGCTTCAATGGAATCCATGATATGGGGTCTTAGTAATACAATTTTGAAACTTTTTCGGAAACTCTTCCATTAACAATTTTATAGTGCTTTCTGTCTCTTTGCTCGAACAGGTAGTCCATCTCCGTTTAAAATCTAATACAATTTTGGACACCTTTGTGCCCTTTAATTCTCTTTTAACAAGGTCCCAATTTTAACAACTACCCAATATCACTCTGCTGGTTTTAGATCTGGGCAGTTTGAAGGATTTGCCTCCCTTGATACAAATACTACAATATTGTTCTTGTACCACTCAAGGGCTTTCTTACCATAGTAGCAAGGGCCTATCTTCCATAGTCGTTAGGACAAAATCAAATTTTGGTATTTGTAGAGCCCGTTTTATCAAATTGCCATCTTTCCATGCCAAGAACTTTTAGACAAATTTTTTTCTTCAACATTCCCTCGAGCATTAGCAACATACAATTTTCAACCAGGAACTTACGAAAAAACTGCAGAACATACATTTCGTCATTCACTATGCAGCAAGAATATATTTTTAGAAAGCTTAATTTCAAATTCCGTTCTCTGTATTTGGCTTCTACATTTTAGAAGCGTTTTTAAACCTGCATTACCTTTAACATTTCGTATCAAATAGTAGAGCGACTGGGTAGAGCGGGTTGCTTTTCTACCGGATGTGATGGGAGCTCTGTTGAAAATTATTTCTCTTTTTTGTCTTCATAAACATCATGTGCGCCATTCCTTTTAGCTGAATCAGGTTTTTTTATTAACGGACAAGTTCCCCCGATACTGTTTAATAACATTAGAAAAAGTTTAACGGTAGACCTTTGAATGCTTGGCCAAGTTTTTGTAAGACCAAGTTTGGTTTCGTTGGAAATATTTGATTATTTCAGTATGCGCTTTTTTCTGGTCACTTATTTTCACCAGATTAACAATATGTTCATTTGTTTGACACTAAATATAATAACTAACATGTTTTGCAATGGTAACTTGATCATAAAATAATATTTGGGTTAAAAGTTTTAATGAAAAACTTGTGTTAAGAATTATTCAATCTCGCTCTTTACTGTGTGGGATTAATTTCAGAAAATTATCAACCTATAGACACTCTAATATTAGGACGTCTAAGTTTTTGCTTATAACAATTTTCTACTAAACCAGTTTTGATGATTTTGTTACTAGAATGAAATAAATATAGCATTAGTTTAGAAGAACTGACATATGGAGACATCTAAAACGACTTAGGAATATATCATTTATGGAGTCCATTTTGGCCTTACAAGATGAATGAGAAACTTAGGTGTAGTACACTTTTAACAACCATTGAAGATATATTCTGCTTGACAGTGCATTGGATGTACATCTGATCACAACAGGGATCAGAGAAACATAAGAATAGGGATCTGTGGTAAAGGATAATGGTTCAATATATGATAATTTTATATTAATCAAATTGGTATTTTTATAAAATTCATACCACAATAATTTTATTTTTTGTGTTCAGTAATTTATTTGATATTTCACAGATCCAAATATTGTACTCTGTTTACATATATTTTATCTAGTTACACATTTCTTTCCTTTTTTGAAATTATATAATATTTGCAATGAAATGATAATTTAGTTAAACTTCAATCTATAAATTCCCAGCACACAAAACGTACAAATGAATTTTATACTTCGTTCTAACATTCATTGGTATACCCTACAACATAATTTATCTATATTTTATGTTTAAAATATTTCCATCATTTTCAATAATTACACACAATGCATAATTCCTATACCACCATAGGTGGCGGGGGAATTATGAGTTCGTTCACATGTTTAAAACTGGCGGAAAAAATAATCCTACCACCACTTTTAAGTATACCGTTCAGAAACTCTTCCTGAGTCGATAAGCATGTCCACCCGTCCATCCGGCAGGCAGTCCATGTAAAGCTTGTTCGCAAAGTACAGGTTAAAGTTACCTTAACTAAATTTGACTTATCTTTGGAAAATTTGGAGTACTATTATTTTGGCCCCAGGACGATGCCTATTTAAATTGGTAGTGATCGGTCCTTTATTTCATATAGGCCCCATACAAACGTAATAGGGTATTTAGTCCATAAAATTCATAAATATTAAACGATGTCGGCCAATTATTATTAACTCCAATATAACCCTACAGAAAAAAAATCTTTTTTAAATGCATAAATTTTAGTATCATAATAATCTATGGCACACATAGGAATAAATAAGAAAAGCAAATTACACGAGGGCCGCACGAATTATTTGAAGTCCTTAAAATAAAGCGATTTTAACGATATTTGGCACAAATAAGTCTTATAATTACTTCTTATAAGTACTATACTTCAACATATCACTTTTAAGATGAATATAAGCAAAAGTCGATGTGCATAATTTTACGAGGGTTGGTTCATTATTTCTTTAACCGAAATCATAGTCGTTCGTTAATTTTTCGTAACTTCCATTATTAACCGACAATGTGGTATAGGGTATTAGATAGTGGGGCTAAACCGACTATACATTCTTACTTTTTTATCAACTTTTTCATAAAATGTTCTTTTTGATTCATATCATATCACATCATATCGACACCTACATTTTAGTGATTATTTGTACTCTATAGAAAAATAGTTTTAAATAAGACATTATAGGGTGTTTTAATTTCACACAAGTCCCAAAAGTAGTTCCTTTGTTATCTTTTTTGGTTCTTTTTTCATTTGCAAAATGATTAAGATATAAAATACAAATAGAAACAACAAAAATAGTCAAAATATATACACATACACATATGTAGATGTATGAATGTTTTTACACAAATACACATACGTACATACATTTACAAAAACAAACAACATCATGTTGCTATTAATTGGAGCTGTCCAAAAAAGTAATAGATCACCAACGATTCCAACCCAACACAAATGATAGAAAACAAAATAAAACCAACAAACAACAACAAAAATTACAAAAGAAGAAAAAAATAAACAACAAATAAATTGAGTTTTTAATGAAAATGAAATAATTTTTAGGAAGAAAATTACAAATAAAATATAAAAATGTTGATGTAAAAAATATAATAATAAAACACCATATGAGAGGAGGATAAATTCACAACTATTAAGGATAAAATACAAGTACATGTGTATGTATATAAATATCTGTTGGAAACATATATGTAATGAACATGTGTGCATAAGAGTTTATGATGGAAAGAAAATAAAGAAATAAAGGATATGAATGGATGGCATTTATCTTGAGGAATGGGTCAGTAACAAAACTATTGTGAAAGTGTCAATCACAATTTTTGTCTCCACAGGAGAGAAAAAGATATGCGAATATTTGTAGAGGATATTATTAATACATATTTCCAGCATTTATATACGAGATCAATCTGAAAAGTATTTTGTTTGCATATTTAATAAATAATTTTGTAAAAATTCAGTTTGTACAGTCAATTTAAACTGAAGAATTTCGTCGTTAATCTTATTATTATTTTGCTTCATTGATTAAATTATTAATGGATTTTTTTTCAAAATATATGAAAATTAAAATATAATAATGTTAAATCAATAAAAAACGAGGTTAGTTTGACATTGTATTATGGTTTAGTGAAAATTTTCGAATGTTTTGTTTGCTAACTTTATCTTTTATAGTAAGTAATAGTGTAATTGTCGGGAAAGGTCGCCTATATTATAATCTTACTCAGTCTTGTATGTATGGAAAATAGTTAAATTTAACGACATGAAGTAAAGTTTAGAGTGTATTTTCAGCCAAGGTAATAAACTTTCTTTTTAAATATTTGATATATATGAAAACGTGTCAATCCTCAAGGATTCATCATTTTTAAAGAAAACATAATTCGAATTTCATTAATGTAAACTGAAATATTCCCATTCTTCAATACGGAAATGCCTATAATCTCAATCCGTATAAATTAAATTTAAAAAAATTTTCTTTTTTCCATTTAAATAATCGGAAAAACGAAAATATATATGTTTACCTTACATATGTAGCTATATATAAAGACCAATTAAGAGATAATGCCAGCATTGCGATTAGAAATCTTACCAAATAAATAATTAAATAAACAATTGTTTTTTAATTTACCAAGTTTGAATAAGGATTTATGATTATATCCCTACCACAATCTCCTCCGTATTTAGTTAGCACGCATTCCCGTCAAAATTTTTTGTAAAACAATAAAAAAATTAAAAAATCAAATACAGAACAAAAAAATTGTTCCATAAGTAAATAAAAACTGCCACCTTTTTTTGTATAAAATCACAAAAAAAGATATATTTTTAAAGTTCTAACTTTAGTTATATTAACTTTTTAACGGATTCAGGAATTAAAAAAATAGAATCTACAGAAAGTCCGCTTTCTTAAAGAAACTAAAACTCAACCGGGCTAAAATGCTTAAACATTTATTTCGACTTCGATATCTCTGAAACTATAAGACATAGCCCAAATATATAATATAGTATTTTACAAACACTTTCTATATACAAAATTGCTTTTCTCTCACTTCATTAATAGACTTTTGACAAGTTTTTTAAAAATCAATGTACTAGAGGTGGTCAATTTTTGAGAATCACTGACTACGCTCCAGACCATTTAGGGGCTTTTATTTCTTTGGACCATCTCAAAAACATTTAAACTTTGACTGTGTGGTGTCTATTTGATCCATTTCAAATTGTTATATAAGGTTTGATATATGAATCCCCATGTAAATGTCAAAATCAGTAAAGAAATATCAAAAGGTACCGATAATATGGCATATAAAAAATATATTTTTTTATTTGGTGAAGTCGATTAGAACTGAATTGTTATTAAGCCGTTAGTTTATGGGTTTTAAGAACTTTCACTGATTTATTTTATTCAGATTTTGTTCAAATTTTCGCAGAATGGTCCCAAGAAATCCAAAAGCAATAAAGTTCATAAAAAATACGGTAGGATAAGGGGGGATATACTTCCCATACAAAACCAATTTTAGTTATTGAATATCTATATCACGAAAATTTCATTTGAAATTGGGAACCATTTTAGTTAAATTAAATTTTTTATTTAACATAATTTACAATACCAAGTCAACATGATATTAAACTGATTTAACATTATGTCTATGCTATCATGGAATCAATAAGGGATTCCATTAGAATTATTTACACAATATTATAATGGATATTAACAAATTTCTATATTATATTTATATTTATTTACATAGATAACAAACAAATATATTTTCAGATTACCTTCCTAAATACTTAAATCTATTTATGCACATAAACCTTTACTGTTGCGGATTAAAGAAAACTGTCAATTCTATAACATCTTTATGCTCTAAGACTGCACCTACATTCAATATTCCATGCGATCGAAGTATCTGTCTGTCGCACAATCTATTTAGCCGTAAATACAAATGAATGAATGAATGCATCCAACAATACAACCCACTGGGTTTTTATTTGTGCAACCAACTGACGATAATATTCAACCATCCATTCTCTCATGTATGTATGTATGTATGTATGTATGTATGTATGTATGTATGTATGTATGTACATGTGTACATATTTACAATTTTGCAAATTGTAAGTAAAGCTGTCACATGAGTAAACTCCATATGACAGCATAGACTACAAGTAGTCTTTACTATTAAATAAAAATTAATATAGAAGATGGACAGACAGACAGACAGACAGACAGACAGACAGACAGACAGACTATTCAGTCCAATATTCATACATATGTATATACATATTTCTATGTGTATGTGTGAATAAACATACATACAAATAAACATATTTAAATAAACGAAAAGATGAAAATTCATACTAAAAACTATAGACAGATATTTGAATAAAGGTGTATCTAAATTCCTACTCATATTTTATTTTGTATTCGTCTATTTGTGTGTAAACTCTCTCCATAGGGAATTAAACTTCGAAGGAATTTTGAATTCGTGACCACAAAACGCTGAAGCCAAAAAGAAGAAAAATAAACTGGAAAATAATAAAAATAAATATGAAATGTAAAAAATGGAAGAAAAAACTACTGACAGTTTAACAAGCAGTTACTAGAGGGAGCATGTGGCATTTGTCGCTTTTGTTGTTGACGTTGCAATAGATTTGCAAAACTTAATTCGCATAATACACACATTCAAACAAATATATGATCATACATCTATGTATATACGTTTGTGTATAAATATAGTTATAAGAAACTCACAACTGATGGGCGTAACTTTAGAAAGGTAAAAATATAAAAGTAAAAAAAGTGTAACATTTATAAGTAACTAGAAATAAAACAAAAACAATATGTAGATGGTTAAGCAACAGGGGCGTAGATTACAAAAAGAAAAATAATACAAAAGTGATGGGTTAATTCTATTTACATTAAGTTACGAGAATTTCATGTTTTCTTTTTAAAATGAGAAAAAAAAGGAATTATTACTTCAATTATAGATATTATTTTATGTTATTAAATTTATCAAATGCGAACAACTTTGAATCAATACACAACACTATTGAAATAACATTGCAAATGTTATAAAAGTAATAGTTAGTGATATCAAATAGATATTCAGGCTTTTTAGATTAATGATGTTTGGTACGAGCAGATCACTATCGATAAAATCAGCAAAATCGATTCAGATAAGTAATAATATAATAATACATATAACGCACTTTTGTATTGTTCGAAACCTAAGCAACTTTTTCACACTCGGTATGCATTGTCTTCTATATTCATTTGAAATAAATTAATGAACATTTTTATTCGATTTTCTATTTTATAATATTTCATTTATCCAAAAATATGGCAACAAAACCTAATTTTTATTGAAAATTATAATTATTTTAACTCAGCGCACTTTTTTTCATTGTAAATGATTCGTTCAAAATGATGTAGTCATCGCTTCAGATGTTAGTTTTTTAGTTTATTATTCCGTGTGTAACGCCAAGAAGCAATCATCTCAGATCCTACAATGTATATATATTATTTCATCAAAGCAAAAACTGAGTCGATTTAGCTATGTCCGTCTGTCTGTCTCATTCCCACGCCTATAATAATTGACCTAATTCAATGAAATTTAGCCACATCGTTTCTATTGCTATTTAAAACCAGCTATATCGGTTCATAAGCAATGAAGTTATAGACCGATATCTGAAATAACCTCAAAATTCCGAAAAAGAACTCTTTTAATTTCTTCTAAAATTGTAATTGGACTTAAACAAAAAATTAATTTTAGTCTACAATTGTACGTGCTCCATCATCGTGCAAAAGGTCATCAAAATCTGATTAACAGGAAAAAAGTTATAGGCTATAATATGCAAAATTTTTACACCAAACCCCAAATTCTGTGTGTCATATGGGCCTCAATTTTTAAGATAATTTACTGAAATTTGTCACATATATTCATTTTGATACAATAATAAATCCAAAGAACTTATATAGTTCTGATCATTAATTAACCCAGCTCTTATATAAGGGCCTTTCCCGGAATATGATTTAAAGCTTATAAAACTCTTAAATTTTAACCAATTCTATTGAAATTTGGCACAATTAATTTTTTAACTATATTAGATATATGTTATATTTTGATATAGCTCCCATATAACGCCCCTTTCAGAAAACGAAACAATGAAATAAAGACCAATTCCATTGGAACTCAGTACAATGAATTTTTTACTATTTTAAATGTATATTTTTAATTAGAACAATCTCGGTCCATATTTTGATGTAGCTCCCATATCAGGCTCCTCACCGAAAACAGTTTTCAGCTTATTAAACAACTAAATAAAGACCAATTCTATTGAAATTCGAGACAATTATTTTGCTAACTGTTCTGAAGATATTATATTAATTTCACCTACATCAGTCCATATTTTCTTATAGCTCCTTTTTAGAGGGATTTTCCGGAAACGGGTTTGAGTTTATAAAACATTTAAATAAAGATCAATTCCATTCAAATTTAGCACAATGATTTTTCTAACTATAATCAAAGTATATTATATATATGAACAATCTGGGTCCAAACTTTGCTGTAGCTCCCATATAAGACCCCTTCCTGGAAAACTGTTTTGAGCTTTTAACAAGCATATTTTTGGTTTTTATACCCTCCACAATATAAGTGGTGAAGAGAATATATTAACTACTGAACTGGCGTCTTTTCTTCTAAGAAAAATTTCACTGAGCTCTGTCAATTTACAGTAGGACAAGTATATCAGTGGAATACCTTATATTATATATCTTAAAAAAGTTATGGAACAACCCTCGTAAATTTGGTTTTATTATTTTTGCTTATGAGTTTAATATATTATTATGGTACTTGAATTTGTGGAAGATGTGGCAATAATGAATACACTCCAGTGATATCCAACAATACACCATAATATTCAGTTATTTAGGCTATTACACGACCTAACATGACCATTAGCAAATCTCGGCTTTGTGAATGAAACAAAAAACGTTTAATTCAGCCGCATGCTACCTTTCATGAAAGTGTTTTTAATGTCTCTACACCTGCACAAATAAATAAAAGTACCGAAAAATGTCGGGAAAGTATTTATTTTCTTTGAATTTAATAAAGTTAAGTATTTGTATACACAGAAAAAAGCTAGTAAAATTAACTGGAAAAGCTATAATCCAACATTCTTTCAGTTATAATTTTCCAATGTTGTAAAATCGATTTAGATGTTCTGACAAAATAACAATTATAAAAAATTAAGTTAACAAATTTAAAACGTCTGTCTAAAATTCTAAATTATAATTGTAATTATATAGAAATTATATGGATTTTCAAAATAATAATACTTTACATACTCAATAACTAAAATTTGCTTTATATGGGGAGTACCTTTCCCCTAAATCTACCCGTTCTACATTTTTTTCAAGTTAAACAGTTCGTTGAGAAAATGATTGGGACTAAATTTTAAAACTGTCGCCTTAATTGTTTTCGAGATATTTGTTTATTAATATTTGCTTTATATGGAGGGTACCGAAATTATTTATAGTGAACATTAAAGCAAAATCTAAACAAAATTAATCTGTAAAAGTTTTAGTCGACTTCGCTAAATATAAAATTATTTTTTCTATGCCAAAATATCGGTTCCTGTTGAAATTTCTTTACCTTTTGTTTAACCTGGTGCATGTGGGTTTTGTATATCAACCCTTGGGTAAAAATTTAAGGTCCCAAAATTGTATTTTTAAATTGAATAGAGATCATTTATTTAATTTATCTATATAAAAATTGTCCAATTATGTGCATAAGTTTGATTTAAATTTTTTATTATAAATAAATGGGGAAAATGCTGAACTTAATAAAATATCTCAAAATCGACATCGTAAAAATTAACATTTTGCAAAGCATATGGTATTCTACTGGGCATATGGTATGAAACGCTTTCACCCACTTTAAGCACATGATTAGGGCATTCAAATACCGAATAAAGTTTTTTTTTGCATTTCAGAAAACCGACCGGTTTCGAAGAATCTCAATTTTAAAATTATTTGACATGCCGTATTTTTCAGTCGATTAAATGGTTTTTAATGAAAGTCACTTTTAAGCTTTTCTCTATTATATGTAGCCTTATTTTTGCATATTCCGCCATGACTGAGTAAATGTGTAACACTTTTCATTCCATGTGTCCAGGGGACATTTTAACGGAGGGTTAAATCTACACATGAAGTGATTTCGAGTCGAACGATATACGAAAAAGAAGTAATTATCCTACCGCTTAATACCTCAAGCACTGCCATAGGTTGATTTGCCATTGTTACAAATTGGATATTTCATATTTTTTGCACAAACATTTATTAAAGAACTTATTTTTATATTATTTTCTGTCCATATGATTATTTTTAACAAATTCAATTAAAATTTAAATTCAATAAGTCAATTTTTAGGAAAAAACACCTTTTGACACTACGACCATGAAAAAACCAGAATTAGTGAATAAATTAAGTGACTAATACCTGGCGCACACATCGAAAATAATAATAAAAAATAACAAAAAGTAAACATTTTGATAAGATAAAATGAAGGAAAATAAATCTAGAATGAGACAAAATATGAAATTCAGTACCAAATTGAGATCAATGAAACTGAATGAAACAAAAACAGTGTTTTGAATTGGAAGGCGGAGTTATAATTTGTTATGTCCAAAAGATAATATTGTATATGGGAATGAATTGTTGTTGTTTTTGTTGTTAGCAATAGTGGTTGTTTACTGACAGTGACATGCAGCAGACAGGCAGACGGACATTGAGTGCTGACTGTGCCGTATGCGGGTAGTTGTGCTTGTGAATCAGTTGTGAATTGGTTTCACGCGGGAATGACTTGTTTTTGTGCGCACTCGTTAGAATTTTTTATCGTTTGAATATTAAAACTAAAGAAAGAAAGGGTTTTTGTTTTTGCATTTTGCTCGATCAGAAAGAAAATAAAAAATTAAATTAACTTTAATTAGAAAATCACATCAAAGAGAGAATAAAACGTTAGAAGCGACGGTATTTAAAAAAAAATATAAAGAATATTTTGTAACTGAAAACCTGTGGATATTTCGGTTACAAAACAGAAAACAAAAAACGAAAATTATAATAAATTAAATTTAAATGTGCCAAAATCAAAATATGAAAAATAATTGTCAATAATCAAAACATCAATAAAAAATCAAATTTTCTAAAAATAGAAAAAATATTAGAAAAAAGCAATAATTAAAATTAATAAAATCAAAAAGTGTTTGTGAAGATTAAAGAAAAAATAACAAAAATAGTAATAACCCATAACCGGTTATTAAAAAATAGATTATCCGGTAGTTTTAAGCAAAAATGATGGACATTAGCAGCATGTACGGTAATCATCATCCTCATCATTCTAATACTTATCACAGTGGTGCAGCTGGAGTACCAGATATGACCTCTGTTGGTGCTGCCAATGCATATCCCAATGCATATTTTCCCAACTCATCCGTCATGACACATGGGGCTTTACACCATCAACAAAATCATCACCTAAATACTGGTTACAGCGTTTATGATGGATCATCGCCAAACTACTATCAACAACAGCAACAACAATCATTGCAGACACAACAGCCCCAACAATTGACTCCACCACCAAGTCAACCACCGGTCCAGGGACAACCTTTATATTCCCATTCGCATTCCCATTTATTTAGTCCCACTGCTGCTGAATATGGTATAACCACATCTAATACTTTGGCTGCTGCTACCCCCACACATCCCTCCAATGCCAGTCACTCACCTAATGAAGCGGTTTACTATGAAAATGACTCGGTTCATGCTTATTATGCTACAGCAGCTGTGGCTACAGTTCCACCTGCCACTACAAATTCTCCTGTATCTGCCGCCAATGCTACAGCTCATTCTGCTCAAAATGTTCCCATGGATCCGGCAATAATCAGTTCTGAAAATGGTTTAAGCTACACTAACCTGGATTGTTTATACAATCAAAACTCTCCCCATCAACATTCTAATCCAAATACGTATTTGCCAGCTGAAGAAAAATATGCTTCAGTTTTGCATTCACAATACAACATGGATGATACCCTGATGCATTTGACAGCCAATGCAAATAATACACAACACCAACAACACTCACCACAATTATGGACTCATCAACATCATATGACTTCTTCATATCCTGGTTCTTTAGATCCCAGCGGTTTGCCCATGGATTCATATAGTATGAATCCTCACTTACATACTCATAGTATGTCACAACATTTACCTGCCCACAGTCAAGTTAACCCCCAATTGGGTGGCCAACAGCAAACATTATTACAACATCATTCACCACCCAATGCAACATGTGTTAATCAAAATTCACGGTCACAAAATGTAGTGTCACCTGGTGGCACCACTACCACCTCAACAACATCTACATCATCTGTTACTAGTACATCGGGTACAAATAGTGCTGGCAATTCCAACAATAACACCAATACTAGCCAAGCTAAATCTCCAAGCCATGGCAACAATTTACCCACCTACAAATGGATGCAATTGAAGAGAAATGTACCAAAACCACAAGGTAAGTTTTGGATTAGTTAATAAATATAAATACAATAATAATAAAAGTCTTCTGAAATGATTATTATTTGTTATCTCGCACGATTTAAACAAATAATTTCAATATAACTGACTGTCGGTTTAATTTACCTTCAATATTTTCTTTCTTGAGAATTTGTAATGAAAACACTTTGAAGCTTCGGAAATCTGGTAGCAATTTTGTAAGAAATTTATTTCAAAAAATTTAATAGCATTGCAGATCTTAAACCAGCATTAATTTCAAATAAGTTGGTGAGAATCCTTTCCTGCCATTTCAGCTTTATGTCCTTCTCAGTCTGCTCCCATTTTTCTTAAAACCAATTTTATTTCTTGAATTAGGTTGCCTAAATGTTCATAAGACCATTTGGATATTTAAATCAGCATGAACTTCCTTTGGTTATTAATTTTTAACTACCAAAATGGACTAAAAAGGTCGCTGTAGCTATGTTATTCTGAAAACAATCTCAATGTATTAAAAAAGATTCCTCATCCATTCATATTTAGAACAGGCTTTATTTATTGGTAACACTGCATGTGCCTATATTAAAACACCTACTTTCGGTCTCTCAGAAATTTTGATTGACTCCTACCTGGATATATATTTAACGCCACCAAGTGCAATATCAAGAGACAATAACAATTTTTTGTCTCCCAGTAAATTAATAATATACAATGCGTTCAACCACTTCATCGACCCCAAAGTGTATTGTAGGGAGACAGTAGTATATATTACAGTCTTCCTACGATTGTGTGCACTCAAGTGAGTCTATTGTTACCGTCTAGTAGTACAAACCCGTGTTTAAGCATTTTGGAATGTCGATTTGGACCAAAAATAATTACGATTTGGATTAATATTCGTAAGTTAAAAAAAAAATAAAAATGTTGGGTCCCATGTGACTAAAAATAGGGACTAAATTCATGGGATGTCGTAGGGAGACAGAGATTTTAAGGTCTCTTTACGATTGTGTGCACTCAAGTGAGCCTATTGTTACCGTCTAGTACAGCCCATGTTAAAGCAACTAAGAATGTATAGTTGAAAAACACAGACGTTTTGGCGAGTCGATTTAGATTAAAAATTTTTATGGGGCCAACCTAAAATTTTAAACTATTTCATGAAAAATACAGACGTTTTGGCAAGTCGATTTGGAATAAAAATGTTTATGGGCCCAACTTAAATTTTAACCTATTTCAATAGACTTCATTCAAAAAAAATCTTCTTTACCATATTTTATAGCGATATCTGTTGTGACCTGTAGAGTGTTTACAATATTTGCTGGACAGACAGCAAAGAAGTGATTCTGAATTGATTGGCTTACTAGTAGGGTATAATATAGACTGGAGATAATGTAGTGAATAGTGATGTTCCTTTAAAGGTTCCAAAATGTTAAATTTTATAAAGGGTATTTTAAAGTGCGCAATACTAAAGACAGTACTCTTTATACTTTTCTATGAGTGAGAGAGGATCTAGTCTAGTACTGAACTCAGAGCAAAATATTTTTAGTATTTAAATTAATGAGTTAACTGGAGATATGACAAAATATTAACTGTCATTATATATTCTACCGATACAGTTAATTGGTGCGTTTGTAATATTATTATTTTACATATGAATATGGACGAGAGCATTTAAGATTTTACAGAGCCAAAAGAATTATTATTTGTAGATTAAGTTAATGGTTTGTATTATATAAATGGTGGGATTGGAGTGATACAAGTAAAATATAGATTGTTATAATGACGAATTTGCTAATAATAAAACTTGACATGAATAACTTAATGAAATTTGCTCTAAATTTCATTCAAAAGAAGCATTTTTTTGCGATCAAAATGACTTGATTAAATTAAAATATCTTGAAATATTGATGAACAAAACATAAATTTTAAATAATATTCATACTTTCTTACGGTGTAAAACATATTTAATTGTAAAACAATATTAACGGTTTTAGTTGAAAATCAATGAAAGTTCTAGTAAAAAATTTTTGTACTGTAATGCCTTATTTAAATTCCGAATAATATATTACATCTTTTATCTCATTACTCTCATTGAAATTTTAATTAATTGTTGTTTTATACAGCTGCGGTCAAACTAATAGCACCACTCACATGTAACAGTTCCGTTGCTGATTTGTGTTATATATTTTTATCTACAATTTTGTAGTCCCGCAATTTAAAGAATTTGATTATAAAGACAAAATTAAGTAAAAGAGTATTTAGTTGCTTCCTTAATACATAATTAAGAACATTTTTAGGCAGCATGTTTAAAATTTAAATAATGGGTTGGTCTAAACACTTTAATTCAAAAAACGCGTGAACTCATTAAAAAGCCTTGTTCTGATGAAAAAATTTATACCGAAATAAAAATTATTATTGGACAATCAAACAAAATAATTAGAAATACCATAACCTATAAATTAAAAGTAGGGAGACATGGACAAAAGCCCATAGACCATAAACAGTCGCCTACTTAACTGCACCTCATATCTTTAAATAGATTAAAGTTTGCTAAAACTTACTTCGTTTGGCATATTGAAAAAAGGGAGTAGTATTCTGTGGACCGATGAGTCTAAATTATTTATTATTTGTAAGGATGCCTCTTAACAAGGAATATAAATTAAAAATTACAATAAAAACCATTTAAACACTACGGTTCTAGTGTTATGGAAAGGATGTGTTTTTCCTATTATTATGCTGGACCTATTTAACGTATTACAACTATTATGGATTTGTCAGAAAATATGAAAATGTTAGACGAATTTATGCTACCGTATGCATCTGAAGAAATGACCCTGATTTGTGCTATGCAACAAAACAACCCTGCGAAACATACCACCAATAGAGCTAGAATGTTGTTTCATAAATGACATGGTCTTCCCAGTCTCACGATGTAAATTCATAATTTGTCTACATACGTATAACAAAAGGGGTCGGTAATTAAACCGACCAATAATATCAATTTTTGGACCACTATAGGCATAAAAGTTGCCAGATGTAATAAATTCAATAGGAAGGCGATGATCAGCTGTTATTACTAACATGGAAAATACTACAAAGTGCAAAGAATATATAGTAAGTTCGATAAATAATCCGATAAAACACCAATAGAAAATTAAATAACAATTATTTATTTTTGTCTTTTTATTTCGACGCCAGATTTGATCAATGTTATATAAATGTTTCTCTTTTTTCACTAATTTTGAACCTAATTTTGATTTTATTAAACCGTAATATAAGAACAGCTTTTCAATCAAATGGCTTTTATGACTTATTAAAGAAGAAATAATGTATGTGGTGCTATTATTTTGACCGCAGCTGTATGTATGATTTTGGATAACTATTTTAATACAGAGTTAAAAACGCATATTACTTTATTTTATCATACTTAACACAATGACTATTACAATTTATATTCCTTTTCATTATAGAACATGCAACAATATTTTAATCATAATATTTATACACCTTCTTCTGAGAATATTTGACTCGTGTCCCACCTTATGTGGAAAATGATCTTGATATCACAATAAAGGAATAAACTAAATAATCTAGATAAGAAATACTTTAAATCAGCTTAATTTAATACAAGACAACAATAATGCAAAATAAAAGCGGATTTAACTTGTAAAATTCCAAAAAAGAAGTGAATCAGATTAAAAAAATAAAAAAAAAATCAATAACAATAAAATTTAAATTTAAAATAAAAAGAGAAGATTAATTGTATTGTTGGTCAATCAAAAATTAATTGTTAAATTGTTCATTTTAATTTTTTAACATTAAACTTTTTTTAATAATTTTTAATACCAGTTTAATATAAAGTTTTCTATCAAATTGATAAATTCAATGAATGAATGAAAAAAAAAACAAACTTAATAAATTTCTAATAACCAGTTAATTTTTGAAAGACTCTTTCTTTATTTCATACCTTTAATCACAATAACAAGAAAGAAGGCGAGGAGGAAATTAAGATGATGATGATGATGATGACTGCGTAATGTGAAAAGAAGAGAAATAAAAAAATGATTGACAAGCCAAGATATTTCAACTAACAATCAGACGTCCAACTGAGGGTATGTCACCTAAAAATATAAATGCTTGTCGTTTTGAACCCAAATGTTTGATTGTCTTCTTCTATATGTGAGAGAGTATTTAATAAAATAATTAGGGAAGGACCTATTTAAAATGGGTAGATATAAGGGAACTCTTGGAAATGCTCAAAATAGATCGACAACAATGCGTCCAAAGAATGTATTCAGTAGTACCTTTTTAATATAGGGAGAAGATTGTAATAGTATGTTTAAATCCACTAAGAATACAATACCCTACACCAAGATGTGAGCATGGAAAATTGTGAATCGACCCTCTTAGAATTTAATTCTTTAATTTTTTATTACATAAAGGTTTATTTCATTGAGATTTTTCGGAATTGACAGATTTATGAAAGCGAATCCTCTCAAAATTTTCCGGTTGTATAAAATATAGAAAACAGTATTCAAATATAAATATTTTTAAATTTACATTCCTTAAAGTAATTTTCGGAAGTAGGTCTGCATTAATGCTACGGTCATTTGCAGATCGATCTTCTTAAAACTCGTCAAGCAGACTTTTACTAATACAGTATATTTTTTCGCCATGTTTCATAAAATAACCTTATATGTGTATTTTATAACCTCAATAGTCCTATCCTTCGTCCTTGATCCAAAAAAATACCTATAGACATACCAGATCGACGGGCATTATTCAATCGTCTCAGAAAGAAATTTTAAAGAGATCGGTATACGTAAAGGTGTAAACATCTGCTCAAAAATACATAATACTACGACCAATTATGCTTATGTAAGGAATAAAAATTGGTCTAGCGACCTATCAAAATCTGGCATGCTTTCATTTTTAAACCCTATAGGTAAGTGAAAAATATTTCACTTTTAAGAAAAGTGTCTCGCTAGCAGGTCTCCCTATTTTGGCTCAAGGTCCATGCCTGTTAAAATTGATGATGATGGGTCCATTATTTCACCTAGCCCCCATCCAAATGTTCCTCCTATAATGAGATTTTAAAGTCATAATAGCCCTATATTTATCGACTATAGCGTGGGGTTTCTATAAGTATTAGAATAATCGATCAAAATATTCTCAAGTTCTTGGAAATCTCTCTAAAATGTTAATTTTTTTTAAATGAATTTAAGGCAAACACCTTTTAAATATCTGCCATATAAAGCCTAAAATATAGTGTAGAATATTATATCGTCAGACTGGACCTTTTATATCATAATCTCTCTCTGAAATTTCACACAAATAGCTCCCTAATAAAAAATTTAAATAAATTCACATTTAGCATACACCTAAATAAGTATCTAGATTTCATTCTAAATATATGTGTATGCATTTGTTTGTGTGTACAAATCATGACTGTGTGATTATGACATTTCATAATTTTTAAAATTTCTTTATTCTTGCAGCAGCATCTTCTGTTTTTTTTCTTCTTCTTTCTCTTTTTATTAACATTTTGAACTTGTAGTTGTAGTTGTAGTTGCTGTTGTTGTCATTATAATAGTGTGTATGACTGTTTTTAGTATTTAAAATAAAAAAGAAATATATAAATTCAGATAATTTTGTCAATTTTGTGCAGTCAAGTTGTCACTTGTCAAGTGTTCGCGTAAAATACAATGAATTGGCTTGAATCACTAAAAATAAACTAAAACTAAAACTGAAAATTTTCAGAACAAAATACATACATATGAAAAAAGTTAGCAAACTTTTTTTTTTTGCAAATTTTGATAAATATCTTAAAAGGAAATATTTTTAGCATTAAGTGAACAAAAATCAAAAAAAAAAAATTAAATCAAATCAAATGAAATATTTGCAAATATTTTAGAATCAATTCAAAGTGACATTTAAAATTATTATTTAATTTAGCTGGTTTTTCATTTGATCGTACTGTGAAATATTAATGGTATTCATAAGAGTTATTCACTTGATATTAATATGAAAATAAGCTCCAAAAGAGACACCCTAATCCGAATTTACTTAAAAGATTTAAACATGTTTCAACATTTCCGACTGATTTTATAGAATTAAATACGTTGTTATGTTTCTTTAAATGTCATGTAATTCCATTATTACTTTCAAAAATCCTCGATTCTGATAAAATTTGCATCTATTGCATTGCTTTAAAAATCTTTATTGAATTTAAGGCAACAGATCTTTCAATTTTGCTCTGAAGTCAATTGAAAGTCTTATATCGTAAGTTTCAGTTGCAAATAATAGCCTGAAGTTTTTTGAATTTATAGAACCCATGCGATATGAAATCCCGTATATCAGTCATTAAACTCAATCATAAACCCGACTTATTCTTTATCGTTTTTTTATTTTAAATTTTGGAGTTATAAATTTAAGTTTAAGCATCAAATCCAATTCTGTTCATATAAATAGTAAAAGAAAGTCAGAAAAAATAACGCCCAAGATAATTAGTGGAATTTACAGAAGTGAATGTTTAAATGAAAAAGCATTCACAATTTTCCGAATTTAGACTAATGTCGTTTGCTATAGTGTAGTGAAAGAAACAGCAACATTATTTCTTCGTACCTGCTCAAAATTGTAAAATTTTATGGACATTAATTACATGGGCGTTGAATAAGTATATAAGGGTTGCCAATATGCATTATGTTGTTTTGATTAGACTCATTTAAAAGAAAAAAGAATTTTATATTCGCCTATGCCGAATCTTCGATATTCTGCACCACAGTTGTTTGAAATTGATATATTAAGTTTCAAACATACACAGTGTAATACTGATATATAAATTCAACTACAGATGCAATATATAGTCAAATTTTTGAATATAACTTTTTTCTGCTGAACCAGCTTTAATCATTATTCTTTGCTTTTACAGAACGCATTGATGTATTGTAGTCTTTTTCTCAATATATGTGCCAAATTTGACGGTAATTGATTGCTTGGCATGTAATCTTGGTGTTTTAACGTGGTAATCACAAATATCTGTTATAATTTTTCTCTACAGAACTCTTATTTACAATATGGATAACTATCGTTGAGAACGATATATATAACCTACAAATTGTCCTTTAATTTTAATTGTACGTAAGGCTGTATGAAAAATGATATGATAGGGAATTAACTTGCTCTTTCTTTCAATTAAACCTTATAATACATGATCCAAAAAGAAATGTCTGTATTTTAAAAATGGACGAGAAATAATGTTTAATTTCCTAGATAATCAATTATAGCATACGAAAAAATTTAAGTGATATTCAAATATAAATTTCACATAAATAAATTTGCTCTAGTGAATACCCTAAATACTAGATTACTGTTCCCATACAAGTATACACATATAGACTATAAGTTATTTCACACTAGTAAAATAAATTGTAGAGCAATTTACGAAATTCCATTTACCATATCAACAAATTATTGAATGCGTTTCAATTTTTTTCTTTTCTTAGTTTTTAATTTTTTTTTGCAAGCAAAACTTCCTACCAAACAACAAGTTTAATTAATTACAAGATACGCTTTATTAACTGCTGCTACAACAGCCACCACATATGAATATGGAATGACTGACTAACTGATACACACACAAACATACACTCAAATACATACTATGATCTCTATATTGTAAACAGTGCTTGATGCCAAAGTCAAGCAGACATGTAATGATTAAGTAACCGAAAAGTCAGTCAAGTGAATTGAGTTTGTATCTCGCCATCACCAGACTATATGTATAAATAATTCATACATTCGTATGTATGTATGATTGCTCTCAAACATGCCAATAAAAATGTAATAAAACAAAAACATAACTAAATAAAATATTCAATGCTACTACAACCATTTATGATCATGATTACTGATTATTTTTTTGAACAAAAAAAAAAAATGAAACTAAAACTAAACTAAAACTTTTTCTTGTTTTTATCCTTACAAACACAAAGAACTGTATGAAATACTAAAGCATTCATATGCATGTATGTAAATATGGTTGATGGTGTATGAGCATTTTTATACTTTCGAATGGATGACATGACAGATGAAGCAAACAATCATGCTCACAGCCAGACACTAACTTCATCAATATCTTATGTGCTCCTTAACATAGTAAGTATGAACTGATATCTACATTCGTATGAGGAGCTCTAAGAGCTCTGAAGAACATAAATTGCATCTTACGCATAATCTGTACATGAGTGTACTTGTTGGTTGAGTCCAACAAACCATTCAACCATTGAACCATCCATCCAGTCATCCATGCAACCACCAACCCGCCATCCAACAAACTCAACCAGCCAACAAACGCACCAACCAACTAACGATCCCAACATAAAAAAGACTTTAAATTTAACTCGTAACATTCTTTTGTACTCGCATTTCAATAATAATTTTTTATGACAAGCAACTTGACTTCCAGATCAGTAACAATTTTAAATTGTTTATTTGTTTTGTTTGACTGGCTTGTTTGACTCATGACTATACATAATTTACATACGTACACACACATACATATACAGAAACGTACTTATATTCACTAATACTACATTAAAGTAAACAATGTATTCCTGAGATTACACCAGACACTTAAATTACATCTTTATAACTAATATTTGTATATTTTTCGAGAACCTTTTATTTGGAGTTAAAAGAGTTGGTCCAACCAAAATGTAGGAAGCGTGTTGACGACACTTACAATGATTAAATCAATTGATTCCTACAAGCATATATTTTCAAATCTTCATTGAAAATTCGACACAGATGTTTAAATGTTGAGCGTGACGGCTTTTTTACCGCTCTTTTGCGAACAACATCTTTGTTTTCAATAGAATTAACTGGGTAAGCATTGACCCAGAGACTACAATTCACGGACCATAAATGTTACGAAATGCTCTACCATTCTTTTGATACCCTCCACTAACACAAGTGGTGATATTACGTTTGTCATTCCGTGTGTAATTCCAAAATGCACACATCCATTATTATTGTCCTAAGAAGTTTTTAAAATAGGTTCAGTAAAAAAGTTATAAACCCATATCTGAGACAACCTCATAAAACTGAAAAATTATACCAACAATTATGATTAAACGGCTAATTTTTATGAAATTGGGCACACTGATATTGCCTTTAGTGTGAAACGTTACACAGAAAAACAATTCAGTAACGGGAAGTGAGGGAGTATGTATGTCCCTTACAAACGAAACATTTAATATCACATATCTCTATAACTAATACGGGAAGTAAAAAATTCGAAATTTTAAATATGTTTAGAGGTGAAAGTTATTAAAGATTCGGCATAGCCGAATATTTATGATAACCGATTTCCTATCAAATTCATTCTAATTTCACTAATGGTCAATATTCCCTATAAACGTACTCAATTCTTACAAAATTTTATAAAATAATTGTAAAAGTAATTTCCTCTTTGGAGGAAATTATTCTTAATTAATTTAGTGTAGTCTAAAGCTTCTCTATTGGACGTGTTCCTGGAAATGTTCTCAGACTGGTGTAGAGATGAATTTCATACTCAATTGTGGAATTTAAAATCAAATGTTAGTTGCCAGACTAAAATGATTGTCGAAAATTAATAAATATTAGTGCCCTGATCCATAAGTTTACTTTGAAATCATAGCACTACTCTCGCTTTTTATCAAGCGATTTGAATTTTCTTTTAACTTAATTTTTTCCGAAGGCATATTTCAGTGTATAGTCGGCCAGAATCTTTTTCTTTTGGAAAGTATTCTGAAACTTTTTGTCGGCTGGTTGGTTTTATAATAATTCCGATGCCAGAAAAATGAACCTTAATAACTTTAATGGTCTTCATGGTCTTAGTTGTAGGGCCTCAAAAAAGGTATCTCGAATACCAAATTTTTAGGAACAGTGTGCGTAATAAGAAGAATTAGTGAAATTTGATAAGAAACAAAACTTGATCTAGGCCCCGTACCTCCACTCGCGAATTAACTATTTGCTTTCAAAATTATATAACTGTACCCTACTGCTATGGATTTATCAGATTTCATATAAATCGGGCGTTCGAAAATTATAGTGGCATATATTTCCAAGATAGTAAATTCTGTCCCACTGTGCGGCGGAAGACATTAAAAGTTGTTGAAATATTTTCTCATGTGCATAGGGCCAATATCAATCGCCTTACTTTTACAAGATTTTTTGTGGTTCGTACTCCCTTCTTGATTTCATGTCTAAGATATTAATTTAAAATTTATTACAGTAGAGAACAAAAAATAATCTATACGTTTTAATATAATTTGAAATATTATTTGGTATCATGGAAATATCAGGTAGATATGGACACAGTTATATCGACTCAGACTTCGATTGATATCTGAAGCAAGTTAATATATTTGGATATTACAAATTGTACAGAATGGAAGTGAAAAACCTAACAGCCAATAATGAAACCGGACTGGAAATTGGATTTAATCTTGCGATTATCAATACTTAAATGGACCCCTAAAACTTTGTTTCATTATTCGTAATGCGTACATCAAGTATTAAGTGTAAAACTGTAATATCTGCATTTAATTTCCTCTGTTAATATATATTTTTTGTTGTATTATTATATGGCGTCTGTTTGGTTGGTTGAAGAATACTTGGTTATTGGTGTATTATATTGAAATATCAGTAGGATGACATCTTCTGATATGGGTAATGTAGTAATGACACTTTTGAGTTAAAAAACATTACAATGAGCAACAACAAAACAATCTAGAGAAAGAAGTTCTTTCTTATTCTCTTTATAACCGCATTTAAAATTATCCAGATGCAACAGATAATATTAAAAAATAATAAAAATAATATTTTATTCAAATAAAAATAAAAAAATATGAATTAAACAAATTCAAATTTCAATATTTTTTATTTATCAAAAGTGAAAGTCAGAATTTAAATTTGGAATGGAAACACCTTGAATTGTTCATTTAGATTATTTAAATATCAATAATATTTAATATTTTTAGAATCTTTCAAAACAATTTTTTAAAAAAATTAATATTAAAACGAAAAACTTGTTGATATATATTTTGTGAATATTGAAACTATAATTAATTAATCTTTGTTTTTATTAACTATTTTGAACTTGAATTATTTACAACAATTATATCGAAACTCCATATGTCATATTTCGATATGAAAAATGTTTTGGAATTTTTAATTCAATTAGACCAGCCCCTTTTTTGAAGAGTTTATAAAGAATTTAAGAATTTGGCGCCACATAATCCATCAAAACATATATTTGACAGGAATAGCTGTGTTAAATATAATTTCTTATCAAATTGTACGTGTTCGAGAAATGGGAGTTTTAATTTTATGAAATGATAAATTTGTTTATGTTCTATAAATTTGGGAATTTATAAAAAAGTGACCTTTACAAAAACTAAATATTTGTGGTAAAAGAACTCGAAATAATTTAGAAGTGAAGCACATATTTACGGGCTTAAAACTTATTATATAAAAAATACAAAATTCTTATTAGTTTTATGAATCTGCTATTCGCGAAATGAAATTATAGTTTTTGCAAAATCTTATTAACTTGACTTGAATCCCAAGGAATTAGTAATGCAAAATCAACATCGTAGATTTTTGATTTCAAAAAATATAAATTATTTTTTAGATGTAATGAAATTAAACTGCAAAAAATATTTAAACAAAAATACAGTGAAGCAAAATCAGTTTTTTAAATAAATCTGTAATTATTGATCGGATGGTTTGATTTATATATTTATTTTACACAACAATAGCAAAGAAGTGTAACTATAAATTTGAAAGTTGGAATCCCATAGCTGGTCAATCGACGAAGTTAAAACTTTTAATGTCTGTATCCAAAGAGAGTTTTATTGTTCTTTCAAGGTCTATTATCAAAAAAGATATATGATATTGCCCTATTTTGAACTGCTTAGATTTGGCTGTAACCCAACAGAGCTTTGAATAAAGCAATAAATTCCTGACGCAGATATACTCTTACATACTTCTGTACTTAATATATTTCGAGATGCACTGGATCCCGTACAAAGAATTTTTTGCTATTGTGACCGAATTTAGCGATATTGTTTTATAAGAATTCCTATGTACAAGAGTAATTATACACAATTTTAAGAAATTTAAGAACTTAAAGAACGATACTTTTAACGACAAAAATAGAAAATATTTTTTTCAAAATAGCAGTTAACTAACGGACTGTTGAGACTTTACGAAAAATTTTTCTCGTTAAAATGTTACGGAATTGCGCTACTGAAATTATGAGCCAGAAGTAAAGAACTTCCAAAGAGTTTTGAGGCAAATTAACATAAAATATTGCTCATGTTTATAATGCGAAAACATTTACACCGAAAAAAATCAATGTAAAATCAATTAAAGTTGAAATAATTTAACTCTTATTCAGTTATGATTTGGCTTCATGGAAAAAAATAAATATTTAACATTGTTTCACAGTAAATACAATTTCTTGAGAATATTGTTGAAATTTTGCTATTTAAAAATAATTTAAAAAAATTATCGTTGTATTATTTTATATATTAATATCGAAATATTCTAATTTGTACAATAAGACGAATTTCGAATAATAATAACAATTACAAAGTTCAAATGACTGAAAATCTGAAGCCAATTGTTCATTCCATGACCCTTCAATACCCACTATGAGTTTTGTATTCAGACCGAAATTAAAGTACTGCCTATAATTTTCTAAAGAATTTTTTAATATTGTGTGTTTCTTATTACAAAAAATATAATCAAAAAAGATATAAATATAATGAAAGAAGGCGTAGATTTGATGAAAAGTGGTTTAAATTTCAGCCAACGAAACCTTTATTCATCATAACGAAAATTTTCGTTAATTTTTCGTTAATTCTCCAAATTGACGAAAAATCGTCAATTTGATTTTTTGAATTCGTTAATAAAAATGTGGTTAATTTGAATAAATATTATTCAATTTTAATAATGCATAAAATAACAAAAACAATATTTAAAAATATCAACATTTACATATGCATATGTACTTGTAAATAATTTATATAAAATGATTTTCTTTGTTATTGTTGCTGATATTTCATTATTTATTTAATTATTTAATAAAAAAGCAAAACAAAAAATTTTCAACTTGACATTATAAATCAATTGTATTAAAATTATGATCTGGCCATCAAAGCAGCCGCTCTAAGTGAATACCAGACCCAAGGGCTTATATTTTGGACAAGGTGTCACCAGAAGCTCTCCAAAAAAAAAAACAACATACAATCACAAGTGACTAATTGAAAAAGTATAAAATTTAATACAATTACAATAATATGAGTGTGTATGTGTGTGTGTACCTTGGCAAGTATTTAGAAGTTGAAGTAGGAATGTATGAGTGTGTTTGTGTTTAGAAGGTGTGAGTTAACAAAATAATTGTTTGACTCTAACACCTGAATTGTTTAGTGCGTGTTTCAGTTTTGCCGACGGCAAGGCAGATATTTATTTCACAATTACCTGGATTTTATATATATTTTTTTTATTATTTCTTCTTGTTAATAATGAGATATCAATTGAACATATATAAAAATGTGGGACCAATAAACATGATACATTAAAATTTATAATAATGAACATTTACAAGTTTTTTTCCTTTTTTCCATTTTTATTTAATTGTCTCCGGTTGTAAAGTTAATATTTTTCTTATTTGGAGCTACATTATTGCCACTGTCATTCTAGTCCAGTGATACCTGGCTCTTTTATAATGAAATAAAATTACAAAATGTCTAAAAATACTTTTCTTGTTAAATCGAAATCAAAAAGAAACCGTAAACAATTTTCTTTTGTTTTGATATTTCTTGTTGCTTTTTCATTATCAAATAAATGTTTTTTTAGGGCCAGAGTACTTCTTTGGGGCTGTTAAGAGTTGTCATTTAAAAAGTGCTTTGAAAAATAACGATCATTATAATGTTTTGTTTGATTTAAATCAGACCAGGCCCAAAAGTTTATATTTACTTGTAGAATGGACAACAAATACGTTGGGAATTCCGTAAAATAAATATAACTTGACCATTGTTTTCTTTCATTGCACAAAAAAAAAAAAAAAAAAAAAAAACAGGGACGTAGCAACATAATACACTTAGAACTCTTTTGACAGAGTTTATGAGTAAAATGAAAAATTGTTGAATGTACGAAATAATATCAGTTACAATCTCTAAATAAAATTTCAAGTAATGTCATTCGACACTTGAGTTGTATATCACTTTTTTACATATTAAAAAAATTTTATATTTCCAATCAACTTCAAACCCATTTTAAATGTTCTCTCTTTAAAGTTCTTTTACCGCACACATTATTAATCCCAATCCTTTATGACCGTAATAAGAGGATTAGGTGTTACATGAAGATATATTTTAACCAGTAGTAAGTGGTGATAAGAAATTAAAGCTACTTGACGCCAACATATTAAAGTAGACATTTTAGTGTTCAGTGCCTTTTTACTTCAATTCTTTCAAATATTTGGTTTTTAATATTAATTTATGATTTAATATTATTATTATTTCTTTTTTTTAATTTTATTATAGTTTTAAATAACCACAGATGTCACCCAGATTAAAGTATTAAATTTAATAACATTATTGACTTAATTTGTACATAGAAATTTTATTAACTGTTTTTAACAAATACCTATTTAGAAGCAAACTCTAAATAGGTATTTGTTAAAAACAGAAAAAAAACAACAAAATAATCAAAATTCACAATAATTAATCTTATCTGCGTTGGATTGAAATATTGGTTAATCGTATTTCGCATCACCAGACAACTTGGCTAAAAATTCACATCATTCAAATTAACCTTGACAAGGTTTTAAATAGTATATGTATATTTATGTTTGGTGATCCCATTAAAACACACTAAGGTTATTGACGACGGTTAAAAGGGCTTAGTCCTTAAGTGAGTGGTTGATTTGTGTGATATTTCTGGAAAATGTTCTTCTTCGGAATAGGATTCAGAACAGGTACTCGGCTAAATAACAAGTTAAAACCAGTAAGAATGATATATTCGTCAATGTATCAGATGTATTTATATATGAAGTTGCAACAACATTAAAATTGACACATTCACTCTAACACGCCTTATTCACATACACACTAATAACAACAAACTGTTAATGTATGATATTATGAGTTATAAAATTTTACATATTTTGACTATACCTTTTTTCCATCTTTCCGATTTTGAGTCTTGGAATACTAATGGACTATAAATAATAGTATAATTTTATTTATTTTTATCTGAAAGTAGTTTATGAAATGGTAAATGACATTTTTGCCTTCTAATATGTTTTTTCCGTTTAAGTTCCCTTGATAGTAAGAAGGTAACCAAAAGGCCCACATGTTAGTGTTCCCAAAAAAACGAAACGTATTTGAAATATGAATAAATATTTTATCGTCATAGTTTATCGAGCATGAATATGTCATACCCTGTTCCATAATGCAAGCATGAATTAGAATTAGATTTTTTGATTTGGGATTTGTATAAAATGTTAAATTCAAGTATTTTTATGAGGTGGTTATATGAGGACTATATAACCTAGTGCTTATAAACTAATTCTCAAAATGATTGATTGGATGTTTTCTGGTTTCAATTTCAACTTCTTTTAGACGTATGCACTTAAAAGGAGGATCTGTAGGGAGCCAGAGTTGGCTTGTGAATCTGGACGGATTAACTTAAGTTGTATGAGCTTGAAACTCCATTTTGAGGGGACATTTCTTTGAGAGCTACCTTTAAATATAGAACCGAAAATAACTAAATCCAGTAGTTTTCGTCATTTTCCCAAAATAATGATATTTATCATATTTCATAATAAAAATTTCAAAATTGCGACTGTAGAGTGTACATGATGTTTATATGGACAACCAGCTCGACAGAGAGATGGACATTGTTAAAACGATTAAGAAATATTTTTCATCTTTGTTTTTTCCAAAATTTTAAATTTCTCTCTTTTTTAATTTTTCTCACTTAGAATTAAACTCTTTTCGAAGAGCAATAAAAACAAAGCTTTTTTTATTAAAATTAAACTCTTTAAAAGATCTGATCTTTTGAAGAGCGGAAAGATGACTAGAAAATCATACCTTGGCTTTAATGCGGCCTGACAACAACAGGCGATCATAGTTCAATTATAGAATTGTCAGACACGGATACCAAAGTAAAATATACGGCCAATCATAACTTTCAGCTATGGTCTATATTTCTATTTAATTGTTTTTATATAATTTTTTATGAGATTATATTTATACCTTAAATATGCGTTTTTCTTCGGAAGCCGAAAAAAAGAGACAAAGTTGAAATTAAGTTTCAACTTTGTTCGCCAAAAGAAAATCAAAAAATTTTGCACTGAATTTCATTCTCAATTACATGGGTATTGAAATACGATCTTTTAATTTGACCCCGCTCAACCCTCTAAATGATAAAACAGCCTAGTGCTATAAGAAAATCTATTAAGGGTAAAATCGCATTAAGAAATTATACAAGTATTTTAGAAAATGTAAATAAAAGATAAAATATCTATTCCGTTCCATTTTATCCATTAACATTTAGTTATGCAATACACTTTTAAACAAATTCAAATGTGTCTGGATGGATATTTTACAAATATTGAGAGTGTGTCGTCCATGTCTAATATTACATAAACCTCTAAAATATTTCCATAGGAATGGCACAATAAGTGTTTCAATATTTGTTAGACTTGTGCCAGTCGCAGCCGTTTTCTTTACAGAGTAAATAAATTTAAGGCAAATAAATAGTTGGGAGTAAAACTAATATTAAAAGAAGAAAATCATAAATACTAGATTCATGTGAGTGTCTTCAAAAGCCTTTTTAGAATGTTGAAAATCTATAATTTATCTTTCTTAATGTTCTTCCTGAACAGTTTTAAGTAATTATCAATGTAACTAATTTATTTTATCTTACATTACAAATCAGTTTAAGATAAAACAATGTTTTTTTCAATGAAAGAGTAAATTAATTGTCAACATTGGATCGTTGTAATTAATTTAAACCCTGTTTCGTTTTCCAATTTTAAAAGTATTTGATTGTACCCACATAAATGAAGTAAAAGTACAAGAATTCATGTCTCTGAAGATTTTTGGATGTATTTTTTTAACGAGTTATCGTTTTAAAAAATGTTTTCTATTTAATATTGAAAATTGTCTTTTTTTAGTTTTCAATTTATATTTCTATTTTCCATTGAAATCCAAATATGTGTCACGAAATGTAAAAACAATTAAAAATGAAATTATTTTAAGGGTCAGTTGTAAATTGAAAGTTTAATATAGCCCCACCATTCGCTTTGAATTATGTATATGTGGATTTTATGTTTAAAAGAACAAAATTATCTATATATAATTAAAGGGGTCATAAGTTCTGATTATTGCTATTCGTACTATTCGTAGGTTTTGTGGATTAATTTGTGTGACTAATTGTCTCAGAAACACATTTTTCTAACAGTCTGTCAAATATCTAAAGAATTATAACAGCAATAGTTTTCAGATTCGACCCCAATCACTTTCTCAAGAATTTTTTTACTGATCTAAATATAGGAAGGGTAGAATCAAGGGAAAAGGTGCTCTTATAAAAAGGAACTATTAATTATCGAATATACAAAGAACTATAAAAGGGGGAGTATTAAACTTAGTTCCAATTGCATTTCTCAAGGATCTTTTTTACTGGCCAAATTGTAGAACGGAGAGGACCATGGAAAAGGGTACCACCCACATCGGATATTAGCTAGTATGGTATATAATAAATAAAAATAATAATTTGATTATAATATAAATCATCAGCTTTGAACCAAAACACTTAAAACACTTAAACTGAGTCCGATAGACTTTACCTTCATTAACAGACTCATGGTAAATTCTTCAAATTGTCTATTTCACATAGTGATTGAAGACATACATCCCAACATATATATACATATATTTTCTATCAAAACACATTTGTTTTGATGTGTGAACGACGAGTATTACTAACAAAGAAGATATTTATCTTTTATGGTTTTAATTCTATTCCTGGTGGTCAATTTTGGGTTTTTTCTATTTTATTTTTTATCATTTAACCACTTTTTTTTACTGAAATGTAATAATTAATTCAATTTTTTTTAAATAAAGTCTTTGCCACTTTTCAAAACACTCGACCCCAAAACTTTTAAAATACTAAATACTCGGGAAAAGTGGTTAAGGTATAGAGTTCGTGTATATATGCATGTGTATGTGAATTTTTTCTGTGCTGTTCAAAGTGCCAAGAATGACATTGCGTGCAAGTGTCAAAAAATATCACAACATCACATCAAATAAATGTTAAAATAAAAAAATAAAAACTAAAGACTAAAAACTAAAGAGTATAAAAAACGAAATGTTCACAAAAAAATATAAATATTAAATAGTAAAAGTCTCAAAATATAAATATAAATACAAATACGAATGAATGAATGTTTCTGTAATAGTATGAGTGTAGATTATGATTAGAAACATTCAACAAAAAATTAACAATTATAATAATAGAAGACGCTTGAGGGAGGGTCCGTTCAACACACCAACACTTATTCATATTTAGACTCATATGCTCTAATAAATAAAGTTCATAATTTAAGTTCTATTTAATATTGAAATCATAAATTGTGGAGGTTAGAAAAATTTCATTTCATATGACTGACAGTTTAGACTTGTTGTCTAGTGTAACTCTACACAAACCCAATTTTAATAATATAAATTTATAAGAGGAAAGGAATATTCAAAGCAGCAGGTATCTCTATTATATTAAAGAGTTTTATTAGTTATTTCTTGTTTAAGGGGACTATGTTTTACATTTTAAGTCGAATAGATTTTCAATATTTTTTTACATCTTTTTTATTTGGGACGACATGTATTTAATCAGCGCATAGTGGAACAGAATTCAAGTTTTTATGTATCTAATAGATTTTTTAATAAATTAAATATTGTGTATCAGCGGTGACTAATAATTTTGTAGATCAAAAGTGACCTAATTATTATAACTACTAAGTAGGGCTTAAAAAAATATCAGTCGTTCCCGGGAATACATTGAAATATCATTATTCTATAAAACAAATGTTTTAATAGTTTTGTAATGAAAAAAACATAAATTATACTTATAAGAAGTAGGAATCTTATATTTGGCTCTATTTTAAATATCCTTCAGTCAAATATAAATTCATATTTCTGAAATTCCTAGACGAATATATTATTTCTGGGTTTATTAAAATAATTAAATTTTAAAAAATTTTATAAATGTGTAACTCTATTCAATTTAGAACTCTAATTTGAAGATGATATTCCGGAATTGTTTGTTCTTAAAATTGTTTTAGGCGAATTCTATAGAAATTTAAAAATTTTCTATTAAATTATATATGAGTCATAGTCTAATAAGAGCCGATATTCTTGAAATTATTATATATTATATTTAAGATAATAAGAATTTTGGATAGAATTATTCCATGATTAAGAGTTATTTTAAATATAACCTCATTCTTCAGAAAAGGGCGAAATGTGGGATCTATAACTAAAATTGAAAGAAATATTTGTTAAATTATTAACATATATTTAAAAGGAACTATTTCATAATGAAGATGTTTATATGCTTAAAAGATTATACCGAATAAGGTGTTGGAACCTTTATATATATTATAATATTTTTTGAGGTTATATTGTTTTATATTTTTAGTAAAATAAATATATGTGGGAAAATTCATTAAATTGTCTTTCAAACTGCGTTCTATATTATAGAACTTATATTTTATTTATCTGATTTATAGTAGTTTTGGTATGATATCGTACGATTGAATTCAATATCAGATATCACTCTATATTTTTTCTATTGGAGCGATATAGCAGGTTTAAAAAGGAAACTGCTTAGAACAATAACAAACAGTTTGGCCAAACTTCATTGAATTCTAAGATTATTACTTTTGGACTTACACACGGAGCCTATTACTTTCGGGATTTACAAAAGCGAATTTTCTGGGAAAATTCCAGGATCGGTTTTCTTGGGGAGAAACCCTAAACTAAACTGTATGTTAAATAATTTTTTTTTCAGGAAAAATATCTGAGAGAATCTCCAACAATTCTTCAATGAAATGAAATGTGAATTTGAAAATGACATAATTTTATTTATAGTACTAATATTTTCAAAAACATTTACTATTGCTCCACAGTGCAATATATTTTAATAAGTTGTGAGCTGTGTCTTGTGTGTGGTTTTTTTTTGTTTTCATTCTCGAATAATTTTCACTTTACACTAATTCAACAGTAAAACTTCTCTATTGTATTTTCGTTATTTTATTTCATTGGAATCACCCAAATATCAGTGAAGTGTTTAAGGTTTGCGTGTCGTCTTTATTAACATTTATTTAAACTCATAATAAATGAAAAATAAATAAAATACAAAATGTGTATAATAAAATAATAATTACTAATAAAAAGAGAGTTTATAACTTTAAGATAATAAATAAATACATAAAAATGAAAAGATAAAATAATAAATATTAATAAATTAACACCAATAATAAGTTCGTTAAATATTCGTAATTTAAACGCATCAAATCGATCAATTTGGAAACATTTATTGAGTTTATTGTAGTTTGTTGGGAAAAAGGATTTTAAGTCACGAATTTGTTAATATTAAAGAGGATTAAATTGAATTGTTATACTTTCCAACTCCACAAATGCTGAATAGGATATATTAACTTTATCGCTCCCTGTATAATATTAGTTTCATCAAAAATTCCATAAATTATGTATTCTTGAAATTTGTAACAAATCTTATTTAGAGATGTCCTTTGGTCACTGCTTTCTTTCTCACATCTATAATATTCCAAACTGCATGAAAGTTCAGTTCTGTATACCTTTCACAGTTAGCAAGAAACCGATATCAGAAAAAGCATCTTCTTAAAATTTTTCAAAGAAACGTATGTTTGCTCCTACATAATATAATAATCTAAATTGAATTAATTTAAGCCCGAGGTTTTACAGAGCCCTAAAATCTGCGGGAGAACTTTAATTTTTTTTGGTGATGAATTTCAAAACATTTCACTATCCAAAATATTAACTTTCGATCTTTATGGCTTTTCCAATATTTTTATAAGCATAATACCAAACACAAACACTAATTGATATTAGCTTTCGGAATAGGTTTGACTCTTTTCAATTTTTGTTGATTGTTCTGTTTAAATTAGTCATTAGTTGACAACGTGCATTAAAAATGTTTCAGCACCCATACATATGGGTCCCAATTTTTTTGATTTTAAGTGTATTACAATGCTTTCAGTATTTAAACGTAGGCTCTTTATGATTTTTTACAATAAGTGCAATAATAATGATTCCAATCCCTCATCTTCAATCTGTTTCGTCGGTCTTAGACTTTCCTTATTTTTACTATAGAAAAAACAAATCGTTAACATCATTTTTGTCTATAAACTGTTGCTACCTATCGATAAATTTTAGGAATCAATTTATCTAAATTTCCTTAAAATATATTTTAGGCACAAATAGCGATAGAAAAAACACTTTGGAATCTATCGAATAATGATAGATATTAACCCTCCTTCTTCTCCCATACACTCTAAAAAATGAATGTAAAATTAGCCTAAAATTTCATGTAAAATTACTAAATGTGCGTGAAAATGAGCATAAAATATTTGATATAATTTTTACAGATTTTTGTCAATAAATATATGAATTATGAACAATTTCATTTAAAATTACTTATATTGTATTAAAATATATTTAAAGTTTGAATAATATTGAATAATAAATGTTCTTTTACATATAACAAAAACTCAATGTGTAATTTAACCCTATTTATAGTAGGAGTCCAATTACTTATTTTAAATATAATAAATTTACATGAAATATTTTAGAGTGTAAAATTTCCGATTATAAGCGAACTTTCCAAACTCGTCCTTTAGAATGACCACCAGAGTCTTTTGCGAGTCAGTTTTTATTATTTCAATAGAGTAAATACAGTATTTTGGGGCTTATTACGGGATTGTTTAATAAATAAAAGTCACATGAAATCAGATCGAATAAGAATGTTATAAAAGACATTTGTCTATAATTCATAAATAATTTTCTTTATGAACACTTGGCTTACATAACGGAGTGAATTTATTATTCACAACATCGTCAATGAAAAGAACCTGTCGAAATAATTTTTTTACATGTTCTTGTAATTGGTTTACCTTTGTCACGGTATGCGCACGATTTATCGGTTAATCTGAGCAATTTCAGTTATGAAAAATTTCATTACTTCCCGATAATCAGAAAACTTTATTTTATAGTTTCTAATATGACGGCTTTTTAATAAGTAAAAATAAATAAAATTATTGTAGAATATTCTGGGAATAATCAGTCTCTCTTACATCGTTCATGTTCCGGTTGCTGGATCAACATTAAGGATTTGATTTTTCAACTAAATTTTATTATAATTTTGTATAAAAAATCGATTTAAACCATTTTTTTTGGAAGGATTGTTATTTCTTTAACATCTTTAACTATATGTATCTTTTGACCACACCCCAAATATATTTATACATATATCTACGTAAGACAGAAACATTCCATGACCATTCAACTGAAAATGTAAGTTTCTTAAAGTTTTCTTTCCATTTTTGTTGTTGTTGTTGTTGTTGTTGTTTTTGATATTCTTACTCCCCTTGTTGTTTAGTTAAAATATGTAGAAATAAATATTTTTTTTGTTAAAATAAACTTTAACACACAATTTCTACACTTGATAGGCCATTGTTTTCCTAACAATAGATATCGCAATGTACATCTGCGTTTTTATATTTTCCTTATTTTGTTGTTGTTGTTCTTGTTTTCTAGTGGATATTTTCCAAAATAGTTTACTTGTATGTACGTGTTAATTCAATGTCAAAAAAAGACGAAAAAAAGAAAATCTTAATTCGGGTAATACATTTTGACAACATGACGGATCACCAACCAACAACAACGAAAGAAAAAATATTTTTATATATAAAAATGCAAAAGTAAACGCAGTGGAGGAATCGGCCAAAACGAATGGAATTTTATAATGTATAATATATTTATATATATATTGTATATTGAAGATACTTACGTATGTATTGTTAACAAAATACATGCGTGTTTGTAAGACCCATATGTGTATGTTCACAATTGAGAACAAAATATCTAATGTGCTAAACAATACAAATAAAAGACATTAGGGTGATAACCGATTTCTTTTAGTCACAATTTTTTCAAAATTATATGAGCAAAAATTTGAAGTTACGTAAAAAGAAAAAGTATACGATTTAAGTGTTTTTATATAAAAATTAAGGTAAATATGTGATTGGAATTGAAAAAAGTCTAAAAATGGAGATTGTAAGGAAAGTATTCTCCTATTTAGCTTTTATTATTTGTTGTACTTTTGGGTACATTATATCAGGGCTTGTATCTCGCAAGTTTGGATATAATATGTTCATTTATATTTGAATCTAACTTTATGGATGAGTTTTATTTTTCAAAAAATATGAATTTATTATTTAGGGAAAAATAAAAGTAATTAAAATTTATATCAATAAATGTTTATAAAATGCTTCTTCAAAATGTTTTCAGACATTTTTTGGACTGACTTCGCATCCTGTCAATATGATGAGCAATCCCAAAAGCATACATTTGTGGTGGAGGTTATTGAAGATTCAGCATAATCAAATCTCGCATTTTTACCTGTTTTTAATTTAAATTATGAGTCAAGTATTCAATACATGTTTAGCCACTATTTTAGTCATTTTGTAAATATTAAGCCATTTTATGTCACTATTCTATATTAAACATTACCTTGCTTAGAAATTAGGGAGCCATGTGGCCAATACCGACAAAAACAAACTTTCGAGATACATGTACGATATGTATTCATATATGGCCAGTTCGAATACATTAACATAACTCTGAATCAAATAATTTTATCACTCCGATACTGAATTGTCACTCATGTATATAAAAACAAGAAATCAGTATATTTCACAAAATGCCGAACAGTGATACAGTACGTAGGATCAGGGAGAGCATGGTCTAATCCAAAGAAAAATTAGTAAAAGTACTGTGATCCAAAAGGCGTTTAAAGTATTGAAGTGTGTGGAAATGATATCGGGATCTGCTCTTAATTAGAAAAAAAAGGAGTGATAGAAAATGTAAAGTTATTGTACGGAACGTAGGATTGGAAAAATCCTAAGCTTTTTACTGCACTAAATTAAATTCCAATATAAAAGACGTTTACATCGTACATAATAGGACAACTAGGAGGGAGCAATTGAGAGATATATCTCAATTTCTCAACTCCCTCATCTTCCGTAATAATAATTTGGGAAGTTTTCATTTCCTTGTTTTATGCAATTTATAGATTTACAATTTGCAAAATGGTGTATGGGAATAACTCGAGATCTGTATACATACATATGTAGATATGTGTATACAAAATCTCCCTAACTCAAGATTTCTCTAACAGTAATTGTGAAAATACAAAATTACGTTCTTTAAAAATACGGGTGTACCTTAAGGGTGTTTCTGTAATATGTATGTGTGAGAAACGGTAACATTAAATTATTTTGAAAGCCCAACAATCAACATCCTCTCATCTACAATTACCAACACACTTACAAGCATGTGTACATACAAATGTAAAACACACATGTGTTTGTAAGTGAATGAATAAATCGTATTATAGTAAAATAACAAAAAACAAAATGGTTTCTTATATATAAAACGAAAATTCGTAACGGTTTAATTTGTATATAATAATTAATTAATAAAATTTCCCTCTCTCTTTTTCATCCATTTAACTTCACTACACTCAGGGATTTGTTAGTATAATGTTATGACTTAAAGAGAGAAATCACTCCATCTTTAGAGCTTTTTCTTTTTTGCTTAATCCCTTAAGTGCATGAATGTGTGTGTGTGTGAATTAAATAAATTTCCTCTTTTGTCTTCCTTTTTTACAAGAAAATTAAAATGTCAACAATACAAATTTAAAACGTTTAGTGTAGGAAAAAAGTAAGGAAAAATATAAAAGAAGGCAGCCACTTAATGTCTTATCAAATAACTTGTCGTTCTCTTCGATATTACATTATTATTCTTTATTTTTTTGTAGTCTCTGAATTTTGAACGTTTCTTGGTTTTGTTTGTATATCTTTTTTTTATAATAATAAATTTTTGACAATGATGCTAATGTCATCATCAATCTTAAGCCGAATAATGAAAAAGGAAGAAGAAGAAAAAAAATGCAAAAATTGTATAAAAACAATGTCTCCCAAATACAAAAACTTTTACTCACAAATATGAAATATCTAATATTAAACTTGTATACATACATACATACTTATATTTTGTGAGGCATATGTACATAGATGTAAATGTAAATGTAATTATGGATATATGTCCCGGTATTCTGACAACCTTAACACAAGTGTCTCACAAATGTCTTTTCTTTATTAACGGCTTCTGTTGCCAGTTTTTTTTCTTCGACATTTTTTATTAGACTCATTTTCTTGTTGGTAATTTTCATTCTTTTTGGTTTAATTTAGACAAATTAACAAGACTACAAATTAGTGCGATTTATTTATGTATTAGTGTTCACTTTCGTAAGTGTTTGTGTGTATAAATTTGTGTATTCACAAAAAGAAAAAAAGAACTGAGTGGTATTAACTTGTATTTTGTGAAAATTGACTTTATGTTTACAAGAGATAATACTTTTCTAATAAATCATTTTATATTTTGTCTTTATGTTTTTGGGGTACATTTTGTCACTTAAATTTAAAATTTAATTTAATTAAATTTACTTTTAATAGACATGATAATTACGTTTGAATATTTGGGATTTTAACCCTTAAGTGCGAAAGAATTTTATTCTTACTATAATAATATATTTGGAAAAATTACAAGTGGCCCTTTAAAAAGATTTCATCTCAATTTCTAAATAAGTCATAAAATTAGTTATACTATACCGATAAGTTACACATCAAAACTTAACATTACATCAAATTTCCATTCTAATTTGTCAATTAATTTTTAATTGAAAATTTTACAAAAGTTCTTCGCTTGAACTTAGAGGTGGCCTTAGATATCGGTCTATATCTTTTAATATACTGAACCGTTTTTGTTTTTTTAATAGTAAACTTCTCAGGATTATAACAAATACTCTGGTCAAACAGAAAGACAGAAAAGACCAAAAACAGACAGAGCTATATACCTCAAGCGTTTCAGCTTTAAATTTGATACAAAAATAAATATACACATTGTATGGTCTGATGTGCAAAAGTTTTGTGTTATAGTGTTTAGGTTATGGTTTTTGATTCATGAAAGAAACTTAACATTTCATAATTTTTAATTAAATGTAGTACATTTTCAAATAACACTCTTTTATTTTAAACCAAATTTGTGTTAATTCTGAATTAAAAATATTAAAATTAATGACTTAAATTTTTTATTATTAAAAATTATTTTAATAATATGGAATGTTGATTTAAATATTTACAATTTTGAATTTTCAATTCTAATTTACTTTTCTACTGGAGCTAAGTTTTCCCCTGTTCGGACTTTGAATACTCTTCTATCCTTAGTGTTATTTAAATGTAAAATTTTATGATTTAAATTTATTCTAGACTGATGTAGAGCATATAAAGTGTGAACTTATTTTTTGTCTTTAAGGAAATCACTGCAATAACTTAATAAATATTTCTCCCCATTTCTACATTAGGACATCATCTCTCTCTCTCTCTCGAAATAGTCTAAAGCAATGGTCACTTATTAATATTCCAGTGTAAAAAGATAATTTCAATTTAATAATATTTTTTTCTATACATTTATAATAATCAAACAAAAACCGGTTAACCAGTATTTTTAATATAAAACCAAATCCGAAAACGGGGTTTTTTTTTAAAGCCCATTTTTCGAATAACACGAAAACCAGCTTTCTGAAAATGTTGGTTTTTTAATTACACTAATTTCCATGTTAAATAAACATAACATTATTTGGGCAATATTCCCTTCCATATTATTAAAAGACATTGGGATTATTCCAAATAATTTGCAAAATTCTATTTCTATTAAAACTCTTACGTTAATAATAAAAAGTATCTTTAGTCACGGGGAATTCCTCTGTATATCATTTAAATCATATGTATATAATAATTTGCCGTAATATTTACCGTCGGCCTTTATCAGTCTTATTTGGAGTTTCAAGAATTTATCAATTAATAATAAAACAAACTTACAAACAAACAAAAATAGTATAAATACCTGTAATTGTAATTAACGGCATTAATGATGGTATCGTATTACACAGTAAATGACAAAAAGAATAAAAGACAGTGATTATCTTTATGCTCTAAAACCTGGAAGTAAAATATAGAAAATACACACATACTTGTTTGTATATGCACATATATATATATATATATATATATATATATATATATATATATATATATATATATATATATATATATATATATATATATATATATATATATATATATATATATATATATATATATATATATATATATATATTTAACTCCCAGAGGACAGACATATGGATAGTTAAAGTAATAAACTATTTTATTAAACCATTTGTTTATCTCGATAACTTTCATATACAATTTTTTTTCTATATCATATAAGGTCTAGTCCGTCCGTCTGTCCATTTCGTTTATTGTTTACAAAACTGTCATTCACTGTTACTGTTATTAATACTCTGGTGCCAGTGGCGCTTACAATTATTCGACACCCATTACCACCCCCAATCGTCTGTAATATCACTGAAGTTCCAATCGTTACCAAACATTAAATTGTAATGATAATCGCGGAAAAGTTAAAATAAAGATATCTGTATGTACTCGTATACACTCATATCTATTTGTTGAATTTCTTTAAAGAAAAAACATTAAAATTCTTTCATAAAAGAAAATGCCAGAACAAAAATGAAAGAATAGATTTAATGTTGGGGTAGCCTTACAGAGTCAATAATAACAATAATATTTTGTAATGACGATCACCGATAATAAGCTGCTAAAACTTATATTACAAGCGTCAAGATATCATTGGCGCCGTGGGCCACGTTAGCGCCGCCAACGGGCCGCGTCGATTTTGACATGGAAACGATTACTCGCATAAAAGTCAACATAAAAATGGATACATATTTATCTATCAGTGTTGTGTTTGTATGTACAATATTTAATTACGTATATATACATACATATATACTTACCTGTACATGTAAATGTATTGCAAGTAATGTAAATATAACATTCTAAAGTGATTGTCTATTTAGAGTACTTACTTATGTCTTTATGAATGTATCTGTGGTTATGTTTATCAGTGTCACCAACGCTTCTAAATACAGTAGCAGCAACATTCAATAGTCTTCCAGGGAATTGTTAGTAGCAAAATTATGTTTTATTTTAAAAGAAAATTGGTTTTATAGATAACACGGAATGTCGTCAGTTTGTTATAAAATAGATTATATTTTGTTTTTTTAAGAAATTTTTTATGTTTTAAGAGGATTTTCTTCCTTTTCTTAAGCACGAGAAGGTGAATGTGGATTTTATAGTCAATATATTAATAATTCCAGAAATATGTTTACGTATACACCTAACACTGCGTAGCACGGGCATTTCCAAATACCAGAACAAATATACTTTTCGAAATCATCATAAAAAAAGTCAATATAAAAACTACTTATAAATATAGTTCTTATTCTGAAAAGGATTTAATTGCAAAAAAAAATGTTTAAACTTTTATCAGTTAAGGCCTTTGAATACCTTCAACCAAGATCCGAAAACATTTCAGAAAGTTGTTCCCATTTCGCTTAAATGAAGATAATTTTGTAGAGCTTTTTCATCTTATGAAGTTTGTATACGATTTTCAAAACTCTTGGGGGAACAAAATTGTAAAGTATAGTTAATGCTCTTGATTAACTTCAGTTTTTAATATTTGTTATCATTGACACATTATAAGGTTAATTTCCCAAAAAAATATTATTTTAATGTGTTTTACATTTTTTGAAAAGTATGCTGGAACTAGCGTGTAAGTTGTTTGTTTTATTGATTTGATTCCAATATTAAAATATCCTGTAAATTTTTGTAGCATTTGAGGCTCATATCGACAAAATGACGATAAATCGTAAAATGTGGCAAAAATTAATAATCTGAAATTCCGATAAAAAAATTTCTATAAGTATATCTACTTGTGTATGTTACTACGTCTGTGAATAAAAGTCTCTTTCATTTTAAACATTTGATTGGATTGTATAGCACTAAATAATATTCCAGAAAGTTTAGAATGTAAAATAAATACAGTTTTTATTCAGAAACATGTAAACATTCGAAATTTAACTACCGTTAAAAATGTCTCAAGTGTTTTCTTTAAGAATATATTCTTTCATATGTAACTACATCTGCGTTTAAAGGTATCTTTAAGGATGTTTATTGAAAATCCGACTTCGTTGTACTTCTTTGCTTTTGTTTATTTATTTTGTATGTTTATTATGTTAATAAATAAACAAATAAAAAAAATAATTACGATTTCTACCGTTAACTGTTAATACTTATTTTTAAATAATGGACTCTCTGAATGCAGTTTTTTCTCTCTCTTCGATTTGATTGACTGACTCTCTTTTATAATATACTCTCTTTTTATGAAAGTAAGTAAAAATATATGTGAGTAATCTTGGTTAACTTTTATTACCTTTCTTTCTTTACTTAGTTATTGTTTTTGTTTATAGATTATGGAAAAAAGTAATAACAAAAATTCTAAAATTGTTTGTGCAACTGTGTGTAGATTGTACATGTGCGTGTTTGAGAGAGCGTCAAAAAGGTGTTATAAATTCTTCAAATCAAATCGTATTTTTAAGTAAATTTGTTGATTTATTTATGATCCTCAGCAATTCTAGTCCAATCGTTTATGATTGATTTATAAATATAATTTTTGATATTGAAAGTTCTGTCAGCAACTTAAAATTGAAAAAAGTAATTTTCTGTTATTATTAACTGCTTCTGAATTTTAATATGCATTTTGTAAAAAAATCCAACTTCATTAATGATTTCCAAATAGAAATCCTTTATTTATCCATTTTTTTCTGAATACATTTCATTGCGACTATAAGATACTAAAATTTTGCAAATAGACGGACAGATTATAACGACGATAAAAGAAGAAATTTACTAATTTTAAAGTAAATGTTTGCAAAAATTATAAAAACATGGAAATTTGGAATTTTGGCGAATTTTTTATGTTCTTATTTATTACAGTTGTTATAAGGGCAAATCCATTATGACAAACAATCTTATATGATATTCCACATTCAGGATTATATACAATACCATATCCAATGACGAAAATAAGGAAAATCCAGAATTATCACTCACAGTCAGGATGGTTGGAAAAAGTAACTCTGCAGATTGAAAGCAAACTAATGATCATAAGTACTAAGGAGGACCTTTCTAGCGAAAAAGGACTTTAGGTTAACTGTTTGCAATTAAACTATTTTAAGTGTGTTAAAAAATCTCAAATGTTTAAAACTAGTGGCTGGGAAACCAATAGTACACTTATGACATAATATTGAAAAAAATGGCAAACCATCACAACTTCACTTTCAAACGAGCACATTAACTTTTCTGAAAAATCAAAAAAGAACCTAAACATCAATTCCGACTACCAAAGTTAAGTTCATGTTTTTTCTAAAAAAATGTCATCTCAGCATTCCATAGTAAGTGAAATGTCCTTGCTGATATAAATAATTGTAAAACTATCACTTTCAATTCGCACGGCCAGTGGATAGTTTTAAATTGGATATTTTGATATGGTATTGTATATAATCCTGAATGTGGAAAATCATGAAATGTGTTCAGAACAAATTGGATAATTAAAGAATTTTTTAAATTGAAATTTGCTTATATCTTCTATGACAGCAAAGATTTGCGGTTTCTCATATTTTGCATGGGGCTTGTGGACAGATATTCTTTCGATATCATCCATTTAAAATTCAGAAAATGGTTTTATCAGTATCATTAGAATGAATAAATGTTTAAAAAATCCCAAAGATTTAGATTTTTTTAATATTTCGAAATTTAGGTTAAAACAAAATTTTAAAGGATTTATTTATCTCCATGATTATTTTATTACTATATTTATAATTTGATTATAAAGAATCTTTGGTAAATATTCAAACACAGAATCATGGTAAAAATGGGTTAAGAATATATATATTTAAGAATATACTATTATTTCTATTACTATTTTCTTTTCTTTTTCCACAATTTATAAAAGAATCTTTAACTTTGCGCCCAAGATAGGAGGACTGCCGGCTATGCCTCTGACCATATAGATTGCTGTACTCCTTCAGTTTAACTTAAAGCAATTTTAGTTCTAATAATGAGAAATTTCGTAAAAATATCTTACGGAATTATTTAAAAATTTTGATTTGAAAACAGTGTGTAATGAGGAACAAACAAATATTTTCGTTTAACAAATGCAGAGGAGACGTTTGCAGAAACATCGTTTATGCAATCCAAAAATTCAATCGAAATGTGTTTTGATTTTAATGATCAATTTCGGGAAATGATTTAACAATTCTATCCTTTAAACTACGACTAATTTTGAATAATTTGGTAAAATTTTACGAAGAACTGTAAATCAAAATTGTGCCATTTTAATTGAGTGCAACATCCTCAAATATTTGGAAATACTTGATATTGGTTTCGAAATATATGTAGTTTAAAGCAATTGTCGCAAAATTAAAAAAGTTTTAATTTTATAGCTTTATTAGTGCAAACGCTAAATTTTACCAAAATTCGGAGATGAGATTGACCATTTATCATTAACAGGTTTTGTGTAATGATCTTGAATTTACATCATTTTGTATATAAAATAAATTAAAATTACAATTATTTTGATTCAATTCGTTCACATTGGAATGTTTACTATAGATCGACTATTGTATTTTGGAAATCAGTGTTAATAAAGTTGTAATAGAGTCAGATTGTTTTATGTTATTTATTCCAGTTTATGCAAAACTTAATTAATTTTTATAATAACTTCGAGATATATTTTTTTAAAATATTAACACATTTGATAATAACAATTATTAACATTTTTAAATTGTATCAAAACATATTACATGTGATAGCTGTCAAATTGTCGTCATTATTCCGCTGCTTAGTGATAACATTATTTTATAAATGTCATCCAAATACCCAAAATGCCAAAAATACAAACATCTATAAAAAATGGTTTGCTGAATTACTTATTTCTGAAGATCTAAATGATAAAACTTTTTTTCAAAACTACAAGACAAACGCAAACATATTTGAAGTACTTTATTTTTTAAGAAGCAAACGTAAACATAAACAACAAACAAATAAACATTAAAAAAATGTGAAAAAACAAACAAACAAACTTCAAGAAAGAAAGAAGAAACTGTAACAAACATGTTGAAAAAGGGGTTAAGACAAATACGATTGCAAGGTGTTATGATTATTATGAAATATGAGTATGACATTCAAACATACATAGAAACATACATTCATAGAATAAACTTCCTGTTTGAATATTTACAAACACAAACATAAATGACATCCAGACTCAGACCTTCAAACGAACAAAACGGTCAAACTGTTAAATTTTTTAATAAAAATTATTTGATAAACCGTATTCATTGGCGCCACTTTAAATCCCCGAACCGAAAGGATTAGTTAAATTGATACAAAATAAATGCACATTTGTTTTTGTAACAATTGTTATTGTTTTTGTATAAATGCTTGTAATGAGATTAACTTTTGAAATCCATCTGAAATCCCTTAGGACGAATTATCTTCTGAACAATGAAGCTACGATATAAACGATGATGGTGTAGAAGATGAAAAGAAAGAGGAGACAGAATTTAAAAAGGAATAAACCAAATCGGTTTAAATAAATTTGTTGGTAGGCTTATAAAAATAAGAATATAAAAATTTATCGTATAAATGTTATAACAAATCGTGACTAATATGACCGCGGGGAGTCATCAAATCAATGCATTTTCAAATGAACATGTAAAATCTAAATTCTTTTTTGGTTTTCTTTTTATTAAATTAATTTTATTTTTATTAAATAACTCAGTCATTCTGAATACTGCATTCAACTCTATGAATTTCAATGTTTTCATTACTACAACTACAATGATATTAGAAAATGTGTGTAAGTTAGTGTATTAAAAAACCGACATTTTTAAAATTCGTAAAACCGGTTATCGAACTTTTTATAAAAAATAAAATTTCAAAAAATTACAAAGAACTGTTGTAGAGAAAATCATTATTTATTAGAAATTCGTATATAATTAATAAAAAAAGCTATTCTGGAAATGTTCTTTATATAGAATGTAGAAATAATGGTTTCATATAGTTTATGTTTAGTTTTTTAATATAACAAATGGAAAATCCTGGCAATTGTAGTGAGAAGCTCAAAAAGTACCATCCATTAAAAACCAGTCAACCGCCTAAAAAAGCTGACATGTCAAATAATTCGAAAATTAAAAATATTCGAAATCGGTCGGTTAACCGGTTTTTGGTTACGGTTTTTGGATACACTAATGTAGGTATATGAACACAAGAATACAACACAAGAACTTAATACACTCGAGAAAAATAAATAATCAAAAAGAAAATTTTAAGATATTTTTTCATACAAATAAATTTTCATTTGATATAATAGAGAGTTAAAATGTTATGAAAAATGCGATTTCCGTAGATGATACTTAATTCCATATGTGTTATAGACCTCCCTTGGTATATACATATTAACAATTATATTTATTTAGTTAGTGAGAGCTATCTCCAAGAGCGTTCTTCCCTAATTTCCCAATAGTGCACAGTAAAATAAAAGAATCCAAAAACGGGAACACCAATAACACTTGGTTGAATGCCCAACATACAATGTCCTGTTATTATTGACACCAACATTCCGACCTATCTTCTGTTGAAGTCAAGCTAATTACTTCAGCAAGTATCATACAAGGGCCAGATAATGCAAGCATTATGTCCTCTTCTCTCATACAGCCATCGCACTTGCACTGTCCCGCAAAACTACCATTTAACACATCTTTTAATATGAGTTGAAGGTAGCCTGACTTGATGATAAATGGTCTAGTATTTCCACCAAGAATGTCACTGTATAAACCGAATTTGATCATTTTTTAAGGTTTTATGTATCATTTCATCTCATAATGGTAAGGTAATATACCTTCATATAGGAGCGGGGTATTAAACAAATATTTTGAATCTCAAGGAATACAAAATTAGCAAATTGGTTTTAGTTAAAGTAACGGCTTAGAAGGTATATATTCATTTCCAAATAAATCAAATGGTAAGGGCATTTGACACGCAAAAATAAATTTGAATCATTAATATGAAATATTCTAGTAACGAAAAGATAACAGAAGAGTATGAAAATTTCACAAAATATTTTTAATTTATTCTAAACTTTTTCTCTGAGACTATTTTCCTCAAATGACTTATATTACAAATGACAATGTAGAAAGTTTCGAAAATGACAGCTAACAAAACTTTAAAAGTAATAAAAATGACAGTATAAATGGATTACTGTTTGTTTTCGTCAAGTCATTGTATTGAAATCTTTCGAAAAATATTAACTGGAATCTGAAAATATACAACAAAAACATCTAGAAACAATAAAATTGAAGAATTTCAAATAAAATCTCCAAAAATTAATATTCATGTTGGTATGTCAAAGCTTTAATTTTAATTCTTAAATACACCCAAAGTGAACACACACACATATATATATACAAACAATATTTGGGTATTTTTAAAATCTTGTATCAAAATGTGTTGACTTTTGCTAATGAGTTAAGATGAGGCTAATTCACATCAAAAGTATATTATACTATCAGTCATAGTGCGGTATATAAGTTAATGCGTGTGAGTATATTTTCATTTTCACTGTCACTCAGTCAGTCAGGCAGTCAGTAATTCACCCTCTTTTTGGATACTTTTTCAACTTTTTTTCTACTCATTCACACAATTAATATAAAATGTTTAAAGACGAAGAAGGGTTACACTTTTGGCGTTGACAGCATCATTTAAAGGTTTCAGTTTCAAAGAGGAATGACTGATTTTGCTCAGATAAATACAAATATGATAGGAATTTCTATAAATTCGATTAGTTTCTTATTTAATTTACTAAATCATATTAGATTTCTATTGTAATTTTGACTTGACCAGTGAAAAATTGACCATCTGTGAATTGAGATAGAAGATTTAAAAATAATATTGGCAAAATATAATTAGATAATGTCAATATTAAATCAGATGTGTCAATTTGTAGCGATTGAGGGATAATGGGATGAAATTACGAAAAATATATTAAAATCAGTAGAATTATAAAAATGAAATAAATATTTCCATACAGAATTACAAATGAAATTATAATTAAAAAATTAAAAGAAACGGGAACATGATTAGGATAGTAGAATTTTATATCTTATATAAGTTTAAACAAATAATATATATTATTCCCCTAAAAACACAAATTCGTTTTACTCATCTCCTATTTTCCCCATTTCAGGAATTTCAAAGTTATTTTTACACTCAAAATTAATTACTTCAAGGGAACCCCTCGTTTATATAAACATACATTAATACAAATATAAAATATATATATAATCTTAAACTATTTCTCTTCAGTTCTTTTTTAATTTCTTGTAATTAAAGTTGTTGACAACTTAATTAAGTACAATTCCTGTTGACACTCATTTCATCAAATGTGCTCCTACATATTTACATAATACAATTTATAAAGCAAATTGTCATATCTCGATGTTTGGTTGAATGTTATGCTGTTTGATGTTGCATGATTGTAATTTTACCATCAACTTATTTAATAGAAGTTTAAGTTTGTCTTATCGCACGATAAGAATAGATTTTTCTTTCTCTGTTTTCCATTATTATGCAGGCGCCAGTACTTGAAATGGAATACATACATTCATTTGGTGGTGTGACTACGATTGCAGAGTATCATCCATACATATATGTTGATATATAATCGTCATTATTTGTATTTTTATGTGTATATTCAACAGTGTAAAATATTTTTTTTATGTAAATAAATACTTATGATTGAAATAGTGTGGAAATATTTTCTTGTATTTAAATTGGTAAAGATTTTATTAAATTAAAGATTTCATTTCGTAAAATTGAGTTTCTATAATCTCAAATTTTCTGAACTTTAAAGACCATTCAAGGTACTATTATAAGAGTCCAATTGAAAGTTTCATGATCTCATATAATGACGACATTCTTAAACTGTCAGTGATGTTTGAAATAATCTTTATTCAAATTTCTGTTCAGTTTGTGATATGATATTAGGTGTTGGGGTTAAATACTTTCCAGTCATAGTACATCATTTTTTTCCATAAAACAGGCTTAGTAAACTTTATTTTATCATATTACAAGCAGAACCAACTGCTTCAAATTTTCCCGGTTGTGATTGATTATAAATTTTGAAACCGGACACAGATTTTTTAACCAATAGCGAAAATCATTCCGATTTCTATTTTAAACCCTACGAAGATTTTGGGTCAGTACGTCATATTTTTCATAGATTTGCTTAAAACACGGGTCAATTTAAATCAACTCTTCCCAATGTTCGTTCTGATGCAGCTCCATTTGTAGGATAGAATATTTATAAAAACAAGTTAGAATGCTATATTCGCCTGTGGCGAATATTTAAAACCCTCGATCAATAGAAAATTTTTCTTAATTATAACACAGGAAAGAGGAAAGAAATTTATTCTAATTTGCTGATTTATAATAGACAATATTGCGAAAGTTCATCATTTTAACTTAAAGATTGCCTCACATATCGGTCTTTATCTTTTAATATAACGAACCTACTTTGTTGGTCTCAAATAGAGAACCTCTCAATATCAAATACTGAAGCCAAATTTCATTGAACCCTGTCAATTATTGTGGTTGTGAGTGTGCTTACAACAGACTAATGGAAATGGCTAAAAAGACCCAGATTTTAGTTTGATGCAACACTATATATACAATATTGAGTCCTAAATGATTTCTTTGCCATCATCATGATTGTACTTTTTTGCATTGTTTTTGCTGGCTGATCCGATTTTAAAACATATTTTTGATTTCGAATAATTATAAATTTTAACCTTTTTTATATATGAAATTTTAGCCAAAAAGCAATAGCAACAACAAACTAATTCGTTAAAAAATAATTATTTACAACGGTAACATTTGAGATAGAAGTTCGATTATATGATTTTTATCTTAGAATGTTTAATAATAAAAATAAGAATTAATAAAATTATAATAAATAAACTCACGTTTTGTGATTAAAGAAATATTATACAAATCATGTTTTAATTATTTCCTAATTAAAATAATAGAAGAATTAAAAAAGTGTAAAGAAAATAAATGTTGCGGAATCAACTTTAACGGTTAGGAAAATGGAATTATGAAAAATCTGTAATCTCAATAAAAAAGAAAATTGCTAAATGTCTAAAATTCTTTTCTTAGAAACAAAAGTGATTTAATTCTTTAAGATCCTAACCATGATGCAAATCTCTTTAAGAACCCACCCACCCAAATAGTCTTAAGAATTAATTTCATATTTGTTTTCACTTGTACAAGTTAATTCCAATATTTTCAAACAAACTCTAGTTAATCCTATTAAAATATCCTTTCTGATGAAAAATCATATGTAAACACACGCACAAAAGTCAAATGAATCCACAAAGAGTCTAAAACAAAATATGATTTTTCATAATCATTAGAATGAGCCACGGGGCGCATGTCACATTATGTTCGACTCTGAAAGGAACAAAAAGACCAAAATTACCAACTCATGCCAAAAAGGAAAGAAACCAAAACTAGACATAAATGTACCTGTATATTACAAAGATTAGTGTTCATTTTATTTTTGCCAAAAATACCAAATCATTCAATAATAAAAAAACCGTAGACCCGTAGAGTTTTAAGGGGGAAAATACACTACACGTAAACAAAAGCAAGTTGAAGAAGGAAAAAAGGTATAAAATTTGGGAAAAAATACTTATACAAATTTTTTATACATATAAATTTTTTGTTGTATCAATGTCCAAAAAGATCTCACGCTGATTAACTTTGACAGCGATCATCACTGACAAAATCACTCATAATCTGTAAAACCACAACAAACATATATATTTATGAAATAAAATAAACATGATTTTTATATTTTTCTGGAGGAAAAAATATTTATTAATATGAATTATAAATGTGTGTTTGTGTGCATGTGTGTAGTTTGAGAAACTAACAAACTTGTCTAATTATGGTATTGTCTTGTCTTTGCAGCACCAAAACTACCTGCCACTTTGCATGATTATCATATGAATGGTCAATCCACATTGGATGCAATGTGTCGCAATGCTTCAACAGCTGGCGGCGTATTGGCGGCCCATCAAATGGGTGGACAAGGTACCCCAACTGTTTTACTTTCCGGCAGCCACAGTCCCAACAGTATGGTACAAATCTCTTGTGGTCTAGCAGCCACCAATAATTCGGGACGTACTAATTTCACCAATAAACAGTTGACTGAATTGGAAAAAGAGTTTCATTTTAATCGTTATTTAACACGAGCCAGACGTATAGAAATTGCCAATACTTTGCAATTAAATGAAACTCAGGTATGGATATTCATGAATATTAATTTCAATTATATTTACGAAAATAATTATTTAAATTTTTATTCTTAAATTTTTAGGTAAAAATTTGGTTTCAAAATCGTCGCATGAAGCAAAAGAAACGTGTTAAGGAGGGTCTAATACCAGCTGATATTTTAACACAGCATACTGTTACTACCACCACCACCACCTCACCACCTGCTATAAATTCCACAACATCACCCACGGCCTCTGTATCAATTCAACAACAACAACAAAATACAAAAAATCTGGCAACCAATAAATGTACAAATACCAATAACAGTAGCAACAATAACAGCAATATCCATAATAACAGTGGCAAAACAACGGCAACCCCGACATTAACAGAATGTCAGTTGGCAATGCAACATAACAGTGATAACAGTCGAGAGTCCATGTAAAATGTACAGCATATTTGAAAAAAAATAATGCTAAACTAAATATTTAGTCCCCCCAAAATTGCCAAATGACAAATGAAATTTTAATTGAAATCAAAATGGAAAATAACGATAATTTGCTCATTTGGCTGTGATAGAAAACAGAAAACCATTTTAATAAAAAAAAGATCTTAAATAAACAAATCTTAATATCAAATCAAACAATATGTATATAAATTATTTGATAATTAAAATAACAACAAAATGAAATTAATTAATTAATTAATTAATTAATTAATTAATTAATTAATTAAAATAAATTCAAAATAGTAGAAATTAAAAAAATATATATAAACAGAGTTAAAAGTGTATCAAAACAACTCAGGGTTCTTTTTACATAAATAATAATAAATAATAAAAAAATAAAAATTAATTTTAGTAATTAATAAGTTAAACTAAATTGAAACTTAATTTAAAGTCGGTAATGGAAAATATTTAAATTTGTAACAAAAACATTCATATCAACATATCGGCCGTTTTAACATCATAATGATGTTATTTAACATCTAAAAATCAATAAAAATCTTAGTTAATGCCAAAATCTCTTTTTTTATGTCTTTTAAATTATTTTTCATAACTGACTTTAATTAAACACTTTTTTCTTTAACTTTCGACTTTTTTTATTAATTAAAAATCGGCACAAAAAACAAAAACAAAAAAACGTATAAAATAATTAAAAATAATTAATCAAATTATATTAAACGCTCAGTAGTAAAATTGTTGTCCAACTTGTTTTAAGTTCAATTTTTGTAAATTATTTTGTTGTAATTTGTATATAAATACTTATATTAATTATTAAATTAATTCTCATTTTATTATAATTTTTAACAAAATTTTAATTTAAGTTTATTTATCGTTATTTGTCAATTGTATTTTCGAGTTTATGTCATTTCCCTTTTTGCACATAATAAATAGATAACAAAAAAAACTAGTCCTTATTCTAAAAAAGAAAATTAATTAAAAAGAAAAAACAAATAACGATTGTAAATTATTTAATAAAATATAAGACAAAATGAAATAGAATAAAAATTATTGTTTGAAAATATAAAAATCACATTTTTTATCATTATAGAAAATTATATATGTCTATATATCTAGTTTACGTAATCAATATTGAACATAATTGATTTGGGATAGAAAAATTTTCTTTATTTCATATAAATTAAACGTTTTTACCATTTGATATAATGCAAAATATCAGATCAGAAATACATTCCTTCAGAGGTCCAAGGGCGCCATATACACGTAGACATTTGCACAACCTGAAAGTAATTCCAATGTATTAAAACTAAACGTACACTGGGGTAATATTTTATTTTATTATTTTCCAAAACAAGCTTTTACCCGGTGCACTTTGCTGCACAAAAAACTCCTCGGTCCTAGATCTCGAAAGAAATTTCACAAATCAATAAAATATCATTGTAATAACTTTATAAATATTCGGTAATCAATATTTGCTTTGTAAAGGTTCTACTTCTCCCCTGATCCTATATCTCCTACATTTTGTCAAGTAAAATAGTTCCTTGAGGAAGTTATTGGGACCAAATTTGAAAATTCTGGCTGTTACAGTTCTTAAGATATTCTATAACCAATATTTGCTTTGTATAGGGAATACTTTTTCTCTTGGTCCTTAATATTTTATGTATTAATTTATTACAACAACTTAAGGCAATTCTTTCCTCAATTCAACTAAAATTTCGTAAACTTAACTTAAATATGGTATTTAAATTGATTATTAATGAACAATATCACCATATTTGTCTTTGTTTATTTGAACAATGTATTATTCAAATTGAATAATATTTATTAACAGCTTTTCTACTAACGAATTCTAATGGTTATATTGACAATTTTTCGTCAATTTGAAAAATTAACGAAAAATTTACGAAAATTTCATTATGATGAATAAAGTCGTCAGCTGATATATATCTTAATCTTCTACACCCTTTTTTGGTTCAGTGTATGATTTTACCATCACTTTAATTGAGAATTCAACAATCAAGATTTTTCTATAGAATTTTCATTTTTGCAAAGTTTAATGTATTTTTTTCAAATACATGGTGGTCCAACCAAAACACACAATGCATATCGACAACGCTTCCACTACTAGCAAGGCTTCTGCTGTTAAGAAAGTTGAATCTTGTAAGCGTAAACATTTAAATTATTACTCGAAAAATCGCATCAGTGGTATTAGTGAGATGTTGAATGAGGTTACCGAAAATATCTTAACGAAATTATAATACAGAGAACGCTGAACAAAATCATGAAGTATATAAAATGCAAAATGATTTTAACGTTTATTTTCTCAAAATATTAATTGAATATACACACTGAAAAAACAAACTTAAAGCAAAATTATCGTTAACACATAATTGATGTGAGAATGACTAAATTGTTTTCTTCATTTAAAATTTAACTTTTTACGTTTGGATTGGACATATTATAATCTCTCTATATCAATTCTCTAAAAGTGATAGATCTTTTGTGAAGCAATATTAACTATAAAGTATATTGATATAATCAGTTGACTGACTGAGTTGGTAATAAGACTTATGCTTATTTTTATAGAAAAGTATTTAACTAAAATGGAAAGATTTGAGTTTTTTATTCTTGTATTAAGTACGAATTTTTAAAAATTTGTTCAAAAGCAGCCAGAAACAACAGTTATAGGCTGTAGCTTAGTGCAAATTTTTAAAATCCGAACTGGTAAAAAAGTTATAATTAATTGAAATTTTGCTATTTTGAGATGGAAATACAAATGAGGACAATTTTACTAATTTTGGGGAACTTTATAACTCGTTTTGGTGATGAATATCACATTGAATTTTTGCGAATCCTTCAAAAATGTTGCTAATTTTAATTAAATATTAGAAAAGATTTTTTGAAGAATTTTCTTCTAAAATGATGATTTTTTCATGCCAAAATATGATTTTCCTTTCAAATTTTTCTGGTAACGCCGAAATTTATGAAGAATCCAAACCGCACAACATACAGAAGTATTTTTGTAAAAAATGTAATTTAAATTTCCGTCCTTTTTCTTTGCTTTTAAAAGTTCTAAAGAATTAATGACGGAAACTCTTAAAACATTTTCTGTTTTCGTAAAATATGGTCAGAGGACAGAGCAAACCAAACTTCATTTTCTTGACGATGTCTTGAACATTTTGACAGTTTAGGTTTTGAGAATCATTTATTCTTTTAAATTTAATTCTTTTAATATTTAAAAATATAAATAAGATATATTTTTTTAATAAAAAATATAATTTTAAGGAATATTTTCGTCTTACGAATGACGCTGTACCGTGTTTAGTCGATAAACGAGTTTTTCCTTCAACAGCAATACCACCATTGCTAAAAGTATTTGCGAGTTTTTCATTTTTTTACTGATGGGAGCTTTCAAAAATCTCACAGCAACGACTTTAATTTGGGGATGGATCAGTCTACGATGTCAGTTGCGCTAAAGGTATTATATCCGTAATTTTTGTCTATTGCCAAATTGCGGACACTACGAGCAAAATTTGGATTTAACTCCACTTGTTCAAAAAGCAACTTAAAGAAGTGCGTAAAATATACCAGGCAACCAGGAAAACACAGTTTGGCAACTGAAATTGACAACTTTAGTTGTCAGTTGCCATCTATAATATAATTTTGGCAACTGACATCGCAACGTAATCGATCCATTATTTTCAATAAGTTTATTTTTTAAAAGATAAATAGATCAGAAAATATGATCATGCATTATTTTTAAATTACACCAATTTTGAATATTCTTGCATAATTTATATGCATAATTTTATAATGAACTACTTGATCAAAATAATTTAAACTACTGAATTATTTACAATAATGATTTGTTAGAAAATTTCATCGATATCAAGTCAGTTTTCATATCTCCATTATAAACCAATTCCGAAATCTTTCAAATAAAAACAAACTAAGAATTTATACTTCGTATTTCCAAATAAATGAAAACATCACATGTTGTTACAATTAATCAAAAGGGGTTTGTTAGACATTCTTTACGTATTCTCAACTAAAAATGAACACGTTTTATCAATATATATATTTTTTTTAACTAATTCATCAAGACTTTGCAAAATTTTCGGTAACTTTTACTCAAAATGACTGATTGATAAAAATTTAATGCTACAAAACAGATCGCATTTTTGGTGTATGAATTAGATAAGTTTTTTTTCAAAAATAAAGTTTGATATAAAACAATTTGCGCTATAAGTGAATAGACGTGGACTATTAATGATAGAAATATCATTTCCGATTATTGTAATTAATATTTAATGTATTTTCACAATGCGCTTTCAATATATTTAGATTTCTCAATATCAAAATAAGAAATTATATCTGGACTAAACTCTTTTAAAATCCTATTAAGTATCATATCAAATTCTGAGATCGCTTTAATAGATCTATATTTTATCTTTAAACTAATTCCAAAGATAAGACGGTATGTTGAATTATTCATAATCATAAGAGGTTCTAGTTGCTTATAACTAAGGTGAAATTTTAACCCACGTAATATTTGATCCTTTTTTGATCATTTTTTTTCGTTAATCATGTCAGTTTATTTACTGTCAAACAAATAATTTGATTATAAGTGACCAAAAAATAGTGCGTACTAAAATTATTAAATATTTTCAACAAACCCCAACTTAGTCCTCACAAATACCGAAATTTGCGTTCACTTATTTGCGACAAAAAGGTAAATTCCACAAACTGCCCGGAGTTAAGACCAGTGAGAGATATTGGGCCATTGTTCAAAAGAGAATTGAAGAGCAAATGAGGTGTGGTGGTTTTTATTAACATATATGTAGGTAAAGAAGTTGTCGATTTCACTCCATTTAAAAAAATAATAACGATGAAATCAGAATTATGTTTTTGTCCTTCTTGAGCGCGAAACTGCGTTATATCTCAATCATAAACTAGACTGATCTATGAAAAACCCCATCAAAGACTGTTTGTAATGTATTTCTCGAAAAAAACTATTGACATATAAAAATCATTCGACTTAGTTATTTAGTAAGTTCCAAGGACCCTTACCTACAGACATTTTACTTGGTTCTATTTTTTGTTGATTCTGTAGTGTTGCATCATATTTTTTATATCACCAGTCTATATAAAACAATAATAGCTTTTCGGATGCATTTGAAATGTATCAAATTATGTAAAAATTTAACTTATTTTCAATTCAGATCCATTTTTTGTATTGTTTTATCTGGGACAACCTGAAGTTGTAAATTCTAGAGTTATGGAAAAAAATAAAAGCTTTTTTTGTTTTTTTTTTTTTTTTGTAAAATTTGAAGAATATATAGAAATATTTAAAATCCATTACGGTACAGTGAACTTTATAGACTAAAGAACCAGTCCAAGTTCTTCGATAAGATTAAACTTATTTTCGCTCATATGAAGAGCTGTGCCAATAGAAAAGATAATGCGTGACATTTTAGATTTACCCAGTTTTCCTTAAGTGACAAATCGATTTATTAATATTGCATTTATGGGTTAAACGTGATGATTTAACACAATTTAATTCAATTTGATTTGAAACTCACATGTGGAATCCATTATTAGGTTGTTGTCTATACTAGTGTTGCTCACCATTAGCATTGACAAATTAAATTATCGATATGCTTATCGAAAAATTTCCTATCTCTAATCAGCTGTGTCGGAAGAGAATCGTCAGCTGTTTTGTAAATTTCCAAGTACGTAAATTTGTTTATTATGTAGTCAATTTAGTTATTTCTCTTCTTGTTTGGTGTTTTCACACATTTCCAATGATATAAGGAAAGCGGATTAAATTTTTCAAAATTACACTGCACAATTCCAAATGGGTAAAGGAAGCGGTAGCGAAAACTATTATGACATTTTAAATGTCCCCAGCGATTGCAGTGATAAAGAGATAAAAACTGCATACGTACTGCTCTCGAAAAAGGTAATTAATTAACTTTCGACAGTTTTTATCTTTTCCACGTTTAAATATAAAACTATACAATTTTAATTTAAAGTTTCATCCTGATGCGAAAGGTGCTAAAACAGATCCACAAACAACTGCACGTTTTCTCAAAATCGCTGAAGCATATCAGACTTTAAGTAAACCCAAGCTGCGTATCGAATATGATCAAACTTTACAGGCCGCCCAATCCATGAGGGTTTATGAGACAAGCAGTTCCACAAAAACTGAAATGCACAGGTAAATAGTATGACATAAATATGTTTATCTTATAATGATCAATTTGTTTATCTGTATTCTTTAGACCATGGGAAATCAAACCGGACTATGATCCAAATCCTGGACCGTATTATGGCATTAAAGGTTTAAATAGAACAACAAATTCTAAAGTCGCTTTACTTCTTATAGCTTTAGGAATATTTGGTGGTATATTTGGTTTTGCTTCCATTAAGTAAGTTTAAGTGTATGTTTTCTCGAAAGGAAAATTTAATAATTTATTATTAATATTTTCATTGCATAATTTTAGGCAATCATTTTCCATGAATCAAAAACGTTTAGATGAAGTATCAGCTAGAGCTAGTGAACATCATCAGAAAATTCGTTCAGAAGTGGAAAAATATAGTAAAGATGAACAACTTCGTCGTGTAATAGATCGTATAGCAGCAAGTCAAGCTGAAAGATAGAATTATCATTTCTATTTCTCAGCGTTGACTAAATAAATGGAATTTGTATATAAACATGTTAAACACATTTAATGTGCAGTAGTAACAATTCTAGTAGAAAAAATAATATATTTTTGTAAAGTTTTTAATGTAAATTTTAAAAGGTAATATAACAAATAATTTTAAATTTTTTTAAAGTCATTAATCAAATAAGAAATCTTATTTTCAGCGGAAATTATGAAAAATAATACATTTGAGTACATTTGTATTGAAAACTATTGTAATGTAATATACAAAAAATTTCAACATATCTGAAACTCCCTCATAGTATTTCACACAAATTTTAATGATTTTAAGGTGGAATGTATCACCAAAAATTGAATAATAAAAGGCCTGTACTTCTCCTTTTCTTTTATAAATTATCTTTATAAATTATATACATGAAAAAACGCTACTGTCATCTATCATATACAATGTTTCGGGTGACTGCGGAGGAGTTTGAAGAGTGTAGGGGTCTTATCTAAGATCCCTACAACAATTTCCGCCATGTGCTTAGGGTCGTTGTCGTGCTAATAAATGTTTTTATCCATATCTTAATAAATAAAAAAGCATTGCCGTGTTTAAAAGTTGTTTTCCCTGCAAACCGTCCTCCTTTTTCAGTCCAAACGTATACAGAAAATTTGCTTTCATTAGAGAATATTTTCTTATCCCAAAAGGTATTCATTTATTTCTGTGCTCTTTTGAGAAAGAAAGGCGTTTCAGTTTGTTCACCTTTCTAATCTGAGTTTTTTTCCTGGCCTCATACCCGACAGAATTTAGCAGTCGATGTTTGGTATGGGAGGTATGTCGATATATCCCGTATCGTTTTATTTTGTAAAATATCGTTGTTAAATTTTGATAGGTCAGTCTTTTAGACAGAAGTGTGGGAGAGAACGATATTTCTTCAAGTTTTTTTTAATATTTGAATGCATTGAGGGTGACTTTTGTCCACTAAAAATTTGAACATAAAAAATTACACAATTTTTTTTAACTAAAAAACATTACAAATATACCATATTTTGGGGAGAATTAAACTACTCTACGTAAGTATGTACCCAAAGGCTAAAGATTGTAACTTTTGTCCATTTGTGTATATTATTTTTTTTAATTATTCCCAAGTCATAACGACTATATACAAATTTAAATTACAACTTCGATTAAAGTTATTTGGAGTGATTAATATTCATATTATGGCAAGATTTATTATTTTTTTTGAAATCCTACTACTTCAAGTTAGAATTAGAAATCATTTAGTTTGCTAAGACATAATGAGATTTCATCATGATTATATTCTGCCCGAGAAAATTTTAAGTTGTTTAGTTTTTGTAAAATATTTTAATTTTAATACTAAACTTTTTACTTTTTATAAAAAACGTAACAGTTACTGCAATATATATAGTTACGCGACTATGATGTTTAAAGATCCGGTAAATATATTAAATTTTTTTAGTATACAATGTGATAGATACTCTGTCAAAAGTTTAGTGTAAAATCCTAATCCGAAATTTTGAGTTCTTTGCACACAAAACTATTTTTTTTGTCTTAGAATATATTTTTTTATGACATCCGATTAATTAACCTTTCATAACATTTTTCTAAATCTTAAAACATAAATAAACAATTTCGCTTGTTATAAGATACCAGTCCTTCGTGCCGTATTAAAAAATTACGTAGTCTACAAAATTTTGCTATTATTGCTTCATCACTCATATCAGAGATATTAAAAATTTCCACTCTTTCATGCCCCATTCAAAATTTTCTTATTAAAAATTTCATTTATGAGGAGAATACCACTCCTAAACAGTTTTCATGCAAAATAAATTAGCTCGTAAGTCATAAACGCAATTTTAACTGTCTGTAACTATGTTGGCTCAAAGACGATTCATATTGACTAGTCTCAATACAAACGTTACTCCCGGAATGGGAATTTAAGATTATAAAAGTTCTAATTATAAAGCGATTTAAATGAAATCCGGAACAAGAAAGTCTTAAAATGTTCCATTATTGTTCGTAGGTTCCATACAAGATCCTTCCAAATATCAAATTTTACGGGGGTCGGTCCATAATTCACTTTAAAAATGAAATTAGATTCTTTTTGCAAAATTTATGTCCTCACATTTTTAAAAAGCCAGTTGTATATCATTACAATAACTCCAATTTTTAATAACTAATTGAAATATTTTTAAATTAATCTTAGTTTAATTATTTCGTGCAAACATTTACTACTATATAAACCACAACTGTAATGTTGTTATACTTGAATGCCATTATTGTTGATAAATCCAATAAACGACATTAAAATAACCACAAAATCACTTACCGTTTAATAAATTCAGTATTTTTGGAAAACAACTTCATTAATTTAGCATGTTTTGGCAATTTATTTTATAAAACAATCACAACACAATATTTAATAAAATTATTCAATAAAATTTTAACTTAAATATTAACAATTAATTATTGTTTGTTTTAAATTTAAAATTAGTTATTGCCGCAATTACATTATTGCTGCTACAGAAATGAGCAAAATCATTATACACAAAGATTATTTAAACATAATTAAATTTTGTATAATTTATATACAAATTATTGTAGGTCACTACTTCATTATCATCAATCATTATTTTTAAACTTAATAATTAACAATTAACAAAGTATTCTCAACATTTTATACAATTTTGTATTTATTTAAAGTATACTTTTAGGCATTCTAAAATATATACTTTAATTCACAACACAGAATGTGAGACTTCTTTTCCAACAAAAGTGTTAGATAATTTTGAGAAAAATTTAAATTATTATAAATCTATTAACTTTTATTATTTATAACATAATAAAATCTTTAAAATTAAAATTATAACAATCTCTCCATTTCATTATCTTAGATTATTAATTTGTATTAACTAACAGTGATGAACAAAACTATTATAAATATAAATAATTTAATATTTATAATACATTTTTTCAATTAATCATTTAATTTGACATTTCGAATTAAATTTATTAATTTAAATGCAAAATTTACTATTTTAATATTTGTATTATGAAAGAAAATGTGTTTTTGAAAAAAGAAAAATATGGAAAACTAATAAAAGAAAACACACAGAAAAAATGTAAAATCAACATTGATCATATTTAATTTAAACGTTTTTAAGTTTGGGCTGAAATAATATTGTACATATATTGCACATATTAAAATCCTTAGGAATTGATTTATAAAATTACACAACCATAGTTTTTTAAATAAACTTCTTAGTATTAAAAATTCAAGGAAGAAAGAACTGCATTTATTATGAAACAATGTTGAATTAAATTGTTTATCTGCAAATGTTAATTTAACATTTATTCACTTAGATAAAAATATGTTAATTCAATATTGTTTTGCAGTTTTCTTCTTTATTTAAAAAATATCAATAATTTTATCAATTAATATCGAAAGATTCACTCTAAACTTAAAAACGTTTAAATTTAACTGAATGAAAAAATGTCAAAATCAACTATGTTTTCAAAGATGATTTTGCTTCAAGTTTTTTTTCCGAGTGAGTTAATTAAATAATTAATAGTTTACATAAAAAAATTATTAATAATAACCAACACCAACAAATGTAAAAAATTAACTTAAACAAATCTAAAATCACATCAGAATTAATTAATTAATTAATTAATTAAAATATTTATATTTAAAATGTACGTTTTTTATTAATTAACCACTAAAATCTAAAGTTTAACAACATTTACAACCATTCTTTAATAAATGATTGGGTGGGTTATTTTCTAGTATATGTTTGTTGTCATACATATGTATATATATTTGTTTTAATTTTTAATTATAAGTACATACATAAATAATTATGTATATTTTAATTTTTTTAATTAAATTTTTACTACAAGTACCCTGTGCCTTACGTCTCACTTTGTTTCTTTAGAATTTCCATTTAACATCAATTGACTTACAGTTGACTTTTCTTAATCTCTGCAATTTCTTTGACCAATATACGAGCTCTTAAATGTGGTTCACTGGGAGCAAAGACGATTTTATTATCGACTTTGTAATCGGCATAATTGAGACGATATACTTCATGGAAACCTAACTTTTCCATAACCCGAGCGGAATAATGACTTGAGCATAAAACATGCATAACGGGAATGTTGTGTTCACGCATATAATCTAAAGTACGTTCGGTCAGACGACCAGCAATACCCATGCCACGGTAATTGGAATTCACTGAAAGAATTTTTCCATCCACAATAACATCAGTGTCGGGATACAAATCGAAAACATTAAAATCGGATTCAATGAAATCCATCAATTCCAAGACTTTTCTGAATTTTGGATGATCACAGGAATCAGCAGAATGTTCATGTTTTGCATTCGGTTGCTAAGGGAAAAAATACAGAACAAAATTTAATTAAATATAACTTTAAGGGACATAAAAATATAAATTTTATAAATTTAATTTATTTAACTTACCGGACGATGCATAAGAGCATTTAGGAATACACCTATAATTTTTCCACATTTGGTTACAGCTTTATACGAACAGCCGTCTTTTATACACTTAACTGAATACTCTTCCAATTCCTTGCATTCACCCAAATCTAGATATGTGTTTAAAGGTTCATCCTGAAATTATAAAAAAAGTTCATTCTAAGAAATCATTTATATATAATAAATCATTATTAAAATATATCAAGCGGAGAAATAAAAAATTTAAAAAAGTAAGATTTTATCCCGACTTAATACAAAACAAAAATTGACACAAAAAAGTCTTGTAATATTCTAAAACGATGTATCAAATTTGCTTTCCATATAAAAATGGTTTGGTTTTGGTGGCATTTAAAATGACTTACGTTGTTTATGTTATGTTGTTTATGTTATGTAAAATGACTTACGTTGTTTATGTTATGTGAAATCACGCTTGTTCTCGTTCTTTACTGAAGTGTATTATAGTGCTAACGATATTGAGTTTTAGTCTTATTTAAACTATTTTATCAATATTTTCTAAATCGATTATTTAAAAGAATTTAGAATATTTAACCAACTGTTGATTCACTTTCAAATGTAGATTTTCTTGAGAAATGATAAAATTAATTTCTTTAGAAACAAAATAAGAAAATATTGAGGTATAATTTAGATATTTTTTGTATTTCCACAAGCAAGTTTTTGTTCCCAATTAAAAAATTTAAGACTGTAGTGATTTTTATACTGTGGCAACGCTTTAATAACAGTACAATAAAAAACTGCTATTATTGTAATTATAAAGGTCTTTAACCCCCATAAAATAAATTCTTACGAACACAAATTATTAAATACTGATTTTAATAAATGATTAACAAATATTTGCTACACGTAAATATATAAAAACGTAAGTTCATACGTTTTATTAAATGTAATTGAAATATTTTATTAAATTTTATTTTTGCTTTTCAAAAATTTAAGCAAAAAACTTTTAATGATTAATTTAAAAAAAAAGTTGGGATTTACTAAAAAGATATATATAATGATTTTTTAGTAAAAAATATATATAAAAATACTTTTGAAATGATAATGTATTTTATTAAAAAATCAAATTGTTTCCATTGGTATTCATTATTATTAATTCATTTTATTAAACTAAAAAAAGAAAAAAAATATTCAAAATTTATTACGTTTTCGAAATTTTTGATTTTATTATCGTTCATAAATCAATAACATTTGTTTACTCACAAACATTTAATTGCAATTTTTTTGATATTGTTTTTATACCCTACACCATCGTATAGTATACCACCTTTAAGTATACCGTTCGATTTAGAAACATTTTCTGTGTGGATTTAAAAAAGTCCATCCGTCTGACTATCTGGGTGGATGTCCGTGTAAACGTTGTGGACAGTCTATAAGACGAAATTTTTGAGATATTTTAATGAAATTTGGTAGAAATTATTATTTTGGACAATATTTCAGTTATCTCCCATACAAATGTTCCTTCCGGAATGGGGTTTTTAGGTCATAAAGGTTCTAAATATATAGAACGATATTTAGCATAAGTAAGTCTTCTTACATAATTAAACAATGTGTTAAAATATTTGAGGGTAGGTCCATTATTTCCACTAGGTTGCATATAATTCCCTTCCAAATACCACTTTTAAAGGCATAAATCTCACATATAAGTTAATATTGTAATAAAAATTCATAAATATAAGCAAAAATCGATGTGCAAAATTATACGAGGGTCGGTTCATATTAATAAATAAATTAATTTTAAAACTTATAAATTTAACATAGATGTTACTGTCACAATAACCTACTGCACACTTGAGAATAAATCAGAAAATCAAATTATACGAGATTAGTTCATACATTTTTCTCAACTACCATTTTGTACAAACAATGTGGTGTAGGGACTTGACTGACTATACATTCTTACTTGTTAGAAATGTATATGAATGGGTAAATGTATAAAAAGAGTGAGATCCAAAAATTCATAACACACGCTTTTCATTAAAACTTTTAACCCAAATATAACTTGAATTATCAAGTGAACTTTGTAAAACATGTCAGTTATTATGTTTAATGTCACACAAATGAATATATTGTCAATCGGATTAAAATGAGTTACTAGAAAAAGAGCGTTCTAAAATTTTTTAATATTTGCAATAAAACCCAAAGATCCCCTAAAAGAAAAGAAAGCAGCCCAGTGTATGTAGTTCATTTGGTATGAAAAGTTAAAGATAATGAAGGATCAAACATATAAAGTACAAAAAATTTCTTAAAGCTGTAAGTTTTGTAGTTTTGTTTTCATTAACATATATATAAGTTAAAAATTTTTCGATCTGTACATTATGTCATAAAAAATTAAGATCCTATTATTTACGTAATTTTAATTATTTTTAAAAGTAACTTGAATTGGAGGATTAATAAAAGCATTCACAATTGTTTCAAATCACAATAGAAATTATATGTGGTTTATTTATAGTTTGACAAGTAATTAGTTGTACTCATTCAAGAATTCCAACCACAATTCATTTAAGATTAATTAAAAGTTTTCGTTGGTATATAAAGCAAGTATATAGGAAAATTGGGGTTGATAATCATAAAAAATAGCTGACAGCCATTATTCAAAGAAAAGGTTACAAAGAATCGGGAAATTTGTACACGATTAATACTAATATCATATCATATATCATATCATATCATATCATATCATATCATATCATATCATATATCATTTCATATATGATTTAAATAGGAACAAGAACTAATAAATTTGGTATAAAAGATATATTTAAAAAAAAATCTAATACTTTTGCAAGATTTAAGATAATATAAAAATTTTTGGGATAAACTGTATCTAAATACACATATGTATCATGTATAAGGGAACAATATAATATTTATTTAATCATTAACATTTCAAACAATACTAAATCTTTTAAAATCTTTGCTACTTCGCAATTTAAAAAAAAATATTTATATATAAATTTGGTTATTAAGTATTCAAAATCTCACGATCAGTTCAACTTAATTCAAATTCACCAAAATGTATATGAATACTTAATTCTTTTTGTTTGTTTGTTTGTTTTAACAAATAGATAGAAAGCCGGTGCAAATTTAAATATGTATTAAATCACGTTTAAATTCTTTAACTTATCTACACAAAAATTAAAATCAACCAATGAACCAGCCACCCACCTAAATTGGCTGAATGCATTAGCATTATTTTTATAAAAAGTCGAAAACCATGACAATGGAAAACTAAAGTAACAAGCAAGAATGTTATATTCGGCGGTTCCGATTGAGAAACACCCTTTTCGAATAAAACTTTGTATTTATAGCAAAAAGTAAATTTAAAAAAAAATTAATTATTTCAGTTATTTTGTACATTTGACTAAAATTATGTCATTATGTTATTATCTGAAACTTTTTTGAAATAAAAATATTATAAATAAACGAAGTTTTGAACAGTTTAATGAAATTTTAAGGTATTTAAATATTCAGTAACAAAGATATCTGTCAGAAAATTTCAGGATATGTTGCCCTTCTAAGATATAAAGAAAAATTTATTGGAGGTCTTAAAAAACCATTACCATTACAATACTTTGAGGTTTCTAAAACTACATTCCGTGGGACTTTAGAACATATAGGTTGAATTTAAAATTTTGATTAAAAGGAGTCAAATTCAAAAGGGCCAGGACTTAGCTCTCTACCGTTTTCGGATACAATATCTAAACAAAAGCATTTTGAGAAATGAAGGCTTTTAGAAAAATACATTTTAGAAATGATTTTAAGTGAAATTTTATTCAACATAATAAAACATAATAAAAAATTGAATATTTAAAGTGAAAATGGATTATTTTGAACTGGACATTAGTATAACGACCCTCGTATAAATTTATTTTCTAATTTATGTTAAAAAGTAAATTAGAAAATACCGACATTCCTCAAATTTCGCACATCGATTTTTGCTTATGTTTATTCTAATTTGACTAATTAATTTTACAATTCCGATATATATTGTAAGATTCAAGCCCATAAAATTGATAGCTGGGGGGAGGTGAAATGGACTTTTAGACCTCATCTAGATTGGCACAACAATTTAGAATAATAAAAGACTTGTTTGTGTTAAATTTCGTTAAAATCATTTTATATTTAGGACTTCTATGGTGGTGTAGAGTATAAAAACTGATTCAAGATCTTGTAAATGTAAATGACTCGTAAACCATACAAGATAAATATCACATGCGGTCATATTTTTAAAGGTTTCATCTAGGGCTACAAGGCAGTTGCTAGAAATATAAATTTCACTTATATCAGAGTCAGTCCGAAAAATTGTAATTATTCTTATAATTTGTAAATCGCTTCAAATAGTAGACTAACACTATTATTGCTACAAAAGCAATTTTTAGGCATAAAAACTATATCGGCTGCGAGCAATAGCAATTAACCTGAACTAATTTCAATGTGTTGGGATCAAACTTTTTAGTTTGATAACAGATGGATCGTCACAGATTCAATTTCTCGTAGCTAAGAGTTTTTTGCTACACCAAAAGGCATTTAACTATTTTAACGAAACGACGAATTAAATATAACCCCACTATTTAAGGTAGTGAAAAGTGAACGAAAATGCTTAGAATCTTTGACATGTGCATGCATATTTTATTAATTAATAGTTGTAACAAAAAAATAGATTGTATTTTATAAAAATTACTACAAATAATTATAAATAAATTCATTTATTCATATTAAAAAATATACATCTTAAAAAACACTCCTTTAATTATTTGATTTTAACCGAAAGTACACGATAAAGAGAACAATAGATTGCATTTTTGATGAATTTTTAATTCATTTAAATAATTTATAATTATTATTTGTTGTTTTTGCTTCTCTATATTTAATTAATCACTCAATCCATCCATCCATTCATCAACACTTAGAATGTAAATTGTAAAATATAACAGACACTGATATTTAATTTAATTTGACTTCGCCCTCGTGCAAAATTCACTGATTACAGGTGTTTTATTCTAAATGTGTTATTGTGGTGTTCTAATAAACTGATATTATGATTATTTGTATTATTAGAATAATTTATATGTGGATATTTAAAGTAACAAGTATTGTAATACAAGTTTAAATTAATACTTAGAACATTTTTACTTTGAGTGGATTTTGAATTTAAATTAAGGGGCGCACCATATTTACTCCAGATGTGTGAAATTATTTTATTGTTCATATTGACGTAAACTTTGTTTGCGAACGTGTTTATTGAATTTATGCAGGGAAGTGCAATCAGTTAAAAAAAATCAAAATGAATGGGCAGGTATGACAAGTTTATTGAATTGTTTTAAATTCTTTTATAAACAGTGGAATCTTTTTAAATATTTTATGAAAATAAATAAAGGAATTTAATAATTTTGTATTCAAACTAGATAATTTGTTAATAATTTTGCATTTATAATTAACATATTTTGCTGTTAGGTTGTCTGTTGTCTGTCTTTAATTGGCATTTAAAATATTTTGCATTAGTTTTTGAACAGTTTCGAGTTTTTTATGTGACAATAAATTTTTTATGAAACATTAAAAATAGATAAATTTTGAAAAGAAACGTTAATTTAGATTTATTATTCTTATTATAATCAAAACACTAATTTATCGTTTATGCGCTTAATTGAAAATTTTGATTAATTACTTTTATGATTAATTGATATAACAAAAATTTTAATTATTAAATTTTAAATAATTTAAAGTTCCATAATACGTTTTATTATAATTACATGACAATAAATGTAGATTCCTTGAATTCCACGATGATTTGAAATTTTATATATAGTAACGTTGCACGTTGGCGCTTTAGAGAAAGATAATATGAATAATTGATCCGGATTTATTTTTGTATTTGTTATCGAGTAAGAAATTTATCTTTAGAATTTAATACCTTTTTGACAGAATAATTGTATCCGTTTGACTATACATTTCGGTTCAATGATCGCTTAATCTCTTAATGGACATCATATTAATCCCCATCCACTTTACTATGTTGCTCAAGGAAATAATTTTGACTGCATTTTAAATTTAATGAAAATACATAATTATTTCTCATTTTGTAATTATAAAAACATGACTAGATTTCTAACCATATATTAAACAAAACAGATACCTTTTCCATTTTAATTTCCGATAAATGTCTATATTGTCTAATAGCAATTGTTGTGGCTGCTTAAGAACTTCTTAGTGATTAAAAACAGTAATTGAGTTACGTATTTTTCTTATGGAACCGGCGCCGTAATGAAATTAAATTTATATCTCTTAACCTTTCAAAAGTATATAGCCTGATTTATCTCTTATGGTTTTCGAGTTATTTGCATTTGAATTTTCAATAGCTTTGGAAGGCTAATAAAATTTGGAATTTGGATCAGAAATAAAAATTTCACACGTTCTTTTTAGAAGACTCATAGTTTCATCCATGGGCCTTATGTAGGATTACTTTTCAAAATATATAATGATAGACTCCTGTTTTATCAACGAAATCAATTGAACATGCAATAAAAACATTTAAAAAAAATTGATAATTGATGTTTCAATTCCAAATCTTCCAACTTCCATATATATAATAATTAATTTGTATTTGTTCGTCTGTTTGTTTATGTGTTTGGCTAAACTACTGTACCGATTTTGCTGAAATATGATCCCCATATATCCGAAAGTTACATAAAAAATTTTGATAGGTCCAGAGGGGGACCTATGCAAAGCGAGAATTTTCAAATATGGTTCCAATATTATTTTCACGGCACTCTTTTCGAGGCGAAATGTGAAATGGATAGGATTGAGGGAAGAGGTATCCCCTATAAAAAACAATTTTTATAGGGGATACCTTTTTATAACAGTGAGAATTTTAAAATTTGCTCCGAATAAAACTTTTTCACGAGGTAAAAATGTGAAACGGTTAGGATCGGGTAGAAGGTACCCTCCATACAGAGCAAATCTTTATCGTCGAATATCTTAAGAGCAATAACAGCGAGAATTTGCATATTTGCTTCGAATAATTTTTTCAATGATTATCGAATATTTAAAGGGAGAGGTACCACTCACTTTATAAGGGCGGCAAAACGCACCGGTTCTTACCTAGTTCAATATAATGATGAAATCTATTAATTAATTATAAATTTCTAACCGCACAGGTTAAACTAAAAATGCATTTCTATTTAATTTAAAATTATATTCTATACAAAATTAATACCTTCTACTAACTTTTAATGTTAAATTGAGTTAAACGTTTCATGTAAATGGTTGGTTGCCTACAAGTCTGACACCTTTTAACTTATTTTTTTTTAATTTCTGTATCTAAAAAATTCATTTTTTTCCGTTTTAATCGTATGCGAACAATTGTTGAAACGTGTAATTGTCTACTAGTATTTTGACGTCTATTGTTTCAATTTGTATCTGACATTATTATTAGTATTTTTATTATTGTTGTGGTTAATATTTTTTTCCTATTACTTTATGTTGTCTCATTTAGGAACTTTGGCGTATAATAATTTATTATGGCACCTTAATTGCTTTCGATATCAATCGATTATTTATTATTTATGATTTAATACAAATACAAGACTTAAAAAGGTGTTTAACAAACAAAACTAAACTAAACAAAACAAAACAAAACTAAAATTGTGCAGCATTTTCAATCGTAATTTAAAAAATTTTAATAAATATTTATAGAAATTCTACAATAATATTTCGAAAATTTTCCAACATTTCTTGTTATATTAAAAGAATTTTTTAATTGTACATAAGAGTTTTACCACAATTAATAAAGTTTATATAATAATTTTATTTTTAATTTATTCTCAGATTTTATTATAACATTACGATTACAACACAAATTTGAAAACAGCGATATTTTTTCGTAGATATTCCATATATTTTTTTTAATTGTCATTCGCGTGGCGGTTATTAATTTGATTTAATAATGTAATAAATAGAAAAATGTAATAAATATAAAGTAAAATTTGTAAATATAATTAGAAAATGATATTTTATTTTTTATTTTAGAAATAAAATTTAAAAAAGTTTTGAAATCTATCAGGAAATGGTTGAAAATACCAACTTTTAATCAAGTGGTGGAATTTACATACAATTTTCATAGAATAACAGGAATGGATTTATGAACTCTAGATTGAGTTTCTCTTTTCCCATTTTTTTGTTACTTGGTATTTAAGAAAATAAAATTTCGTTCCAGGGAATTTCCGGAAATAAATTATTATATCATGTATTCTATAAAACGAATACATAAATGCCGAATTTTTAAAGTCCTCCAGTCAAACGTAATTCGATGTTCTTGAACTATATTAGAACGTGGATTGATGATGATTAACCACACATATTTATGCCAACTCTAAAGAGTTTGAAATACCAATATTTAAGAGTTTTTTTCAGCTTAAATTCTTTTCTGGAAAATGGAGAATTATACATGTGCAATAGTCTAATGAGAGCCAATATTCATGAAATTATTATATTTAATACAATTGAAAAAAAATTATACTGAATTTCGGATGGGATTATTCCACATCTAAGCCTTCTATTTCGGGATGGGACCTTATCGTTAAATTAAAGACAGTATGAAAAAGCTTATTCCGGACAAGAAACTTGTTGATATGTCTCAGACATCAATCTACAATTATTTTGGTAATGGAACAATATATCGAGTTTTAAATAAGAAAGTACTTAGAATTATAAAAAAATAATCTGGCAAAATTTTTCTGAATTCTTATATGATTCCATAAGGAAGTATACGTAAGCCTTCTTCATATATCTACTTCACCGCAATTTCTTTCCGAAAATTCCCAATAGAAATTTTCCAGGATATACAAAGATAATTTTCCCGGGATGTTTTCCCGTGAAGAAACTCTAGTTCTAGATGATAAGATATATCGGATATAATACTCAAGAGTATTTGCATAGTGTTAAGTGCGGACTGTTATTTTATTTTTTTCAAATTAGGATTTAAAATATATATTATGTGCTGAATTCCGAACATCACTTTAAAGTGCATAATTTTAAAATTCAAATTGTATCTGAATTATACTATTATTTAAGAACTCAACATTAATGAATCACTAATGAATCTGCGAAAGCGATTACTAAGTAAATTCAACAAGTAAAAATCCCTACATCTTATTCGGGAAGACCTTGTGTGATTTACAGCCAAATAATATTACTAAATATTCGAAAATTCGAATATTTAGTAATATTGCTTTAAATGGGAATTTTAAGTTCCCATTTAACTTAAAATTTTTATGAAATTGCGATACATCGTTGAATTGGTTCAGAAAGTGATTTTTTTTAGAGAGTTACAATCAGTTAAATATCCAAATTACTACTAAATTTCCCACCATTTCTGAATAAGATTATAAGCTCATAAAAAGCCTTAGTGTTTTAATGAAACTTGACAGAAATAAGTTTTAAAACGATCTAAATTTTGAAAGGCATAAATTTCATATATAAGTTGGTATTATAATGATATTTAATTGACTATAACATTCTTATTTTTTTTTTTTTAATTTGAAAATGCTAGGATCGCATCAGTATTTCGTAGCCCTAATCAGATTTTACTTAATGTGAAATAGATTAAAAATCATATAAATTTTCTATTGATCAAATTCTTTCATTTGTGGTACAGATTTGCTTTCGAATTTTATTCAGACCTATTTACCTTTCACAGGGAAATTGCCGAAAAATCTTTATTTGAATTTTTAAATTGTACATTATAATTTTCTTATTATTGAACTAATAAATTGGATTTAAACCCGAATGGCAAATGAATCATAAAAAGATAAGTTTTTTTGATCTTATTAGAGGTTATTTTATTGTGAGCTATTCGATAGCGTTTGTTCCGTATTTAAAACTCGATTCATACTAATTAATCTCATTCTACATAAATATAAATGTCTATAGAAGACTTATTTTTCGATCAATTATTAATAATTAAATTGTTCTAAAGAAAAATATTAAATTATTATTTTTATTACCAAGAAAATATTAAAACGTCATTTTGTTTATTCAATAAAAAATAATTTAATGGTTTTTATATGCAAATTTTCCCAGTAATCTTCAGCTAAATAAATAATTTATAATAAATATTTATCGTGTGGGACTTTTTGAAAAACTTAAAATAGTAATTAAACAATTTCAAATATTTAAAATATTGATAAAATTACACGAAAATCGTGTATTAGAATAAATTAGTTTAAGTGATCTTTAACTTTTCAATAAATTCATTTAAATTACAGGCTAAATCATTTAAATATATGGATATAGATATATAGATAATATTTTAAATATAAAGTTTATTGCATTAAAGTTCTTTTATAATATTACATTATTATGAAATGGGTTGGAACATTGATATTGAACTTATTTATTAGAGTGGTTTTCATGGATTTCAAAGAATTTATATTGAAAAAAATTACTTCAGTTTTTTAACACTGAGGAGTGATCAACATTACTATTCCAAAAAGTATTAAAATCGGTTCGGTAGAAAAATTGTTATAGTCAAAAATATCAAAAAGTTGTATGACTTATTAAGGGCTAGTGTTTAGTATGCAGATCACTAACATTTTTGAGTTAAGTCTAGTTTAAACTTTAAAGTGAGTTTCTCAAAAGTAGATGATTTTGTTATAAATCTAGGTTTAAGTGGGGAATATTTTCCAGTTAATGTAGAATTATAATTCTCAAATATTTTAAAGAAGAAAAAAATGAAATTGACAACATTTTAATATAAAACTCAAAATTCTAATTATTTTTTTTCCTGGATTAAGTTAAATGAGGGTTATTTAAAATTTGTCATAGACGAATATAGTATTTTTTGTTATTTATTTAAATATAACGTTTCCAAATTATTGAATTTTATATTATTAAGATTCTTTCTACCTCACTCCTTACCAATAGAGTATAACAGTTAAACTATTTGTTATAATAAAAAAAACCCCAACGTCAAAAGGGCGTTTAAAATGACATTTATTATTTTAAATTTATTATTCAACCATGATAAATGACTTAAATAATTTTGTATTCAAATCTGTTCTCAATCAATATGGTTTGTAATAATTTGCATAAAAATCTAAATACAAAAATGCTTAAGGTAAAATAAAAAATTTGCAAAATATTTAAAAACAATTAACACCTGGTCACCCACACATACGTTAGTGTGTATCTTTTTTATCCACACGAAAATGAAAATTTTTAATTTGCAAAATTAATTTATAAAAATCGAAATTTTGTTTTAATTAAGTTTTTGTTATTTTTTCTGTTTTCTTTGGTGGGAAAATTTTTCTTTTCTACGTTATAAACAAAATCTTTTCCAAAAAACAAAAAACAAAAAAAAACAAAAACAGATTTTCAGTAATTATTCTAATTGAAATTTATAAATAAAAAATCAGATTTTAGATCTGTATTTAAATTTTGCACCAACCGACGTTTTTTTAAATAATAAACAAATGTGTGAAAAATGAATTAAAAACGTTGAATACGTGAGACGATGTATAACAGAAGTGCGAATACCGTAACTGATTGATTGCAGACGTACGCTACAGAAATGTTAAATAATGTATTCGTGAATCGGATATATAAGTATAAATTGTTATAAGAAACTTAAAAAGTGGGAGGTTCCCAAGCCATGGTCAAATTCGTTCTACATTTTGACCAGTAAAAAAGATCCTTGGGAAAGTATTTAGAACCGATTTGAATACTCCCGCTTTTACGGTTCTTTAGATATTCGATAATTAATATTTGTTTTGTATGGGAGTACCTTTTCCCTTGATCCTAACCGTGCTATATTTTGATCAGTTTAACAAATTCTCTAGAAAGTGATTGAGGTCGATTTTAAGAACTATTGCTGTTATAGTTCTTTAGATATTTGATGATTCTATCCTCCCTTCATTCTGTTCAGTAAAAAGAGTTACTTGAAAAATTTATTGGGACCAAATTTGAAAATTGGTTCTTGGTTCTTTAGATATTCGATTATTAACATTTTCTTTGTTCGGAGGCTACCTCTCCCCCTGATCCTATCCATCCTTTATTTTGTCTAGTAAAAAAGTTTCTTGATAAAGTGGTTGGAACCAAATTCGAAAATTCTAGCTGTTACAGTTCTTTAAATGTTCGACGATCAGTATTTGCCTTGTATGAGTACTTTCTTTTCCGCTGCCTGACATCTTTTATAGCCATTGCTACATTCGGGTACATGGAGATCATTCTGTGTAAATTTCAGCAAAATCGGTAAAGTGGTTTAGCTATCTATAAATCCCAAACAAACAAACAGCTTCATTTTTATATATCTTATCTTAATCGCAATCTAAGGTAGAAATAAATATCAAAATTTTTTTTGTACTGTTTTTAAGGATCTAAAACTAATTATTGTATATAGAACACTTATTTGTGTCATATATGAAATAAAATAACGATTACTAAACTATCAAATAAAGTAAATACAATTGTATTAAAATATGAATCGATTTATCCATTTCCATCTTTCAGATTCTATCAGGCTTACATCCAAACCTGACCTGGTTAATTGTTATTATTCTGATAATCTTTTTATTTAAAAAATAGTAAAATCGATATAGAGGTGCAGACCGATATCTAAATCAACGTTAACGAAAGATTTTATTCTAATTTGTCGGTTTATAATCAATAGTTTTTCAAAAGTTCTTTGCTTGAATTTAGAAGTTTCTTCAGATATCTATTAATATAATTAACCGAATTTGTTGAAATTCCCTTTGGATACTGTCGTTTGATACTTCAAAAGGCACCACCAGGAACATCGTAAAGAGACATTAAGAAACTTCAGTAAATCCTACGATACACTTTATAGCCACGATTTTCCTAGTAAAGAGAGAATTTTCACTACATGCTTAAACAAAGTCTTTTCCCAAATAGGCAATAACTCCCATTATGTAGGTTTGTAGTACGGTTAAATATTTAAGCTTATGCTTTTGAGAGAAAAGTGATTAATAAAACAAAGCGACAAAAACAAGGCAACTATTCCGAGGGGCCAAATTATTAACAAAAAATTGGTATTTATTTATTCCATCAAATTAAATTTTACTAAAAATTATGAAAAACTCAAAGGTTTTGATGATTCATTTCCTTTAAATATCTGACATTTTGTTTATTTTATCGTACATTTTAAGAGGTTTTTGTTTGCTTTTCAATAAAAATGTTAATGAGTTTTTCTATTTCAATTTCGGTTTTTTTTTCCAATAAAATTTATTGAATACATTTATTACTTTGCGTAGCGCTACGAACGAGCGAGCAAATGTTTCAATGAATATTTCTTGAATGAAACAATTTTATCTTTTTTGCATTTTCGATTTCTTTTTGGCAAAAAGGAAATATTTTTGCAAATTTTCTATACATTATTTAAATTTATTTTAATGAAAATTTGACATTGATAGTGAAAGGTGGGGAGGTAAAATTCTTACCTTAAAGAAGAATTCTTTTAACATTTCCACAACTTTATCAGAATCTTCAGCTGTTACAGGTTCCACTGTGTAGGGCAATTCATCACTTTTTTGAGATTGTGTTGTTGTAGTGGCGGTTGAGGATACATTTAAAACACTATCCATTTTTTGGGTAAGTCTTGTAATTGGATATAAATCCGAGAGCTGAAAAAGATGAGAAATGATAATTAAATTTTTATTCACAAATTGGAGAATTATTTAAACTGAACTATACAACGAGAAAAAATTGTTTTGTTGAACCAACACAAACATAAAAATGATTTTCTTATTGTTAAGTACATTTATGTATTTATGCGTTAGTTATTTATGATAATCATATGGAATTTGGATTCCAAAATATTTATTTTTCATAAAAAAAATATAAAAAACTTAAAATTCAATTCATAAATCAAATATATATATATATATATTTATTTGTTTTATTTTACAGTGCCTCCTTTATTCAAAATGGTTTAATTTAACATTTTAAATAAAAAACAAAATTTTCGCATCGCTCATTTGCTGCAAGGTAGTAGTCATTAAATTTTTTTAATTCAATTTTTTATTAGACGTATTTTTATTTCTTTGACAGAATCATAATTTTTGAAATGCATGAATGGAAACTTTATAATTAATTTTTCAAACGCTTGCAAAGAATCTGCAATGTAAACTTAACAATTACCGATGCGTTACTGCAATACCGCTTTCTTTCTTGTAATAAGCAATATATTACGTAATAATGTATTTTTGTCTTAATCCGGATATCTGAATGGTTCGTTCGCAAAAACTTGCCAGATAATAAAATACATAATTAACTTTGCACGACTGATGTAAAATCGAAACTAGCAAATTTTAAGTTAAGACGATGTTACAGCAAGTGAGCTAAATGTATTTAAAATTGCTTGCATTTTCTGCCCGCTTCGTTGCATGAATCACAAAAGCCACCACTACAAGAAAACTTCAAGGAAGGATTATACAAGTTCTATATTCTAATTAAGGGGCATTCGTGTATATTTAAGGATTTGTTAGATCAAAATTTATTCCGAAAAGGGACTTTATATGGGAACTATGTTTAAGAATTGCCCCAAAATAATAACCTTTTCTTTGTCACTTTCCGAATGCCACATTTTCGAAAAATATTAAGATTTTTCATATTTTTACCAATAATTTTTTACTACTTCTATGATATTGATGGTATTTGTTATCATATAGAAAATACTATATTTGAATATTCATGTTAAATTTCATTTACACTACATAATTTATTTTTTATTAACAAAAGTTATTTTTTTAATTTTTAAATTAGAGTCATACATTGCTCCGTAATTCTGTTTCTTAAACGATATTGCTATATAAAGCAAATTTCCCAGTCACTTTCTCAAGAATTTGTTTAACTGATCAAAATATAGAACGGGTAGGATCAAGGGGAAAGGTACTCCCATACAAAACAAATATTAATTATAGAATATCTAAAGAACTGTAAAAACGGGAGTATTTAAATTAATTTCAATAACTTTCCCAAGAATATTTTTAACTGGCCAAAATATAGGAAGGATTGGACCATGGGGAGGGTTATCATATCCCTATGAAATATCAAATATCTGAAGAACTATAATAGCGAGAGTTCTCAAATTTGGTTCCAATTACTTTCCCAAGAATTTGTAGGACCAGGAAGAAAGGTAGTCCCAATACAAAGCAAATATTGTATGTTGAATGTCTGAAGATCTACTTCAGTGAGAATTAGGTTACAATTATTTTTTTTTAATACACATCGTGATTTATGAAATTTCTTTCGAGATCTAGGACTGTGGAGAATTTATGTGCACCGGCTAAATGCTAGTAATTATATACTGAAAAAACAACCACTCGCATTGGAAAAAATATAACTAATTTTAGTTAACTAATGATTTCTGAATTAGTTTCATGTTTCTATCTATTATTTGTCATTTAATAAACGCTAAAATAAAATTATCTTAATAATGAAATGTTAACCCTCTAATGTTTATATACATGTCATTGTGAGAACTCTTTCGTGTTTATAATTTGTTTTCAATTTTCTTTAGTTTTTTTTCCGGAAGCTGTATGATTGTTTTGTTCCAAGAACATAAAAAATGAACAAAAATGTTTTTGTTTTAGTCTTGAAAACTTACGCAGTTTCCAATTTTCGAAAATAAAAACAAAAAATTAAATAAACAGAAAATTTCCCAAGAAAAATTTTATTTTGATTAAGTGACATTTTATTAAATTGACCTCCCTTTCTGCTTAATAAAATACCATGATGAGTAATGAATTTTGAAATAAAATTAATTTGAAAATTGATGAATTATTGTTAAAGAACAACATAAACTACTTGTACAATTAATCAGTTATAGTATTGATATATTTTCTTCTCGATTAATTGGATTTGTGAAATAAAATATAGAAATGTAGAATTTAATATGCAAAAATTGATGTGAACGATAAATTTGGTGATTCACAGAATAAATTAAAATTTATGAATTTGGTTTTTAATAAATAATTTACACTCATTAATTGAATCAGTGAATTAATTAATTATTTAATCGTTTCACTTTAAATAAATTAAATAGTCTGTCAAATTTTCACAACAATATGAACTTTATATCAGAGACCGGCTCCAGTAGAACTTGATTTTGTGCATGCATAAAACTTGCTTTTTTAGAATTTACTGTTTAGAGTGATACCGAAAAAATATTAATACAAAAATGATTAATCTCAGAGTATTGCTAGAAAAACAGAAACTCTACACGTTTAAATATTCATTCGGAATGCTTTTTCTAATTCAATCACATTTTATATGATTATGTTCATCTCCATTTAAAGTCTTCAAAATATAATAATGAATATAATGACAAAGTTTTTATGATTCCTATATTGTATGCAGAATATATCTGAATGAAAGTCATGAATAAATTGATTATGAATTATACAAAATGAGTTCAATACGACTTCCAAAAAATATCATCCAACTAAAATTTTAATTTAAATATAACGTAGTCGGTCCAGTACTTTAGAAGTATTTTAATATAATCTGAAACAAATAAATAAATAACAAAATTAAGACGATCAGTACACGAAAGAGCATCTTGTATGGAAGGACCCATTTAAAAAAATGTATTTGGAGCAAATAAATATGTCGGTTAGTATTCTGTACAGTTAAGATTTATATAAGTTCAAAACTTTGCTTCAGACAAAATTTTCCTATTGATCTCATATAAGACCTATTTCTGAAAATTATTTCATGGTGTTATTTTATGCAAGCACTAATCACGGAATCGAATGCCTTTCATATGAAGCTATAAACATGGTCAATGATATTGTGAATCATGGTCTAGAGTTGTGATATTTTTGAATACATTAATTTATTTTTGACAAAAAATTAGTTAAACTGTACTTTTTAATAAAACCAGGTAATAAATTTGTCAATTGAAAATCTTTAAATTATATATAATTTTTCCTTTAATTATATATATTTTTCTACTTTTCTACCAATTTTGATGATTATTGTAGTGGTATTGCGATGCATCTAAAGTGAAAGCTATTTGATATAAATACATACGGAATTTGATATTATAATAGTAGTTACCTTCAAAAATCATGTCAAGGAATATTAAAAAAAAACAGATAGTTTTGATTTAATATACCATATTTCCCACACCATTATAGTGAAGGTCCTAAAACACCCTCTCTATATAATTAAATATTTAATGGATAACATTAACTTAAAAAATTAAAATAATCTTCCATTAAATAAAACTGAGGAAGTATCCCAGGAAGTAATAGTAATTGCTTTTAAAGTTTCCATTATATTGTCATTTGAAATTTATATTCCAAACATTTGCAATTTAATACATAAAAATCTGTAATCATTATTGTGTTTTTAAATAAATTATTGTCATACGAAATACGTAAAAAACAATCACATCATTTGTGTTAAAAACAAATTTAATTTCAAAATTATAATTCAATTGCAACAGAAACAAGTAAGAATGATATAATCGGCTATGCCGAATCTTCAATACCCTCCACCACAAATTCGTGTAAAGTTAATACGTTAGGTTCCGTATGATTCTGCGATGATTCCCTATTCACCACTTGTGGTAGTGGAGGGTATAAAAATATATACATGTATACATAGTTTTGTTAATTTTCAGTTAATGAGGCTGACTTATTGACTAATTCAAATATAATTTGTTCTTTTATTATTATAAACTTTTGGTTAAATTATTGAAAAGCTCTTTAACATTTAAATTTTACAGATAAAAATATAGATGACTAATATTTTTTTAATTCTATTTATTAGAATGACTTTTCTAATCGTTACTGAAGTCCTAATAGATGGATGATAATAATAAAAAATAAGTATGTATTATTTAAATAAAAAATTGGCAGGTGTATAAAAGATACTTTCTAAATTTTAATTGCCAAACTATTGGGATCATGCTATTTTTAAATGATTTAAAATTTAGATTTTATAAAATTGACACAATTCAATTTACAGAGAATTGGACGAAAATATATTTCAGCAAGATGTAACATCCTATGGATTTAAATTTTAATTATATTGATTAAAATTATGTTTGATAATATAAGATATAATTTTATTATAACAAAATTTCTGAAAGATAACGGAAATAATTAAACATTTTTATTTGAAAAAAATTTTCTGTCTCAAGACTGAATCTTAAAACAGAATGCAGTTTTAAAATCAAAACTCTATAGCTTAAAAAATAGCTCTTTTAAGGATTTTTTACATAGCTCAACTTGAACAAAATCGGGGCAATACTTTTGGATATATTAAAAAACTGACTCAAGAAAAATTTTGAAATGAAAATTCAAAAGCAAATTAATCGAAAACTATTGGAGATAAATAACACATGTAATCATGTTTTCAAAGTTTTTACCAGGGGCTATAACATGATGCACCCTTACTTTGCAACCTTAAGGAGTTCATACTTCCCAAGTTATTTTAAAATATTTCTGTCCCACTGTACAGAAATTTTAATTTTATTATTTTCATTATAATTGTAATTAAATTTGATTATTATTCTATTTAAAAAATAGACAAATCGACATTTTTGACATCAAACTTCCTTTAAAACATGAAAAATAATTTTTAAAGAATTTCCTTAACAATTTTATATTTTTATAGACAAGAATTTTACCAAAATGGTAAAATTTTGGAAATTTTTACTCAGTCTGATTGTCAATAATATAATTTCTCATATAAAAAATAATACAATTTTTATAGATATAAGTTCTTGTTTTAATTATAAAAAAAAAACACCACACGTTTTCATATGATATAATATTATTCGTTAAATTTAGAAAATATTATTTCTTTCCTCAATAAATTGTTTATTAAAAACAAATATTTTTTATAATTTTTTTTTTTTTTTGCCAAAAATAGCACATGCTAAACAAAAATAAAAAAATACAATTTACGATATTTTTGTTAAAAAATAACTTTGTCATCATTTTTTCACATTTAAAGAAATCACAGATTCACACACTTTTTCAAATTGGGGTGCATTAACTTACCGTATATCTTTTGTCGATAATAATCGCATCATTGTCGGCAAATGTGCGATTATTTTTCAACATTTGTGAAAGATTTTCAATTTCCATGATGAAGCTGGAGATTTTATGAGTTTTTACTGGTTATCAAAAGAAAAATCGGGCGGCAATAAAATTATTTAAAAAAAGAGATACTATGACCACTAAACACTTTGTGTTTTTTTTGTTTAATTTTATTTAATGAGAAAATCTTGAGAAAAAAACAGTAAACACGACAGAAAATTATGGCCAAATAGAGCGGGATTATTTCGATGATGTTGAAATATCAAAAATAAACAAAAAATGCCACACGTATTTATAAGATACAGATACAAATCTGTTTAGATTGTTTATTTTCTTTTCTGTGTCTTTTAATAATTTAAGAGATTGTTTTTGGCTTCTCTGAGGTTTTTCTTTTGTTTATTTATTTATTATTTATTTTGTGTAACAAATTCCTTTAGCAAATATGTTATAAAAATTTTTAAGTTTATTTTTAACGTTTTTTTTTAATAATTAAAAAACTTTAAACACTAAACGGTATTTAATTTAATTTAATTAAATTTTTAATTGGTTATATTTGAATCCTTGGAGTATAATCAGGATATTTTATCCTTGAAAGAATGTAAGTAGAATGTATTGTTTCTTAACACGACGTGAATGACTGAATGATTGTCAACATTATATAGTGTCACGTTTTATACAAGATACTTTTTTCTTAACGTAATGTTTTTTATTTCACTTTTTTGTTTAGAATATTCTCATACAATCGGATTTGTTTTATTTGATATATAAATATTGTATTGTTTTTGTATTTAGCCAATACATTTTAATAAAATTTTTTGTTTATATGTATAAACATATAATATATAAATATATTAATAATATATTAATATATATTTTATTTTGTTTTGTTTTCGTATCTTATAGATAGATTTTTTGTGTGGTTTCCGGCGAGTTTTGTATTTGCAACTGGCAAGATACTTTTTTAGCAAACGACGACGTTATTGTCTGTGTACGTACGCGAGTAAGTCTTAACTAACTGGTCACGATTACTTTTCACTCTGTGTAGAAATGTGACGGAACAAAAACACAGGCCGGTATTAAACAAAAACAAACAAATAAAAATATAAATAATTTCATTTCACGAAAAAGAAAAAAGAGCATGCGCTAAAGGAGAATTAAACAAAAATATTGAAAAAAGAAAAAAATAAAATAAAACGGAAAATCTTGTTTTTGTTAAAAATTGTTTTTGCAAAAATCAAAACACAAATACAGACAGTCAGTCAGTCACTCATTCGGCCACTCATTATAAACAATGGCGAGAGAATTGTTTGCCAAGAGATTTTGTGCCTGTGGATTGTTTGGGATCAGGTATGGACATGAAAATGAATTCAACTTTCTGAAAAATTGGCTACAAAATCTGTAAAGTGTATTCGGAAAATATACACTGGAAATGAATAAAATAGCACAACAATAACAGTTTTACGATATTCCCAATTTCAAGAATATTTTCTGATGGTAAATAAGGAAAGGAATTTTCTTTGTATCAAAAAGGGATAAAATAAAATTTCAACAATCCGGGTATTTTTATACCCTCCATTACGAGTGGTGAAGGAAGTTATACCAAGTTCAACGTTCTGTATATAACATCAAAAAAGAAACATCTAAGAAGGCGTATATATTATCTGAGTCGATTTAGCAAATACCATCTGACTTTTGGATACTTAGTTATTTATTATTATATTTATTTGTTAGTTCATTATTGTCCTAAGATCTTTTCTATTCAACCAGTAATAATGGCCCAATAAACAAAAAACTCTGGGTCAAAATTCAGACAAGTTTTTTTTTTTAATTTCTCTAATAAATTATAATTTTATATAAAATGTAAAAATGCCATTTTATTGATCGCTATTGTAATGTCCGTTCATATGTAAATGTACAATAAACAATTTGTAATGTTTACTTCAAGTAGCCTTTATTCAATCTTGAAACCTATTGTTGACGATCTTACTCTAATTCTTATTCGTTCATTATTTGTATACAAATGAATATATATCTGTAAATGTAAATCTGTATATATTCTTGTTGTTTTTATTTTTTCAAATCCATTCTTTTGTTTAGTTAAACTTTTTTCTGAATGTTTGTTAATTCATTGTTTATTAAATTTTATATGTCATTTGCACTCGATCGAAGTTAATAAAATCTTAATTACTTTTGAAAGGAAAGTCAAACTGCTTGAAAATATTGTATCATTGAATCATTGAATGTATCTATTTCTTTTAAGATTTGCCTTGCATAGAGGTTGATCGATTTAACATCTCTTCTGTAACTTGATTTTAAGTTGCAATTTGTAAGGCACTAAAATGTGGTATAAACATGCATACATATATATTCCATTAAAATATATACACTCATATCAATTAACACCGATGAAACTTTTGAGTTTTGTAAGCTGCAAAATATATGGGAAACAACTTAATGCCTCAGTTGTCATTTTGGGTGTAAAGCTTTAAGTTTGTATGAGCTTTAAATATCCTCTACAACAGATTTCTGCATATAAGTATTAAGCTTGTTTTAACTGTAAATACATAAAATTGTATAAATCTTTACGCCAACTGTCCCAAATTTCGCATAGCTCCCTCATATGGTTTGCTTCCCATAATGAAAAATTTATTTCTGAAAATGTTACAATAAAAAAGTGATGCTGATATGACCACAACGAAGGATATATTAATTGTCAAATGTATATGGAAATATCAAAATATCTGGTATATGAGATTAATAGGGTGTATTACAAAAAATGGAGCTAGAGCTTTAAAATCATTTTAAATTGTCCACGTTGAATAGATGCTACCACAAAATATATATTTTTTGAATTATTATAAGTATTAACTAATAATTATAACGAGGATTTAAAAAAAAGACCAGAATTAAAAGCAATCACAGGTTGGCTGAATTATCTAACACTGCAATTTGAAAGCAACATTATTAAAACTGTTGATCACAAGTACTGAAGAAGGACCTCTTCAAACAATAAAGAACTATAGGTTAAGTGTTCAAAGGAACCATCCTAAGTGTGTTATAAAAAATGCCAAGTAACACAATTTCGCTATCATCAATAAAATTATTGTGAAATAAGCCCGTGAATATTCGAGTTTTCGATAAATTTTTGGTTGGATTTAAGTGATACACCATACCCGTAGTCAGTTTTCTTCCATTTATACTTATAATGTACAAGATGAAAAGTATTACTTTTAAATCACATGGTTACCAATGTCAACTAGTGAAAGGTTTTAACTCTTGCATATTTTTATTTTTTTTCATGGAATATGATATTGCATATAATTCTAATTGTGATATATCACATATCGACCATATATTATAGGATTTATGATTATCGGATTTGTGCATATATTACTTTAAATGTTCCAATCCTTTGAAACTTCCCATTTAAGCACTTATTACGAACACTTTCTTATTCCTTATGATGTGATATATCAGGTTTAAAAGAAAAAACTTTGGAGAAAATCGCCAAGAAATTCTACATTTTCAATGTTTTCATAATTTTTGCAAACATTTTAAATGATGAAATTTTTCTCATTTTATGGCGTCTAATAGTCGTAAACATATACAGTAACGAAATGTGCTACAAGAGGAAATTTTAAAATGGAAATGAAAGTTTTTATTTGTTTATTTAATTAATAATTTGAGAAAGATAAATCCGTTAAAATCAAAACAGTCCTTGATCACTATTTTGTTCAGCCTTAGAATAAGAAAATACTAAGTCATTGTAGTAGTAGTTCCAAAGTTAAAGATTTTCAAGTAAAAGTTGTATCTTGCCTCCACTACCGCAAGTTGTTTGTCATTCCATGTGTAACGCCAAGAAGAGATCATTAAAGACCTATTAAAGTATATATTCTTGCATCATATCAATATCTGAGATGATTTATTGTTCTCACCATCGAAACAATAATTCGAATTCAATAAAATATAAACCAGATTGTTTTTATTATCAGATAAAAATAGAATTTAACTATAATATGTAGCTAGATACACGTCATTGCTGTTCCAGGAATCATAAAAATCGGATAAGTACAAAAATGTTTTAGTCAAAAATATATCAAATTTTATGACATTCAATATCTTCGTTTTATTTATAAAACATTTTATTATTTGTATACCTTTTCCCGGTACGAAAATTCTTCAAAGTCCTAGATCTCGAAAGAAATTTCACAAAAACACGACTATAAGTTCTAAAGTTTTCCAATAAAACCGTTTCATAGGAAAGTGACAAAATTTTGGAAACTCTAAGTGAAATAGTTCTTTAGATACTCGATAATAAATAATTGATATATGTAACAGTTCTCATCATTTGGATGGATGGCCACATCTACCACAAAATATCAGTTCTTTGATAAAGTGATTCGAACAGTCTAACAGTTCCAAAACAAATTGAGATGAAATCCTAATACTCTCACAGCAACAATTCTTAAAATATCCGATAATCAATATCAATATTTGCTTTGTATGGGGGCTACCTCTCCCATGAATCCTACTCGTCCTACATTTTGTTCACTAAAACAATTCCTTAATAAAGAAATTGGGACTGAATTTTGAAAATTCTCGCTGTTAGAGTACTTAAGACATTCTATAATCAATATTTCATTTATATGGTTCCTATAAGTCCTAAAATCTGCCTAGTAACACAGAACCTTGGATTGGGACTAAATTCGAGAACACTCGCTGTTATAGTTTTTTAGATATTCGATAATCAATATTTGCTTTGTATGGAGCATATATATATACTTAATACAGACATATGGTGCAGGGTATTATATTTTCGGTATAGCCAAATATAGCATTTTTACTTGTTTTTGGTTCCTGGAATTTCCCGTTTATTTGAGATTATTTAATATATTTTTAATATTTCAATACCAGTTTTCATAAAATTTTAATATCAAGGTTTTTCGAATACCTTGCACCTTGAAAATAAACGTTTTATCGTGTTTTACCACATTTCGGATTAGCTGCATTTAAAATAATTGATGTTCAAGTTCATAACTTATTAACTAAAATATGTGATTAAAAATCTTGAATTTATATTAAAATCTAGAATTTTTAACAAAGAATTAGAAGAAAATTGAATTTATTAACTTTTAACTAAAATAAGTTTTTGGAAAATTTTTATAAATTTCTATTATCGAAGAAAATATTTAAAACTATATTTATTTTGTATATAAAAATAATTGACATAAAAATAATAACAATTGTTTCATTTAGTTATTTGGTTTGTTTTTAGTATTTAGTTGTTAAAACTGAACCGATTACCCGCCCATTAATTAACAACTAAATTCGTAAAAGTAAATAATCACAAATCAACCAAAACAAAAAGAAAATAAATTATCAGTTTTGTTTGTTTTTCTTAAAAAAAATATACATAAAAATTTATTTATTATTGTTATTAGAACAATTTGTAGCCAATTTAATTCTTGTTTCTTTTCGATTTCAAATATTTTCTGACGAGAACAGATTTAGACACGAGAAGATATCACTGTTTTAAGAAAAACATTAAATTAATAATTAATCATTCACTTATTTATTCAAAAATACTGAAGATCCTCAATTAAACACTCAAAAGTCTATCTGTCAATAGCGATGAGTATTAAGTGATTTTCAGATCATCTAGATCGTAAGCAGTATTTTCGGCGCCAATTTATTAATTTTCTAACTGTATATATAAATATGTATATACACATACTTCTACTTACGTCTATAGTCTTGGTTTTTAATTTCATTTTATATAGAGAATAATATTAGTGGTTCTCGTATTAAAATGAAAAGTGTGATAAATAAATTAAATAAAAATTTAATTAAATGTTCAAACTACTTGATTATCATATTGATGATAATGAATATAATTTTAATGTATTTTGCACAACATTACAAAAATAATGAAAACAACACAATAAATGAATGATTGATTGATTGGTGAATGGTGAAGTGATTGTATTAATTTTGTGGCACGCGACATCTGTATTCTTTCAAAGAGAAAACAATGAGAGAATTTACTGTTAATTATATACATTTGTGATTAAATGAATGTATATTCATTTATTATAGAACATTTCTTCTACTTCAATTAAAATAATTAAATAGATTTGAATTACATATATTAACTAGCAACGACCCGGAGCGCTATCCGCTCTATATTATGGCCAGTACAAAAGATCTTTGGAAAAGTAATTTGAACCAATTTGAACAATACTCCCGCTTTTACAGAGAGTATTCAAATTGGTTCGATAATTAATATTTGCTTTGTATGGAGGTACCTTTCCCCTTCATTCTACCTGTCCTATATTTTGATCAGTAAAACAAAAGTCTTGAGTAAGTGATTGGAGTTGAATGAGAACTATTGCACTCAAAAAATTATGTAGGTAAAATTACCAGGAAATGAAATTTCTTTCAAAAAGCTTACTGCTTACAGAATGCTGTTATGGTTCTTAAAATATTCGATAATCAACATGTTCTTTGTATAGGGACACCTCTCCCCATGATCCTATCCCCACTTCATTCTGTCCAGTAAAATAGTTACTTGAAAATTTATTGGTGCCAAATATGAAAATCCTATTGCAGTTCTTTTAATATTCGACTGTTAACATTTACCTTGCATCAGGGCTACCTCTTCCCCTGATCCTATCAGTCTCAAATTTTGCCTCATAAAAAGTTCCTTGAAAAAAATATTGGTACCAAATATGTAAATTCTGGCTGTAATAGTTCTTTAGATATTACTACTGGACCGATTTTGCTAAAATTTACATAGAATGATCCCCATGTACCCGAAAATAATAGAGGTTAAAAAAAATTCCGATAGGAACAGGGGAAGGTTAACCCCAGACAAACCAAATATTGATTATGTTGCACTTAAAAACTAATACACTTATGAATTTGAAGAGTTCACGGATAAAAATGCGCCATAAGTTATTTTCCATCTAAATGAATTTTAAAATTAAATAATGTAAATTATTATGTAAAATGTATGTAGATGAATAATTGCAAAAATTAATATGAGTTCAACATCTAAAACATTGATTCTGAAATAAAGGTCTCTATAATACTATAGTAAAAGATGGTAACATATTATTGAAATTACCCATAAATATTGGTATCATATATATTTTTACTTTTAGGTCGAAAGCACTCTTCCGGCAAGGGGTATTATAAAGGAGACCAAATATGAACCCATAATTGTTAAACTAGATTTATATATCAAAGACAGTTTAAAAAATTAATCTTTCGAAAAAAGTAATATTTTTTAATTTGAGAGTCTTATAAGCTTAAAGATTAATTCCGGGAAGAGCCTTAAATGAAGGCTAGCAAAAAAAAAATCTAAAAAAACCCTAAGGTGCACATATTTTAAGTATTTCGTAATACGCCCCGATAGAAGTGTTTATTTGAAATACAGGCACAGATATATCAAACAACAAACATTAAAAATTTCCAATTCAACATAGATTAAATCGTTATTATTATTATTTTTTGGATTCAGAGAAATTTAATTATTGAAACTATACTTTTCAAATAATAGATAAGTAAGTATCGATTTCAGTATAAAACTGGCAGTAAAGAATTGATCACAAAATAATCGTTTTTTTACATAGAATATTGATTCCAAACCATAATCAAAATCGATTATAAAATCACTGCGTTTAAGCAAATCAGAAAATCCTGGCGATTGTAAAAAATCGAAGGTAAGAAGGCAATGAAACAACAATCGGTGGATCAAAGTTAATAATGACAGTGATTTATATTCTATTGAACAATCTGCAAAAGAATACATAAAATTTTTGACCCAATTTCAACTTATGAGTCTTATTCAACAGGTTATGCAAATAATATTTGCAGAAATCAATTAGAATTAAATAATCTTTGACGGATCTATTTAATATTCATCATTTCTAAATTCTTAAGACAACAAGTGATTTATACAAAAAATTAAATTAATATAATTATAATTAAAAACATCAATATATTTATTCAAATTGTTTATAAAAACATGTTTTAAACTTTTAGTTTTTTTTTTCTAAAATAAATATAATTAATAGGTGATCGATCTGAAGGAACCAATAAACACAAAATAGCAAAACAAAACAAAAAAAAACCGCTGAATCATGATTAACCCAAACCTACCACACATGACTTTAATAACCGGGATTAATTATTTCTTTATTTTTTTGCATATTATTTTCGAGTTGTCATGTTTTTTTATTTTTTATTTAAATTTCAATTTTACAGTTTTATTAACAAATTTATAAATTATATATTCTGATGCACTCATTCATTCAACAGGTTTTGGAAGAATACAACAGGATTTCAAGATTTCCAGACAAAAATGAAAACACATAAATAATAACGATTGAAATGAAAACCACAGTCCAAAAAATTCCCTACTTTAACAAAAATTGTGTGTGTGTGTGTTTTTAACGACACTAATTAAAAAATCTGTGCATCATCATCGGCATCTTAGTCAAGATCAAATAATAAATATGTTCTTGAACCCAAGACAAACCGACTTGTTTGTTTTCTGTATTTTAAAATTTAAAATTTCTAAATTGTAAAAAGTGTATATATTTCAGATTCAAACTATAAAATATATCGCAAAAGTATATTTGGCATAAATTTATGTTAAATATATTTTAATATTTAGATCATTTAGGTAATTCCCCTAACGACATAAAAACTTAATTGTGCAAAAGAAATGAATAATAATCTGGAAATTTTAGATGAATCAGGTATCACAATAGACGTCTGGGGTATTTGTAGTGGTATTTGAAACTCATCGAATACCAATGTGTCAATCAGATTCACTTTTGATTTCTTTTTATCTCAGTGAATAATATCATTTTTATATTCTTTACTTTTGATCTCACGGATCTATATAATTTTATAAATATATAAATTCTAGTTTATAGAGTAATAGGAAAGACAGGCTAACGTATAGATATATAGATAACTAAATCATCGGAGGAAGTACAAAATTTTTTACCAATTTTTAATTTTATATAAGTCTATGTTTTGTGAAACGTAGTGTGTCTAACAACTAATAGCCCACTTTCTCCAAAAATCCAATTTACCAAAAAAATGGAATAAAATCTGACCGACTTTAATTTGATTTTATGATTTACACTTAAGTGTGCAGTACACTTTCTAATTTACACTTTAACATTTATTTGAAATTTGTGGGTTTTAAAATGATTTTTTCGGGCCGGAATATATGGGACCGGAGCATAGTAGCATTGAATGTATTTGTGAATTTCGTTCGGAATGTTTATTTTTAGTTTCTTTTAAGATGGCGAACTTACTGTAGGTAAAAACTTGTTTTAAATATGTGCAAAAAAAAAGCAGGAATCATATTTTAATTATCCTTAATATATAACTACATATATAAGGTAAACACACAAAAAGTGCCAACCACCTATGTTGGTGCAGGCTATAATATGTTAAAAAAACACATATATAACAATGTCAAGTAGGCAATTTGATAGACTGACAAACCTATTAGCTCTTCAAAGATGCTGTAATTGGTTAGAAAGAAGTGAAACTTAAAAAGAAAAATATTCCATCCAAAATATATACGAAAAAGTTTTATTCCCCAGAATCGTATTGTTAATATTATTAACATTAAAAATTCTATTTTTAATTATATTTATTTTTAATTAATATTTATTATAAACAATAAATTTTGTTTAAATTTTGATGTTATTACTTTCTAAGCAAAACGTACTTTAAATTTTTTAATAATAAACTGAGGGAAAATTATTTAAAATTAATTAGAAATCTTATTGATTTATCGATTTTTTACGATTCATGTTATGATGCTTAAATTTACTAAAAATTTAAAAAAAATGAATACTTTCAATACCTGAATCTTAAGAGAAACTAAGAGTAAATAGACAAAAACTATAAAATAGAAATATGTAAATGCACTTAGAATGATTTATATCTCTACTTCGTATTTAACGTTGAAGTTTTAAAAAACGGTTAAAATATTAAGTTGACAATAATAATAAATTCATACGCAGAAGTATATTATTTACAAAATCGTTTACTCATGGGTGTTAATTTATAATACTGATATCTGATCGTGGCATTTATAATTAATTACTTTTCATCAAAATCAAGGTACGTTTTTTACTATTTTTTATTCTTCAAACGATCGGATCTTTCAAAGAGTATATTTTAATTAAAAAAAAAGAGTTTAATAATTTTTATCGCTCTTTGAACAAAGTTTAAATTCGAAAAAATGACAAAATTCAAAAAAGGAAAAAAAAACAAAAAAAAAAAAAAGAACAAATTGTTTGTGTAGAATATTTTTAATTAAGCTGAAAAAGGGATAGTGTATGAATATATGAACGTACTCACATCACATATTAAGATAAGTTCACTTTTATTGTATTAATTTTTGCTATTGTACTTTTTAGTATAAAACAACAACAGTAAGTTTTATTGAGCAAGAAATATGTTTGTGTACTTGTGTATATACAAATACATTTTTGATTTTTTATTTTTTTGTGTTTTCTTTTTAACCATTTCTTTTTGCTCTTAGCTAAAAGAAGAGTAAATTATTTTTTTCTGTTTTTCACAGAGCAAAATCGAAAAAAATAAAGATTAAAATTTTAATCGACAAAAAAAAAGAGTTTTTTGCTTTTAATCTTCTGAAAGAAGTGTAAAAGTAAATATCATTTAAAAATAGGGATTTTGCTCCGAGTTTTTCCATACTCTGATCAAAATATACTTGTTGACAATAAAATTGAATCATTTTGCTTAACAAATTTGTCAAATGTCATGTAAACACGACAGACAGTTTCCAATTCTATTGTTATTCTTCTTTGGAAAAAAATTGTAAAAAATTCTTTAAAAAAGTCAAAATAAACGAGCTTTTTAAAGTTTAATTCCTTTGCTCTATAAAGGAATACTTGTTATCTGTTAGAAAATATATTTCGGATCGAAATGTTAAAAAAACCAAGGGTCATGTGAATATAATTTATAATGCACAAAATGAATTTACATTTTTGTTGAAAACTTTTTATATTTTTAGTTTATTTGCAGTTCGTGTGTGTTTTTTTTTTGCCCTACACCAACCAATATTTTAGAATTAATATGTATTTAGTTTTGGGTTAATTTAAAATCTGATTCACAGGGGTTCTATCAATATAGAAATATAATTTGAAAAATTTCCCAAAACTAAATGTAAATTAAAGTGTTACGAATACAAATTTACAGTCGAAAAAAATTACCGTCAAGTTGGTGGAACTAATGAAATTGTTTTTATCTAATAAAAAATTAAAACAATTTTAATAGCTTTTAGTAATGTATGGGCAAAAAAATATTAAATTTGTTCTTAATATTTTTACGTATTTATTTAATAAAGCAGTGATAATTTATACACAGAAAAAAATAATGTAAAATTATAATGGAGAAGCTATAATTCAATATTTTTTTAATTATAATTTTGCTTCATATTAAAACATTTTGAATTCAACATTGTTTAATAACAAAATTTCCAATGTCGAATGTGTTTAAGATCATGTTAAGTTAATATAGATTTTATGTCAAATTTGTTTTATTTGAAAAGTACCTCTCCCCTGTTCCTATCCGCCTTATATTTTATCCAGTTAAACAGTTCCTTAAGAAAGTGATTGGGACTAAAAACTGTAGCTGTAATAGTTCTTTAGATATTTGTCAATTGATATTTGTTCGATATGGGGGTACCTCTCCTTCTGATCAAAATGACATTTTTTATAAACTATATTGCTTTTGGATGTATTAGGTTCAATCTGTGAACATTTGAACAACATCTGTACAAATTATATCAGATTGAAACATTTTTGCTAGTGATTTAATAACAATTTTTTAGTTTTTTATATGTCATGATATCGAAACGTTTTGATTTTTTTTACTTTTTGTTTTAAACTAACGCATGTGGTTTTATATATCAACTAGAGATAGTTGATAAAGTGATTAAACCACCGCTCTGGTTTAATCACTGTGAATGGGCAATCACAGGTAATTACAGTGACTAAAATTATAAAATAACAGTTACGAATAATGTCGTTCTTTCAAATGCTTTGCATATTCAAATATAATTTGTCCAAGAAATTTTTCGAGAAGTCATCTAGAATTTAATTTAGCCATTTCTATTCTACGATGTATTGGAGTCAGCTCTAATAATGAATAAAACAAACACCTGGCGTTCTTGGTAAAATGTAGCTTTCCGCGCTTTTCCATTACCTGGTTTCCTTTCCACGTTAATTCTCACAGAAGATAGAATTTAAATGAGATTTTCGGTGTATTAATTTACACCAAGGGGTTATCAAAGATTACCCATGATTTTTTTCATTGAAGCAAAAAATCCTTTTAGAAATCATTAAGAAATTGAATCTGAGTCGAATACATGAGGTTGCGATATTTTTTCTTCCGTTTTAAACATCTGAACAAAAGCATGATGTACATTAAAAATGTATTTTGCCCTTTTAGTTGTTTTTTTTTTCATTTTTTGAATAAAGTAATTTAAAAATTACTTTCATTGGAAACGACATTATATAAAAATTACAGTAACGTTCATATCTAATATGAACCCCATGGTAAAAAAAATAAATTGATCATCTAGACGTTTGGAGTTTACAGGTCCAAATTTTGTGTTTTTTAAGTTTAATATATTATTTTTTAAATTAAACTATATCAAGCGTTAATTCTAAATTACCCAATTGTACTTAAACTCTTATTATAATAAAACAAACGTGAATAATTTTGATTCAACTTTTTTATAATAGATAAGTGGGAATGAATGATGAACTTAAAAAATATCACGAAATCAAAATCGAAAAAAATAAAATTTTTAGATAAAAAATATTAATTCAATATTGTTTCACAGTAAATTTATTTTCTTGTGATTTTCTACCTTGAAATTTTTTACTCAAAAGTTATTTTAAAAAATTAACGCTGTATGATTTTATGAATTCATATGAAATGATTCTAATATTTACAATATTATTTCATCACATCCCTAAGATGATACCAGTGCCTGTGCAGACTTCTTTTTAATTTGTTACAAATTTTAACACAGATGCAATGAATATATCTAATTGAAACTTAATGAATTCCTTAATTGAAATGTTTTTTTTATAAATCCTTTTAAGAGTCTAACTAAAGATGAGAACATTTAAATTGTCGGTTCTTTTACACTTTTCTTTAAAAATATGCAAATGCATGCTATATAGGATTCCTAATAAAACGTTTACATTTTTTTGATTATTTAAAAAAGCTAAATGAATTCTAGTTAAAAATATATATTTAAGCATTAAAGTTAAAATCAAAAAAGCTAAAAGATACAGTGCCGAAATTTAAAGAAACAGTTCCATATAAACGAGTTTTTATTAACTCAAAAAGTATGCTTTATAGCTGGGTAAAATAATGGTCGCAATTTAATAAAATATTTTGCAGTTTATTCTAATCTAAAAAAAATGTAGTCTTGTATTATATACCAATATTTTAAATGGCATTCAAAATTTATATATATTAATGTCAATACTTTTTTGCTGATTTATTTTTAAAAAAAATTATTAAATTATAATTTTTATATATTTTTATAAATAGCAAACTGAGAAGGAAATCCACCCAACATTCGATTTGGTTGCCTAACAACTACCAGCAGTCCAATATCAGCGAGATATAGGCGAATCAAGTCTGATTTGAAATGATACAAGAATATACACACTTTTTGTTGCTTTCCATATTTATATGGTCGATACTTAAGTTTAGGGGACTTATGGGCAGATCTTATTGCAATTGATGATCTTACTTTTTAATGTATTGATCGGGTCGAAATATAATGTTTTGTTTTTGTTTTGGTTTTACTTCTGCTACTTGCTACTTTTCCATTGTTTCCCCATACGTTATTTAAAATATTCACCAATAAACTTAATAGATAAACAAAAATATGCAACTTGTGTATATTTAATAGCGATAAACTCTAGCTCTCAATTTATTATTCATTTAAAATCTGACATATTTAATGACCGATTGACAGCAAGAACGAATGAATTTAAATTAACCATGGGTGCTAATAAGTCCACCTTAACTTGGTTAAATGAAGAAAAATTTAATAATGAAAAAATTTCATAAAAAAATGAAAAAATATATTTAAAACACAAACATTATTTAATTGTAATCCAACATTGTGCTCTGTTTAATTTAGTTTATTTAAAATTTAGAAAAAAAAAAACAAATACTAAAAACGGAATTAGTTTGACATTTTCAATTAATTTAGTGAATTGCAAGTGTATTATAGTGGAAATATTTGTATATAAATATTATATCTAAACTTATATAATACAGTTGGATGTTTGTTTTGTATCTTTTATTTGTTATAGAAAATATCGTGGCATAATAACAACAAACTGATCGTGACCAGATTTGGACTGTTTGAAATATAATTCCCCCTCAGCTGTTTGAACAAACAAATAAATTGGCGAAACAAACATTTTTATTGAGCCAACACAAACACACAAAAAAACAAATAAATAAAAATATATTTATTTTAAAATATAAAACAAAATTGTTATGAAAAAATAAAAAAATTAGGGTCAGTTAAAACAGACTTAGAATTATCTACACAAAATATTTCCAATTTTATGAGAACCGAAAAAAGAAAATTCTTATTTATGATCATTATTTTCACGTTCCCATGAATTCTTGAAAATCATGATCCAAAATGTCCTATGGATAATTTCGTAGCACATTTCTTATAAGGTTTGTTTAAATCTACTAAGTTCGAAATTCAGATTCGTTTCAAAAATTACCAACAATAAAGCAAACGTATATTACTCTCCTCTTTGAGTAGGTGAAGGTATAAAAACAAACACTTCCATATGACAAAGAGGGAACTGTATGACAAAATGCAACAATAAATATCAAACTATCGGATATCAAATTCAAGTACATTTAATAAATACTTAAAATCACATTAGGGTGATATTTGTGGATTAAAGTGAAAATAGTTGTATATTAAATGATGTGACGTGGGGTCTTAAGTGATTTATAATTAAGATTTTTAAGTTATGGAATTATAGAGTTAAGGTGTTACAAAGAAATTATCTGACTTTCGGCATTGAACAGGTTCTCCGGAATGTGGGTGTGGGATCGGACATAATAATGTTAAACACATCATTACGGTGGGTTCGTACTATAGGGACATTATGAAATTTGATAGTATGCTGTAGCGGCATTAGATTTCAGTAAGACCTTAAGGGAGTCAACGCCGATCACCCTACATGGTACTCTCTGTTATATGCTCGTGCTTCTTATGTCGCTGTTTCTATCCCCAGTTTAAAGATGACAATACAATTGTTTTGGCAGTTTAAAGCTTGCCCTCTCTCCTGCTTATCGTCTTCGTCTACATTATTGTGTGTAATCGAATAGATTGTGAATTCTAACCTGAGAGGCTACGAAAATTTACGAAAAATGCTTCGTCTTAGTCGAAATCGTTAATTTGCACTATGGAAGCGAATTAAAAATACAAATAGCTAAATAATCTAAAATATTTTTGCTTATTTATCTGACTCACATTATAAATACTGCTCAGCGACCACCACTTTTAAGTATACCATTCCACTCAGAATTACTCTCTCAGCCGATTTCATTCATTCGTCTGGCTGTCCGTGAAAACTTTACGAACAAAACAATTTTTATGAAATTTGGCACGAACAAGCTCTATAACACACATGATGTGCCAAATTATACAACCGGTCCATTATTTATTTAGCGAGGTATCATAATAATGTACTTCACCCACAAGCTTAAAACAAAAACCAAATCATATGAGGGTCTTTTGTTAGTTTTTTCTTTGTATATGTTTCCAATGAGACTGTCTAATAGCAGTATGATTGCAACAGAACTTCAATCAAGATTTAAGCTACCTTACTCCTTGATTCCATCCGCCTTATAGTAAGTAATTAAAGAACAATATTTTCTTTGTATGGGGAGTAACCTATCGATCCACTTACTAATCGATTTGTTTGAAGCTCCCTTCGAAAAAGCGTCACAAATTTTTTTAGGCTAAGAAAAATAATTAACTAAATGATGAATCAAGATCGGCACTTAAGTCACCAAGAGTTTGGATTCTAACTATTGTCTGGAATTGAACGAAAATTATATATGAAAAACTGTTAAACCATCTCACATTTACTAACTTCGGTTTCTTCTATTAACGACTCCACCATTTGAATATTTCATTAAAAATTTCTATAGATGCATATGAAATATTCTGGAGAGTCCTTTTAATTAACGAAGTAAAGTTATGCATTATATTCCATTTCATACTTTGGGTGTATTTAAGATTTAAATGTTAAATAATTTATTCATGTTACTGCAACAGTGTAATTAAACTGTCATTCAGACGATATTTTGTTGCATGTTTAAATAAATATTTGTCAAATATAAACACCAAGTGAGTAACACTTTAATACTATAATCAATATACTAAAGTCACTTTAATTGCCACCTTAATGTTGATATTTTATGCGGATTTATTAGCATTAAAACATAGATATTGAATTTGTTCAGTATTCAACAGAGTTCTCTTTGTTGACAGTTGATTTGCACTTAATATTGTTGTTACACCATAAACGACAAATAAAACGGAACTTTTGCTGGCCATTTGGTGCAATATTCCATACTCGGACAGTAAAATCTTGTTATGTATATAAAAAATCATGTCCGACATCGGAAAAAAATATAATCACAACTTGCAATTGTAAGTTATAGGAACTAATACAAGCTTTATGTCAAATACACTGTGATAAATTTAATATAAATTTGATTGTTGATTTTTTAATGTTTCATAATACATTTATATTCAATATTAAATTTACATTTCTAACAAATTCGACCATTTAAAAAACAAAAAAATGGAATTGTACATTTGTATTAACTCTTAAGAGGACTTCAATGCCGGGTGATGAAAAAAGTTCATAACTGAAATGTTTTTGGTGAAAAATGCAAAAATCATATCTTAGTTATCGTGGTCTTCTTATAGCTTCCAACAAATTTTGTATTCATTACAAACCATTAGGTCCTGACCGGGACCAGTGATGTTTTCTCTTAAAATAAATTGAACTTAGTGATATTAATTATGTTGGATACCAGATCTTAAGAGGATCGATCCATAAAAATACCCAACAACCTTTATATATTTAAAAAAACACACTAAACTAATTTGTTGGAGATGGAACGTCCTTTCAGTTTAAAATTGTTGCAAAAATAAATTCAAATAGCACAATAATATCAAGAATAATTCAGAATATTTCTGAATTAAAAAAATTTACAATTTAAACGAAATTTAAAACAGAATTTAAGAAAAAATTGAAAATATTGAACACTTCATATTATGTGTGATTTTGGTATGAAAAATATCGACAAAATATTATATATAATTTTCATAAAACTATTCGTTTTTTGCTATGAATAGTAAAAAATATTTATATTTTATATTAATAATATCTACTTCATATATTTTTAGATCCTGATCATAAAATCTTTACAAAACAGTCAGTCCTTGATTATGCAAAATTAAATAAAAATAGTAGTTTCTTAATATTTTATCAGTGTATTAAAAGTAATACACATTATGTATTAATTATTAAATAGAGATATACACGTGTATATGGAAGTGTGAGAACGAACAATTGTTAACACTCATTTGACTTTTCGGTAGACTCTCGCATCATAGTTTTGCGAATTATTCCTATTTACTCTATATTGATTACAGTAATTCCAATTCAAGATATGGCTGTACTTTTATTAATTTTAAGAACTTTGATGTGTTGGTCCGAAAGTATTAATATATTTTTCCCAACAGATCCAAAAATCATCAGTACTATATTTAATACTTATGACCAATCTTGTTGCTCGGTTGTCAATGCTCTAAAGACCATTGGATGTTTTAGCTTTCTTGCATAGATCATTTGTATCTTCATTTCCGATTACTACTGGGTAATGAAGTACAGTTTTCAAATCTCTTATACTTTTCGATGTCATATCCCTATATTCCATTGTCATGTCCCTATACTCCAATATTTTAATTATCATTGGCTAAAATTATATTCAATTTGTTCGCACTCAACTTCGCTTGAAGTGTTGTATTGTGATTTTATTTTCTGGCTTCAAATTTTGACGGCAGAGCAGGAATAGCGTTCTGGTTTCTTAGTAATCGAATAATATAATATTTCAGTGTTGTCCATAGCGATCGATCTGTTGTCTTTTTATTACTCTTTACTGCAATAGATCAATCAGTACAGATGTCAGTCAATCAGTACAATTTCTATTTAACTTATTTTATTGTTCGGGATAACTTCTGACTGAAATGGTATTCAAATAAGTATCATGCATATGCGTAGCGTACAATGTATAGAAATGTATGGTTCTAATTTCTAGAAAGTTCAAATTTGTCGCGGTTCGAATTTGTGAGATTCTACTTTAAGTTTATTTTGTATTTTATGATGCCACATCTATTTTGAAAAAGAATTAAAAACTTAATGATAAATATTTCCAAATTACTAAATTTAACTTATGTTCATAAATTTACGATCTCACTCCTTACATAAATGAAATAATATTAAATATATAATATTCATAGATAAATTTACCTTTTACTCCCATTATTTCATTGTTTTTATACCCTCCACCATTACAAGTGGTGAAGAGGGTATATTAGCTTTGCCATTCCGTATGTAACGCTTAGAGGGAATCATAAATATATTTTTGCATCAAATCAAAATCTAAGTCGATTTAGCTATATCCGTCTGTCTGTTTGTGTGTTTGTTTTTTGCACGCTCACATTCATAATAATTAACAGGGTTCAATGAAATTTGGCCTGAATATTTGTTATAGTACTGAGAAATTTTCTATTTAAAATCAGCAAAGTCAGTTAAGTATATCAAAAGATAAAGACCGATATCTGAGGCAATCTCTAAGTTTCAGTGAAGAATTTTCATATTTTCATGATTATGGCATAATATAAAGTTATAAGTACTTCATTATCATTAAAAATGTTGCCAAAATCGGTTCAGTAGAAAAAAAGTTATATCCAAAATCCGTGTTATATTTAAGAAAAACGGTTATTTATACCTTTTTGTGTGTATGTGTAAGTGTGTATGTACAAAATATAACGTATTTACTTAAACGCATTTGTAGTGGAGAGTACAGAAGATTCGGCATAGCCGAATATAGCATTTTTACTTGTTATGTTATAGTTTTTAGTTTTATTTGATTCAACATGAATTTTATTTTGATTTAATTTAATCGCTCATAAATAAAAAATATCTAAATATATATGTAGTAATAGAATACATTGACTTACAGATATTCAGACAACAAAATATCTTTGAATTGCAATAAATTATTTCATATAAATAGTCCGTATCACCTTGATTTATGAACAATGGAAATTTTAAAGAAAAAAATCTAAACAAACAAAAATTTTAAATTATTTTACACTTGTTCATACAAATTGCTGTAAGTTTGTTTTATTAAACAAAGTAGATAGTTACTGTAATATTCCACTAATGTATGTATGTATGTATGTATGTATGTATGGATGGATGTATGTATGTGTGTTTAACAAAATTATTATGAAATTATACAACATGTATTTTTAAATAATAATTGTTTTTCCTAAATTTTCACAAGTCGGAATGCTATTGATTGACAACCAAATATCACTACTTTCTTCCTTATGTAAATTGGTGAATTGATTCCAAGTTGTCATTTCTAATTATCAGAGTTTTTTCTCGTCGTAGTCATTTTTAGTTTGAATATATAGTTTTTCAAAACTTTTCTTAAAAAAATATGTGAAGCTTATGACCATAATATGGGCATTGTATAAAGGTCAAAAGTCAAAATATTTTTTGAAAGCTCTAACCTGAAAATGATTTTTAAAGTTCTGTATCTGTTATAATCTTTGTAAGAATATTGTAATTTTCAATAGATTTATATTTAATGTAAAATTTATTTAAATTGTGAGATATTTAAGCCACTTTACTTCATCGAAAGGTGCACAGTGTTTTATATGAAAAATAAAATCTGTAATTTCCCAACGTCCTATCTGATGTCAAAGAAATTTCAGGTTTAAAATTTTAAAATTTTCACCGAAAATTTCGGTAAAATTTGTTCCAGGAATAGTATTATTAATAAGGTTGTTATACTTTTTTGAATAATAATTATAATTTTCGATACAATGATGTCAAATATGATATACACTTATGCACATATCTAAAAATAAGGTTAACTAAAAGAGATACTTACCCATACGCATAGCAAAAATCACTGATACTAAATCCTTAAAATCGATGCAGACATAAGGAATCTGGATCGTTTTTAATATTTTTATGACTTTTGGAACCTTTGGATCGACCCTCGTTAGGACCATAAAAATTTATTTCCATTTCATTTTTCATATGAAACATCTGTAACTTCTGAACGGCTTGAATATTTGAAGCCTTTTTGTGAATTACGGGTTTTCATTTAAGAAAAACCAAACATTGATAAACTCGTTTTTGGGACTCACCCTCGTTATGACCGCAAAGTTCAAAACTTAAACTCGACTACATTTCTGCTATAACTCTGTGAAATTTCATTGAAAGTTACAGATTTATTTGTATTAATTTTTCATATGAAACACTGTGCATTATATAAAATCAAATATGTTCAACGTTGATCTTACTCCAAGCTTTTTCTGTGTATATTTGGTGGTACTAAAATTCTAATTCCTTAAACGAGGCTTAGTTCTTCTACTGTAAAAATATTGAAATAAAACTTAGGAAGCTCCATGCCAACTTGGAAGACCTAAAGGAAATATGTATTTGACTTTGGCAAAAAGGGGACCTCTTTCATTTAATGGTGATTCTTAAGAAGACCAAACATCCAAGGTGTTGTAAAATCACCGGAGTTGCAATGTCTGCTCTATAAATTATTTTCGGTCAATACAAAAGATCGTTTAGGGACAAAAATTGGTAAGGTTTCGAACAACACTGCATATAACCCTTAGTTTCCACTATTTTTTTATAGGGTATAGATGTATATCAATTTCCCATTACAGGAAACAAATAGTTTGACACGATTTCACATTCTTGTTAACATTTTTTTAAGTTAATTGAAATAATTTATTCTCTTATAAATAAATTAAATAATTTTTATATATTTTTTTGTTCAAAACTTATTCAGTTAACTCTCTTTATTGAATAATTCATAATGTTATTTTTTGTCAATAAGATTATTTTTAGAAACGTGTAAATAATTGAATTCATTTAAATTTAATTAGTTATTGTTGGCTTTTAGGTGACAAAATATATAAAAGTTTATTATTTAAAAAAATTTACACAAATGTTAAAATAAAAATTGTATAATAATATTAATTCAATTAAAATAATATTTATTAAATATTGTTTATAAATAATGTTAATAATAAAAGTAAGAATTTTTGTTTAGATGTTTAATGATATTCCAACGCAAAAAACAGAACAATTAATTTTAATTTATTTAGTTTATTTCCTTTATATTAATTGAAATAAATGATCATTATAAGAGATAAGAAATGTGATAATGAACATTTTATAATACACTTAATGTGTCATAAAATTAGTTAGATTTTAACTTTTTTCACTGAACCGATATTGATCATTTTTGGAATGGTAATGAAGTACACATGCCTTAATATTATGGTAAAATTTACTTCTAATTTGTCGATTTATAATTGATAATTTTCGAAATATTTTTGCTTAAAATTAGAGGTTACCTCAGGTATCGGTCTATATATTTTAATATATTGAACCGATTTTACTGGTTTTAAACAGGAAACTTTTCACGCCAAATTTCATTGAGCACTGTCAATTATTGTGGATATGAACATACCAGCAACGGACAGACAAAGTTAAATCGACTTAGATTTTGATTTGATGCAGAAATATATACCATCACATATGGCAGTGAAGGGTATAATAGAAAGACTAAAGAAAATAAATTGGCGTAATGCGTATCTAAAGATCTCAATGTCTCTTGGAAAGATATAACAACCAGAAATGATAGAAATTTGATCAGCTTAGTTGTTATTTACTTAAGCAGTTAAATACAAATAATAAAACTTTATATACCAATTTCTGTCCAATGATGTCTTTTAAATATTTTCAGGTGACAATAGTCCGTAAAAATTCAAAAAGGTTTCCACAGGTGGCAAAACCCAATGGCTTTAATCACATCGCCGCACTAGTTTTATCGTAGGCAGTCGGAAGGAAACCTTCAATGACTTTCGACTCCTGATCGCAACTAGATCACAATATTTTACCATCTGGATAATACCGTATTAAGAAAAGCTATTCATGAATTAAAATGGTTACTATTGGTATCCCAATGTATGACGGTCGCAAAAAAAAAACAGATGGTTTCATATAAGTGTATTATTGCAACCTTATTGTTTAAGGGTGGTTATAGACCATGAAAAGACAATCAAAAAATCTGCAAATTTCTTACAAAATAATTATTAAACTGAAATAATTTGTAACTAAATACATCTAAAAATCAAAATCTAATTAGTAAAAAAATGTAATAGTAAAAAATATGCCAAACTCTACTACTCCCAATGTATTTCGCTTTATATATGAACAGATGATCTAGTTTTGTAACAATATTTTGATAGGAATTTATAAAGAAAATAAGATCTGTTATGAATTTGCTATATATTCACATTATTTCCAATGTTAAATATTTTTATAAAACAAAATTTATATTTTTTGTTTAATTTTCTTTGTTTAAGGTGCTATTTCAACGACCACCGCTGTAAATATCTAGTATTTATGAATGAACACCTGTATTCATAAGCTGACAAATTATTAACAAACACATGTATGCTAAATATGAAAGACTCCATTCATTATTTAAATATTTCCATCTATTGTTACATTCTTTTTTCGGTTTTTTTATTTTATTTATTTATTGGACTCAATTTATTGTTATTTTACTTTGTAAATGAAAGTATTTTTTTTTATTTAAATTAAGGTTTTTCCTTAATCAGTTGAGTGGGTTTCTACTTAGAATATAATGAATATTTTCATTGTATTGATTAAAAATGGAATTACTTTCTACTTTAATCTAATTTACTCCACTCTAATCTACTACCAGAGTTGACATAGATATATTTATTAGATTTTTTCCATTATTATTTATTACTTATTTACCCCACCCAAGGTGTAAGACAAAAATACAAACACATACATACATATATGTATATTCAAGATATTCATATCCTCTAATATAATTTATAACATTCACTGTATCAAATCTTTGAATTTATAACAACAACAATAAAACTTTAAACATGATAATGATAATAATAAAATAATAAAAATAAAATGCAGTAAAGAATTGTTGATTTAAGTCATTTTATTTGTAAAGGAAATTTTTAAATGACCATGGTCTTTGACTTGTTATATAATTATTTATTCATTTATTTATTTATTTGAAAAACACCTTGTAATTAAAAATTTCAATGTATCGCATGAAGAAAATAACATTAATATTAATTTTAAGATTTTCCTAAAGAAATATCTAAATGTAGCATTACATGATCTAATCCAATATATCTTATTTATAATTAGCAACGAAATGTTCCTTCTTGCATTAAAAACCCAATAAAGATAAATTTAAAATTGTGACCAATTTGCGTGTAAATCAACTTATCACCCAATCAATTAAAAAACATTTACTAAATCTCCCATTACAAGTTCTTGTACGTACATAAATTATTTCTGATTTTTTGTACTTTTTTTTGATCCGCAAAAACTGAACTTAAGAATTACAATTTTGTTTCGAACCACATGGGGTTTTTATATGTTTTAAAACACTTGTTCGTTTAGTGAGTCAGCTGTACGTTAATATTAGGGCATTCAAATAATCTGAATTATTCATTCATGATTTTTCTGTCTACCATAGAAAGTTGCAGTAATAAATACATGTGGTAGTCTAAAGAATATTTTGATGACGATTGATTAGTTCAAAATAACTATTGCAACTATTGAAATTGCTTATAATCGGTTTAATATAGTAGAAAATCCAGATATAAATTTTCGACAGAGAGTTTGATTTTTTGATGTTACGCATGTAAATATAAAGTACCACTTGACAATTTGTTGTTTTAAAGAATTTTAAAAGCTGTAATCGGATCAAAATTTCATATATATTATATGAATGGTTTTTATGTTTTACAAAAAAAACTTGTTCCTTTAGTGAGTCAACTGTAATATTAAGGTATTCAAATATTCAGAATTATTCATTTAATTAAATAAGTAATTTGTCTACCATGAAACGTTGCAGTATTATACAATATGACTGGACATGTACAAGAACAAATTTTTGAACGTTTCTAATTAGAGTGGAAAGCTCCAAGTTCAATGTTAAAAAATGGTTAATTTCAATCTGTTTTTTTTATACCCTCTAATACCACAACATTAAGAAGGAATCATTTTTATTGTTGCATCGAATTAAAATCTGAGTAGGGCTAGTTATGTCCATTATCTATCTCTCTGTATATCTGTTGTTGATACGCCCACATCTATAATAAGTGACAGAGATTAATGAAACTTGACCTGATATATGGAAACTTTCTAAGAAATTTCCAATTTAAAACCAGAGAATAGTTTAAGTATATTAAAGTATATATACCGATATCTGAGACAACCTGTAAACTCTAGCGAATTATAAATCTAACAATAGGAACAAAATTATATCAAAGGTAAAGCCAAAAATATAACTAATTTTGTGACTCATTATGTGTTATATTTAAGAAAAAAATATGCGTTTGTGAGTGTGTATGTAAGTACACTGTGTATGTACGAAATGTATTTAATGTATCCACGTATGTACGTACATGTGGTGGAGGGTATTGATAATACGGCATAGTCGAATATAGCATTCTTACTTATTAATATTCGATGTAAAAAATATCCAATTTATCTGAAATCCTTGGAAAGGCGGCAACAATATTCAAAACATGAAAACATTTTTATTATAAAATGAACTGAAAAACATCCAGCGCGATTTACCTGTACCTTTAACAAATTTGAACATTAAAAGGGAAAACAATTAAATTTATTTCCTTTGCTTATGCCACTAAATATGTCATAGTGTACAGTAAAGCAGAAACGATTCTTAGATAGTACAGTGTAACCATCATAGGTAACGTGTACATGTTCATAACTTAACATAGATAACCAGCCGACTAAACGGACGTAAGGCAGCATTAAAAGCCACAACCAATCAAATCATACATAGTTTGGACTTTGGAAATTTGTACCCCATTCAATGGGTGCCAAATTTTTGTTCTACAGAAGTTATAATGCGCAGTTATAGATCGAAGCGATATCGGTCTATAACTTCTTTGTTACTGGCTTTAAATAGCAATCTGCTTAAGACAACAATACACAATCTCAACAAATTTTATAAATTATGACCGTGAAAATGTTCCCAACAGACAGACAAAGGAACATGGCTAGATCGACTAAGATTTTGATATGATGTAATAAAATATATGTTATATATTATTTTCAACTGTTTTCAGCAAAAATATTATATAAAGAAAAATATATATAAAGAATTTTTAACTAATTTTTGGCATTTGAAATCTTTATTAAAATGACATTTTTAATACATTAATACTTAACATTTTCTTTTCATATTAAATTTTAATAACTCCAATTTTAGCTTATTTTTTGAACCACCCTACTTTAGGTATAACATGGTATTAACAGTATTAATGAATTTTAATGTACAATCATATTTTTTCAGAATTTTACATTGTAAACACAAGATTTATTCATAAATATATTAACATACATCCGTACACACATAAATACATACATAAATATTTGTTTACATTTATTACATGAAAATAAAATGTAGGTGAACAAATTATTAATAATGTGTTTTTAAATGTTTTATTTTACAATAAATTTATTTAAAGTTATAACTTAATACAACAAATAATAATAACAATAATCTACTTATGAAAAAAATAAAATGGCAAAGTATTTAATTGAATTTAATTTGAATTAAATAAAAAGATTGAATATTGCAATTTAAATGATTCATATTAAAAACTACAATATTTATTAAATATAAAATTTAATATAATAATTTACCAGATAAAACTTACATTAATCCACATGTAAACGAATAAAATTCATTGAGTATTTTTATTAAACATAAATATTTCTATTAAAATAACTTCATCAAAGTAATTAAATTACATATAATTAATTACATTTATTAAAAATATTATAAAGTGGGAGGATATGAATGTTAACATATGTACTCTATATATGTATACAGTACCGAGCAAAAAAACGCAACAATTTACGATATCAACTTTAATGATTCAATTAACGGTAATTAATACGTCTCGTTTTTTGCTACTTATTCTTCCTATAATAAGTTTTCAAATGATCCATACTTAATTCGAAACTCTATTTTAAAAGGTTAAATATATTGAAATTAATATGATATAAAAATTGTCCAGTGAACTGTGAGCTTAAGTATGTAATAAGGCGATTAAAGCAAAAGTAGTTTCTTCAGCTTCGATGAAATAAATTTTGTTCGAAAATCGTCTTGAATATTGATAAATAGGGAAATACTTTCGTCTATATGAACTAAGAACGTTGTTTATTTCACCAAAGCTAAAGAAATGATATTTGCTCTCATCGCTCTATAAAACAATAGCTTAGCGTTGACCATGTATACTGTCTCTTAAATTCTAGACGCTTCATTTTATTAATTGCACTAAAAAGAATTTATTATTTAGTCATTTAGAATGCAAATAAACCATTACCAACCTACGGCTCACAGTATGAGCTCCATTACAGACTGCAGTTTTTGGAATAGTACGATCATTTGGCGGTCTTGCAAGATGTAGTTTTTCGTGGACCACCACTGCCTGTATTTCTTTCCACAATGGTTCTTATTAAAAATTAAAATTTAGTGCTATTTATGTTGTATTGATTTACACCATAGATGTGCCGAATGTCAATCATGGATTTCCTTAATCCAAAGCTTTAATAGTTGCTGTTTTGCTATCAATAATTTATAATATTTCAATTATAACTTTAATAATTATCTTATTTTAATAATTGTTTTTTCTTTTTTAATTTCATTTTTTCTATTCGATAAAAATGTTCCCTGTTTTATTAATTTCAATATATTTAACCTTTTATAATAGAGTCTCGAATAAGGTGTGAATCACTTCAAAACTTATCATATATATAAATAAATAGCAAAAAAGACGAGACGAGTCATTAAATTTGTCATGATAAGTGTTGCGTTATTTCTGCTCGGTACTGTACTTAAATGTAATTTATTTTTAGATAACGACTTTTTGAATTAACATAAATATGTTAAAGTATAATATATCAAAGTGTTTTGAATAGGATATATCCATATTAAGTTTAAGAGGTGGTACTTGGTGATTAATACATATATTTTTGTAATAATTAAAGACCGATTTGATGTTAATATAATTTGTTTAAATTATAACTTTCAATGAAATATGTATTAGAGGTGTGTTTGAAATACAAACTAAATTATAACAATAACGTTTGGTTCCCTATATATTTTCAACTTTTAAAAGCACTACTTGTTTCTGCACTATTTTAATAAAAATATGTTTTGCAATTTTAAATATTTTAAAAATTTTGGACTTAACTGAAATGACATAAAATATAGTTCCTTAGTTGGTGGATATCAAAATTAGACTTCATTTGGGGCTTTATAAGAAAATCCTTTTCATTTCTTAAGTAAAGGTCCGCGACAACCAAGGGTTTCGGGCGATTGTCCAATAATGATAAAGTTTTCTAAATTATAAATATAGAACTAATATTATTATTTTCATAATTTATTTTCTTTAACACCCTTCACCATCATAAGTGTTGCACGATGTAAATTTTCTTTGTCATTTCGTGTGTTACACTAAAAAGTTTCTTATTTAAAACCAGCAAAGATAGTTCAGTATATTAAAAGAAACAGAAAGATATCTGGAGCATTTAAAAAACAGTGATAACATTAAAATATATATAATTATGTTCTACTGTTACATTTAAAAAAAAAAAAATTTTATATTGTATGTGTTTGTGAATGTATATGTGTGTGTCTTAAATTAATAAAAAAATCGAAGAAGTCCTCTGGCCAAACAGAATTTGGATGAATACGGAGATCAAAGAAACACCACAGGTGGGTATGTTATTAAAACATGCTACCTTTAGAAAAAATGTGAAAATAAAACAAGTGAGATTGTTATATTGCGAAGTTTTAAAACATATTCGTGAAATGAAATGTCGGTAGCAAGATATAGTGTTTAAATGCCAACTTTATTAAAAAGAATGTTAAAGAAACAAATATCCCATACGAAGGACAATATTCATGAAATTACTAATAAGATAATTATCCGAATTTAGATAGAGTTTGGCTCTATATATTCCGAGTATATATATATATATATATATATATATATATATATATATATATATATATATATATATATATATATATATATATATATATATATATATATATATATATATATATATATATATATATATATATATATATATATATATATATATATATATATATATATATATATTTCAAAGTTTGCTATAGCTCCCATATTAATTCTCCTCTCTTAAATAGAGACCAATTCTATTTCTTGTTAATATATATATACATATATATACATATACATACATACAACCATATTTATAACGATTTCTTTAAAAAGCACTTATTTCAAATAATGGATCCGGTGAAATCTAATTCTTATGGCTTTATTTTTAAATCAAAGTAAATATATGTGGTCAATTCCGAAAATTTCAAATTTCAAATTTCAATAGACGGACGAAGCTAGATCATATATATTTTATAGTCATATATTTTATCAAAGTTAATATACCATATATATATGACCACTTGTGGTGGTTGAGGGTACAAAAATGACAAATTTCGTAAAAAAAAGTTAGGGTTTTGATAAGATTACGTGCAATTAAGTTTTACTATGACCATAATACCCCCATAGCACTCGTAATAATCCCACCTTCATTTTACGCTCTTATATGTCCTAGTCAAGTATTTTAAGTGTATTACAATTCGTTGCAGCCGAATTTTTTCTTTTTGATTAAATATTTAAAGAACGTATTAACTTTAAAATCTTACAGCATACTTTAAGGCTTATAATTCTTCTAATAATAATTATTTTATTGACCCTAGAAAATAAAAGCTGAATAAAATTGAAAACAAATAAATAAGAAAACATGAAATAAAAACACATAATAATGAATACAAATACAAAAATAAATATATTTTATTAAGTTAAAATTTATTTAATTACTTCTTAACTGAGTAAATGGCATTAAATTTTACAATATTTCAAAAATTTGTAATTAACTTTATTTATTTTAAAATATATCATTATTTACGTCATTAATTTTTAATACATTTCCCATTATTGTAAATGTTTAAATATATAATTTAATTGCATTTTTTAATTAAAACCAAAAGTCATAAAACGGAAATGGCATATTGCATGTACATATGTGCGTGTGTGTGTAAACATTTCTCCTGTAACACATTTATAGATTAAAATACATGCATGGATATTGTGTTGCTTGTTGCTAATAGATACAGATGATTCTGTTTCATTCATTATTGCTATTTGGCAAATACTGGCAATTAAGTTAGTGTTGCTTATGGCAACGTATTGTGTATCCATCTCTTTACGCTATCACATCATCATAATCATCATTTGTACAAACACTGGCACATTTATTCAACTGTTTGGATTACATTTTTATTAACATCGATTCAAATAATTCGATATTAGACGAAGTTTTAATTACTACATTATTAATGTTTAAATTTTAAAAGACATTTTTTTAAAACCGCATCAAATTTACATTAACATGTAAAATTAAGTTAATTGTTGTTAATTAATGTCCAACAGAATTTAAATTCAGAATAAAATATTTCTGATTTAAATTAATGTCACCTATTGTAGGGTATAAATTAAAAATGAAGATTCATACATTTGTATCTATGGGTAACACTCATGTAAATTTTTATGTAAGTACAATGATACAAAACGACATTACAAATGCATATGGAGAGAAGCAAAAAAATAGGTTTATTTGGACGTACAAGTATTGACACCCACACGTACAAATATTTGTAGTTTCCTGAAAACTCCCAACAAGTTCATAGAAACGGATTGAAGGTTTTATTTAAAAAGTGATTTGCATAAGGATCAACTAATACCACATAAAGTTTTGGGCCATATAAAATTCTAATACATTTTGATTGTTGGAAACAGAAATTATCAAAATCAATTAGGTCTAACAAAGTTATATACACACAGAAAAAAATTAAGTAAAAATTATATTCGGTTAAGAGCGATTATTTAATACCCTACCCCACATTGTTGGTTATAAATGGCAGCTATTAAAATTTATGATCGACCCTCGTATACATATAATTTGTGCTTAAGAGTACAGTATATTAATTTACAAAAATGTATGTATGATTTGTGCGCATTAAAAAGACTTCTTCTAGGGGCATAAGACCGGTGCTAGATGAAATAATATACCGAACCTCGTAAAATTTCGTACATTGATTTTTGCTTATATTTATCTTAATTTGACAATTCTTATTACAATACTTGTAATAAGAATTGAATATTAAATTTAAGTGTTATTTTTAAGGAGAGTTATATGGGGCCTATGGGAAATAATAAAGCGATCTTCATATAATTTGACACAACATTTTAGAATATTATTAGATTTATTTGTGCTGAATTTCGACCCATCACCACTAATTTCAATAGATATTCGATAACTTTATTTAGATATTCAATAACTAAATTTGGCTTTGTATGTAAAAATATTCTAAAAAATGTTTATGCAAAAAATCCTTTTTTTTTTAGGACTTTTATGACTTTAAAACCCCATTTCGGGAGGAACATTAGTATTATTTCTAAAATTGTTGCCTTCACTTTTTCACAAGGTTTAAATATAATTAAATTATCAAATCAGATCTGTAGAAAACAAGTAAGAATGTAATAGACGATCGATGCCAACTGTTTAATAAAGAGTAACATAACGGGGCCAAAGAAAATAAATCGATTCTAAGAATTAGGTTTATTATTTAAAGTTAAAATATTATCATTGTATTAACATTGATGTGAAATTTTTGACATATGAGAAAATTGTCGGAAATCGCAGGAAAACAGTGTTTGTCTATTAAACATATTGTGCTAATGGTCTTTTATTAGAGCTTTAGAGCTATAGAAGTTTGACATACAGATTTGGAATAATTCTATTTGTTGAATAATCTTTGTATTTTGTATTGACCTAAAATAATCAAATATTCCAAATTTCATTGCGACTCGTACAGAGTTCGAAAAAGTCGGACATCGTTATAAATTAAATTGGTCGCATAAAAGTACAAAAAGTTTTGTATTGATATATGTCCACATGTGAGAATCAGATTATATTTAGCTATAGTTCCCTTCCCATCTTTCTAAAATATGGAAAGTATTCAATACGGAAAATAGAGGAGATTTTTTATTGTCCCAAAAGTCAAAAATTTCGAAAAAGATTTATAAAAATTGCATTCTGAAATCGTTTAAAGGGGCCCTTTTGAAGGATAACGCACTTCCTTTAAAACTGTTATAATATTACTTTTTTCCATTTGCTGGTATTCATGTGCAACAATCAAGCCATGCAAAATGAGAAATCTCTGAAGAACAGATGTTGCTTCATTTTGTTCGTATTCCAGCAAACTTTTACATGAATTCATTCATGAAGCCATAAATATCGTCTACTTAAATGTTAAAAGTGTTCACTTTTTTCCATTTGAAATAAAAAATTTGCATTTGTGATATTAAAAATAAAAGTCACATATTCATTTGTGAATATTAAATGCAATTTCTATATATAAAAGGTAACGATACATCAAATATTGTAAAAGTTAAAACGAACTCATTTATATTGTAATTTATAAAAATATTTAATTTTACATTCAACAACAGCGAAATCAATGGAATTTCTATATTTATATTGTCTGATATAGTTTTGAATAATATAGCAGATTTTTTAAACACAATATTTCCATTTCATCACACCATATATTAAAAGTATGCATTTGTACGAAAATCTATTGAATGTCCTCTTGTTGCCACAAGAGCATTTATTCGTCCATTCAAAATGTTGATACAACAAAAAATCGTATATAAAACTTTTCATTCAAAATTTTAATTTAAAGAGAACAAAAAAAGTTTTAATCAACTCAGGCAACAATTAAAACTATTTTTAAGATACAAAATAAATAACTAAATGGATAAAATTGTGAAATTAATTTAATTTAGAGATAAAAGTAACTTTTAAATATATTAAAGTGTAATAAAAAAACTAAATTTGTCAAAATGAAATGAATCATTTTTAAAAATTTATTTTTTAGATTTAATTTAAAATATTAAAAAATATATATACGAAAAATATTACTAAATATGAAAAGGACTCAAGTGAAATTTAGTTCGACGATTTAACAATTTAAAAAATCATAGATTTGCAATCGATATGTACTAGAGTACCAAGACTGTGCCTTCAGTTTTCCCTATATCGTCAGGATTTTTTTAATATAAACAAAGTTTTGCTTTAAAGTGATGTTTTGCAGGGAAGTCCTGCTGCTTTCGGTGCACTATTTTCATAAAAAGTTAAGGAAAGAAAAATCCGGACAATGAAGGAAGTTTGTAAATAAAGCATTGTAAACATTTCTCTGCCAAAGTATTACGAAAAAATCAAACTTGTATTATAATTCAGAGTCGCTTCTTTCGGCATCATGGCATTTTTAAAGAAGTTAATTATTGACAACAAAATAAAATCACAATGATATGAAATCTGTTTTTGCGCAAACTGCTGGATTCGAAAAGCCGCTTTTAATGAATAAATTTTTAAAAAGCCAAGAGGAGAAGGATAATTTGTAGTTCGGCCAAAGGTATGTTACACAGAAAACTTAAACTTTAACGGTATAACAAGTCATAATAAAATGAGATTTAATTTCATTTTTCAATAGGGATTTATTTCCATCTGAGGTTTGGGGAAATATTTCGTTATGAAAAATTCTCTTAATTGTTTTAAATTATTTCATATTTGATTTATAGGGCTATTTCGTGAGAGGATGTGGCGTGACACCAACTCCCGCAATTTACTCCGAGCGATTTTAAAGTTCGATTTTTTAATAACATACCTCGTCCAGATATTGTAAAAAAGAAAAGTAATGGGAAATAATGTCTCACAAGTTTTTAGTCAACACCCTGCCCTTTTCTGACAGCCATTTTTTTCGATCGTTGTAGAACGCTCTTTCATAAGGATAGGAAAAGTAGTGGTTAACAACCAAACATATTTGAACAATGCATTCGTTCATTTTATTATACCCTACACCACCGTAGGTTGTTGGGGTAAATTGCGTTTGTGCTTTAGATTGTAACGCACAGAAAAATATTACTACGACCACTTTTAAGTATACCGTTAGATTCAGACTCATTTTCGGAATCGATTTAACGATGTCCGTCTGTCAGGCCGGCTGGCTGCAGGCCGCTGTTTTAAAGATATCTGAATGCATGTACCATTATTTTGCCCCAAGGATGATGCCTATTGCCCCCATACAGATATTCATCCCGGAATGGGTATTTAAGGTCACAAAAGTCCTAAATATTCTAAAACGATGTGCCAAATTATATGAAGTTCTATACAACCCTCCTTTAAATATCAGCTTGAGATAGTGTCGGTCTATAATTTCTTCTAGCTCCCATGTAACGCCCATAGAAAAAACCTTTTAGAACGTAGAAATCCCACAAAGAAGTTGGTACCAGTAGAATATACTGTACACTAAAGCATAAACTAAAAAATACTTTATACGAGGGTGGTTCATTAATTTTTGGTAGCTACAACATATTACAACGTATAATGTGATGTAGGGTATTAAAATTTTTTTAATAAAAATATTTTAAAACCTTTAATTGAGCTAATACATCTTTTTCTCCCAATATTATTTGCTTATTTTCTAAACGTCTATACAAACTTTTGCAATATCACTGCCGAACAACCTCCACATTCGATTCTAAAAAGTCCAGAAGAAATGATTCTAATAAAAACAAAATTAATAAAATTAATAAAAATTAATATACAAATTTAACAGCTTTAATTCCCTACAATTCCCTTACAACATGATTCATTCTAATTAAGACTACGAACGAATATTGTTTACACACATAAAATAATTTCTACATTTAACAACAATAAATAAAATCATTCAAATGGAAAACTTAAAGCCAAGTTAATCCTATAAAAGTCTCTTGTGTCACAGATAGAATTTAAAATATTTACAATATGCTCTACACTCACACACAAGCACATATTTTCAATAAACTTACATAATAACTCATACTATCAGTCCTTCAATCCCTGAATACCCAGGCATTTATATTTACAATCAAAGAGAATGTTTGTTTATTCAACATAGATACGAGGGTAATATAAAAGTATTTGTTAAATGAAATTTATAACATTTAAGAGTGAAGTGACAATCATTCGAACACAGAAAAGGACATAGAAATTCAAGCAACCATAAAGCAAAGTTAAGTGAGTCAACAAGCAATAACAAACATTCTTAACGAAGTAAGGACAACGATATTCCTAGAGAATAGAAAATCCTTTGAATGAAAGAAAAAATAAAAGAAAAACAAACATTTATTATACCATTGAGGTGCGATATATGACAACTAATTAGGGAAAATAGGATAATATTTTTTTAGTTGTAAAATATTTGTTATGATTAACACAAACAATGTGATGTGGAATTTCTTGTGTGATTGAGGTTGAAACAAAATTCTTAATCCAGTCCCCTTTTCCTAACGGTACTTTGAGAGAAAAACAGAGGATTAAGAAATCCTTTCACCAATCAAAAATAGTTTTACTAGAATTCTCAAAAATTGAAACAGACAAAAAATATCGTATTCCTTAGAAGTTACAATCGTCAAAAATGTGTATATATCGGTGAATATATTCAGTCATTAGACATTTAGCAGTCTTAGAGCAATTTGAAGTTTGTCTATATTTTAGCGTATAAAAGTTGAAAATATTAAATTGTCCCATTTATATATGATTTCGATAAGTTGAACAATAACATTCGTAAGAAGAAGGCAATCTAAAATCAAAGAATAGACCTTTGATTACATTTTTAAAAATATAAAAAATTTATATCAAATCAACAAAGGGTTAAACGTCATTGTTTATTTTTCTTTTATAAAAACAATTTCTATGTAATTTTTATCGAAATAAGTATCATTAACATGACTAGTTGATAGTAATATATTTGCATACAGTGATAAGTATAAAAAAGAGAAGTCCACTGTACGTTTTATATTTCTATGTTTAACAATTCACGAATATTCATTTCATTCTTTTAAATCTCTGCTTATCCTTATTTGTTAACTTAAGTGTAAAGACTTTGTTTATGTTGCCAGTATCATCAGTCTCTTATATTGTTATATGCAAATTTGTCTCTTCTTTCTTTCACTTCACTTCACTTCACTTCACTTCACTTCACTTCCTTCTCTTCAGTTGTTCATATTTACTTTACTCTCGTTCCCTAAAAAGGGAAACAAAGAATTACAAGTATTCTCATTCTCATTCGTTATTTGTTATTTGTTTTTACTTTACTAACAATGACATTTAGTTTATTGTACTCTGTAGTTGTTTGTATTTGTATTTCTTAGTTTGTACCATTAAAAATAATAACTGTTATTTTTTTCAGTTTCTCTCCTTTGGGTGTTTTGTTTTTGTGTCTTTATCCTTCAAAAGAAATATTGCCGGAAGTGTGCCGCCAGCAAGACATAAATTCAAAATTATTTTCCATGAAAACAAAATAGAAACTTTACAAGTTTTCATAATTTTTATCGGTCTACTTCAATGAATAAATCTTATTATAGAAAAGAAGTTGGAGTATAATCAATAATTTTATATATATAGTAATATGAGCAATTAAAATAAAACCGGTCAATAACGACATTATAATATTCTACGCCATATTTTGGATTTTATGGGTTAAATATGAATAATAAAGATGAAAAATTATATGGAATTTCCTTGATTTACCTGATCTCCGTATATTTCTGTCGGTCCATTTGCTTGTTAGCAGCACACTCACATGAAAACCAATTAAAAAAATATCGACAAATTATCTGTAAATGTCCTTAGAAATTTTTAATTTTAAATCTGTAAAAACAATTTATATTAAAAAGTACTAGCTAAGACCTGGTGCGCTTTGCCGCCCTTATAAAATGGGTGGTACCCCTCGCCATATGGGAGTCCTATATTCTGATCAGTAAAACAAATTCTTAAGAAAGTGATTGGGGGTCGAATTTGGGAACTATTGCTGTTATAGTTCTTTAAATATTCAATAATGAATTTTTCTTTGTATTGGAGACACCTCTCCCCATGATCCTATTAACTCTGTCCAGTTAAACTGTTACTTAAAAAATGTTTAGATGTTCGATTTTCCTACATTTTGTCGTAAACCAGTTCCTTGAAGAAGTGATTGGAGACTAATTTTAAAATTCTCGCTGTAATTTCTTTAGATATTCGATAATCAATATTTGCTCTGTATGGAGGGGTACCTCTCCCCCTGGTCATTTCGAAAATTTTTATAGTCTATGTTACTTTCAGGTATATGGGGATCATTCTGTGATCTGATAACAAAAATAGATTCATTGTTATTGATATTGATTATAAACCAATATCAAAGTAATTAATTAATTGTTTTCCTTAAGCTTTTGAGTTTTAAGTGAAAATTTCAGTATCCAATTAACATTTGACTATGTATCTCTGTCTGTTGTTGAAACGCTCAAACCTATGATTAAAGCTCAATGAAAGAACAGTGGTCTCAAAACTATTTTTTATTTTATTTATTTATTTATTTTCTTGAGAAAAATATGTAACAATTGAATATATTTTAACAAAATTTAACATGATTATAGCTGAGATATTTCTGAATTGATTTAAAAGATTACTCACTTGTCTGAGTAAGGAATGGGTGGTTTTACAAGTTGGTATATTGGTAAAAATAAGTACGTACATATAGACAGTTAAAAAAATAATATTTTCCCAAATTGCAATAAAACTGGACCAAATTTAAAAATATTATAAGCTTAAAGCCCTTTTTTGGAAATGAGTGCTATAGCAAAGACATATAAGCTCGGCATTTCCTCGAGCATCTTTTTGACCTCTTAATTTTTAGCAGCGTTTTCGTCAGGAACTTTTTGAGCCATGTATATTTTTAACGCTGCATTTGCTTTAAATTTTGGACTAGGTAGTGAGACACTGAGTTAACCGGACTGCTTTCCTAACGTTTGTGTCCGGAGCTTTTTTGAAAATGCTTTCTATTTATTATTTCTTTATTAAATATGTGTATTAAATTCAAATCCAATTGCATAGTATGTTAAGCTCAGAAAATTATCTTTAAAATTGCGACATATATGACATGCTGATTTTGAGGTGTATCAAAATTTTGCATATTTCAGCCTATAACATTTTTACTGGTCCGATTTTGATTATCTTTGGTACGATAGTAAACCACATGTTTTTACGGATAAACTTTGTTTAAATCGAATTAGTATTTTCGTCTAATCTGATGTTGCCTAAACAGGATTATAAAAACTTCCAGGCTAAATTTCTTTAGAATTGGTCCGTTACTTTGTACGTGGAATATTTCAACCAGATACCTATATATTTTTCAATTGATATATACTAATTTTTTGGATCTTAGGTTAGTTAATATATCTTTATCATCACTTGTGATGGTAGAGGGTATCTAAATATACATTTTATGTCCACTGTGGAAAATAAGGTGTAAGGTATATACTACCCAATACTTCCCTGATTTAAATTTTAAACTAAATTTCATAATATTAAAATGAAAACATCTCTAACAATCTACTTAAATCGCCTATGACCCAGATATTTTTCAAACATTAAAAAATATTGTAAATTTAAATATTTTTTTGTTTATTGTTTTTTTTTTCATTTTTTTTTGGAAAATAAATTACATCATAACATAATGTAGTCTAACTACTTTAATATTTCCTTTATAAACCTTTCTTCTAAGGTTAAATTAGTACTTATATTTTAATGGTTCAATGTCACGCATTTAATAAATTACTTTACTTGTATACAACTATTTACATTCATTCGTTCATTCATTCAATCATTATCTTATTAAATGCACATGCCTATTACACGTCAATCGAAAATATATATATATATATATATATATATATATATTAAAGAAAGTCCACTCAAACTTAATTAACTGAAAGATTAATTAAAATAGATTAACATTATTATCCTTTAAATCCTGTTTGTTAACTTCTTTTTGTGAAATCAATTCTAATTCGTATGTTTGCTTTAATTTAATTAAAAAGATTCTTTCTTAGTAAACTTCTAAACTTTAAGTATAAATAAACACTTTTATTGAATTCAATTAATTTGTTCATTGGTCCAAACCACAAATTCAATTAAATTAATTAGAAATGGTAAAGAACTTTCCACTTATTTGAAAATAAACTATATTTCTGTCTCAGCAATTACAAATTTTATTTGTTCAATCAACCATAAAAAGGATTCGTAATACTAACAAGGAATATAATAATCAGTGTTGCCAACTTAACCTTTTGGTGGTTAAATTTAGTCGTTTTCAGTCTCGTTTAGCCACCGAAAATTTTGGCATTAAATATTTTTAGCCATTTTTTACAATTAGCCATTTCTACAATGGTTAAATGGACAGATCGAAGTGTGCATAAAGCACTTAAAAGGAAAACACCTCAAAAAATTTTGGTTAAATGTGTATACCATTCTCAGATAGCGGTTAATCAGTCTCTAAAGGAAATTTATTAAATAATTTAAAAATAAAATCTAAGACTAAGAATTTAAGGATAATTTATGAAAAGCTTAGAATCACGAAAAACGCCATAAAGTTTATATATTTTAGGAAACATGTGAATACTAATATTCTCGATTATATTTGAGAAATCTGTTTTTAAAGATGATTTTATTTTTATACTATAACGTACGTATATATTTTTACATTAAATCTGAGTCGATTTAGCTACCTTCGTCTGTCTGATGTTGGCTCTTTCACATCCACAATAATTGACATATTTCAATGAAATTTGGCCTTAGTATTTGCTATTGTCCTTTTTTAAATCCAGCAAAATCAGTTCAGTTCATATTAAATGGTATAGACCGATATCTGAGACAAGCTCTAAATTCAAGAGATCGTAGAATTGTCAATTAAAAAATGACAAATTGAAATGAAATTGTATCTCGTCACTATTTAATAAAAATTTAGCCACTTGTTCTCCTCAAGAATTGGCAACACTGATAATAATAAAGAATATATTTGCATTTCCATGCCTTCAAAAGGTGTGGACAATGTTGGGAGAACATCGAGAATTGATTGGTTTGTTATATAATTTAATATACAAATAAATTAAGTTTTTTTTAATAAATATTCGACAATAAAAATTTAAACTCAAATATATTTTCATTAAGAATAATTTCAAATATATTTTGTTTTGTACATTTTTTAATTAAATTTATTGACGGGTCGTTAGTCAAAAAATAAAACATTGAATTATTTCCCATAATAGTTAATTCACATACATACGTACTTATACAAACATGTACATATATTTATATACATATGTGTATATAGAATTTAGAGATTCTATTCATTCTAGATTCCTTTTCTTAGAAAATACACATAAAGGAATAAGAAAATAGTAAACAACACAAACAAATCTGTAATTCAATCAAATCAAATCGATACTGTATACATAAATAACATACGGAAACAGACACTCATATATACATAAATATTACTCCTTACAGTTCTGATAAAATATTAGATGCTTTAAATTATATTTAAAACAAGTAAGAATGCGATACTCGGCTATGCCGAATCTTCAAAATTATATTTTTGTCTATAACTTTAATTCTACTGATTTTGATAATTTTTGGAATAGTAATGAAGTCCACATAACTAAATATTATGGATAAAAATTTCATTTCAATTTAAAGGCTTAAAATAAACAATTTTACGAAGTTCATCGCTCGAACTTAGAGGTTGCATTGGATATGGGCCTATATTTCTTACAATATTGAACCGATTTTACTGGTTTCAAATAGAAAATTCTGCAGGACTATTGTGAATAATAAGGACACATTTTATTGAGCTCTGTCAATTTTTGTGGGTATAATATATATATGTATATGTGGGTATACTATATACATCATACCAATTTTCATCATTTTAATTTTTTTTTAACATTTTACCAATATTTATGTGATGGTCAAAAATGGGTCTAGTATGAAATAATTGCTCGCGCCAAATTTAATGAAACTGAGACCTGCACTTTGATCATATACTTTTTTTGACTGACTGAAGGATGTACCTGGTTAAATCAACTCAAAAGGAGGCGATAGTAGCACGTTTTTTCTGCCCGTTACAATAGTTATGTAGGGTATAACAACAAGTAAAAACGTTTTAATTGGCTATGCCGAATCTATCTATATGTATCCTATTACATTTATATCTTAGACAATTTTGTTAGATATTGACAGAATATAATATCAGTTATCAGCTTGAAATCTGAGACCTCATTCCAATATGTTTATTATATTATTTAAGAGCTTCATTAATTTAAAAGTCTTTATAGAAGGAATCTCTCCGTTTTAGCAACAGCCATATGATCCGATGATCCTGAAGCTTTTTACACATTTTAATGCTAAGGAAAGCTTAAAGAGCTTCCTTTCCTGGAAGAGGTCTTGAAAGTAGTTATATATATAAACCGAAATTACAAAAACAATTGAATTAAAAAAAATGCGACACAATTATATATCGAAGCTACAATAATTATGAAATTAGAATAGATAGTGTTTTATAAGCTTAAAACCCCATATGGAGCTAGGTCTTATAATGATCCCAAAATATTTTAATTTTTTGGATTTATTCCTATTTCAAAATAAAGATATGGGACAAATATCAGAAAAGTGTGTTCAAAATTATAATTTAGCTGATTAAAATTTTATATCTATTATTTTCATATTTAAATATTCAGTTTCTAACTATTTTTTCATGGACACCCTAATATATAAGTATGTTCATGTCGTAAACTCTATAAAGAATGTTTTTAGCTTAACATTTATTTTCAATTCTACGTTTTGAATTCTGTTGAAGTAAATAAAGGATGCTGTTAGTTTCAGACTTTATGTTCATATAATAATGTGAGTAAAAAGTCCTGTGCAACTATAACAACTATAAGTATTATAAATACAACTATACGTTCGTGTAAGAAACCGGTAAACAATTTTGTCAAATGCATCTGATCTCAACTATATGAACATTTTGTGAAAATTTCTTGAAGGATTAACAAACCTTTAAATCATATATTTACATGTGATTTTTGTTATAAAATCATATTATTTCACCAATAGATCCTCAGGGATGTAACTTGGCAATATTAATAATATCTATTTTTCATAGGATTTTCTTATCAAGTTGATCAACAAATGTTTTGTGGTATAAATTTTGTTTGTTGAAGTTTTATTAAACTTTAAGAAAAGAAAATAATAAAAATTCTTGGAAATTGAAAAAGAAACAAAATACTTTAAATACAATCAGAGATCGTAGAGAATTTAATAAAATTATAAATTATTTCTGAAAGTAATATCGAAATATAAAATACAGAATTTTAAGAAAATAGACAAGCGTTTTATATAAAAAGGTAGAATCTTTTTATCTTCAACATTCATTGCTTTCTGATTCTGATAATTATGTGTTATGTAAGACGATTTTGCAAAGTGTATTAAATAAATGGTGTTATTCTTTAAATGTCTGCATGTATTTGTAAACTTGGAATTATTTTTTATGTTTTATTGAATCTTAAGTTTTTGTATAAGAAAAAAATATACTTTTTTTCTTTTACTTTTTTGTTATTTTTTCTCTCTCTTTTGTTTCCTTTCAAACCTCAATACATATGAAAATAATTGAACAGGAAAAGTAAAACTGGCAGAAATCTTTGCAACAACATATAGACGATATGTATGTTCCCTTCAAACATTTGGAAGTTAAAATTGACGCGAACGCCACTTCCTTGCTATTTCATCTTCTTGGAGTATAGATGGAAGTGTCTTCCAAAAGTTATTTGAAAGATAGTATATAAGATAGTAGATGATTTACAAAAACAAAATACATTTCTATTGTCAAGTAATCTTCAATATGTATAAAGAAGTGACTGCCAGATATTATTTAGAAGATATTATATCATACATCTTCTTGATGTATATAAGGAAGTGTCATCCATAAGTTATTTAGAAGATTTCAAAAGGAATTGCAAAGAAAAAAATTATTACTTTTGTTTTTATTTATTTTTATTTTATTTTTTCTGTATAGTAATAGAAAACAGCAATAACATTTACCTTGTCCCAATTTTCAATTTTGTTAAAGTTCCCCTCCCGAACACAAAGGAAATGGTTCATAAATAAAACATGAAATATTTTGAGGAAATTTAATCATAAAATATTATAAATATCAAATTAATTAAATAAAAATCCATAAGCACTTCTGAAAGTATCTAAAAAATGGCTTCTGGAAGTTTCTTTGAAGTGTCTGCTGACACTCTTCTAGAAATCTCTTTTAAGCACTTACAGAATATTCTTATAAGTCACTTCCGGAAGTGAATTCTGAGGCACTTCCAGAAGCCACATCGATGAGGAACAGTTTTTCCCGACAGAAGATGATTTTTATAATACTTTTAAGATATATTCCGCGATGAATTTCAACTTATGGAAGACTCTTCTAAGCCACTACCGCAACAAAAAATGTTTACAGGCTTATTATTTATTTGTTTGTGTATATGTGGTTGCATTCACCACCACAAATTCTGATTAAGTTTATATAAAGTTTGTTATACCGTGTGTAACATTAGGAACATTAAGAAAATATAAGCAGTACCAAATTAACATTGAAAAATGTTGAGTTGGAATAATGTTAATTTTCTGAATTTAGATCAAATTATGCATTTATAGGTTATAAAATTAAATTGTTTATATTGAAATCAATATTTGAACATTTAGGTAAAATATTATTACATGATGATTATTTTTAAAATTATTGTAAATATCAGAAGAAAAATATATATATATATTTTTTTTTTTGTGAAAAAATCGATGAAGTAAAGCAATTTAAAATTGGAATTTTTAAGTAATAATGTATTCCAAAATTTAGATTTTTAATAAAAATTAAACAGAAAGTTAATATACATAAAATGCTCTTTTAGACGTTAGGGTGAGCTAAAAACACATTTCAGGAGCTTAATAAATAGAATAGTGTGAGATAAATAATTCGTTGTGAATAATTATTATTTTCGAAAAATCTATGGGTATAAGTATTAACAAGCCAACAAAGTTTTTCAAAAGTTATCGTCTGATTAAAATTATCTACAAAGTTTGAAATTTTTGTTTTGCGAATGTCGGATTCATAAAATTTAATTTAAGGTTTCCAAACATTTTTAATTTTTTTATTTTGTGCTGTGCTATCTTGGGGAAAACATGTAAACATTTCTTGAACTTTTTACCGGAGAAAATTGATCAATTCTCAAGCTCTATAAAATATTTCCAAAGATGAGATTTTTAAGTTTTTCGCTACATATCTTTAACCGATATCTAGGTTACAGAAATTCTACAACCAAAAATTTTAGAATAGACCACGCTATGCTAAAATAATATATATTCTATAAAATTCCATATATGCAATATAAAAAATATAAATAAAATAAGAAAATAAAGAGTTTTATTAATAATGGATTTGGTCCGGAAACTCTGGTTCTCTTCTAAAATTTAAGTTTTTAATTTACATTTATGATTTATTACAGATTTGTGCAATTTGAAGTGATTTTATTCAGTGGAGTTTAAATGAGGGCTATAGAATTTAAATGTTTATATCCGTGAGTTCTATGAGCTTCCTTTATATTTCAAAGGACATTCGCATTGAAGGTATCTGAAATAATTTTCCATATTTTCAATAGGGTTTGTCTTTCGCTCAATATAATATCTAAAAATTTTCTTAATATATCTCTAAACTTACTACCTGTAGGATGTTAATAATCATGGAGTGTTTTGGAAGGGCATAAGTTTCTAGCTCCTTTCGGGGCCTGGCGAGGAGCACTTTCTCCAATACTTTCGATATACCTAGAAATTTATGCTTAATTGAAAAAACTCCTTAGTTCCAAAGATACGGAATTATTCCAAAAAAAAAAGCGTTTTGGGACCACTGTACAACGTGAAATTGACTTAAAAAGTGAATCAAAGTCGATTAGAACATCAGTACAAACGCTTAATGTACTAACCACCTATTCCAAATTAAAAAGACTTTGTTCTGTTCTTACATTTAGTTTTCAAGTGTTAGTGATGGAGGGTATTTAAGATTCGATTATTTACTTCCTTAAGTTGTTTTAAGTACAGAGTTTTCACGTCACAGAAGTACAAAACGGAATAAAGGAAAACATACACATTAATCAAATTGTTAGCAAGAAAAGAAGGATACAAAAAAAATAATAATGAAGCAAAGAAAAATATCTGTTTGTTAACGATTCTTTTCTGCTGAACAATTATCGTGGGAAAATATATAGAAATGGATGAAAAGAAAAGGTTAAGAATTTTTACTTTTTTCCTTTGATTATTTTCTTAACAATATTAATGTGTTTTTTTCCTCGTTTATACTTAAAGTATTTTTAAAAGTTTTAAATCTTGTTTGGTATTATGCGTTATAAAAAAGAATAAAATTGCTCTAACAAATATGAATGTCTACGGATTATATATGAATAACTTTTGGGTTCATATAAATATATGTATATATAATTGTATTTTATTATATTTATATTTATATATTTTTAAAGATAAGTTGTTTATTTATTATTACTTATATATAAATAATAATAAAAATATTATTGTGAAAAATGTTTTCAAAAATTCAATTTAAGTGTTTAGATAAGATAAATGCACTTTTATTATATAAAATTGTTGCCTTAAAATCTCATTTATATAAATAAAATAATGTTGTTCATAAAAAACATGTATTTAAGAACCTCTACTAAGAATTCTAAGAATTATATTTTGATAGCCCTTATCTTTGGACTTCAAGCAAATACATATATATTTTTTTTAAATACTTAAAACTTATTTTGTGTTATTTGAAGTTTATAAAATTATTATTAAATAAAAATTTATGAACAACAAGAATAATTAAATTTTCTGATTTATTCTTAAATGTGTAGTGCATTATTATGACACTAAGATTTATGCGTTTTAAAACAAATGTTTTTGAGGGGGTTATAAGGTGGTTACAAGAAATTATGAACCGATCCATTTATATGTACTTTATATTGTTCAAAAAATTTAAGATGTCGGATCAATGGAAAAAGGCTAAAATATGCAAAATTTTGATACACCCTAAAACTTGTGTTGTCATATAGACTGCAATTTAAAAAAATAATTTTCTGAAATTTGTCATATATATTTATTTTGATATTATAACAAACCAAAAGAAACTACATTATGCCCCTTCCCGTAATATGGTTTTAAGCTTATAAAACTCTTAAATGTGAACCAATTTGACTTATATTCGGAAAAGAATTGTTTCAGTTGTCTCTTATATATATTATTAATTAGAACAATTTCGGTCCATACCATGATGCAGCTCCCATATAAAGCCTCTACCGGAGGACAGTTTTAAGGTTATCAAACTGATAAATAAAACCCAATTTTATTGAAGTTCGGCACAATTATTTTTCTAACTATCTTTAATATATGTTATTAATTTTGCCGATCTCGGTTTATATATAGATATAAATTTCCTATAAGGCCTCTTCCCGGGAAACAGTTTTGAGCTTATAAAACTAGTAATTTCAAAGAAAAATTGTTTAAGTTCTAAAGTTTGTTTCATAACGCTCCTTTCCGGAAAACGCTTTTAAGCTAATAAAACATTTATATGAATATGAACCAATTTTATTTCAAATTATCACAATGATTTTTTCAACTGTCTGTATATTACTAATTTGGCGAATATCGCGCATATTTTGGTATAGCTCCCATATTAGGCTTCTTCCCAGAGAAGGGGTTTAATCTTATGAAATTTGATTAAATTTCATTGGAATTTGACACAATTCTTTTTTTTAGCTGGCTTTAATATATGAATTTACTTTGGCAATTAAAGGCCCATATTTGATTATTATTCTTTATAATTCCACTTTCCAGAATAATTTTTTAGTCTTAAATGGTTCTTAAATATATACAAATTCTATCAAAATTCACAAATTTTATGTAAAATGGATCCCATTAGAAATTTATATAAAATCGGCCAATCACATATATGCCAGGGTACCAACATTTATTGGTACTTTCACTGTAGTATTTACAGAGGCCTTTATCTGCAATCAATATTTAAGTTGATTTTTAATCATTTTAATTTTTGCAAAATGTAATTGGTGGAGGGTATTTAAGATTCGGCACAGCCGATTATATTATTCTTACTTATTCTAATTTAAATTAATTAAGTAATTTTCATTATAAGAAACTGAAATCTGTCATTGAGGTTAAAAAGTCATAAGTTCAACTTTACCTTTAAATAACAGCATAATGAATTCATTCATTTAATCCAAATTTTGAATGAAATCTAATCAATTAAATACGGTTTCATAGACATTTCAGCTGAAGTTTCTGTATTTAGATAATTTTAATTTTAATTTTGTTTGAAGAAACATATATTTCTATATATGATATTAACTCCAATTAAATACAGAAGTATGACTTCTTTAAAAAGGTTAAATTATGGTAAAAACCAATATAATGGAAAATGTATTATTTTAATATAATAATAAATAAAATTTAAAATAATGCACTATTATTATTAATAATATAATTATAGGAATAAAACTTAAAATATCATACATTAAAATATTTATTATAAATCACTTCTGCATATAGAAATATTAAGCTCCTGAACTTATCTATCAAGTGGTGAAATTATGTGTTTTATAAAAATCTTAACCGATTTAATTAAAAGTGAAATCTATAAAATATTAACATACGTTTTGTTTCTCAACTTTTCCCGTAGCAATATTTTATTTTTTCTTGTTCTCTAGTTATCGTTGAAATCTGATGCTCCAGTTTGTGCCGATAAAGAAGTAAGTGGCGAAGCTATAACAAATTATTGAAAGAACTTTAAGGTTTTTCTCAAATAGATTCTTTTAGAGTATCAAGAAAATAATTAAATAAAAGTCCTTCATTGGAAAGTCAATAAGATAGAGAGCATATCAAAATGTCGAACACATTTGGAGAAATGCATTTCAGATAATTAAGTGCTCTGGGCAGTCAAAAGTCTTAAAAATAAAAAATATCAATAATGAGTGTTAAAAAAAATATTCTTCAACATAATATGCTAAAAAACCTTTTCGGTGTTCTGTGCCACTTTGTCTGAATATTTAGCTCTTGTGAAAAGTGAAGAGAATCTTTCAAAGAATTTAGGCCTAATGTTATATGTATGTAGATATATATAACATGCGTTATATGCCATAAAATAGCAAAGCAGAAGAATAAGACTGACTTAAAATTATCAGTACAAACTTACTCGTAGAATATAAATATATGGATTTTTCTGCCTGTATAAAATTTAATTATTGAAAATATTTTCATAATAATCACATTTATGTGAGATTTATTCCGTTTGATTTTTGGATATAAGTCCTCATGGAAGCTACGGCCATTTGTGGAAATTTGGCATATTGATTTGAACTAAAACTGTGCAAAATTTAATTAAAATACAGTTTGAAACGTCATTCTGGGAGGACATTTGTGTAAGAGCTACCCAAAATATTGAACCGAACATTACCAACGGTCTTCGCCCTTTATCACAAAAAAAATATATATGTAAAAATTACGACAACATGGACAGAGAGCCCGCCAATAACATCCAATAGGCGACCTACTTGTCCCAAAAATATCATCGAAACCTAAGCACTTTTTTCCCAAGAAGTATTCATTACATTATATGTTCTCTTTAAATAAATTAATGAACAAATCTTCTTTTATGTACTTGAAAATGAAGTATAAAAAAGTACAAAAGTAATTGTATAAATGTTGTTTATATTATATCATATTTTTGTCAGTAAGACTAAGTTTAGTTTATACTTTTACTTTTCTACTTTTTCATACTTCATTTTGAAGTTCAAAAATTAGTTATGTAGTTTTTCTTTTTTGCCATAGAATTGATGTATTGATGATTAAAACACCAAAAGGGTCCATAAATATAATATATTTTTGAACTGTAGCAAACCTAAGACGATCTCATTATTTTTGGAAACATTATCAATATATATTCTGAAAATATGTATTCAATGTTTTGTTTTTGTCCTAAAAAAGTAGCTTCTTAAAACAATAATATACTTAATTACATTAATAATAAATACATGGCGCCGCCAAATAGAAACCAAGAGTCTTCACAAGAAGTTAAAAGCCTCTATCTTACATTAGTTTATTACCCATCATCCTAAATTAAGCCTTGACAAAAAGTCATCCAGTATAAAACAGTTTTCAAACCAATATGGACACATGGCATCCAATTATGGGGAACGGCCTGCAAAACGAATATTGATATTATACAAAAGGCACATTCTAAAATTTTACGAATTAAAACTGATGCTCCATGGTACAAACAAGTTCAAGGTACTGACGGAACGCATGCTAATATAAGTGTCACGGACAATGGAAAAGGAAAGATGAGATCTTTCTAGATAGTAAAATTTAATTAAGATTTCATTAGATCGTTCCACAAACAAATATAATGACTAACTTTAATTTATTAACAAATTTCCTTTGATTACCTAAATTCCTTTTAGGGTTTTATAGAAGAATTTCAATTATAATTTATTATTTTTATTTGAATTTTTACTTATAAATAAAAATGTAACCTACCAAATGAATCAAAAACTCTATAGGGAATTTTCTCCATATTCCGATAATAAATCAAAAATTTAAAAAGACTTAAGTTTAAAGAACGAAAATTCTTTTTTATTTTATTTTATTTTATTTTTTTCTATTTAAAAAAAAAACTGACACACCTTGTGACAGCCGACGTATACGTAACATATTTAACAAGGAAATGTCAGTTACATTTTGTTACTTATACGTGCTGTTGAACCACAATCTCTACAACAATTTTTTCTCCCCAAGTTTACTCTCAAAATTAGCATAATTTTGTATTAAACACATTTTAAATGAAACTTAGTTATTTTCAAATTATTATTAAAATTATTTACTTTAAGGGTTTTTTTCTTCATTCTACATGAAACCTTAAAGCATGAAATTGGAGTCACAAAATGTGGCATGTTTTAGAGAATTTAAATGAAAATATGAGTATTTAAATAGAAATAAAAAGAAAATTGAAATTTTATATTTATTATTCAATCAATAAAATTTAAATAAATTTTATTAAAAAATACGTTTATATAAAATATAAAGAGGAAAACTAAGAAATGTTGTAGCCAAAAATAGCTGACACAGACCAATAAAACATTGAAACATTGAAATATTTAAATATTTTATTTGTTTCCAAAAATACTCACTCGTATTTCGTAAATGTATTTTTATGGAATTTTTATTTATTTTAATAGCGAGACACCACATTTAAAATCAAAACACTATAAACTATTAAAACAAAAACAACAAGAAATTCAAATTTTTTGAACTTTTTGCGAGAATAAGTGATTAAGAACCAAAAGTTTTAATAATACGAAAATAACAAAGTTAAAAACAGAATCATGAATTTAGGAATTATGGAATATTTTGAAGAAGGCCGATCATATTAAAGCGATCTAATATGTTCAAAAAACTCATATGGTACAAACGGTTCTGACACACTGAGCAGAACCATGGTCCGGTTGTAATGAAAAACTCAGCAAGCAGTTCTTTATAATAACATCTGAGGAATCGTCCTGACTTCAATATTACGCAATTGGAACCTCTGCCGAGATATATATTTAAAGTTGTCATACTGAAATCAGATGGAGCAATAGGCTCAACGCCTACTGGGCACGTATTAACTGTATCAACCCAAACCTATGCCCTGAATATAAGCAGAGACCACAGAGATATGTATGATTACACTCTCTGACCAGAAGATCTATGTACTCACCTAATAAAATTTCTCTATTTCTTGACCTGAAGTTGGTCCGGAAGCAAAAAAATTATAGGCCAAAATCTGAAAAGCTTTTCGATATTTTACAATACAAATTGGTCACAGCAAAAATTATCGAAATCAGTTTATCATAAAAATATATTTTAAAAATGTAAAGTTTTGATAGATTCCAAAAGCGGTATTCCCTTATATTCTGAGTACTTATTTTTACACAAAAAAAGTTGTATTGTGTTGGATCCATTATTTACATTCTTTTAATATGATGCCCTTTCTCGCAATAGGGAAATTAATTATGGATCAATTCTATTAAAATACGTACAATTATGTTTCTAACAATTTTTTTATGAAAATAATTTGTCGAATTTCGGTACATATTTGTTTATAAATCCAATATAAGGTCAATTCTGGAAAATAATTCTATTGAAACACGCACGGTTTTTCTTACTGTATTTAATTTTAATTCTATAAAAAATTTATCCAAAAATTTTCCCAATTGCCTTCAAATATCTTTGGTGAATATTGGTTTTGATTAGATTATAGCTCCATTAAAAAGCCCCCATTCCGTAATATAGTTTTGGGTTGATAGAACTTTTAAATAATCGAATTTTCTAATGTTATTGGGTTTTACCTTAATAGGTGTGGTGAATTTTAAATAAATTTGTGAGTCATTTAAGACTTCTCTCCCGAAATTGGGGGTTTGAGCTGAAATATTATTAAAACTTCCCGTGTCTCCTTGGCATGAATATTGTATTGAAATTTTTAATAAAATCTTCAATAAAATCAAACGCCTGAGATTTTACTTTTTTTACTTAAAACGCTAAATTTTACGTTTGAAAGAGTTCAACTTAAAATGTTGCAGGATCTTTATTCAAAATTAATCTGAAAAAGTAAATATTGTGAACAAAAAGTCTTCGTATATTTGCGTCAATTTTAAAAATGTATGTTCTTTGTAAACGAGTTTTAATAAAACAGAAAAAATAGAATATGTCCCGATATTTCAAATATAGACATCTTTGAACTCATTTACCGCAACAAGCTACTTATCGAAGACATTTTGCTTCCATAAAACAATTAAAGGAAGCAGAAATTGACATAAAATTTCTTATTTGATCTTTACTCTTAATATCTTCACATTATAACAGTACTACTAGTAGACTAGTGTAATATGGCTCTTGAGTCCTTATTCACCTATTGTTTGAAAGTGTTTATATTTTTGTTCCTAATGGATACTTGCATTTATTGTTAATGTTATTGTTGTTTATAGCGGCGTTTACAACTGAACAACAAATACAACAACTAAAAGTATAATATCAAAAACACAACAACAAAAACAAAACAGCATCTTTTGTTGATGACGATTAATTTCTTCTTGCGTTTTTTTTTTTTTTTTGGGACTTATTTTGAAATTGTGCCAAAAACAAAGAAAATACACTTAATTATTTGAAAAGTCAAAACACACAAAAAACGCAAAAAACATATGTTGTTAATTCAAATAAAACAATATTTAATGAAATTTCCAAAAATCCCTAAAAATTATTATAGTTTCTCAAGTGTTTAATTAATTTAAAATGAAATTTTGAATTAAAATTAATTTTAATTTTTTATGTAAAAACAATTTAAACAATTCAAAAATAGTGGAAAACAACTTTATATTAATTTTAAAAACATTTAACATGTGGTTGAAGATATATTTAATCTTTTTCGTTAAACATATGTGTTCCATAAATCATAAAACAGTGTTAAATTAAATATTTAAAAATAATAATAATAATAATAATATTTAAGTCATATTTCAATTTTAAACTTACTTTCAATATTTTCAAAAATTATTTGTTTTGTTTTCAAAATTTATTTCAAAATTTTTAATAGTTTTTTTTTTTTGCGGTATTTATTTCTTAATTCACTTTCACGTAAATTATAATTTACAAATTCACCACAGTATGTTTTTGTTGTGAATTGTGTGTAAAAATCACTACGCGATTCGGCAGCGGTTATTGTTGTCGTGTAAAAAGTACCGTTAGCAAAATAGATTCTGACACAAGGCTTGATTGTTTGCGACTAAATGGAACTGTTGTAAACAAAACTATTTCAACCCCTCTGAAGCATACAGAAAAATTTAAAAAAATATATATATAAAAAAAGTTTACGTTCTATGAGTATTGTTTTCATTCAGGGCACACACAACCACGGATACGCATACACAAGCACTTAAACACATATACACTTCAAACACCGAATTTCGTTGATACAACTATTGTCTTTATAATGTTGACGATATTTGCACCGACAAATACAAATGATAATAATGAAATTGTTGCCATATTTATCATCATAATGATGTTGATAACAACCCCAAATCTGTTGAGCTCACAAAACAAGAGCCCAACAAACTAAAAAATAACTTTTTGTAGAACCACAACATGATTGTCATTCAAGTCCACCGCAGTCAACATTAAAGAACGAACTCCCCAAAAAAATAAGCTCCAAAATGTATTTGTATGATTCAGACATAAACATAATAAGAACATGTGGTAAACTGAACTGAAAGAGGTGCGGATTTTAAGGTAATTTAATACTCTTTATGAAATGGCACTCAGACAATTTTATAAAAAATATGCAAAATTGCAGCTTTTGTTAACAAAGATGAATACAAATATTTATGTACTACTAGCTAAGACCCGGTGCACTTTACCGCCGTATTTCTTACAATTAAGTTACAATAAAAATATAATAAAATTATATTCTAACTTACATAAATCTACAATAAGTTTTATTATAAACTAATCCTTGAGAACGTGGTTGGAAACGAATTTTTCAATTTAATTTGGATTTGTATGAGGGATATATCTTCCCCTGATCCTATCCGTTCAACATTTTGTCCAGTAGAAAAGTTCCTTAAGAAACGGATAGTGAACGAATTTTAAAACCTTTACCTTTAATCAATATCTGTTTTTTATTGGGGCTACCTCTTCTCCTGGTCTTACTCGTTCTACATTTTGAACAACAAAACAAATTCTTGGGAAAGTAATTGAAACCAAATTTGAATACTCCCGCTTTTACAGTTCTTTAGATATTCGAAATTAATATTTGCTTTGTATGGGAGTACCTTTTCCCTTGATCCTACCCGTCCTATATTTTGATCAGTAAAACAAATTTTTAAGAAAGTGATTGGGGTCGAATTTGAGAACTACTGCTTTTACAGATTTTTAGATATTCAATAATCGATATTTCCTTTGTATGGGGGACATCTCTCCCCATAATCTAATCCGCACTTAATTCTGTTCACGATCAAAATTTGCTCTGTTTGGGAGCTACCTCCCCCTGGTTCTATCCGCCCCACATTTTGTCTTGAAGTTGCTTGAAAAAGTTTTTGGTACAAAATTTAAAAATTCTCGAAGAAGTGGTTCTTTAGATATTCGGTGATTAATATTTTCCTTGTATGGGAGTTACCTCTCCAATTGATCCTACCCGTCCTACATTCTGTCCAGTAAAAGAGTTCCTTGAAAAAGTGATTGAAACCAAATTGTCGCTGTTATTTTTCTTTGGATATTCGATTTGCTCTGTATGGGGGTTACCTTTCCCGCTAGACTCATCGATTTTTTCTAGCCTATGTCACCTTCGGGTATATGGAGATCATTTTTTGAAAATTTTATCAAAGTCGGTAAAGTAGTTTTGCTGTCTATAAATGCAAACAAACAAAAAAACATAGATTAATTATTTAACTCTTAAGCGGTCACCAAAGTGATTTTACTTAATCGAATCAAGCCCTATTATGTAATACCCTACACCACAGTGTTGGTTATAAATAGCAGTTAAGAAAAATTAATAAACGACCCTCTTATAATTTTATTTTTTTTATTTATTCTTAAGTTTGCAGTATATTATGGCGAAATTGACATTTATGTGAAATTTCGGACAATAAACTGGAATCTGGACTATTTAAAAGTCTGATTTATAGACTAGACTCTCACGATTCTAGATATATTTTCTATGTTATGTAGCTTACAACGAACCATCTATTTCCGTTGAACCCTCCATTATAATATTATGTACTTCCTCAAAAAATAATATAATACAGCCCTGCTTAAAGTAATAACAACATGTTGTTTACACTTTTTCACACTCATGTGAAACACTTCAAAATGTTGCAACTGATAAGAAGTTTATCAAACAACTGTAACAAGTATGGTCACCTATTTATTTGATATATACAAATGTGTATGTGTGTAAACAAATATTTATTCTATTCTTTGTACATTAACTGATAACATTTGTTTATATTTATTCATTTATTCCCTCCTCTCCCACATTTTAATACAGACCGGATCACTTGTTCTCTTTATTAATATTTTATAATTTTAATATTAAATATTTTATTTTATTGAGTTTGTTTGATTGTTGTGTCTCGTGTGTCGTTCAAATAAAACTTAAAATAAAAGTCCGTGATAAGACAATCGTTACTCAATTAAGTTTACAAATAAAATACTTGTTTCAACAACAAAAAATACGAATGTTTAGAAAAATAAAATATTTCATCAAACAAAAATTCATTATTGTTTTAGATTTGCAAATGCATCTAGATAATTTTTATATACCCTACAGAATATTTTTAAATATTTAGCACAGGGTAACGAAAATATCCTCTTAACTCTGGAAAAAGTAATTTATTAGAAATATAAAGAATTCAAACATACACAATTCTTCCATAATTTGAAGTGTGATGTGTATAAGAAGTCTTCTAACCCGCCCAGTTACACAGAGGCCGCATCAATTTCTTAATAAATCCGTTAATGTTGATAGCCTGAATGAATTTTTATGAAATTTAACACAATGATAGCAGAGGAATGCAGCAAAAATATTATTTTTCCCTGAAAAAATGTAAAATCTCATTTTTATCTAAAATAATTTTGTTTTCTATATACATGAAGATTAGGCTTAAGTTCAAATCCTCTTGAATTCGACCCATTTTTCATTAAAATTTTTACTTTAACCTATAAGTTCTACAATTCCAAAGCCGGAATTTGAAATAAAATGCAATTTTGAAAACCACAATGTGTTTATAGTTATCCGGTAAAGACTTTTTCTAAATGTGGGTACTATAGACCAATATCCTTTTAACATTTTCGAAAATACAAAGAAATTTGTTTATGAAATCAATTAAGTCATATCGAAAAGTTCTTCATTAAAACTATTAACCCAAACTAAACTTGGTCTACAGAAAGTTGACCAAGCATTCAAAGATCTGCCGTTAAACTGTTTCCAATGTTATTAACAGTACCGCTAACTTGTACGTTGAAACAAAAACTGGTTCAGATAAAAAGAATAGCGCTGCTAAAAATTTAGAGGTTAAAAAGAGAGCGCGGAAATCGAACTCTATTTTCTAAAAAAAAAATTTTTGCTGCATAGTGGAAGACGAAACTTATATTCAGTCAGATTCTTCGCAACTTCTTGGTCCAAAGATTTGTATTGCTGATGCTCGAGGAAATGTTAAAGAATATTTAGGGACCCAAACGTAGTTAAAATTTCCAAAAAGGTCTTGGTATGGAATATTGCTTGCAAAAGACATCATAAAATTTCATATTTTTAGCCAGACAATAATGTGGTATTAATACCAAAGAGAAAAATCCTCCAAACAGCCCGTAGCTAAGGCCAGTGGAGAAATATTAGGATCTTGTTTAAAGCGAATTGAAGAACATAAACAATTTGTCCAAGAGTGTAGTTAGTGTGCTTGTGGTTGTCGTTGTGTGGTGGTGGGTATTGAATATTCGGTTGTATTGAATATTTGTCTGGCTGGCTAACTGTCCATGTGAACATTATGAACGAAATGCAGGTCGCAATTTTTGAGATACCTCGATAAAACTTGTCACGTGTCATTATTTTGGCCCAAGGACGATGCTTATTAAAATTGGTTATGATAGGTGCATTATTTCATCTAGCACCCATACGAATGTTCCTCCCGGAATGGGGATTTAAGGTCGTAAAAGTCCTAAATATAAAGCAATTTTAACTTAATTTGGCCCAAATAAATCTAACAATTAATTAAATTTCATTAACAGTAATAATCAACAATATGATGTAGGGTACTAAATAATTGGGCTTGATCAACTATAACTTTTAATTGTTTAAGATAAAACCATATTTATTTTTCAATAATTTGTTTATTAAAGGTGTTTTAAAGATAAAATTCGTACCAGACTAAATAAAGATGTGGATACAATAATACTGAATACTTACAAACGTTTAGAAATACAATCACATGAATTCTTATCAATATAACTTAAAGATGAAAACAAGTTCTAAAAGTGAAAATTCGGTCAAAGTTTGAAAATATTAAAAACAACTATGCCGAATCATAAATACCCTGCACCACTTAAATTATGAAAATATTTGCATTAATTAAAATTAATGTACTAATTTAATCTTTAATACTCGAATCGCCAAAAGGTCTTCATATTAAATCTACACAAAATATGGTCTCATATATTTGAAATTCGCAATAAGTGTCTGGTACCAACATAAAAATTTAATTTTCAATTACCAACTAAAATTATATTTAAAGAAAGAAATTATGAATTAGTTACAACCATTAAAGAAATTTTGATAATTCTCTGAATTTCGATAAAGTGAACATATAATTAAAAAATTGTAAGCCTAAAACCCTATACCAGGAAACGGCATTTAATAGTTATTATAACGAATAAGGTCATAATAATATTAATAAAATTGTTCAATATTCAGGATTTTTATAAGCATTAATTGGAAGCTATAGCAAATCTAAACAGATATTCGTCAATTTTAAAATAAATATCTCTATATTTGGCTATATTAAAAAGTGTTATAAGTTTAATAAATCCATTTCCATGGAGAGACCTCACATGAGCGATCTAACCAAACATAAAGTTGTATAAGTTTAAAAATTTATTTCAACAAGGGACTTCTTTAAAATGTCGCCAAATAACAGACATTTTTAGAAATCCGGATTTTGATTTGTTCAGAAAAAATCGTTTTTAAATACTTTTTTATAATCAGCAATCGTGTAATTTCGCACACCCGTTTTTGTTTATATTAATCTTGAATTGGACCAAATATTATTATATTCAGGTTCATGTGACATTTTTGCGTTTTGAAATGATATTTGAAGGGGTGATGTATGCGACCTAAGAGAAAAAATGGACAGATCCTCGTATAATTTATTAAATGCACAAATGCAAAATACCCAAACTATCTACGGTGGTGTAAGGTAAAATTATTATTTTCAAATTTTTTTCGAATATATAATCTTCAATAATATTCAAGAATTAAATTTAAATACAAATATACGAAATATTTAAAAATTAATCAGAACTTTATTTTATTGAATACAGATTTTCATTTGAATATATAAAATTTGAAAATATTATTTTTTATTTAAATTTAAAAATAACAGCATTAAATATATTCCACATTTTTAAAATGCAACACTGTCTCCTAAATAAGCGCCACCTGGTTGTCAATGTAAAACAAGAACTGTCAAAATAGAATAAAATTACAGCAATAAGAATTCATGTAAACAATCAACAAAACTCTTTAATCAAAACAATTTGCACAACAATACACACCGACAACTGATAAGACACGTAATTGTAATTGAATAAGAAACACAAAATACAAAAAATATAGAGAAAAACAGAAAAAGTGATAAATTTTACCACCAAAAAACATGATAAAGTTCTAATTAAAAACATAGATAAATTTGTCAAAAAATTCTATTCCCATATAATAACTTAAAAAATCGTGTAAATGTTAAATGTTATAGTATTTTTTCCAATTTCCGTGCAGGTCATTCGTTCATCATTGCGTTAAGAAAGTTGTATTTATTGCGAATGACCTTCATTGTATGACCCTGCGCAAGTAACTGCAGTAAATGGTTGTTTGGTTGGCTTTTTCAATGAGTACGTGAAAATCTTAAGACAAATATTATTTTAGTAATTCATTGGATACCGTACAAGAAGCAGGTCTTCTTGTTAACACAACACATACAAGTGGAATAAAAATTTTCATACGTGCGGCTAATATCGTTAGCTACATACATAAATATTATGGAGCTTGAGGGTAACATAAAAAACTATGAATGGGGTAAATTGGGCGATAAATCGGAAGTAGCCAAATTGGTTAAGGCAAATAATCAAAATTATAATATTATAAATGTCACTCCCTATGCGGAACTTTGGATGGGTGATCATGGTAGTGGTCCGTCTGTACTTAAATCAACGGGAAAAGAATTAGGAGAAGTTTACAAGCAGCGTTTACCTTATCTTTTTAAGGTTCTAAGTGTACGCAAAGCTTTAAGTATACAAGTGCATCCAAATAAGGTAAGAAAGAGACCATTTCTATTAGGAACATAAAAAACTACTGATAATTATTGTTTGCTTAGTTTAGTAAAAAATATTTACATTCGAAAAGTTTATTGCAAATTACATACAATTATAAAGTTTATTCTCATATTATACTAAAATAGTTTATTCTATTAAATACTTAAATTCTGAGTTCTTTTTTTTGATATTTTTTATATGTTAAAGGTGTATAAAGTGTGTTCTGTTTAATATATTATCTTCTTTTTTGTTGTTATGATTCATAAACCAGTATAACTTGCTTGTATAACAAGTTCAAACATTAATTAAATTTTTAATTTCAAATTAACGTTTTTACTGAAAATGATTTAAAGTCTGTTAATAACTGAGATCGATAATACATTTATGTTAATAAAAGCGATACCTCTAAACTTATAGTTTTTTATTACAATATACTAAATATATTAGAAATATATTGTGACTTTGCTCGAGCAAAATCAGTCTAAAATCCTTTTATGTGCTCTTTATTTCTCTTAACAAGAGCCCAATATCTATTTGCATCTCTTGGTACAAATACTACATTTTCATACTTGTACCTCTCAAGGGATTGTTAATGATAATGATACGATGCCAAGTTAGGTCAAAAATAAGTGAAGTCTTATGAATAAGTGCAACCTTTTTTGTAAAAATTCCTTAATATAAATTTCTGAATTTATAGAGCGCGTTATAACAAATTATTGGCTTCTTTCGCCGAAACTTTATATTGTTTGCCATACCAATAATGTTTAATGAAATTTTGCTACTTCTGGTTCCTAAACTAAACTTTTATGTAACATTCCTTCGTGCATCATAAAATTTTTGCCTCCTACCAGATAAGTTGGGAGATCTTTTGAAAATGTTTTCTACTTTTTACTTTAGAAATATCATGCGGACTATTTCTTCTATGTTTTCTATCAACGGACAAGTTCTCTTGGTACTATTTAATAAAACTGGAGACTGTTTGATGGCAGATCTTTGAATGCTTGACCAAACATTTTTAATATATATAATAATAATAATTTTGGTACCCACTTTTTGATCACTTATTTTTATCAGATTAACAATATATTTATTTGTTTAACATTAAACATAATAACTGACATGTTTTACAGAGGTAATTTAATCAGAAAACAAAAACAAACAGTACTTGGGCTATTTTTCGATCTTACTCTTTAATGTCCGGTTAAGTGTGATAATATAATATACTACATGATGACTCAAGCATAAAAATTTTAAATAGATTCTCACAGAACATTAAAACTAAGACATGATAAATAAGATTTGATCCTCTCAGATTTTGCTCTTATGATATGTGATTGTAAAATATTGATTTTATACATTTTAACAACACTTACATATATACAAGTTTTATTATAAGAGCTTATTTCCGATTTCTGCATAATTTTGTATGATGTTTACTGACCAAATTTTTTTCGAGATTTAATACTTAACGTATTAAATCTCGAAAGATATTGATATTACGTGATGTTACTAGATTCTAATGTTAATTAGGCCTCTATTGGAGCTAGAGTCATCCATCTTCTATTAATTTAGATCTTGAATTTGGTCTATATGTTAAAATCTGTTTTATTAGCTAAAATCGTCTTTTCACGAAAACATTGTAATGAAAGCTACCTGAAATATTGGGTCAGACGTACATATTTGTTCAAAAAGTAATTCTGTGTTGATCGGAAACATCAGCATAAATTTATAATATCCAAAAATGTATTTTTGTTTGGTCTAACATGTAAAAAATACCTTGAACAAAATGTTCCAAATGTTTTTAATTTTTGTCGTGTAATCAATTTAGTTTTAAGATTTTTTTGTTTTTTTTTACTTATTTAACCGCCTCCACTTCATAGAAATATATTTTTAATGATACGACACACTGTGTTTCAAGTGGAAATTGAAGAAATCTCCAACTTTCAAATTGTTTATTCGATTGCAATGATATTTTACACAGGTTGAATTCGACCTATTCTTAATAACTCTTAAATTTTCGGCTTACATTTGGGAGTGACTCCCGTTAGGAATCACTGTATGAAACCGGAATATCTTCTAAATCAAAAACTGTTTTTAAAATTTACTTCTGATTGAAGCTGCTCACAGAAGAAAATATATGCCAAATATTCTTCAATTCTCATGTAAGTTATATAAATAATATGTTATTAAATTATATAGATGTTTTTATTATTATTATTTTTTAATTTGAATAATTTTACTTTCAAAAACAAAATTATTTATAAACGATAAAAATTATTATGAAAGATATTTACCCTTCCTCCGTTAGTGTAGGGTAAATGAATATTAATATAAATAAATCAAACTCTAAACGAACAATAAAATATTATTAAATATGTTTATGTTTGTATAAAAAAAAATCTGACGCAGCATGTGCAAAATATGTATTTATTTATTTATAAATATTTTTATTTTCATATCATGGGAGGAATATTTTTACGTACCACATATTTTTTGGACAATTTGTTCTTTATAAATTATCAAGTTATTGTTGTCGCATAAGGCATTGTTCATGTGACTATAATCAACAATAACAAAATAAACTTATAAATATATCGTTTGTCAGCTAACAAAAAATCCTATATATTGAAAATACTTTCATTTATTTCTGTTTGCTCAGAAATATAATCGAGATGTCGGAGAAAAGTTTTGTATTATTGCTATAATAAAATTAATAATTATGTTCATATTCTGTATTCACTTTTAAATTTATAACCGAATCAGTTACACTTATTTATTTGCAAGTAAACTAAAAACGACAACAAACATTAAATTTCATTTATTTACAATAAATTTCATTATTTACAATTTATTACCAAAATTAAAATAAAACAAGTTAAAGCTGTAGTCGGGCAATCCTGAATTCTTAATACTCTACAACACCATGTTGGTTATTAATGGATATTTGCTTATATTTATTTATCTTCATTTGACCAATTTTTATCACAATACTAACGTATATGTTAGATTTAAGCCCTTCAAAGTACTCTGCGTTTTTAAATGGCAATATATAATCTAAAACTTGGATTTTCCCAACTGTTAACTAAACTTTCACCATCTTTGATGAATACTTCAGGTCATTATTGTGCTGAAACAAGCAATGAAGTATACAGACAATAACTTCACTAAGAAAAAAATAAATTTTAAGTCATTGCGACCACCATTTAGTCCAATCATACGCTTTTTTTAACATTTATCTTTATTTATTGAATCTAATCGATAATGACCTCACAATAAGTATTTGAATCTTAAATCTAATTTAAACTAATTCCTCTACAATAGGTAGAGAGGTACACAGTCCTCACATTATCGGGGAGATAAATCAGCTCTACAAAGCCATGTATTCGATTTCACTTCAACTAAATGTCTCCAAAAATGTTGTGGTTATTAAGTATGATTCCATTTTACTTTATAAATTAGACCCTAAACTTTGTCAAAGGGTTTCTTAGTTGAAAAGTCTCAAGTTATTCTATTCACATTTTCATGTTTATCATGTAATCTTTTTTTTAAAGTTTTTATAATATTTGAATTCGATATTTGCTTACTGGATTTGTTCCGGATGTGAATGTTAGAATCTTCAAAGGCCGCTATAGTTAATGATGTAAATTCAATGACACTTTCATTTATATCCTTCTCATTCAAAATTCTGATCAATTTGTTTTGTAAAATATACACTGTGAACTTTTAATATTATAAGAAATTCTTCATCATCCAAAATTTGTTGAACAAATCAAGCAGACTCGAGAGAGAATTGGAATTACCACCTTTTTATCAGGTTACAATAATTTTAATCACATATCTTTTAAATATTTTAGGAAGAAGCTGCCCGTTTACATAAAGAGAGACCTGATATATATAAAGATCCCAATCATAAACCAGAACTAGCGATTGCACTGACACCATTTAAAGCTCTTTGTGGTTTTCGCCCTTATACGGAAGTTTATCAATTTTGTCAAGATTTGCCTCCCTTAAAGGAACTATTGGGAGGTGATGACGTTGTAAATGGTTTATCAAAAGGTTCTACAATTGATTTTAAGAAATGTTATCAAACTCTTATGACTGCTGATCCAACATCAGTATCGGGTGTAATTGAAACAATATTAAAAGACTATAAACCAGGTTTGTTAAAAATTATTTCAAATAAGTACGAATTTAATTAGTATATACAACTCTCTTTTTTACAGTTCTTGCCAAATACAATCTTGATGATACATTCTCCACCATTAACTCCGATTTCCCTGGTGATGTCGGTGTACTCTCTTTATTCTTCTTAAACTTACTTTATCTGCAGCCGGGAGAATCTATATATTTGGGAGCTAATGAAATCCATGCTTACCTCTCAGGTGATTGCATCGAATGTATGGCTTGTTCAGACAATGTTATACGTGCTGGTTTAACACCAAAATTTAAAGATGTACAACAACTATTGGCATCACTGAATTATGCAGGTTCCCCGGCTTCAACCAAAATTTTTCAACCCAAAGAATTAGATGCAAATGCAAAACTATTTGCACCACCTGTACCAGATTTCGCAGTTGTACAAATTTCATCATCAACCTCTTCAGCATATACATTAAAATTACCCCAAACTCCTGGTATATTATTAGTTTTAAATGGTTCTCGTTCTTTACGTTTGCAAGGACATTCCGATTTAGTATTAAAACGTGGTTCAATTGTTTTCATACCACCAGAGTGTATGAAGCATATAGAATTTTTAAACTTAGACAACTCAACTACCAATTTTAATGCCTATTTGGCTACACAAAATTCTTTTAATTAAAAAATATATTATTTTAAAATGTATTTTGAAACGTATATTAAATGTTTTTTACATCGTCGTTTGTATTACATTAATATGTAGATGCTAAATTAATATTTAAAAACATTTTAAATTGTTTTTATTATGTTTTTTTGTTATGTATGTGTTTTGACTTTAAATAAAAATTTAATTAGTTTTATCATTTAATTTATTAACTACAATCATTATTTTTTATTGTATGGGTCGATAATATGTTGGAGGTATCAATTAAAATTTAATTAAATATGCAAAATATTTAAACATTATATGTTTATTCAGACGTTAGAAATCAACGTGAAAATGACGGTCAATTGAAATTGAAACGTAATTGAAGTTAAAATTACAATTTAGAAAAAAGAGCGAATTCTAGAGAATCAGGAGTTATTTAATATGTAAGAATATATAATTTTCAAATTAAAACAAAATAAAAATTTTCCTCATTTCTGGTATCTTCTCTTCTCTCTTTTACTCTATTCTTTCTTGCAAATTTCAAATTTTAAGGGTCTACAATGGACCATAAGTGTATTCTTAACCTTCTCTTTTACTCTATTCTATCTCTCAGATTTCTCGTTTGGTCTACAATGGATCATAAGGATTTCCGCGTGGCGGTGTTCAGATGTCTTTTAATTTTTTTAAAGGATCTTAATGTCTTCTTAATGTGTTAATGTCTGCCCTTCCTAATCTAACCATGTAATTTTTATATATGTTGTTAAGTAAAATTTATTTTTAGGTGAAAACTAGTGTACACTGATGCATGTTGCCATAAACTCATACAGTTTTTGTTAGAGAATTAGAAAAAATGTAAACAAGAAAATATTTTAAATATTGTTAACTGAACATTTTATTTGTATCTCATTTCATTTTTTTACTTAATTTTAATGATTCGCTGTAATTTTAATGGCATCTTCCTATAAACGCACTTAAGTAAATCAGTCTCTATAACGTTATTAATAATATTGTGGATTACCTTAAAAATGTTGCCTGGCATTGATTCCATTATTTTTAAATCGATCATTCATCAATTGATTTATTATTAGTTTTAGCTCTGTTAAAGTCATTATATGCTCGCGATTTGGGCATTATTTAAATAAACTTCACGAACTATGTGGTCCCACAAGTTCTCCATTGAATTTAAGTCCGACTGCAAGCCGTCCATTCCAACAGAGTTATGCTATGTACTGCAGCATTATTATACTGGACTATGAAATCTTCATTTATATTTTTATCCATAAACGCATCTTCCAGCAATTCCTTGTAAACTGTGCTATTCATTTTTGTTGCAACAAAACAAATTTTTATTTGCCAACTGCAGAAAGAGTTGCCCCAACCATAACATTACCACAACCGAGATTACGTTTTGAGTATGAGTCAGACCGTCTAAAGTACTTTTTTTGTCAAAGAAAATTACTTTTTCCACTCCTCTGCCCTAAAAATCTCAGGAAAATTTAGATTAGATTATTATATATTCAATTCAATTTGTTATGGCTTGTTTTTTGTTTTATAAGATTAATGTGACTTCATGTAAATTTTGTATTCCTTGGTAAATTTCCTAACACCATAATTTCGTCCTTGAAAAAATAAAAATTTCGTAACTTTTTTAATTTCGAACTTATTTAAAGATCGGATAATACTCTTTGATATATTTAAAAAGTCTGTTTCAAGATCTTGTACAATTTTAAAAGTTAAAACACCATAGCATTTGCCGGCTTATTTTGAATGGCCCCATCAAAGCATAAAATGGTACATTTTTTACAAATTGAAAAATGAAAAATTTAATGTGCAAAGTGCACCTATTTGCATCCTTAAAACTCCACCCATAGAACACTTACACTCAGAAAAAAATCAATGTAAAATTAATTAAAATAAAAATAATTTAACTTTTTAGTTATGATTTTGCTTTATAGACAAAAATTATTAATTAAAAAAAACTTTTATTAGCAAAAACTTTATTTCGTCAAAACGTCTTTGCCCTACAGCATAAAATAAAGTTCCCCTGTCTGATAACATTGTCTTAAATACGATTACTAATTTATAATCAGAGCATTTTGATACTCTTATCAAAGCGATAAAAAATTAATAAATTAAAACAGAAAATAATTTAAAAAAATACTGAAATTATTTATGTGTATATGAAATCGCACTCTCACTTCCACTTTTCTCGACAATTGATTTTCATATGAAAAATGTGTGTTTCTTTAATAAATTAAGAAACAAATAAGAACTGATCCATAAAATTTATTTAAAGAATGTCGGAAACGAATGCATAACGACTTTGACAGAGTTAAAACTAAAAATGAGGCAATCCATAACCCATTTTTTAAAATGCTATTGAGACTGATAAACTTGAGTGCGTTTATGGGAAAATACCTCTAATAAAATTGAATTTTCTTAACAAAGTAATACATATTTTTCAAAAAATTTTTCTTTGAAATGAAAAAGATAATTATTTTGTTCATAATTTGATTGCTGTATGGGTTAATTTTGAAGTCAAAATTATTTTGATTTTTCATTCTGCATTGTCTGTGAACCACAGACAAGTTGCCAAAATTATATTATAGATGGCAACTGGCAACTGAAGTGGAAAATTTCAGTTGCCAAATAGTAAATATTGTGGCAACTGTGTTTTTGGTTACCTGGTATATTTTTCACACTTGTTCTCAATTTAAAACATCAGATTTTTGTTTCATTTTAAGAATTATACTACATTATTTCAATTATATGGCACAAAATTATTAAATTTAAAACAATAAAAGAATTTGAGGTAATTTTTGAACAAATGAAGTTGAAACCAAATATTGCACGTCTTGTGCAAGCTTTGGTGATAGATACAAATATCGGATATTTTCCTTAGGTCCCATGATGCTTACGTTTGTGTCTGTAGAAAATATTTTTATATTTTAGTTGTTCCTTCCTCGGTCATTTTGAAAACAATCCATTGAGGATAAATTTTTTGTTCTATTAACTGCTCTAATACCTTAAGCACAAGTGACATCGTAGGCTGAGCCATCCCTAATATAAAATCATTGTCGGGAGACGTTTGAAAGCTTCAATCGGCATATGGAAAACTCGCATACACTTTTAGCAACAGTGGTATTTCTTTTGAAGGATAAACATAATATTTGTAAAGGGTAGCAACTAAATACAACGAAAATAACGAAAATATTCCTCAAAATTATATTATTAATTAAATTAATTGTTAAAATAATTATATTTAACAGAACAAACGAAATTGAAATTTTACTATCATCACCCTTTTTCTATCGCCCGTGGTACTTATATTAGTACTGATGGGCAGTTTGCTTATCTAAGAGAGAAGCTGACGTGCTTACTTTTCAGTTCGTTATTCTTCAATTTTTATTCTTCAATTCTTCAACCATATTTTCAAACATCTCAAATAAATGTCCAGGGTATTCGAAGCTCAGTTAGTGTCCTTGTGTGTTCTGAGAATTGCCGTATCATCAGCAAATGTTGAAATCGTAAGATTATCGCATAAGGGCAAGTCAGACGTGTATATCAAGTAAAGAGTGGGGGCTAGAACACTTTCCTGAAGAACAGCAGCTTTAATACAGAATTTCAGAGTTATAAAGTCGTTACATTTTACCATAAAATGTCGATCATCCAAATAGGATTTTAATTTGTATACTAGGCCCTTATGCCATACTTTATCAAAAGCTTGCGCGATATCCAAATATATTGCCGAACAATACTTATTTAATTTAAAAGATTTTCTAATCTCGAACATTTTTCTTTTGAGATTTATTTGGTACGAGGAGTTAAATCTAATACAGGTTTAAAAACGCACAAAGCACAAAAATATCCTGATAAGAACGCTGCTTAAAATTAAGAGGCCTAAAACAGAGCATGAAAATATAAATCAAGTTTTCTAAAAACAATATTATTGTTGAATAATGGATGAATGTTCTAGCAGATTTTTCGTAAATTCTTGATTAAAAATTTTATGTTTCTTATACTCGAGTTTAATACACAGTTAAGAGACACAAAACCTCCAAACTGAGCTTAAGACAATGTGTCCCAAAGTGTTAGCGGAGTTAACGGAGTGTTAACGGAGTTAAACTACCTGTTCGAGCAAAGTAGTGATTAAAACTATATTAATAATTTTTGAAAATCGTAATATTAATTTCAATCAAATAACATAATAAAAAATTTAAGTTTAGTAGTTTCGTTTTAATTTACATATATGTATGTTAAGAATTTTTGGATCTCATTCATTTTATTCGAGTACTACAGGTTAATATTGTATTTGTTCTTATAAATTAGATTACAATTTAATTTTGTAAATAAATAATTTTTATTTACAAAATTGAATTAAAAATAAACTCCACACTTGTTTTATCTATTTTTAAATTTTTTCCTCATTTATTTGTTTCCATAATAACGATGCTGATATCATCATGTTTGTTGTGAGAGAAATTTAAAGGCATGAGTCATTCCAAAAATGGTAAAAATGTACAAATTTTTTATGAAAAGAATGTAGATTTTTTGTTGTTTATAAAACACAATGGAATTCAAGTTCGTTTCCTTGTATAAGTTAAAAACGTTATGCATTTCAATGTAATGAAATTAAATTTAAGCAAGTGGGAATGCTATATTCAGCTATGCCGAATTTTCAATACCCTCCACCAAGAATGCGTATGTATTAAATACGTTATGTTTCGCACATACAACCTCGCTCAGACACTCACAAACGTATACAATATATTAAAGTTTTTCTTAAATAAAACTCAGGAACACCAAATGATGAGTTATAAAATTAATATAACTAATTTTATGACTCATCATTAGGTGTTCCTGAGTTTTGGCTATAACTTTTCTTCTACAGAACTAATTTTGATAATTTTTGGTAATAATATTGAAAGATATATAACTTAATATTATGACAAAATGTATAAAGTTCTTCGCTTGAACTTAAATATCGTTTTATATTTAATAATATGCTGAAAGGAATTTGCTTCTTTTCAATAGGAAACGTCTGAGTACTATAAAAATACTAAGACCAAATATTATTGAGCTCTGTCCCGATGTGAGCGTTACAACATGAGACGCATAGCTAAATTGAGACAGATTTTGATTAAATGCAAGAATAAAAATACATAATGGAATCACAGATGATACTTAGCCTTACAAACGGAATTACAAAATTAATATTCTCTCATCACCACTTGTGGTGTTGTAGGGTGTATAAATAAAACCATTTTGTTTTTCTTTTAATATATTTTTTACATCTTTTTCTTATAATTTTGATTACAATATTTTAATAATGAATGAGGGTAAATATTTTTGTATAAATAATGTTTTATTTTTAAATTATGCATTTTATTTTATTAAATATATTTAGTTTATTTTAATCAGCAATAAATATTTAAATTACAAAAATCTCTAAAAAATTGTTTAACACAAAAACAATATTGATTCTTTTTTTTATTATTTTTTATTATTTTTTTTTAATTTTTTGTATAAATATGTGTATATAAATTTAATAATAAAACTTTAAATATAATGGGGTTCGGGGTTTTAATAAATGGTGTTTTATTTCATACATCCACATAAGTTGGAATTAAACTAGTACCTTTTTTAGTGTATGTCTTTAATTTAATATTTAACATTAATTTAAGGTGTATTAATTGTTACTTCGAACATATTTTTAATATTCCAAAAAAATGAAATAAAACTATATTTTAAGAGTTTTGATTTTAATTTTAATTTAATTTAAATTTTCAATATTTAAATAAAATGAGAAATGTGATTTTCTTTTCCACAAGTTATTGAAATTTTGAAAAATAAATTATTATTTTTGTTCTTTTTATAAAACTAATATCAAAACCTAAGAAATTAATTTTTATTTTAAGGAATAGTCATTTTAATTAAATATTTAAATATAATTTCAGTTAATCATACTATATTGCAAATAAAATTTTACTACTAAATATTAATTAAGTTGTAATTTAACAATAACACAATTTATAACTATTTAGAATGTAAAAAGTATTGCATTTTAAATTTGTTTTTAAGTTATTCTTTTATATAATTTAAATTTAACTTTTACAATATTATTAAATTTCTTCATGTTTTTTATTATTTTTTACCCAAAAAATAAAACAAAAAAAAAATAATAATAATTTTTGTTTGAAAATTATTCCGAAGGTTAAAAATTGCAATAAATTGTTAATAATCTTAAAAAACTTGTTACATATATGATCCTTCACTCTTTTATTACTTTTTCATTTTTTGTTTACTTTTAATTAAAAAAATATTTAAAATTTCGATTTTTTTATTTTTGTTTACTATTTTTATTTTTAGTCAGAAGAAGTTGTTCTGAATACTGAGAAAAAATATTTATTCGCACAACTTCGTTCTCATTTACAAGATTTTTGTGCACGGGAACTACTTCCTGTAAATTCTAACTAAAAAATGACAAATTGAGAAGTAAAAGAACAAACCTAAAGTGTTTAAAAAGGATTTATACTCAAATTACCGTAAGAATTTGAAATTATTAAATCGGAAAATATCGATCAGAACTAAAATTTATTTTAGTTTTTTGTTAAAAAACAAATTTTACAAAATATTATCCTTGATGCGTAATTTATATGATCCTTTTTGTAGTATTAATTTAAAATCCTCCAAAAAATGAATAAACCACATTTCGCTTTAAAATGTATAAATCATTGGGTTATACGACCTTTTTTCTTTGAAAGATACTTTAATTTATTTAAGAATGTAATTAAAAAATTAAAAAAAAAATCAAACACAAATGAAAGCATTAGAGCTCTATTCCATTGCAAAAATACAAGTTTTAGTAAGAAAAAAATGTATTTAGTTCTATATCCAACACCTGATTATGTCAGTATGTTATATGTTTGTTTGTGATTCAATTTGTTTGAAATTGATTGAGCCAGACCCATCCAATAGATCGTTTATACTTCAATGTGTAGGTAAATTTTAAATTTATGCAAATTAATTATATCCAACGTATACGATTTGTTTATCAAACGATATAAAATTCTTTCGAGAACTTTGCTATTCAAAGCCTGTAAATTTGGTTAATAAAATTTAAAATAATATTTTTACCTTTTGAATCGTTACAGAAATTTATTATTTTAAAGAGTACAGTCGACTTTGTGGTCAGGGGCATATTTGTGCACCTCGGGTATTAACTTTTTAAAAGTTCGCCAGGAATTCATTTATGAATTGAAACAAAACAAATTTTTTATTGAAGATTTTGAAGTAAAAATAATTTTATTAACTAATTTTAATATTTAACTATCTAACTAATAGCTGTTATAACAAAGGGTTTTACACTTTTTGAGCATCGGAAATAATTAGCAACATTTTTAAGTTAAAATTTGGAATCTTCTATTGGCGAAAAATAGGTCTCTAAATAGCCATGATATTTTAATAACGAGAATGCTATTCGTAATTCTAAATAAGTTCCGCATGCAAAATATATCAGTGTTCTAGGAGTTTATCCTTTCAGACCATAGCTATCAATCAGTCTACAAAGAGTAAGGGAGTTATTAGGGGCTCAACGTTAAATATAAATGCAGGCCCATTGCTCTTCAAAAAATCATTCATATAGGAGTAGGTAAAGGGTATACAAATATCGATTTTTCCGAATTCAATATTTGAACGTTTTATTAAAATTTCTAGCTAAAACTTGTAAATCTGATTGGATCAAGTATATTTATTTTAACTAAATAAATAAAATAATATGACACATAATAATCTTTGTTTTTATTATTATATTTAACTTTTAATTTCAATAATTTTTAATATGTAACAAACAAACACAATCTTAACATTTATAGATTTAGTTTTAGGAAAATTTGTAAATTGTTGTTGATTTATATTTAAATGATTTCAATAATATATATAATTTATTTTTAAATATGTTTTTGTTGTATAAATATTGGTTCCAAAAAAATTGTGTCAAGTAAAATGCACAAGTTACAGAATACCAAATTATGAATATGTCTTTAATTTGTATACTTTTTTATTAAATTTTATCTTTATTTCTTTATATTGTTTTATATTTTCATGTAAACATGTATACGAGTATAAAAATCAAAGTTATTATTTAAGGTAATTTTAAGGTATGTAAATTTACAATATTTATTTTGTATAACATTTTGTTTTTTTATTTTCTCACTTTGTAAATATTATTATCAGTTAATAAAGAAATAATTTTATGATAAATTGAAATATTTGTTTTTTATTTAGCCAATTAACAAAAAATTGGATAATTCTATTGATATTAAAAACATTTAAAATGTATGAAAATAATTAGAAAATTAATTTTCCATAACAAATAAATTTTAAATAAAATAAAAATTAATAATTAAAAAATTTAACAGATTTAATCAAATTTAATGACTATTTAATTTGTTTATATATTTAAATAAATAAATAGTTTTAATAGTAAATTGAGTTTAATTTTTCTTTTCTGCTTTTCCAAATTTCTGCTTTTATATATAGTTTTTTTATTAAGTTTTATTTATTTTTTGTATATATTTAGGTAAATAGTTATATGATAATAGTATAATTTAGTTAATATTCCTTAAATATTTATAAAAAATCGGTAGGTTAGTTGTTAAATTTTGAATATGTTGTAGAGTCCTTTAGATTTTTTTTCAAAATAATGTTTAAAAAAGACAGTTTTATAGTTACCGTGTTGGGTGGTTAATTTTTTATTCATTTGTAGGTGGTTCCATTTACATTTTAGAGTTGGACATTTAGATAATATAGTTTGTTCATTTGTTGTTTGTTGTTGTTTCATATTATTATTTCGTTTATTTGTTAAATTCAGTTTATGTTGTTGTGCTGTGATTTGTTAAGTTTTGTGCCATTTTAGTGTGTCTTTTCATTGTGCATTATTTTTTATTAAGCCTGACTTCACCTAGTTTTTGTTTTGAGCTAAATATAAAAGAATTTATAAAAATATATTAGTAAATTTAATATTTTCTATAAATAATTCTAAATATTTTTTACTAAATAATAGATAAATAAAAAATAATAAATTCATTATAATAATTTCAAGAAATATAAGTCTTATATATATAAAGCACTTCATAATGTAGAACCGTACAGATTTAACGATGAACATGGTACAAATGCTAAGGAATTTTTGGTCACTAGTTATATCGGTATGCATATCATATGAAAGCTATGAAAAAAGAAAATTTAAATTTCAAATGCAAATTTTATGTTTTAATTAGGGAATATAAGAAGGTAAAATGTTTGAATTGTGTGGGAAACAAACATTTAGCCGAATAATAAAAATTATTAAAGTACGGAATAACATTGCTTGAAAGCCCCATATCTTGATTAATGTACCGTCTTTAAAAATACAATCATCTTTAAATGATTTCATTCTTAATTTATTAAATAATTTAAATTATATAAAAAATAATTATACATCCTCCTTCTCTAAAGGGAGAAGTTAAGAAAAAGTGGATAAAGTAGGCACAGAGTTACAGTAAGAGCAAATACCAACGTCATACAACTAATTTCATTATCCTTATAGCCATCTGATCTTAAGAATAATAATATCTCCAAGTCATCTTTTAATATCCTGCAAATGTTCGAAAATGTTTCCTAAGGAATCCTAAAACATTTCTTTTTTAAGACTTTGTCCACACTTAGGAAAAGACCTGCGCAAATATGTCAAAATATCTGGAATTACACCTTATATAATCATCTCTAATTGTCATTTGTGTTATATATATCCAAGGCAAAAAGAACCCGTAGAAGGCTTAATATGTTTACAATTACCATCGCATTAAGCGCCGATCCTCCGAGGGGCAATTTAGTTACCAATGATGTCCCACTGTTCTGTTACAGAACCAACTCTTACCCTGTGAATATTAAACAGTGTTATTACCGTTTTACTATATTCCGCTATACACCCCAGTGCCGCCTGACTATCAATAAAAATCTTGATCTCATGTGTTCCTTTACCATCCCCGCAGCCTTCAACACTCCCAGTATCTAGACCTGTAACACATTACATTCAGCCGGAACTCTATATGATTTCCTTACATTATTCCGCACCATAACACAGAAATGGATAATTATTGACCGGTCCTCATAGAATTTGATTTTATGATTTGTTGTAAATTTATATTATACACTTGAATGTGATTTGCGTAGTGGGTCTGTAAGCAAGGTCTGTAAGTTATTAGTCGTACTTTAGGATTGTTTTTCCTTTTAATACACTTAAATACTTCAATCTAACATAGGCAATCATTCATTTAAAATCCTCTCTGATCAGAGTTAACCAAAAATCTACAATAATGAAGATTGTAACAATTTTCGACTTAATCTAGTACAATTTTATTACATTCGATTTCATTGTTCGATTTCAATAACACATTAATGTAACATTCGTGTGTATAAATTATATTTTACTTATTCTCCAGATACTCAATTGCAAAAAATCGATTTAAAAATTATAACAAATTATTCTCTTCCATCAAAGTGTCTTAACCTTTAGAGGAAATACTTGTAATATTGATACATAAATTTTCCTACCTCCCTCTACTTTCTACATTTGTTCTCCCTCTACTCCCTCCTTAAAAAATAGAATAAATAAAATTTTTTTAAGGCAGGATATTTGATATAAATAAATAATTTAAAAAATAACTTGGAAACCGAATAGCAAAGTAAATAACATTAAAATCTACAGAAATATGTATGAAGGTATGGGTTTAATAAAAATAACAAAATTAATGGAAAGTGTAAAAAGTGTAAAAGTAAGAATTTTAGAAAAGAATTTTATCAAGTGGAGAATGCAACATACCTCTTGTTGTATATATTGTTTGATTTTATTAATAACTTTTTTTGTTGTTATATAGTTATTTTTTGTTGTTGTTTTTCTTTGTTGTGCTATTTATGATGATGATAATTATTAATAAAATATTATTGTTGTTGCTTTTGATGACGTTATTATTATTGTTTATATGCTGCTTCATGTTTATTCTTAATTAATTTAACTCTTGAGTAAATTGTTGGCCCTCTTGTTGACACCGGTCATACGTTCATTGTTAGCATCACCCTTGGCATTTATACGATCGATTTGTCTATTTTGATTCTCCAATTCTGAGCCCATATCCAAGGCCATATTACGGAGATTACCCAACATGGAATTAACTTGTCCCAGATTTTCATCCATTTCATCTTCGCGGGCATCATTTGTTATGCGTGCTATGTAACCAGATTGTGGAGGAGCACCCATGCCAGCTCTTTCTCTTTCATCAATAACACGTTGCGGTTGATTGTTTACAATTTTTCCATCATCATTATTTTTCCATGCATTATCACTGTCATCTTTAATAGAGACTTTTTTCCAGGGCAACACACAAATGCCACAGCATTTTTCCATACCACTGAGATTCTTTTCAGCCTCTTTCATGTCAGCATTAATGCGATCCATATCTTCCTCAATGCGATCCAATTGTTCACCTTGATCATCTAGGGCAACTAGCGTACGTATACCAGCTTCCTTACTCTCTTCCATAAGGTTAAGCATACGGCGGGTACTTTCTAGTGATTCATCTGTTACTTGAGCCGCTTTCATTTGCAAATCTTGCAATTCTGAACGTGGAGCACCGTCACTTGCCATCTTGTTTGTTTCTTTGTTTCTCTTAGATTTAAAAAATAACTTTTCTTATTCTATAAAAAACTACAACCTTTTGTTATTTATTCTAGAAAAAAATATTACTATATTGTACGTAGACACTGAGTGAGTAGTGATGATTATGACAGTATTGTTTATTTATTCACTTATTTTTTGGTATTTTTTCGCAAGTGGTTGTTAATCTAACAACGTTTAACAATTAATTTAATATGTTTATTGAAAAAAGTACAAACAAACACACACAAAACTTGAATTAAATTTTCTTTTAATATTACTTTGAAGAAATTTTTGACATTTTTTGCAATTTTTTTAGTGGCTCGTGACGTTTCCTTAATTAGTCACCTTTTCAATTTAATTTGATGTTTTCATTAACTGATTTTGTTTTTCTATTTTTCTGTCAATTAAACTTGTTTCAGAAAATTGTATTAATATTTTAGTGAATTATTAAAAAAATTATTTGCCAGGAAAAAAATGTTAAGCAAATTAATATACAAATACAATTCTACACACACACCCACTAATTTTTCTCAATATACTGAAATTATTTTTCAGTTTTCTTTTCGTTTTCATACTATACACAAGAAAATAACAAAACATAGTAGATAAAAAATATGTGAACGGCGGCAAAAACTTAGTTAACGGCGTTTACAATATTTTAGCAAACAAATTATTCAATTATTTTATATTAAATGATGTTTCTAACATATACCTATATAAATAAAAACGAAAGTACAAAACTTACACTACTTGCTTTCAAAAAATTTTGAACCATTTTGGAAACCCTTCCATTTATGTTTCTATAGTGCTTTCCTTCACTTTGCTGAAATAGGTAAAATCCCCATAAAATCTACCACCATTTTAAACATATTTATATATTCAATTTCCTTTTAACAAGAGCCTAATATCTCTACGATGGCATTTCGGAGGATTTGTATCTCTTGGTACATATATTCAAAAGCAGAAAAATCTGCCACATATATAAACATACATCATCCATTATGCAGCAAGAATATTTGTTTAGAAAACTTCACTTCAAAGTTCGTGTCATGTTTTTCCCCTCTTAGTTTTTAGCTTCAACTTTTCGTACCAAATAGTCCAAGCTGGGAGCTCTTTTGAAAATACTTTCCATTTTTGGCTTAAGAAAAATCATGTGTACCATTTCTTCTACCGGAACCTGGTTTTGTATCACCGGTCAAGTTCTTCCGGTATTGTTTAATAAATTGGAAACAGTTTAACGAAAGACTTTTGAATTTTTAGCCAATTCTTTGTAAAACCGAGGTAGGTGTAGTTGAAAATATTAATTTGAGTAGTCACTTTTTCTGTTTTCTCATTTTAATCATATTAAGAATATATTCATTTGTTTGACATGAAACAAAATAAATGTCATGTTTTAAATAAGTTGACGGCTACAGACCGTTAAGCATTCTGAAAATATGTTGCCAGACTGTAAATGAAAAGTTATTGTTCAGAAGAGCAATATAAGCAAAGAACAGTATACAGTAAAATATGAATCGTGGTACGCAAAGAAAGAAAACAACCTTATATATATATATATATATATATATATATATATATATATATATATATATATATATATATATATATATATATATATATATATATATATATATATATATATATATATATATATATATATATATATATATATATATATATATATATATATTAAATTTCACAAAGGTCGCTCGACAATTTTTCATGCTTTCGTCATACAAAAATCTACTATATTTTATGACTCCATTCTTTGACCGATTATAAACTTTTATAATATTTTATAAAAATTAAAATTAATGTAATACTTACATAACCTAGAATATTTTTTAAAATTTTAATTGTTTAGCATTTTAGTTGCTGAAACGTTGACTTCATCTAAACGTATGTTGTTATTATCAATTTTTCCCGTTATCCTTTCAATTTGATCATTGTGTGTTTTCAATTCCGTATTCATATCTTCGGCCATATTCCGAAGATTACCTAAAATCGAATTGACTTGACTTAAATTTGAATCCATTTCATCTTCTCGATCGTCATTTGTAATACGTGTAATATATCCACTTGGATGATTTAGAAAAGTTTCATTATTTCCGTTATTGTTACTAATTCGTGGTTGTTCTGCGATAATTTTAGAATTTTTTCGTTTTTCCTTTTGGAATTCCGCATCAGATTCATTCCTTTTAGACATTTTTTTCCATGGCGTTGGACAAATATTACAGCAATTTTTTAATCTTCGCAAACTCTGTTGAACATTAGTTACGTCTGCATTAATTTCATCAGCGTTATTTTCTATGCGATTCAATTGTTCACGTTGAAAATCAAGAGCTTCAATTGTACGTTTCCCTGCTTCTTCACTTTCTTCCATCATATTTAACATACGTCGGGTGCTTTCCAAAGACTCGTCGGTTATTTTACCAGCTTGTTTTTGTAATTCTTCCAATTCTGCCATTTTCTTTATTTAATAATCAATTTTTTAATACTTATCTTTTACCCGAATTGCCTGTCAACGACATTGACTTCAACAGTACTGAACAGTCTCATTAAAAGAACGAGAATTTAATTTTAAAACTTAACATATATTTATATCGTCTTTATTTTTTGTGGTCATTATTCGTCATTATTGTAAATAGCTATATACACATACCCATATATATATCGTAACTATTAATCATATAAAGTTTTAACTTAAATACATGTTGATTTTAATTATTAATATTTTTTTTAATATAATTTTTTATTTTTTTATTCACACATCGCTATCATCTCCATCACTGTATTCACTTTTTTCAACTTCACTCTCATTACTATCGGTATCACCTATATCATCATGTAATGGAATCGCATGATACCGACGACTTACAGCTTGTAAACCTTTTCGATTATTACTGGAATTATTAATTTCAAAATCTTTTTTAGTTTCAATATATTTTTTTGAGATATACAATCTCTTCTCCGACATCTTTTATTCCTATCCGTTAGATATTATTCCGTTAAAAACACAATAATCACTAAAATACTTTTCACATAATTGCGTTCTAGTTCATTGAAATTATTTTTCTATATTAGATTCTTAATTAATTAAATTTTTGCGGTTTAATGTCATTTGTCATTTACATTTTTAGAAATATTTCTTTAAATCTTAATATATTTTATAATTGTTTAAAATTGGAAAGAAATGCACACAGAAAAAAATCAGTTAAAAATTAACTAAAACAGAAATAATTTAATTTAATTTTATTTCTGTTATAATTCTGCTTTATAGACAAAAAATGTTCATTTAACATTGTTTTATATTAAATACAGCTTCTTGAGAATATTCTTGAAATTTTACTACTTAAAAGTAGTTTTAAAAATTTATCGTTGCATAATTTTATATATCAATACTAAAGATTTCAATATGTACAATATTATTTCATTTATTCGATTCAAATCAACTAGGTCCTTTTTTGCTTTTTTTTAAAGAGACGCAGTCTGCGAAATTAGAACACACTTGAATTAAGCGTTAGGAGTTTCAGAAAAAGGTTTTCATAAAAGATGAATAAAATATTTTTACATATATAATCACTAGTGATGGAATTTGAAACCATTTTCGAAAACTCTTCCATTAACGTTTTTAAAGTGCTTACTTTGATTGAACAGGACACCTTTTTGTGCTCTTCATTCCTCTTTTAAAAAGATCCCAATATCCTTCGACTGGACTAAGCTCCGGGCATTTTGGAGGATTTTCAAAATTTTAGACAAAATTTTAAAATTTAGATTTTTTAACGTGCTATATGGAACAAATCCAGTTCCCTGCACTACGGAGTTTTTCAACAGAATATTTTTATTCGGTTAAAATGAGAGTGGATGAAAATGTATGTTTTGTTTTACTTTTTGTGTAAAAGGTTTCCACAGCAATGCTACTTTTTAATGTGTTGGCAATAATAATTTGTAGGGTGATTATGCGTACTAAATTGGTTCGACTACTCTTGATAAAACGTTTAATTAACTCACTAATAAATTAATTTCAAATAAATACTTCCATCTCGGCAACAATTTAATATAACATGATGGAAAACCCTTCAAATTCAGCTAGAATGAAATATGGTAACACTAAATCGTGTGTAAAAGTCTTATCTGGCAATGCTGAGCAACAACTAGCGAACGATGACACAAAGGAGAACAATAAAAGACAAGTACGATTTTTGCAAATTCCGTTTAGTTTGTGTTTCTTCGTCGAGAGGTGTTGTTGTTAAAGAGAATAAACGGAAACGTCGCTATAGTTTCGTTATTTATTTTTTTGTTGGAAATTTTATTTTTTTCTTTCTTAACAAGAAAAAGAAACAAAACTATAAAAAACCGAACGAATGAAAACGCGTTTAAGTTATTAACAAAAAGTAATTAAACAATTAAAAAAGAGGAAAACACGAAGTGAGAAAATAATTTATGTCTTAAGAATTTTGTAAGAAAATTAAGTATAAAAAATGAGAAATTTTGTGTCTGCCTTGATTTTTGGTTTCGCTCTTGTCTACACTCCTTTTGTTTGGTTTAACCAAAGTTTTGTTGAGTGTGTGTTAATTTAAATACATCATTATTATCATTATGATAATGAAGATGTTAGTATTTCTTTAGATGAAGAAGTAAAAAAAGAGAATAATAAAAAATACAAGATATAAAAAATTTAAGAATTTTAACAGTGTTTTACAAAAAAAATGAATAAATAATAAGTAAAAAGACAACAAAAAATGTTGGTTTAAGAAAGAATAAAGCAAATTTTAAAAAAGTATTACAACAACCATAAAAAGATAATAACAAAAGAAATAATGAGTTAAAAATAAATGAAATAAATTTGGTCAAGTGCAAAAACCAAAAAACAAAAAGAAAAATATTGTTGAGCCTGTAAAAACTAATTACAAAAACAAAATATAGAATAAAACAATAACGATAACATAAACATGAACCAAACAGGAAAAACACAGAAAAAGGAATAAAAAAGTACAAAAGAATTTAAATGCGAAAATTCTTATTGGATTTAAAAATTAATAATAAATGTGAAATTTTGTAAAAATGTGCCCTTTACTTTAATGAAAGGGTGTGTCGTTAATAAATACAATTTTATCGGGAATTTTGTATATATTTTGTGTACAAACTTTCAAACATGCTTTGATTTTTGTGGTTTTGGCTTAAATCCAAGATTTTTTTTGAATTCTTTTAATAGCGTTGTCCATCTCAATTCCTTCTTCATTCCCTTGTGTTGTTGTTAATTCACAATTTTTACTTTGCCGTATTTATCAACGTACGTACGTACGTACGTACACCTTGCCATCAACCAAAAGAAAACACACACAAAATATAATAACAAAAACGTTTAGAATAAAACATTAGACAATAGAATATTGTTTGCGCACCAAATACATTTTGCTTCTAATGCTATGAACCTTTACAACAACAAGAACCAATAGAATAACAACAAAATTTATTAAGTTACCAAAAGTACGGCAACTTGAGAATACAAGAACGTTTTTACAACAACAGTTTCAGTTAAAAGTTACAGTCAATAATCTAAAGAACTAAAGGAAATCTGGCCAGAGTTTTTAACATGAACGTTTTTTCCCGCGTTTCTTTAGAAACAAATTTAAAAAGAAAAATTATAAAAGTTGTAAATCTGGTATTTTAACATTATCAAATATTTATGATTATATAAAAATTCTATTTATTTCCGGGAAAGGTGCTTATAACCATAGCTCATCGGTTCGAATCATTTTTTTGGAAAATATTTCTGTAACTTTTGAAGCGTTAGAGACATCGTAATGGAATTTTATTTAGTCAAAGTTGAGATGTTTTTGAGTTCATTTGCGGGAATACAAGCTCGCTGTAAGTCAGTGACATTGAAAATTTAATCACCAAACCTTAGAAGTTGAAAGTTCATTTTTTTAAGAAAAAGAGAATGAAACTTCATTTGATGTCAAATATTTATGTATATCAAGCGATTTTGATTATTTTCTCTTTTTTATTTCAACTTTAATAACAATAATCCATATAAATCCTGTTTAAAAATGTGACTTCTTTCACTTAAAACGATCGCACACTTGCAGAAAATACTTTTTGTGAGCTTAACTTCCATATGTAGTTATATATATTTAAGATAATTAAAAGGTGATTACAGCCTTGCGATTTGAATTTTTGAGAAATTGTATTTTTTTTCAAAATTGACCAAGTTTGTATGGGGCCTGTAATCATGTCTCTACATCAATTTAATCCGGATTTATAACAATAACAAAATATGAAGGGCAGAAATGGTTTTCTAAGTAAATAAATGTTGCTTTTTGTAAAAAGTCCTCAAAAAGTTTCAAATGGGTTAAACATTTATTTCGATTTATAAGACCCATCTATAAACAAAAATTATTTTTTTCTAAATGTAATAATGGAATTTTTAAAAATTCAACATACCCCAGGTGATCAACTTTAAAAGATGACTGACTACGCCCATAACCATATAGGGGTTTGTGAAATGTAAAATTTCATATATATTGTGCATTCTTGTGAAATAGACATAAAAATCTTTAAATATACCAATAGACTCTTAATCACATTCTAAATGGAATTTTAAGAGTCATCGTCCTTTGAATGTTAAAACAAAATCACTCAAATGCATTTGATACTAGAGAGATCAAAAATTTCTTAAAAATAACAAGTTACAGTTTTAAATTTTTTAATCCACCACACTTTTGAATGCTTCGCCAATTGTTGTGGGACCAAGTTGGGTTTTGTTAAAAATATTTAATAGTTTTAGTAGGCTTAAATGATAAAAAATTTTTATTTAATAATATATTTGAGTAAATTTATTTTAAGTACTTTATCGGGATTTTAAAGAAGTTAAAACCTTTTTTTATATTTTTTAATTATAATTGATAATTGAAGAATCTTGAATTATATATTAATTAATATGTTTCCATTATTCATAAATCACTTATTTAAAGTAATCATGTGGCAACGCTGTGCTAACTAGAACTTTAAAAATAAACTTTAGCGGCCGTTAATGTCATCGTTGGCTGTCAAATACATATTTGTATCTGTATTAGTAGTATAGTTGTAGTGGTAGTAACTCGATGACGACGTCATACCTTAACGTAGTATTATGTACTTGTTTATATTGTTGTTTTTGTTTTCTGTTCAGCCATTATTGTTGTTGTTTTTAAGAATTCCGCCGTAGTTATTTTTATACATTTTCTGCTTTCGTGCTCACATTTATTTTGTTATCCCTTTTTGTGTTATTTATTCTAGTAACAACTTTTTAGCCCAGTTTACTTTTAGCTGTGTTGTTGATGTTGTTAACGTGTGTGTGTGTGAGTGTGTGTGTGTTCGTCTTTTGTCACTGAAATGATGCTACGAGTAGTTTTGTTCTTTATTGTTGTATTGTTTTCTATTTCTATTATTTATAATTTTTTATCTTATTCTTATTCTCCTTTTTTATCTAACATTTTCTTTTAACTATTAATTTCTGCTAATAATCTTATTGTGTACCTCTACAACAACCCCAAAGAGAATTTGTTGTTGTTCAGTTAAAAAAATAAGAATAAAAAGCAACAATTTTTCTTGTTGTTCTAACCAGCATTTTGGTTTGTTTGTTTTTATTAAAAAAAAACTTGTTTTTATTTTATTGGAATATGGAAAGAAGAAAAAGAATAGATCATTAATTAGAAATGAACACAATAAAACGTTACAAAAAAAAATAAAAATAATAATAATAATCGCTAGAAACTTGGCATAAAATTAGTTTGGAAACATCATGTCTGTTAGAAATATCGAAAAATATTGAGTGAGAAAGATCCATTAGTAATTTTGTAAATAATAAATTAACATATTTTTTTGTTCAAAACGCGTTCGAGAATGTACTGATTACAAATTGTTTAAAAGTAAAAACTTTAATAATGGAGGAGGAGAAATTCTGGATAATATGCACTGGCATATATAAGTATTGGCACAAATTAAAAATAACAAACTTTTAAGATTCCTAAACATAAATTTAGGTTAAGTGCATTTCAAAAAACAGACCGGTTTTGGACAATTCCTATTTTCGAATTATTCCACATCCCGGTTTTTTTCAATCATTTTCAAGCATTTTACTAGAATATTCAGCTTCATTTTTGATTGTTTGGCACGATCAAGAATATATACAATTTTTCATTCCGTGTGTTGCATGAGTAAAGTACAGTATGCATATTAGACACCATTTTTTGAATCGATTTTGCTATGTCCGTCTGATTTAAACTTTATCATATCAGTTAAATCAATTAAATTATATTCTGCAAGATTTCTTTTTAGAAAAGAAAAAGTTTCTGTAGAGGAAAAAATAATGGATTTAAATTAAACCATGGTATCTGGACACATTATTTTAAATATGATGTCACAAAACACTACTAAAAACTTTTATAACACTCCACCCATTTAGGACATTATACAGCGCAAGCATAATTTAATTAACTCAATTATAAATGGTTATTTTGTCATAAGAATAAATACATATTTTGATTACGTTGGAACCATTATTACAACTTCATTCCATTTAAAAGTTATCACACGGTATAGATTTTTATTTGTTAAATTCTAAATTTCTGTCAAATAATGTTTTTTTATAGATTTATAATAATCAAACAAAAACCGGTTCACCAGTTTTAGACATAAAACCGCATTCAAAACTGGTTTTTATGAATATCCCATCGAATAACTCGAAAACCGGTTTGTTTTCTGAAAATTTCGTTTTTTCTAATACACCAAATGAAATTGAAAAATTCTTAACACACGTTTTTCATTCAAACTTTTAACCTAAGTATCATTTGATTTTATTTTGTTCAAGATTCCTCTGTAAAACATGTCAGTTATTATGTTTCTTGTCAATCAAAATAATTATAAATTAATTAATTGAATGAACTTTTCAGATTTTTATTCAAATTATCAGCGATTTTCATTCATTATATTACAAAGGAGGTACATTATATTTTATACACTCCACCATGATGACTATTAAATGTTTCTTTCCGTGTGTGGAATGTACTATTTAAGATTTTAGTATATCTATATATTCATAGACATCATGTTCTGAGCCGATTTTCTTATGTCTCTCTGCTTTAGACATACTCAAACCCGTAGTAACAAGAATGATTCAATAAAATCTGATCAGATTTTTAATTTCCAGTAGAGGTTTTCTATGTAATTCTAGTAAAAGCTTGGTAAAGACCTTGATCTGAGACAATTTAAAAGAACGATTTCTGTGTTTCAAAGAAAAATAATGGATTTAAATAAACCTATCGTGTATCTAAACGCCAATCAGCAGATAGAAATTATAGTCAAAATATAAAAAAATGTTTAAATCAACTTCTTTCAGTTATTAAATAGTTAAATAATTTGATTAAACTTATTACAAGTTATTGTGATAATTATTCTTTTATATACACATTTACATAATGGAACTATTATTTCATATACATTCCATTTAAACTTTTTTGATAAATAATTATTTTTTCTTATTTATTTATAATAATCAAACAAAAGCCGATTAACTTTTTTACAAAAAAAAACATATTCGAAAACGATTTTTTGAAAATCTAATTTTTTCAAAAACAAAAAATCGTAACCAGTTTTGAAATAATATCGATTTTTGAATACACTACTAATATTATTGAATATTTTTAACAAACCGAACTTAGTCCTACAAAAAATTGGCCGAGCATTTAAACAATATCGAGAGAACTCTTGTCCGTTGATAGAAAAACTTGTACAGGTAGAACGAAGGGTCTACATGGTGTTTCTAAATTTAAAGTTTCATTTAAAAAAGAACTCCCAACACATCCGGTATAAAAGCTGCCAGATAAGTACATTAAAACATAGAAGGCACAAAAAGTTACTGGTAGGAAAGCTGCTAAAAATTTAGAGTCCAAAACAGAGCACGGAAACTGAAGCTAAGATTAAAAAAATATATATAAGTACGAATACGAAAGATGTTAAGTTATTTGAAAGAAGCATTGCTAAAAGATTGGAAAAGAATATCACAACAAAATTAGTATATGCCATGTCATGAAGACTTAAAGAAGATATAAAACAAAATGTATTACCAAGAAATTATTATGTCACACTCGTCTAAAGATTGCCAACCCAAGTTTTTTTTTAACTTTTAGTAATTGTTTTTATTTTATTATTATTATTATTATTATTATTATTATTATTATTAATTTTTGATAATGAGATTATTTGTCAATAAAATATTAAACTTCATAACACCTAGAATTTTTTTTTTGAAATATTGTGTCAATACTTTTATCCGTGACTGTATAAAAGATGCTTTTTAAAAATGCCAAAGAAATTCTGTATAGGATTGAATTCAAGGAATTTTCGGAGGCCATTTCAAGACATTAATCCGATTAGCTGAAAAATAAATCTTTGACCAAATTCATTGAATGCTTGGGGCCACCACTTCGTATATCATGAGTGGTCAAAATGTTCATAAAAATATAATATTTAACGTTATGTTTTTAGCTTAAAAAGAAAAAGTCAAAAACATTTCTTTGTCTTACGTTATTATTGTTTTCAACACTTTATCCAACAACAACTGCAAGGAAAATAAAGAATTATTAATATGTTGGCTATTTATGAGCCGATTTCAAAACGAAAAAAAACAAATTCGAAGAAAAAATTAGTAATTTTTCTGCGATTAGGTCCGTAGCTGCTCCAGGAGCATTAGAATAAGTTTTCGCCCATATCTCGGAAACTAATGGCCCACAAAAATATTTCCGGCCTACTAAATTTCTAGCATTAATAGAATGGCTAAAATCTAATAATTATTATTTTTAACCGTTATTAATATTTTTTATAGTAAAAAACAACAAGAAAATCAACAATGGGCTAAATTTTTAGAGAAAGAATTGACAATATCTCGGTTGTTTATGAACCGATTTTGAATAATGAAAAAGATTAAAGTCGGGAAAAAATTCGAATCCATCATTTCGAATAAATCAATAATTGAAATCACTAATCTGAAAATCTAAAAATTTAATTTTAATAGTTTTCCATTCCTTTTTAAATGTTATTAATCAATAAAATAATAAATTAATATCTTTTTATCCATTTACTTTCAGATAATTTGTTAAGTTTGCTGTTTTATTATATATAATAAAATTGTATTCTATATATAATCATCTTTAAAGTTAAATCCCTAATAAGAAGCTCTTAAAGAGCTTAAAATTTAAGTTTAAAAAAGAAGAATAAGAATTGGGAAAATTAAAAAAAGCAAATGAAAATAATTTGCCAAAATATTAATCCATACGAAATACTCTAATCTTAAGGATTAACAACAATAACAAAAATATAATAAATCACCAATACGAATTAAGAATAAAGAAAAAGTAAAAACGAAATTTATGTTGGAGTGTCACTTAATTGTGTCGCGTTTAAAATCGTTTGAAATTAAAATCGTGCGTTAGTTAATATATTTTTTTTTGAGTGCCGTCGATTTGTCGTCTTCAACGTCGTCGTTTTCGTCGTCATTAACAAAATGTTTAAGTGCATTCCAATATTTAAGGGCTGTAATCGCCAAGTAGAATTTGTGGACAAACGACATTGTTCACTACCAAGTGTTCCCGAAGAAATACTACGTTATTCGCGTACATTGGAAGAATTATTTTTGGATGCAAATCACATAAGAGATTTGCCAAAGGTAAGTGAAAATTAAATTTTATTATCTGTAAAATAATATTAAAAGATAAAATAAAAGAAGATTTAATTTAGCATTATTATCAAGCTTGTTCGGGAACGTTCGGAAAATAATGATCTTTGATGAAAAATGTGATAGAAGCATCTTTAGTATTTTTGTATCGAAATATAAAATTTGAATTTTATTGTTGTTTTAGCATCCCTTTTATCAAAATCTTTACATTTAGTGTCATTGTACTTTAAAAATAAAACTTAAATCAATTATCCTTGTCTCTGTTCATAAGTACATTTCAATAAAGAGTGAGTGCGATAAAAATAAAAAAAAAATCTTACCACTTTTGAACGATTTGGAACTCTCTACTCTGTAACTCTTCAATATGCAATCTGATAGTATTTTCAGACTACGAGATAGTAGTCAGAAGTACTTTGAGCCACTAAGAATTGAGATCGTAAAATTCCTAACATACATATATATTAATAAAAAACGAAAACACTAAACTTATAGTTTTAATTCTGTTTTTCCTTTGATAGAAATTATTTTTAAACTTTTCAAACATAAACATTTTTATAGTTTTAATCACTATAGTGATGAAATTTTGAACCTTTTTCAGAAACCCTTCCATTAAAGTTTTTATAGAACTGGGTGGCACTTCGCTCGCACAGCTAGTCTATCTCCGCTTAAAATCTACCAAACTTATGAACATCGCTTTTGAGCTCAAGTGCCCAATATCTCTCTACCTTACTTAGCTCCGTCCAGTTTGGAGAAGTTGCATCTATTGGTATAAATGTCACGTTATTGTTCTTGTACCACTCAAGGGCTTACTTACCATAGTGACAGGATGCCAAGTCTGGCAAAAAATAAATGAACACTTGAAGTCTTATGAATGGAAGCAAGAAGTTTTTGGGAAATTGTTGACTGCATTTGGGTTCTAAACTTTTTTTTAACAAAACTTTAACTTTTTATAACAAATATTGCTAACAATAAACTAACCAGGCTGCTTTTCTAACGGATGTGTTGGGAACTCTCTTGAAAATTATTTATATTTTTGGCCACATGATGTTAAAAATATCATGTGAACCAATCCTTCTTTCTGAAACAAGTTTTCTATCTACGGATGTGTGTTTAATAACATTGGCACTGACTTTTTCTAAAAAAAAAATTGTGGTCCTGCATTTTTCCAATATGTTCATGACTTGTGTTTCAACTTCTTAATGAAAGTTGTCACAATGGGAGATAATTGTCTCATTTCTTGTCTTTTTTTCGCAGATTGATCATTTCTAACGAATTAGTTGTTTTCGGCAAGGTCCTCTGTCTCCAATTTTAACAGACCATAATATAAAACACCATTTTAATTTCAATAAGACATGAATTTGCATATGATTTTTTGCTCTTGGATTAAAACTTAATTGTTTTTTTTTAAAAGTTATTTAAGAAGTTAAGGTTTAGTTAAGGTCTACAATGTATTAAGATCTTTCCTATCTCAGTCCTTAATGTGAAGATTTAAATATTTGTGCAGACATGTCTGTAACAATGTTTCAAGAATAAAACACAAAAACAAATTCATGTAGTTCAATGTCTTTTTTTTCTGTTTCGGTTTTTTTTATTGGAATACAAATTTTGAATTAAGGGTTGTTTAGGAAGTCTTACAAGTTCATTATACAATTATACTTCCTCAAGTTGTTTCCTTTTATATTTTTTTTACAAAAGGATTAAATAATTTCGTAGGTAGAATATATCCTTTAACTCTTTCATTTTGTTCGAAAAAATGTTTCATATGCTCAAGAAAATATTGTTACTTTTACACATGTTCACTCATACTTATGCAGAAATAGCTCCTGTGATTTCGAGTAAAAAGGAGTGTCAGGGTTTAATACATTTTCTATTTATTTAAATCAAATAGTGAAAACATCACCATCTTTAAATGGAATTTATTTTATCATATCATATCTTTTAATTGCAAAAGTTTTTGCAAAATTCGATATACTTTATCGCAAAATAGATTGAAATCGTACAGATATTTGTCACTATTTTTCCCGTTTTTAACTTGTTTACAACTAAATCTAAAATTACTTTTCACATTTAATAATTTATCTTTAGATGTTACAAAGTTTTAACTAAAAAAGGCAAAAGAGGAAAATATGTAAGAAAACGGAAGTGCTCAATTAAAATTTGTATTTTAATTGCAATCAAAAGTATGCAATCAGTGTTATAAAAGTCAAAGCTGCTCTATACATGCTACATTTGCAACTAAATGTTGCAGATACAATTTTTGAATTACGATCTACAAAATGAATATTTTAGATATGATAAATATATGATTGAGAGTGTGTGCGGCTTTTTTTTTAATTGAAAATTATTTTAATTAAATTGTTTTTCTTTTAAAACTTTTATAAAGCCGCCGATTTGGTCTAAAATGGCATTTGAAAATACTTTACAAATACAAATGAGAGTTAAAAATTTATGTTCATGTCATCTTAAATGGTATTAAAAATTAATTAAAAATGTCAAGATACATTGAATAATGGATGCATGCCTGATAAAGAGAGATGATTTCATATTAGGAGTAGAGTACAAAAATGGCTTAGAGGGAAGAGAAAATTCTATTTACTAATTTAAAATCGGTAACTTTCAAAAACAGCAGAAAATGGAGATTTAAAATTACTTTAATAAATAATGGAAATTAACATTTGTTCATGTTAAATTAAAGGCGAATAAATTATTTCCGGTTTTTTTTTAAATACTGCTTAGAACAATGTCCAAACTGTACACGGAGGTAATATACTTTCTTAAATTAAATTACTTGCCGACAATTGCCGAAAGAAATTTATGGGGATTTATAAACATAAATATCCCGGGAAAGTTTCGGGATCATCAAAGGCAGCTATGCGACTTCTTTTTGTAAAAATAGCATAGACTATTTCTACTGTCAACTAGTTCCAATGAGTAGTTAATACCATCGTGGAGAGGAAAATATCAGATTAGAGGCTGAGATTTAGACAACACGTCAGTACGAAGTATGATCAAAAAAATAAGGGACATTGATTGAGAATGTTACCCCACAGATAGATATACTATAACCTCTTCTGTGGTTCACTACATATCATAGTCTCTTGAGGATACTAACCGATAAATGATTTGAACCTGTTGTACGAACAACTAATCATATCCTGGGGGACTTTACGCGAAGGAAGTAGATTTTTGCATATCACAATCCTCGTTTTCAGGACAAGGAGATTAAATTTCAAGCCAAAATAAATACTGGATAGGAAACTGAAATGGACATAACACTTTGAGAAAGCTCGTAGATGTTGGTTCATATACAGGAGAACTATGGGATCTAATTGTATCATAAATCCGACAATGACATTCTGGCTCTACGACGTTACTGTCCTTCTAATCTGGTGTTTGATTAGCCGTAACTATGAAATCATAGGATTCAATATTTTAAATGTTCATAGTTCCAGTCCCATCTGGACCTCTAATGGAGACTCCTTTCTTTACTTTTAAAGCAACAGTACTACTTTACTTTAAAATTTGTTTTGCTCTGACTTTTAGCATTTAATTATTTAAATTTTTTTAATTATTTTAAGAAGAAGATGTAGAGATGCGCTGATAAGTCTATAATTTAAACTGCTTCCCAAGCACAACGTTTCCACAATTTCTGATATAATGTTAGATAGAGGATCAAAACATTTCATCTACTGAACCAATTTTTCTAATTTTCAATAGTAAATCACATTTTATACAGCTCAGGCAATTGGTTCCGTTTAAAAGTTTAAATTAAATTAAATCAAACAAAATTTAAATTTTAAACCAAGAAAAGTTCATTAAAATTATTGCAAACATTGTATAAAGAATGTCAACTATAATTTTAGTTAGAATAAAAGTAATAAATGTTGTTGTTCCAAAGGCAACTTACTTTATGCAGAAGTTATTTTGGTCAAAAAGAATTCAAAAATTTTTATGCAAAAAATGCGTCTTTTACCAACTCCATTTATTTTATTCTTCGATCGAGATAGAATTTTTTTTTAATTTTCTTATAAACCATAATTCACTTTAATTATTTTATTCTTATTATTATTTTTATTCTTATTATTTCATTCTTTATTATGTTTTTGCTTTTTTAATCTATTTCCATGCAGGAAATGTTGATGGGTTAATTTCAATGTAAAATGTAATAAAAATGATCAAGTAATTTCCTCTCCATAGACCCATCATAATCGTACTTTTCATTCAGTCACTCACATTCTTTATTCATTAATATTTCTCTACTTTTAATTCAAGTTGTGCTCAGTCATGACATTTTGGTCGCTGAACTTTTCAAGATACAATTTTACAGATATAAGAAAACAATGTTATGCGGAAAGGGGGGGTTAAAGTGAACAAACCAAAATATTTAAAAATAAATGACACACCTTTTTACATTATTATGAGAATTATAATTTTTTTATTATAAACATATTTGGTTTTTAGTTAGATATTTTGATGGTGATATTTTGGCTTGTAACAATAATAAAAATGATTTATATTAGATTTAATAATGTGATTTTATTTGAGACCACAAAATAACATACTAATCTTGCTCTCACTAACAAAAAAAATATAATGTCATGAAAAAATTCAGGCTGTCGACTGATGTCTAGAGCGATTACTGTTTGGTGCTCGAATTTATGTGTCATTATAAGTGGTGTAATATAAAATTCTACTAAGAAAAGAAGCATACTTCCGAAAGAGTGTATTAGTTTTAATCAAATTTGCTCCGTAAAGAATAAAATCGACAAATTCTTAATTCACGTTTTTCATTACAACTTTAAACCTAAATATTATTTATTTTTTTGATCAGTTTGATCTTCTACCTGGTTCAGATAGAAGGATTGGTCGACATGATGTTTCTAAATCCAGAAAATAGAAAACCTTTTCAAAAGAGTTCCAAATATATCCGGCTGGAAATCAGACCGGTCAGTTCATTACCCGAAATATTTGATATGAAAAGTTTAAGGCAATGCGGGTTTAAAAACACACAAGGATCAAAGAGTTCCTGACAGGAATACTGCTAAAATCGAAGTCAAGCTTTTTTTAAGTATTATTGGATGACAGACGTATATATTGTGACAAATTTTTCCCAACTTTTGATAAAAAATTTGATATTGCTGATTATCGGGAGTATATTAAAGAAAAGTTTATGACCCAAAATCAGTCAAAATTCCTCAAAAGGTTTTTGGTATGGCAAGCTATATTCAGTTGTGGCAAAAGAAGCCAATCATTTGTCATAACATTTTGTTTTAAATATTCACATCAAGGAATGTTTAAAAGAAAAGTTGCATCCGTTCATAATACTTTATAATGTGTCCACTTCTTTTGGGCCAGTTTTGGCATCCTGTTATTATCAAATAAGCCCTTGAGTGTTGCGGGAACAATAATTATTAATTATTTAATTATTTATAAAAGAAACAAATCCTCCAAACTGCTCGGGGCTAATATCAGTGCAGTTATATTGGTTACTGAAGAGCTCAACATAGGTAGATTTTTAACCGAGAAGGACTATCTGTTCTCGCTAAGTGTAAGAAGGCATGATAAAAACGTTAGAAGGATTTCCGAAAAAAGGTACAAAATTTCATCATTAGTAAATGAAACTAGAAAAATATTTCGGTTTTGTAAATTGCAATAATAATTTTCATTTCATTACAACATTTGTGGCGGTCCAAGTTTTACGGATTGATTATATAAAAACCTTAGAGGAAAAATATAAAAAATATATTTTGGGCTTACAAAATTGTCAAAATAACGATAAATTATAAATTACGTTCGTATTACGTCTCTGCGATACACCTGATAATGTTATCAGAATGAATGAATGCCATTCAAGGTGAAAAGACAACCGGTAGGATCACTCATTTTGATCCAAATCAAAGTAAATCAAATTAAAGTAAAAATTTTTCTAAAAAAAAATTACCTGTGTTTATTTTAGATGGATCAATTTTTTCTAAATATTCAGATAAAAAAATACTTGAAAATAATCTTATTTGATTTGTTAAGCCGTTCATTACATTTTATTAACTTTTCAATTTAGCTACGTATTTTGAAAAAAAGTAAACAAGTAAATACGAATATAAATTAAAAAACACTTGTTAAGATCATAAATTAAAGGTGTGGCTTTTATGGCCCGAATAAATTAATTCCATCGAAACTCATCTCTGTAGCAACGACTAGACATCATATACTTTCAAAGATCTCTATCAATTTGCCGAGATCAACTATCTAAAGTAATTTATAAAATAAACTAATTCGTATGACTCTGAACTAAAAAAAATCTATTGGATACAAGTTTATTTCTTACACTGTCTTACATACGTTTCATGTAATTGTTGTTGTTGTAATTATATTTTGAGTGTTATTTTATTTATTTTCAAATGTAATAAATTTTTTGAACTTCACCTAATTATTGTTTTGTTATTGTTATTTTGTTAATAATTTTTTTATATTAAATTTATAAAATTGTTGAGTGTTTTTTTATGTGAACAATTTTATAGCGCGCCTGCATGTTTTATGACAAATATAATCATTTAAACAGAAAATAAGTATATTTATAACTACAACAACAAAAAAAAAACAAAAATAATTATTAATTTGTAATAATAATGGTGATTCAACCATGGAATTTACACTGGATCAACACTCTACCACAAATCGCATGAAAATTATGTCACACAAATAACTACAACAACAAAAATAACAATAACAATTAAAGTGAATAAATTCCTTGGTATGTGTGTATATGTATGTATGTTTGTATATATGTATTGTATATAGTTTTTGTACGATAAGTTATATCGTATAAATGTTTCCATATGAACGATTTTAAAACAGAAAATATAGAAAAAAAGAGAGTAAAATAACAAAAAAAACCCACCCGAATGTATGGAAAAATGTACATCATAATTTTGTTATATCAATGACGTCTGATCAACAAGTTGTTTGTTTTAGTTCTCGTCTTCATTTATTTTTCCGATGTCGTTGTTGTTGTTGTTGTTGTTGTTGCTATTATTATGCTTTTTATTTTGTGTGATTAAACGAAGCGAATAGTTAATAATTTTTTAATTTTATATATTGGGTTATATGAAAAGTATTTGCCTGTTTCTGAATGCAGTTAATAACAAAAACCTCTTCACTGCACTTCTTAAGAGGGAGATCGAAAATTCTTAACACACTTGACAAGAAAAAAAGTTAGTTAAGAGCTTAAACAAAACATAACTTGGTCCTACAAAAAGTTGGTCAAGCATTCAAAGGTTTTCGGCAAATTGTCTCCAATGTTATTGAACAGTGACGGGAGAACTTGTCCTTTAATATAAAACCTGGTTCAGATAAAATGAATGGTGCACTTGATGTTTCTTAAATCAAAAACAAAATCCATTTCCAAAGTAGCGCCCAATACACCCGGTAGTAAAGTAGGAAGAACTTGCTCGTTGATAGAAAACCTGGTTCAGATAGAAGAAGTGGTCCACATTATGTTTCTTAAGTCAAAAAATAGAAAGCATTTGCAAAAGAACGACCAACTCATTCGGTATAATTCATACAAGTCTCGTAAAGTTCCTGATATGTACGTTGCTAAAATTTTAGAGTCAAAAATAAGTTAAAGTTAAGTTAAAAAAATTTTTGCTGCATAATTAATGACGAAACGTATGTTCTGGATAATTTTTCGTAACTTTCTGGTAAAAAATATATGTTGCTATTGCTCGAGAGAATGTAACTCTATTGACTGTTTTTTCGATTGTACGTTATGTCTGCATTATCGAAAAAAATCAGAGGTGAAAAACATCAACTTGTTTGACAGATATGATTATTTTGCATATGTTATAGCATGGAATTGATAGGGAATATTCAGTTATTGCAAACTAGATTTTCAAATTTCGAGGTTCGAATTAACGTTGACATTTAAGTGAAATATCAAAATAATTTTTCAATCAAGAATCAAATTATTTCCTATAAAAATGGCAGATGCTTCTTATATAACCTAATACGTTTTTTTAAAACTTTGTTGACAAAATAAAAAAATAAATGACTTTTGACGTGAATAAACAAAGTTTTGAGTGTAAAATAATGAAAGTTCATTAAAAAAAATGAGACAAATTGGAATTCTCAGATGTTTTTAGAATGAATTTTATTAAAGTTTATAAAAATTAAATTCTCCTCTTACAAGTTAGACTGAAATGATCTAGAAGTGTGAATTATTGGAATTTTTTAATAAGTTTAATGCAAAAATGTTTTTATCTTTAACAGGAAACCTGAGTTCTTTACTTCATTTGGTAACATTGACAATTGTGATTCAAATTTAACGACAAATAAAAAAAAACAATGTCTTCACGTAAATTACTGCCTCCATCTGCTGTAATCGAAACAAATGGTAGTCAGAATCTGCAAGGTTTGTGCTACAGGCGTGATAACTAAAACTTCTCATCAAAAGTTTCGTATCTGGTCAGTTTTCGTTGATTATACTTTACAAACAACTCATTTGTGTTTGGACTCAACTTCTTTGCTTTTGAATTTATTTCAATAATTTTAAACGTATAGAAATTTTGTTGCATTTGACAAAAATCTTCGTTGAGTGCTTTCTGTCACTTTGATATCCTTTTTTGCTCTTCAATTTAATTTTAACAAAAATGGATTTGCCTCTCAAGTGGTCACATTACGAAGTTTGATGAAGGGAAGCAGTCTTTATTATAAACATTAACCGATGTAAATTTCGGTATTTATAGTGCCCGTTCTAACAAATGATTGGTTTCTTTTGTCGCAATTGCATTTTACTTGCCATACTAAGAACTTGTTTTGGAAATTTTTACTGCTTTTGGGTTCTAAACTTTTCTTCTTCCTGTATGTTTTTATACCCGCGTAAGCTTTAATTTTTCGTACCAAATTGTTAGATCCATTTAATAACCGAATTGCTTTCCCTCTTTTGATCATGTTTTTTATATTTATTTTTTTTCGAAATATCATGTAGATCGAATATTGTATCAACGGACATGTTCTCCCAGCACAATGTATTAACATTGGAAACAGTTTGACGACAGACCTGTGAATGCTCACCAAATAATTTTATTACGCATTTTTTGCTGGTCACTCATTTTGATCAGATTAGAGAACTGGCGTGTTTTACAAAGCATTATTCTTCGGTTTCTTAGACCTTAAAATTATTATTTAAGAAATAAAGCCGGAAATCTAAATCTGTAAATAAACTTGATTTCATATGTTTATGAAGTTTGTCATATCTGAGTTATCATAGGACTTATATCTCAAAACAAAAATATAGTCCCCAAAAAAATCCTCAAAAACATTAAAACACAAAAATCGATTCCAATCTATAAAACTAGTTTGTCACATGTCCATTCAGATCTTTTTCATATTTCACTACCTTCAAATTAAGCTTTTATTTTCTATTGTTTGTTTATTTAAGTGAAGTAAAAGTTTTATTAACATTATTCAACGATTCCCACGTAAATTCATTTCATTTTTTTCATTTAATTCAATTAAAGTTTCTGTTCTTAACGTTAAACTGAATTCCAATTTTAATTTTGAAAATAGAGAAAGAAAAAAACTTTTAAACAACTTGGTGATTGGATTAATGTTTACCGGCAAATAATTAAATACCTGTAGAGAATACACCAACGCTCTCAGATGCCTTAGATGCCTGATAAATAGAATTAATGCTTTTTCCTAGAGACTCAGAACACAGAAATGTGTATAATTTTATAGAATTTATAAATTGAAAGTATGAAGCAAAGTGTTGCTCCAGAGTAGAAAATGTTTTAGATTTAAAATGACATTTTTAAATGTTTTTGCAAATATTTACTTCCGTTGCATTGTTTTCCCATACTTTGCTATGGATATAACGAGCGATTGCAATAAATGTACAACATTCACCATCACCATCCTTTTCGATTTTATCCCATTCATATATTTAGCGTAACAGACAGACATACAGACAGACAGACAAATCGACCGACACGTAGTCAGTTTTAAAGTACATGATGTACATGAAATTGTACATAATTCCAAACAGGCTTTGAAGTTTTCCATGCATTTTATCTTATTTGCTGCCATCCCACAAGTTGCATTCTATTATTGGTTCCTCTCCTTTTCATTCTCCTCCATCCTCCAGTTTTACTCTGTGTGTTCGATGCATCGTGTCTTATGTTTATAATCAAATTGTTTTAACTCCCTCTATTCAACATTCAATAATAATGTTGTTTCAGACGTGTTTGTATGTTGATCCTCTTTGTGGTTGTATTACATTTTTGTTGTTGTTGTTGTTGTTGTTTTTATTTTTATTTTTTTTACTTTTAGTTATTGTTGGTAATTTTTAAAAGCCATTCAACAAGTGGCAAGCAAACAGACAGACTGTATATGTGCAACTATCGACCACCTACATTCACATACAAAATAGTCACTTGTAATTTACACTCAAATAATTGGGTCAATAATTATTAAGTTTTATAGAAAATTTTCAATACAATAATTAAGTTTTGTATTGGAGTTGGTTGTAGAAATATGCCTTAAAGGGATATCAGATGAAAAATGTCCTTGAGTGATTCTTTTGGTTCATAAAATCGATGCGGAATTTTTAGATGAGAAAAATTTTGATATAGAAGATCTGTAGTTTATCTTTTAAAATTGTCGAAAAGTTTTCTCATTAGTTCAAAAGTTTTTGAGATGAAACAAAACAATGAATCAATAGAACCACTTCGCTTAACGCGCATCATTAATGGAACTTAAGCACTGTTATATTACCGCTTTAACGGTTAGTTTTACTTCAATAATTAAAGTGAAGTCATAGATGAACATTACATTTTAATTATTGGGTCTGATAGAGACAAGTCTTATATCCTGATATTGATTCTCAATAACTGGTTCCTTAACTATATTTTTGTCAATGAGAGTCCTCTAATTTAACTGATTATTGATTATAATTTTTAAATATATAAGTTTATAATCGGTCCAGGTTGGTCCATATAGTTTACATTCTATATAGAACTTTATAGACTTCGAAAATTTGCGAAATTTCACAGCACTTCGCAGGCGTTTTTGGTTAAATACTTGACGTTCAGTATTTTTCATCCCAGTAATAATTATACCTTAAATTTCAGAATTTTGATCCGATCACCATTACAACTATCTGTTTTACAGCGAAAAACATAGTTGGATGGGATCAAGGGGAGAAGTATAAAGATTTTAGTTCCGATCACTTTCATAGATATTTGTTTAACAGGATTTAGATTTGATCATAAGTATCTCATTTAAGCTGTGTCGCCATATAACAAAGGATTACATCTAGAGTTCCAAAAATAAAGTTCGATCACTTTCATTGGTGTCTGCTTTACATAAAAAGGATCAAAACTAGAGGCAAAAGGAAAGCAAATATTTAATATCTATTAAACTTCTGAAAAATTAAACTTAAAATTAAGATTCTAAATTTAGTTCTTCATAAAACTGAAAAAGAAATAACTCTCTTGACCTCTCAATATCATTCGAATTTTTGGAACTAAATTTCCTATCAAACGTTTAATACTCTGGATGCTGGTTAATAGCATCTGATTTCTCTCCACTTTAAAATAATCATTTGACTAAATACAGTTTTTCTGAGTGTATTTCTACAACGTTTCATTACAGTGCACTAAGTGTTTCAACAAAGGCTGAAGACGTCGCCGCTATTATTTGATGATGAAAGGAAAATGATAATAGTGTAAATTTACAGTGTACTAAAATAAAAAGAGACAAAGTTTAAAAACACATAACCTAAATCGTGTTTATTGTTTCTTTTAGTCTGTATGTTATTTTTTTATTGTAATGTTTTTATTTAAACTAGAAAAGGAAGTTTAGAAATCAATGAAATTTTGCTGTTGCTGCTGATGATGGCGACAATGACGACCATGTTTGTTGGTTGGATATTAAAATCCCACCAAGTCTTAACTCGTGTTGGTGGTGGCTTATTTTTTTTTTGATGCTTAAAAAACTTTTCATAACAAACTGATTTTTTTCCCGAAAACCCCAGTCTCTCCCTCGAAACTATTGATTTATTTAGTTAAAAATGAAGAACAAACATAAGAGAGAGAGAGGAATAAATGAAAGAAATAGAAGAAAAAAATCAGTAACATCATGTTACTTTGCCTGGTGCTGATAATCTAATAGTGACCCTATTTTTGCCTGTTTTCATTGTTGGGAAAACGATGTTGTTAGTTTTGTTTTCCCAGCAACATAGAAAAAAATGTTGTTAAATGATGTTGTACTTCACAACGTACAACGTCAAATAACAAAAGGAGAAATAAATAGTTAACATGGAATATTGTTAATATGGAGGAATACTTAGTTATTGTTAAGACAACAACCACAAATGACAATGACAACCACGAAAACGAAAACGAAGAAAAAGTAATCATACGTAGGAGAACCCCACATTTTGAAAACTTCCAACAAACAACAATTAGGTTTATCAAATAAATTGAAGTCAAATAAAAAAATGGAGGGGATTATTGTTTTATGTCATTTTACATTCTCGGATTTTTTTAATGTCAGACAAAAAAAATATATATAAGAAATAACAAATCAAATCGTGGGTATATTATGGTTCCCATTGCTAGAGGGAAAACCTAAGAATTTACATTAAATAGAAAGTTGTTAAAAATTTATTATTTCTTTTCCCGTTTTGATTTGGTTTTCTCCAGAGAATTATTTTTAATTAATTTTCTTAAAGTTTTAAATGGATTATTTTTCTTTAATTTTGGCATAAAAATTATAGCAATTTTAGTGAAAGATTTATTTAAAATAATTTCTTTAAATAACAATTTCTTAAATTAAAATTTAAAAAAAATGCTTTTAATCGCCAGTGCCGAAGTTGAATACCAAAATATAAATTATATAAATATTTCACATAAACCCCATTCGCTGGAAGATGGTCATAACTCAAAACACAATAACTGACATGTTTTACAAAGGTAGTTAGACCAAAGTAAATATCAAATAATACTTATGCGTCGATTACGTATGCAACCAAACTTCAGTTGCGTTGTTAGTTGCCAAAATTATATTATAGATGGCAACTGGCAACTTTAATAACGATAATAATTTGAGATATTTTTTGAACAATTAGAGTTAAATCAAAATATTGTTCGTTTGTTTTTCCGTAGAAAATTGTTGTTCCTTCTCGGCAATTTTAGAAACAATTTATTGAAGATAATCCTGTTGAAGCATAAACACGTTTATAGTTTTCCTAAAAGGTGTGAACTAAATACAACACTGTGTCTTTAGGAATACGAAAATGTTCCTTAAAATATTTTTTTTATCAAAATAAATATATTTAATTTATGTTTTTTAACTATAATTTTTAAAATAATTATATTTTAAAGTATAAATAATTTCTCAGAATTATTGTTAAATTCACGCACAGTACATCTGTATGTATTTACTTTTTCTACCTTCTACCACCACAAGTGGTGAAGTGGGTATATTAACTTTGCAGAGCTTAATGCCTAAGTATTCACTATATTCCTGAGAAGTTCCCTACTTTTAACCAGCAAAATCAGTTCAGTGTTGCAAAAGATATAGACCGATTTCTGATGTAACCTCTAAGTTCGAGGGATGAACTTGGTAAAATTGTATATTTTAAGTCGTTTAATTGGAATGAAATTAAATTTATTTATGTGAACTTCATTACCACTCCAAAAGTTATCAAAATCGGTTTAGAAGAAAAAAGTTATAGCCAAAAATATAATTAATTTTATGGCTCATTAAGTTGTTCTGTGTTATATTTTAAAAAGCGTTATAAAATATACACGTTTGTGAGTTTATGTGTTTGTATATGTATCTATAGGGAACCTAACGTATTAACTTCACACGAATTTGTGGTGGAGGATATTGAAAATTCGGCATAGCCGATTATAGCATTCTTACTTGTTGTCAAAATGCCAACTGACAACCGTTGCCACACATAATACGTTTTGCGTTGCCTGTTGACAACGCAACCGAAGTTCGATTGTCATATTTAATCAACCCATTAATAATACATTACCTTAAGTTTTTTGTTGCCTAATAAGGTCTTTCCTTCTCTTCAGTGTCGAATTCATCACTTTTGAAAGATGATCGTAAAATTCCTCAATCTAAAAAATTTTTCCAAAAATATCTGAAGATCCTTAACGTTTTATCTACAGCATAAGTGGATTGGCTAATTTGTCGAATCGTATTTTTCACACAAGTAACAATATAGAACTGAAATAGAAAAAAATCAATGTAAAATCAATTAAAATAGAAACAATTAAACTATTTTCAGTTTCAATTTGGCTTCATAAATAAAAAATGTTAATTTAACATTGTTTCACAGTAAATACAGTTTCTTGAGAATTTTCTTGAAATTTTACTATTCGAAAGTAATTTGAAAATTTTATTGTTATATAATTTTTTACATTATAATATTGAAAGATACAAAATGTATTCAATCTCAAATCAACTATGTTCAACGTTAATTCTGTTTCATGTTTTTTTGGGTGTAATAATAATTCATTCTTGTTTTTTTTTTAGTTTCCTTATTTGTATTATCTTATTTAATAATTTTTCTTCTTATTGTTTCTGTTTACTTCAACAAATTTTTCTTCATAACCTAAAAATTATGTCAAAATTCTAAAATTATTTAATTCTTTCCGTCTTCATTTTACAATTGACATAATTTTTTTTTGGTTTCAGTTTAATTTTAAATTAAGAAATTCTATACCAAAATTCCATTTCAATTTGTATATAAATAAAATTGTGTCTATTATTTGGCATGATTTGGCATGATTTCGCTTGTTATTTACAAAAAGTTTCCTTAACTAAAAATTTAGTTCAGAATAAAAAACTGTTCATTCTTTTATTAAATTGTGCGATCGTTTTTAATTGGAAAAATACTGTTTAGACTAAACCGCAAAATAAAATTAACTTTATTTAGTTTTATTGTTTATTTTATTTTATTTTATTTTATTTTATTTATTCATGTTCTAATAATTTTACTAAACCACGATGAACGATCTGTATTGCGATCGGTTGATGTGTTTTTTTTTCTTCATTTCATTTAAATATTGATGAAAGATCTTTAAAAATAAATTATTTTAGTTTTGTAAATGAGTTTGTTTTAGTATCTGCGTTTCTGTAATTGTTTTGTGCGCGATTTCAGAAATAAACTCAAATATTCTAGAGTTGCCAGAGATTAAGCTCCACATAAATATTCCAAATTTGATGTACAGTTTTGTCAAAATAAGAACATGACGAGGCCCTAACAAAAGAGAAACTATGTCGCAGAATGTTACGGGAGAGTTCTCGGTTCGTTTTGAAATATTGGTTTAGCGATATTACAAAGGATTCCACAAGGTTTAAAACATTAGATGACATCGTATAAGCACTTCTCCAAATTATGACTGAGGTTGTGTAATGATTCATGACTCATGATATTTTGCAAGAGATTCAGTTTCTAGATTATTTTTTTGTTTGGCGGACGATTCCTGATTTTCAACTTGATTTTCATGATTACATGGGCCACCAATTCCTTCGGTAGTCTTTTTATTTCTGCTCAACTAAATATAATTATGCTGTTATACTTCACGATTTGTATAAAGGTTTAATATTCAAAAGCAAGTTAAAGTCGTTGCCTTCAAGCAGACTCGAAAAACATCGCCATAAAGGTGATATTTCATGTAATATAATTTCTCTATTGGACTTTGGCAAATCAAATTAAAGTCATTTTATCATGAATTAATGTTATTATTAGACAAATTAAGCTTCATTAAATTCTAATATTTTTTAATGATTTTTCCAAATGAAGAGAATTTTATCTAAAATACCGTTTTCTTTAGTTCGGTCCAATATCTTGGAAAAGAAACAAGCACATTTTCATGGTTTCTACAGCAGCACGAATGAATTGAATGATTAATTATTATCGTTTTATTTTTCTTACCAGTTTTTCATTTGATTTTGCGATTTGTTAGAAGATCAAATCCCAAATTTAAAATTCCTGTTTCAAGTCATCGTCGTCATCATCATCATCACTGTCGTTGTCGTCAACAAGAATAAGAAACATTAATGATGATGACTTTGATCTTCGTCTTCGTTTACTTTGTATTGATTACCTCTTCAAAAGAAAAGATATGATGATGAAAAAATGGTGGAAAAAGGAAAAAGTCATGTTTTACAAGGAAATAAAATTTATTAGATGACATGCAACACATGTATCACATTGTAACGGACGCTTTTAAACAAAAGTGTGCAACTGACTGATCGACGAGTGACTTAAACACAAAATGACATGAATGACGACCATCATCATTGAAAAACATTTGTGGTTTTTTATGTTTTTAAGTTTTAAATCAGATACTGTTTCTGGTTGTCAATAAATTGAATTTATAGTTATGCAGATTTTGCATATCAATACCAGTAGCCGGAATGCTGGAATTAATGTTCTAACTTCTGTAGACACTTTAAACAAAAAACTCTCGTCTGGGTGGAAGCGAGAGCTAAGTGAAGGCGCAAAGATGAATTTACAAAACTTTTAAATTTTATAGTTTTTTTAATATTCAAATAAATTTTTCATTAGATTTCCATTATGTACATTTTATTTGTATTAAAAAAATTATTTATTCCATTTAAAACTACAATCTCCTTATGGATCAAATCGTTTAAAGATTATGTGTATATATTGACTTAAATAATTTATTTGTGTGTATTTGTGTATCTAAAGAAAATTGTTGATACAGAAATGGCAAGAAACCTTTCAAATATTCAGTTCAGTGGTTTAACATGATTACATTTAAGTTGATAAATTGTTATAAACCCAATGGAAATATTGAAATTGAAACTATGAAACTGAAAATATTGTAGTGATTTCTAAAGAAATGAAACGATTATTCGATCGTTATACGGTGATAATATCTGAATTATTCAAAAAAATATAGCATCCAACAAATTTTAACATTTTTGTAGTGCCTTCTGTCACTTTGCTAGAAAAGGTAGTCCAACTCCATTAAAAGTCTTATAAATGAAAATAAACATTTTTGTAAAAATTTCGGTATTTATAGAGCTCGTTATAACAAATTATTGACTTCTTTTGAGAAGAAAGTACCGAAAAATCTGCCAGAACATACGTTTCATCATCCATTATACGGATAAAAATCCGTGCTCCATTTTTGGATTCAAAATTTTAGTAATCATGAATTTGTTGTATGTATGCTCTTTTGAAAATTCTTTCTATTTATTGGCCTTAAAAACATCATGTAAAGCATTCCTTTTTTCTGAACCAGGTTTTCTGTCAACGAACAAGTTCCCTCGGAACTGATTAATAACATGGGAAACAGTTTGACAGCAGACTTTTGAATGATTTCCAACTTTTTGTAAGAGCAAGTTGTAGAAAATATTCAGTTATTGTAGTACGCAACTTTTATGGTCATCAATTTTAATCAGATGAACGATATATTCATTTGCCTTCATCAAATATCATAACTGACATGTTTTACAAAGGTAACTTGATCAATACAAAGGTCAAATAATACTTGGGTTAAAACTTTTAATGAAAAACTTTTGTTAAAAATTTTTTGATCTCATAAGGATGCAAACTTGGTATAATTTTATTGGTTATTGGAAATGATACTGAACATCAAGCACCAACTGAGGCCCTCCTTCTAGGAACAGTGGAATATATAAGAATAAAATGCAATAACAATAATATCCGACATTTAGTTTTTGGTGCTAAAGAAGAATGTATCATTATTTTTAGGCAGGACAACTAGAATGGATGATGCTTGAACTTTTTAGAAAACTACCTCATTACACATTTACATGGGTTATAATCACTAGATATTCAATTTATGATCACGAATACTTCTCTTTAAATTTATCAAAATTCTTCAGATTTTTTCAATTTGGATTAACTTATCCAATTTAAAAATTTTCTAAAAATATTATTTTAACATTTTAATAGGCTTGAAAGGACCCACCTATCAAAAAATTGAGATTTATTCCCAAAAAAGTTTATATCTACTTTTAGAGTGTAATTTGCCTTGATTCGATTCGTTAACAATAATATTCGCCACAAAAAAGTTTCAGAGTGCATTCATATTTTATCCATCAAGCATTCAAAATCAAATATTACATACAAATGCACAATTACAAATGTAAACACACACACACACAGATACCCCCAATTCATACCACATTGTATATATTTATTGCAATTGTCAACAAAAGTCACAACAATACAATTTACCTTTCAAATCTATTTTACGTTAAAACAACAACGACAACAACAACAGCAACATTACAAATAAACTGGAAAATAAAGTAAAAGAAATACAGCAAAAAAAAACGGAAGAAAAAACTAAACAAAGAAAAATAAATCTAGTATTACCGGCCGGCCGGCATTTTACCTGTTATATATCTTTCTCATTTTTTTCCTTTCCTTCTCCCATTATATTTTGCCTGTTTCCTCTCTGTTCTTTTCAATAAGGAAAAAGTACATTTGTTGTTTGAATTTAAATAAAAAAATATATTTTTAACTTCAAAATGAAATACCCACAAGGGATTCTCTAGTCAAATGTAGTCGTTCATGGAAGACCAACATGGAATCAATTGAAATTGAATACAAAATATATCCAAAAGATACTCACAATTCATATGTAAACATCTCCCCAATATCCATCCTCACCTCATCTTTTTCAACAGCACTCAGTTGTAGATTTGCGAAAATGTGTTTGTTTGTTCGTTTGTTTGTTTCATACTCAAGCATATAAACAATTGTGCATGTGTGAGTGTGTGTACACAAAAAAATCCAACGGATAGACAAATTTTTACTATTGTATCTATTTGGAACAGGCGTTCAGAAATGTTCACATATCGTCAAAAGTGGATAAAAACAAAATGTATTGTGAGAATAAAAGACACCTTTTCGTACTGCATCAGTTTAAAGCTTTTTGTTTTTGTTTTTCTTTGACTTCAGTTGTGCTTGACGTATATTTTGCATTTATGGTTGTTGCTGTATTTTGTAATGATTTTTGCTCTTGTTGTTGTTATTGCTATTTGTTTTTGTGTTTATAGAATGTTTTATGACAGACTGACAGAGTGACTGAGTTAATGACTAAGAATTGCTTTTAACAATTGTTGCTCTGGCTAGAATAAGGAATGCAGACAGACAGACAGATGGATGAATGGTCGGACACGACGGACGGACGGACGGAAAACAGATAGATGGATGTACGGATATAAAATAAAATGAATGTAACTTTTCTAAAGCTTTTTATTGCAATATAAATCCAAAGTACTCAAGTATTTTTCAAATAGTTTACTTGAAACCGACAATTAGTAGCAGAGATGCACTTTTCAGTTTTGTCTGAGGAGTTTTCAACAGATGTGTTAAAGCGAGGAAATTTCAGAATTTGGAACAAAACGACAAAAAATATCAATTTTTATCATTCTCTGTTTTTGATAGAAATTTGGGAGGAAAATATCTTTTAGTTTTGAAATGAATTTAAAAAAGGTGAAAAGTGCTTGATGTGATTATATAAATACAGGTAACTTCTCAAAAATCCTTTTGGGATTTCGAATGGACTAAAGTGATGTTCGTGATATTTAATAAATATTTGCATTTTTTATCCTTCTTTTTCATTAATAAAATAGTTTCAGATACAAAATTTATAAACGCACAATTCGCTAATGGTGAATTGGAATTGAAACAATTTGAAAGATATATCAGAAGCTACCAACCGTTTCTTCCTTTAAAAGCAAAACATATACAAACAGAGTTTCTATTCAAGATATATTTAGAAATGTTCTCACGATATTTCCAACTAAATACATCCAGTAATTGATTGGATTATTGGTTGTATTGTTTGTGTCGGGAAAGCCTTGGCTTTAATTTTGGATCACATCAATAGTTTATATTAATGAATTAGCGTAATCCTTAAATAATACTTGTTTCCGCTAATACATCAATCTTAAATATCCAACTTCATGACTTTTTTATAGTGCAATGGGGATCAAGTGAAGAAGCTGCTGTTGGAAATGTTAGAAGATTAATAACTACTAACCTGAGATTAAAATTAAATCCATACGTCCCAGTGTATCCCCTTTTTGCCCTACCCTCCGCCATTTTATTTTAATTAATATATGAGAGCGTATAAAACTGGTGGAATAAGATTGAGTGTATTCCAGCACCCAGTTATTATGCCTAAAATATTGATAATTTTTACGAATTTGTGATGGAAGTAAGCAACATTAACTATGAATAATTTTGGTATTATGTATCAAATCGGCTGATAATAAATTTTTCAAAGTAAAATTGAGAAAAACAAGAGTTATGTAGATCAAGCTAACTCCCTCCCATTATATAAGAACAGTCTCTTGAATGGCGTATTCCTTTGTATTTATTGCTGATAGATTTCAAGAAAGCTTTTGACACCATCAGATGAACTACCATATAGAACGTATAGCGCAGAAAAAGCGTACACTAGAAGATAATACAATTCATCTATGTACGAGAACAATGAACGCTCCTCACAACGGCAACGTCAGTCAACCATTTGAAACAAATGTGGAGGATGTAGTAGGCGAAGTCTCTTCAAATAGAAAAGGAATCACTTGGAGTCTCTAACATCAACTAGAGAATTTGTATTATGCGATGACATTTGTCTACTCACGGACATGATGTCCAAGATGCAAGAAAATTAGGAGTCTTGGAGAAACTGGAGCGTAGTTTAAGGCTTGAGATAAATAAAAAGAAAACCAAAGCGAAGATAATAAACAACTTATATACCGATAACATTATGCTAAAAGACCAGCCAGTCCAATACGTAGATAACATCTGTGTTTTGGGTTGTATAGTGACTAAATAAAGTAGTGTATATGTAAACGTAAATAACAGGCTCAATAAAGCCAGAGCGGTATTTGTACTACAATCAATATGGAGATGCTCACACAAATCCAAATAAACAAAGCTCGAATAGAATTTGTTGTACGAAGTGAAACCTTGTCAGTTTCGAAGAAGTGACTCAAAATTATATGTAGAATTGCCCCCTAATAATGCATTCTAATAGAAACACTCGGAAAATATCCAAAATCTCTTATTCTAGATTTTTTGACACATGGAAAGACGCAATAATAACTGTAGCAACCCATATAAGATCGAGATGCTTTGTAGAAGTCATTTGCTATAAAGATGGGTAAAGGAAAATATGTTTTAGGGTCGGCCACTCAGAAGTCATACCAACGATATCGCTGGAAAAACAAAGTGTCTGTGGTATTGAAGTATTATTTATGTGGGAATATGTATATTTTATTTACACTTCAAATCTATTCATTCAAAATTATAAGAAACAACAAATTTTTAGAATATAAAAAATGCGTTTATTTAACTCAATAACTGTTATACTTTTTATAAATTGCAAATTTTAATGCAAAAATAATTTATTCATCAATTAGTCCAAATTTTCAAAACCAATGGTAAACCAACTGCGAAAAACTCTTGTATCACGTCCATTGACCAGATCTTTCTTGTTCTAGAATTCACAAAGAAAAACACAAATTAAACTGATGATTCTGATGATATTTCACATACTGATGTTACGCACGGTGATTTTTTAGATAAACGTGAAATTGTGTGAAATGAGCAGCAAAACGAAGTGAAAAAGCAAAAATAATAAATAAATAAATCTCAATAACAAAAACAAACAAGTGCTCAAGGTAAATAGTAAATACAAAGAGAGAGAATTGTGCAAAAGACAGGGAACAGAATCAGCAGCAGGCGGCTTTATATTATTATAGAATTGACTTAAATGTCAGAATATGAATGTGAGTGTGTGTTTGTTTGACGCTGGAAATGTGCATTCATGAAAAATAAAACCGAAAAGAAAAATAATAAAAATAAAATACAAATAAAAAAATACAAAATCGGAACGTGTTTATGCCATGTGCTTATCATCATCATTATTGTTATTATTATGGGCAACAAAAGTAGCAGCAATGGAAGCGTTTTTTATTTTTTAAATCTACCACAATAAAAAGAAGAAGAAGAAAAATGTTAATTCGAATATAAAAATATCATAGTGACTAAATTCAATTCAATAAAAAAAAATTTACTATAATTTTCTGAACCATGCATAACAGTTTCCGGTTTCGTGGTTCTCTGACTATCGAAAGAGTCTAAATTTTTTTATTTTCATTTTGTATATTATTCACCCCATTCTTGTGTTTAGGTTCTTACATCGTTACCCCATTAAATTATTTCATATTGCAATCTAGAATCATGAATCACGCTCCTGGATCTTATTTTATTTTTCTTTTAGATTTTTCGAAAAAACCGCCATAAATGTCATATAACTCATGTGTGTCTGTGTGTGTAAATTGTTTATTTTTGGTGTTTTTTATGAATAACATTTTTACACGTAATAAAAGAAACTAAAATTATAAAATTGAAATCAGTTGGTTTCTTGAAATTGGTTTTCCTCAGCTATTTTTCAATTTGCTGTTTGTGAAAAACTACTACTTAGAAAATAAAGGGGGAGAAGTCTATAAGATCTTTAAAAACTTTATTTGGAAATCAACGAAAAACAATTTTATGATCTTAATATCTACTGGTTTAAAAGAAGATCCAAAAAGTGAATTGAATATTATTTAATTTAACTTCATGTTTATCTGGAAAATTCGGAATCAATTTATCGAACTCTGCATGTCTTAAGCTGTTGTCCTAAATCCTCATTTTATTACAACGAGGACATTAAATTTTTGGAAATGTTCGATAAATGTTGATATTGAATTTCAGTTACACTTTATGCAAAAAAATTATCAAAATTTGCTTTGTCAACATTATCAAGCGAATGTATAAACAATCGGAAATACATATTAACAATCAGTGTATCAGTGTCTGTGTGCAGTTCACAATGCTCCATGGCAGAAGTTATCGTAACTTCTATCGAATTGTCGTCGTGTCAATCAATAAAAGGTCTGACAAATATCGCTGCTGAGAATGTATACTCTACACCACCTTAGGTGATTGGGATATTTTGCATTATTGCAGAAAATATCACTTTTCGAAATGATGGAACGTTGTCTGTCTTCCATACGGCTGACCCATTTAAATTCTTTGCAGATCGTAATCTTTGAGATAGGAAAGGAATGGTTCACATGATGTTTCTAACAAAAGGAAAATTTTTCACAAGAGCTCTCAATGCATCCAGTAGGAAAGCAGCTAAGTTAGCTTACTGCTTAGACTATTTGGTACGAAAAGTTTAATGCATGTTTAAAAACATACAGGGCTCAAAAAGTTGCTGACAGGAACGCTGCAAAAACATTTAGAGGCCAAGTTATAGCAACTTCCTGATTAAAAATTTAATGTTAGTGATGGAAATGGACGAAAAGTTTAATAACCACACAATATGCAGTTGCGAAATTTAAATCAATGAATGTTTGCAAAAAGGCTTCCTTTCAAACAAGTCTTTGAATGGTAGAAAAACAATAATGTGGTATTTAAACCAAGAGGGACAAATCCAGCAAACTGCCCGGAGCTAAGGTACATTTAAATACGATATGGGCTACCTGTTCGAGCAAAGTGACAGAAATCACCATAAAAGCATTAATGGAAGGTTTCCGATAAATTGTTCAAAATATCATCATTAGTGTTTAAAACTATTCAAATACTTCCCTTTTGCAAATTGCAATAATTAATTCAATCCAGTAGATTTGTTTTTATTAACATATATGTATGTTAAAATTTTTTCGATCTCATTCCTTATTCATGTAAAATTATTTTAACCATAACGAAAGTTGGTCTAAATGTATGCAATTTTATATCAATTAGTTTAAATATATAATTTATTTAAATACAGCATATTAGAAATCAAAATTTGTCAATGTTAATTTTACATGAGATCTTTTCTTTGCTTTAAAATGACAAAAGAAACTTTTAAAACTAAAAGTTAAAATAAATCTTCATTACACATTAATAAACACAATTTATATATTTTATGAAGATTATTTCTCTAAGTGTTTAATATATAATCAAACATGTATTCATTACATATGTAATACATATTATGTTTATGTTCAATTTAACATTTCTAGTCTACCATTACAAACTTACATTATGTAGTTTTTTGATGGGAGCTCATGAAAATCCAAAAGCTCCCCAACAATTGTATACACATTTTCAATCTCAATTCTCTATTATTTTCCATCACACACATAAATAAATGTTCTTTATGAACAAGGAAAAAGATGGCTAAAAAGAGAAGATGACTAAAAGAGCCTACAGCGTATTGAACATAACTGATTTACAAATACACACACATAACCATACTCGTAGGCTGCATGAAATTTACGTATGTATGTACATGTATGAAAACACTATGTTTACATCTATAAATATCACCTGTCTCTTGGCTAAATTCTTGTTGAAGTCAGTCTTTCACTTCAATTTTACTATGAATAGATGAATAACGTACCTTGTACTGTACCCCAATAAGAATTAAAAGTTGTAATAAATGAAACGTGTGTGTTTCATGAATCTCGTTAATAAATCGAGCAGGAAATTTAGGTTCCAAAGCGATATTCTAAAGATTCATTAAGATATTCTTTTCGATGATTAAATTATATTTTTTCAATAATGTATGATACATCTTTGGAGGCAAGTCCTTCATTTCTTCCTTTATTTTTCCGATTTTTAGAAATTAAATTTTGAGCTGGAAATTCATCGCTTTTATCTTCCACTTTTTCATTCCAAGTAATGGTGAAATGAAAAAAAAACTTTAAATCTATTCGAAGTACTTTTTGTAATAGTGAAAGGCCTTAACTGTTACAGCGCTTACCCATACCTCCTGTTAGGGATAATTAAGTGGAGAAATACGAGTGCCTACTGACAAGTTTTAGTGAAATGTTTTGTTTAAAATATTATTATGACTAAATTATGTTTTTTTTTGTTTGAAAATACTTTCTCCACGATTGAATTATTTAATTAATTCCCAACTATTTGTAAAGAATATTTATCTATATAAATTTTTAAATAACTTTAAAGTTTGCTTCTTCTTCTTTTGAGACTTTAAACGGTGACACCCATTTAACTATTTTCATTATTCAATTTCCGTTTTTGATATTCTAAACGTTTAATTTTTATTTGTATTTTGAAAAAGGATTGAAAAGGAAATCTTACTAAGGAACGACAAGACATGGTAAATAAGATTATTAATAAGATGTTGCTGGTTAAAGGAATAAAATCAAATGATATTCAATTCACAAAGTGATATTTGCACTGGAAATATTAAAGAAGTTACAGTTATCTGATTATATTCAGCAAAAGTGTGGCGTAAATCACTAGTCAGATTAAAAATTGATGCTATTTCAAGGTTCAATTGATTCAAAAGCTAAATCATTTAGACCATTTCCAGAGCCGGCACGACTGATGGTGCGTTCCGACTAGAACACCTTTTATTTAGTAAAATGATGCCTCAATCAGCCCAGTGCTTTAAGACGATTGAAGGGGTTACCGACTACTAAAATTTTCGATTGATATCATCGACTTGAATATTTTTCAAAATCGCAATAATTCCTTCCAATAAAATTTTCTTTCATTATTACAGTGAACCCAGATGTTGAGCTTCTTCTAAGTTCACCGCCGTTAGATTTTAACAGTTAGTCGGCCAATCTAGTTACACTTAGCGTCTGAGAAAGATGCCTTGAACATTTTAATCGAAATTGAAAAAATTCCTCCTGTCTGCAGTATAAATCCTACAAAATTGTTCCTTGGTTTCCCTTTATTCCTTTTAATAAGAGGAAAAAATAATAATTCTCAATCTTAAAAAAAATATCGATCGATCACTTCTTGAGTTGCTCTTACAATGTCATCTATCATTCAACTTTATGAACGTTCTTAATTATATTCTATGAAATTTTGTTGTATTTTATTCAGACTAAGAGTGTAGTCCTTTGGAGTTAGTAACGATAAGTTCTAAATTTCAAGAAGCTCCTTAACGAATGTTCTTCTAGAATGGGATTTCAAATTCATAAGAAATATTCTAATAAAATTTTGCGTAAATATTTTTATTCTTCCAAAATTACGAAATCAGTTCTTAACATTTTAAAAGCAGATGAGTGCAATATTGGATTGAATTCCATAACGGCATAATTGTAGTCCAATGTGGGTTTGCTTAATCGCGTGCCAATTATTTGTGTCTTTCTATTTTAAAAAAATTTACCATGTTATAGCTTCAGGTAAAACAAATTATCTCTTATAGTTTTCGAGTTGTTTGCATCTGAATTTTTAACTCTCAAATTTTTTTAAGATCTTAAATCAGCTTTTTTTAAATATACCAAAATATAATAGTCCGATCTTATTCACATGTTTCTATATGGTTAAAAACAAAATTACTTTTCAAATAGAAAAGATTCATGTCAATATCTTGTCCAGTTCATAAATAAAAAAAATTAAATTGAATATTTAAAAACTTGAGTAATTTTCCAAATAGTTCGCAATTTGGAAAGAAACTATAGATTTATTTAAGTAAAAATCGATTTGTCCCACTGTGTTGTGTTGTATTAAGGTGATAATTTTCTGTAGTTCTCATATAATCACCACTTCCGAAAATCATCTCAAAAGGCATAAACCTCTCATATATATAAAAGGTAGTACGGATACGACCAGGACAAAGGGTACCCCCTATACAAAACAAATATTGATTGTCGTATATATAACGAACTATTACAGTAAGAGTTCTCAAATTTGATCCCAACTACTTTCTCAAGGAAATTTTTACTAGACAACACATTGAATATATAAGACCAAGAGGGGGGTTACCCCCATACAAATCAAATATTGATGACGGATAAAACAAGGAGGAGAAGTACTCACCCATAAGAAAGCTAATTAAAATTACTAAAAATCTATTTAAATCGTATGATATTACAACACTAATGTTTGCCAGCCACGCCCTAATATTTTTTCTTTGGTAATACGTAATTTGCCGGGCATACCAGTATTAAGATTAACATTTTATATATAATTGTAAATGATTGGATCAGATGAAAATTTTTATAAGATGAAATTTTAGTTTTGATTTTGTTTCAAAGTGTTTAATACGGACGGTCTTTTCTACTCTTAATCGTTCTATGCCGTAGTGTTTCTTCTATTTTGGTCAT